>JAUIRK010000858.1:12500-716621 GCA_030549495.1 Nectonema munidae | reverse complement strand
TATATATATATATCAAAAATGCACCTCCCTAAAAACCCATTAATTTTGTTTTGTTGTCCTGCTAAGCATCTAGCAGTTATATTCACACATATTCCTAGATATAACGTAGTTTCTAAGATCAATCCCTCGTAACGTTCTATAAATAATTTCCAAGAGAATACCTGAAAATGATCAAGCGTAACCAGTAGAATACGTATATATATCAGTGATGAATATAGGTAAAATAGTTCGGGAGTGTGCTCGATTTTTTGGGGCTTATATTAAAAAAACTTAAAGTAAAATGCGCGGGGGGGCTCCTTCTAAAGGATACATTGCTCATATACAGTATAATCGTGGTATAACCAACTTTTAAAGACAACGAAGTTTTGGCGTTATACGGAAGGGTAACACTTTAAAAATTTTAAATATTACATTTAAAGTCTCTACCTCAAAACGTTTGATTTAGTTCTCTATATCTCTGTAGTACATAATTCGAACCTTCAAGCATCGCTTCACCTTTTACATTTCCAAATCTTTTCTCCACTTACTTGATCACTCGAAGTTAATTGTTAAAACCTTGCCGTCAACTTCAATTACACAAAGCGTGTTAATATATATTAAATAAAAGGTTTATTTTGTATTACTTTTATCACACCAATCTCGAAATTCGATATAACCTATTTTTACGCATTTAATAAAACGCTGTTAAGCAATTAAATGGGAAATGATTTGATATAACAGTAATTTGCTTAAAACCGACTTTATCATAAACTAGGAAAATAAGTTGTTAATTTTTAGTTTAATTAACATCACACACCACAACATGATCATACGGCGGTGTAGAAACATTCGTTGAGTTCGTACAGAATAATCCAATGAAATCAAGACTTCGTAGTGTATCACACTGATTGAAAGCACTTTGGCTCGACTCCCAGTTGAGGCGAGTTTTTTCAAAGAGTTATTTTTTAATAAACATTTGTTCAATTAATATGATTGCTTCGACTGCGTAAATATACTCATTTACGCGTATTTCTTTTTAGTTACGTCCTGCATACATTCCTGAAGCTGTACTCGAGAGGAAGAAAAAGACTGAGGTTAATGAAAAGCAGTCTACAAAGCATAAACTCGTAAAATATTCACTTTTATTCTCCATCTTTATAGAATTATTTCTCTACTTACATGCAGGCAGGGATGACTACTCCCTTTTTTTCTAATCTTCGTTCCTACCCTTTTCCACCAGTATTTCTCTGTTAATTACTGTGTGATGCAAATTACAAAAACATTTTCCATCATGACTTAAAATCGAAGAAAGGAAAATCTTTTCAACCTGAAAATTATCATTTCCAATTTTTTCAAATGCAATTTTATTTATCCACTATTTCAGTATTGGTTTTCTTTTCAAATGAAAATATTATAAAATCAACTTAATTTATTATTTATTTTTGTGTGAAAAAATAAAAACAATAAACTGTTGAATATTGATGAGTGTAATGAAGGTGATTAGTTTTATTTTATCTTTATTTGTGTAATATTGAATCGGATTTTTGATTTAGTATCTGATTCTAAAAATTGATCCTTTGAGGATCATTGTGACACCAATGTACCAAAAATGAAAATTGTCTGCTTCAAATGAATAAAGGTCCATTTAAAAAGAAAGCAGACGATTAGTCTTAAAAATTCTGATCCACAACTGGTTAAAATGTGTTACATTGATTTTTTAAAAAGATGAGCTAAACATTTTTTCAGGATTAACTTTTTAATCATAAGTGCGCAATTACTTTGATGTTGTAGTTGTTAGCCACTAGGTCAGCGTTTTTCAAACTTTTTTTACTGCGACCCATAGCAAGAAGCACAGTTTGCATCGCGACCCATAATGCTTAGGTGTAAAAAGACAAACTCTGATCACTACGTTCATTTATTCAGCACCGACAATTTATATAGGTATTTTTTATGATCTGCACATTGTTTCATTTATTAAAATATTAATACTTTTTGATTTTCTTCACTTTGCTCTCTCTTGATTTCCTTTATTTTTTTGTCACGACCCATTTTATTTTTCACGCGACCCAATGAAGGGTCGGGACCCACAGTTTGAAAAACGCTGCCCTAGGTTACACTATTTCGTTATTAGTGTAATCTATCAGTTCAAAAAAAGAAAATTTTTATTTGAACTGAGAAAGTATATCCATCGCTGGAAAAATAGTTGTAGAGAAAAAATTTACCCTGATCTCTATTTCATCAGATACAGATCTGGATTGAAAGTTTCAAATTTTCCTCACATAGAGCAAAACCAAATAAATATGTTTTCTACTTAAAAAGCTGCAAAAGTTGTGGAGGCTCACCACTTTTTAGAGAAAAATAAAACCTTCCTTTTTTCAAATTATGTAATATCGTTTTTTATAATAAATGTTCATGGTAACGTTTAAATCTGATACACATGCATTGATATTTTCCTTAGTCCGTGTTTGCTCATAAAATGGCGGATTTTATTCAACGTCATGATTATGGTACTTAGTGTAGAGTACGCATAGCGTTTTTAATTTATTCAAAATTTACTCTTATTTGTGTAGCAAATTTTAAAATATTTTAAAATCCACATTATCAAAATAAGACAAACTTGCATTTTAAAATTTATTGGATGTTAATTGGTGCATGTTTTTTTATGTTAAAAGATGTTAGGAAGAAAGGCCTATTATTATATTTCTTGTAATATTGAATTAAGATTTTAAATTATATTTTTTTTGCTTTGTTTAGGAAAGAGAGCTTGAAATAGAGTTGGGAGACGATTACATTTTGGACTTGAAGAAGCACTATGACTTGGAAAATGGTGAAGAAAAGTTTGATTCTATACCCGAATTGATTAATGGCAAAAATATTGCAGACTTCTTGGATCCTGATTTAGATGAGGTCCTAAAATACATTTATTTCCTCTATAAATTTTTAATGTACTGGCCAGCAGGTGTTTACTGCAATGCTTCTATGGTGGAATTATTTATTCATTCCGTACTGCTAATCTCAATACTTGATTACAATTTATCTTCAAATGTTTTACTTTTATTTCGCTTTGAAAATATATACAACACGTCGATTCCCTTATCAAACTCCATTAATCATCGATTAATATATTCCCGTTATTTCAAAGGAAATAATGACTCTTCGTGATATAATTCTTCGCTTTCTGAATCCCGAGTACTTCATTTGAGTATATCAAAAACACAATCGTTCTTCATAAGGATATGGTGGTATTGTGGTAAAGGTAAAGGTACCCGGGGTGTTTTCATCGAGAAGGCACAATAGCGCCGCTTGTATCGAACTATGAGGAAAGCAGGCTTCATGCGGAATCGAACCCAAGACCTTGAGTTATCGAATCCAGCATCTAACCAACCCTACTCACGCCCCTATACAAGGCGGCACTTCGACATTCCCCCCTTGTAAGATAAAATTTTTTATGGGATAATAGAAAATAAAGTTGTACTTTATAATCAAATGCTAGTTGAAAAAAACTATTTAAAATATTGAAGAACATTTTTGAGTTTGAAAAAGTAGCAAAATATTATACTGGATTTCAAGAATTAATTCTTTTATATTTTTAATTGCTTGATCAATTTACTTATGTTACATATGATTTCAGAACATGTTTTTAAAACTGAATATGTTATCACTTGTCTTCCTATCGTTACTTGTTCAAATATTTCTGGCTGCGCCATTAGTGAACATGCAATTTATACAAATATTTTTTATTATTTGTTTCAAAGTTTATTTATGCGTTTTTACATTCGCCAAAATATTTAACGTTTTCCTTTCTTTCTGAAAGCCTTTTTAATCAGAGACTCCATTTTTTAAAATTTCTTTTCCTACAATCTTAAATATTAAACTAATTTTATATTTATGATTTTATGCTTATTTACTTATTTACCTTCTCCCTCTTTCCCATCCTTAAAAATGAATGCTGATTACCCATTCTTATTTCTAAGTTTCTACCTTGTGCACCCCTAGTCTAAAGATTTTAATGGTGGTATTTGTTCTAATAGAGTTGTCTCTTAAAATGAATGTACAAATGTGACTTTTATATCAAATTCCTAGATGTGCCAACAAAATCTCTTTCTACAAAGTGTTTTATATTTTGCTTGCTTGATTTAAATAACTAATAGGTACTTGTTTAATTGATAACTGTTATTGATTAAAAATAATTGATTAATAAAGTTAATTTTTATACAATCGTTAAGAGTTTTATGAAACCTACTGTAAATTGACGTTAATAGGAGTAACATTAAGTTTAGCATTATTTCCTTTTTATAATCCTTGAAAGGTAATTAGGAATAATTTATTGAGCAAAAGTATTAAAAAAAATTAACAGTAAGTTTATAAAAAAATTGTTTTAATTCTAGTCATATTTTTAGCGTGGATTTTGTCATCGAACCCATTTTTGGTGGCTTTTATAGAGATGAATATCATTTAAAAAATAATTTTGCTAAATTTAGCAATGAAGGAAATTCGTTGGATAAAATCTAGGCGAATCCTACAACGAGTAATATCTAAAAAAATAATGATAGAAAATTTTAAATATAAATGAATATCTAAACTACTTTATCGTATTATTTTTTTATAAATACAGAAGTTTGAGATGTTGTTGAAAGAAGAAGGATTAAGAGATGAAGCTGGATTTTATGCAGATTCATCGAGTGATGATGAAGACACTCAAAATCTGAAACAAGTTGCAGAAAAGTATTCTTTCTTATCTAAATCTTATATATACATTTGGCTTGCTATTCACAAGCATCATATATCTAAATTATTTTCACATCGTTGAATGCGTTTACTTCTATTTATTTTTCAACATTATCATGTATGTAGGATATTTTTAATATAAGTTTCGCTTATTTACTCAATATTCTTTCAAATCTTAAATAATTCTTTTCTGGATAAAACTAATTCCAACTTGCTTTTCCGTACCTAGAATTTAGTATTCCATCCAACTTTTCTGGAATATATCTTAATTTGAAATAACTTTGTCATGGAAAAAATGTATATCACAGTACTCATTCCAACAGGACAAAATCCCTCATGTTTTGTATGAAGGATTACACATTTAAGAAATGAAAGCTAAAGTTGTTGCAGAAATTAATAAATCTTTTCATATACATATTTTCAATATAAAGATGATTTTGATCATCTCTAATATAATTATTATTATCAGGGCTATGAAGTAGGAATAAAAAACCTCGTCTCTGACTACGACTTCATTTCTTATAGAACTGGGTTTGCATTATAGTTTTATTTATACTTATGCCTAATTAGAACTATGCTACATTCTACTTTGAGTGCAACTTCACTTTATAGCTATTTTTGTCTATTGATATCAAAAATTAATTCAAGAGTAAAATAAGATCAGCATTTAGACATTTTTAGATAAATTTTCATTTGATTGATTATTATAAGTATGATTTCTATGACTAAAGCTCCCAATATTTATTCTTTTGCTATCATATATTCACTCACCTCTATATACTTGAATCGCAATAGCTTTGAACGAACACTATAGGAACTAGATTTCCGGCTTCCAATTTTCCTAATCTAAATAATGTGTATTTATTAAAGTCCTTTGCAACGAACTCGCTAATTGACAAACCTAGGCTATAATCACCTCTCATTGGCCGGCCTACGCAAAAAATTGGCTTTTTTACAACGTCATCTTAATTTCCTGCTTTACGTGTTTTTGTTTTTACTCATAGCTAATTTGATTATAGAAAAAAGATATCTTGCATTTCTTTAAAAAAAAAGGAAGGGCTTTTATTGATTCCAATCAAGTATTTCTGAATGTTGGGGGTCCTGGAATCGATGACAAAATAAAATTAAGTCGACTTTGCAGAGATCTAAAGATTATAATTGCACATTTGTTGTAATAGTGTTGTCTCTTAAATTGAAAAATAAGAGAATAAAAATCACTCTCATACAGTAATTCAGTGGTGGGCAACAATTTTGAGATGGATCTCAGTGAAGTATACCAAGGATTTAGCGGGACAAAATGAAAAGGGTTAAACGAAATATTCAACTTTCAGGCATAAGTTTAATAGGCTATTTCTTCTACTCTATTAACTTTATTGAGAGGTATTCTTGAGCAGCACACATTCCTATTTAGATTTTAGAATAAAAGTGTTCTACATATAGTAGCAATAGATTGTTGTTGATAATTTTCATCAATTAAAATAGAAAAAAACTACTTAGATTCACCAACACATTTAACCCGTTTCAAAGTCAATGAATGCCTAGTTACCCGCAATAAAATCGCCATCTCTACCAACTTATATAAAATCATTCAAAAAGAGGCGAATCATTTTCGAAATGCAATGTCTCCAAAAGAACGAATCCAATTTCTAAACCGAAATTGCAGTATATATATATATATATGGTATTACTGGATAATCTTTAATAAATAATAATCATTATCACTAGAAACGGATATAAATTGATGGTATGAAGTCGAAGTTGGTTTCTTGTTCTTTCCGATCACAAGCCCTAGTTAATTTCTTCTTTTATTTATATCGTTGACGCCATGTTTTTAAGAATTTATTTAGATATCCTTTTGTCACCAGTGTATCATATATGATACATTAACAATTTTACCTTCGTCTGCTTTTTCAAATAGTTTTGTATCTGAATCTTCTGCTTTTTAATAAATATCGTCTGATTTTTCTGGTCACGAAAGGGTTAAATATCCTTTCCACCGAAGACTTCTTTCACTGTGATTTTTTGTTTTCAAGAGTGCGACAGAGGCGAAAATGGAAACTTTTGGAGCATCGCCAGAAGAAGAAACTTAAGAATGCCATTTTGCCAAGGAAAGCTCGCATCAAGGAGCGCGCTCAAGATTTATTGGCCTACAAAAGGAGTATATACAAGGAAGGCGATAATAACGAGTTATCGGTAATTCATCCATTCTTCTCCTTGCCCCTTTCACATCCCAACACTAAAATATCTCATTATTTAAGTTATCAAAAGTTCCCGTTCGAAAACGCGTTTACAGGACAGTTGCGTGTAGGAGCGACGCTGATGGAATTATCAGAAGCAGCTCAACCGTTCCTCGAGACGAACGCGGCCTAGGAAAGAACTACAAACAGGTAAACAAGAACAACGCACCCCTTTACCTTCTAATAATTTTCAGACGTTAAAAAAGGAAAAATTTCTTATGAAAATGATTGAAATTATCATTATCGCTATTTTTGAAAAATCCTTCATTATAACTTCTCGATTTCATCAGTAATGCAATTTTTGAGCTAAAGGTAAATGAGTGTCACATCTGATTTTTCTATCTACAAATTTATTTTATTAACGAAATGTAATCATTTTGTAATAGTAAACATCCTCAAGGCTTCTTCAGACTACCAAATAAAATGGGAGAGAAGGGGAGTGTAGGAAATCGTAAAATGATATATATAAAACAGTGCTACTCTCGCCGTTTACGAGATGCAGCAAACCTTGTTCTTACTCCTCAAAACTATTAAGATTCTAATTACAATACATCTGTTTACTAACTTATTTATGAATCATCACCATCGCTTCTTCTTACTCATTTTTATTTAGATTATGTCGTTTCCTGAAAATTAAATTAATTTTATTATATAATATATACTTTAAAAACACAAGAGTCCAAAATCAAACACTAAATACAGAAAACGACCACCCTATAAATTTATTTTTTGATCCTTCATGCGACTTTCGGGTGATATTTCACCCATTTCATTCTTAAAATCCTTGTTACACATGAATAAGGAATAAAGAGGATATTATAACGCTAAATATTCTCTCAAAAATGATAATTGATGTGATTAGTTTCTATTTTGTATTTTATAAAATAAACCAAATAATGCTATAAAAAAAAGTTACTTCGAATACTTTCGCGTGAAATTTCACGTAGGAAGTAAACAAAACATCATCAGTTTAAAAATAAGACAAAAAATTTATTAGCAGATAATATATAACATTAGTGTGGTTGCATTATATATTATGATGAATCAGTTATTGCATGTGATTGTTTTATATGGCAGTCTTGCGCAAAAAATGACGAATGGAAGCTATCACTTTCTCTCACTGCAAATTGTCTCGACAATCTCTTAGAACCGATATCTTAATTCACTTTTTTTTCTCTCAATTGAAAAGATGAATTCACAAGTTAGCGATGAAGAAAATTTAGATACTGCGTCCGATTCTGAAGAAGATGTAGTTGAAGGAACAAGTGATGATGAACTTCGTGTCGATAACTTTCAAATGTGTTTCTTCCAAAGACTACTTGTTATATTGATCTTTACTTGCGCCTGAAGTTCATAGTAAATATCGTTCAGAAAATATTATAAAAGGTCGCGTAGGTATTACTAAATTTTCTGCTTCTCATATAAATACTATTATGGATATAAAGTTGTTCATTTTGGAATGATATTGATAAAATAACACATCAAGCAATTCTTGGAATTCTTGTTTTAGCTGGTGTTCTACGTTCCCATTGTGAATCACTCTAAGGTTTTTTTAGATCTACGATGTCTAAAAAAAATTTCTAAAATTATGAGTTATTTGATTTGAGGTCAAAAAAGATAGAAATGAAAGAAAAGCTAAAGATAAATTAGCTCCAATCAGAAGTTTATTGAATTCTTGGGTTTGTAATTTACAATATCTGTATTTGTCCCGTGAAACAGTAACGATTGATGAACATTTGTTACCTTTCAGGGGTCGTTGTCCAATGAGACGATATATACCATGGAAGCCAGCTAAATATGGTATAAAAATTTGTATACTATGCGACAGTGAAAGTAACTATGCTTCGAATCTCCAAGTATACACTGGAAAGAAGCCCAATTTGCAACCAGAAAAATCAAGGCTAGAGAGTTGTTCTGGATTTGATAAAAGATTTGAAAGGCATGATGATAAAAAAACTTCTTTGTTCAAAAGTTTTTCTAGCTTTTTCTTTTTTACAGATGAGGTTACCTTGGTAGTATAAAGTTGTTTGACTTTTGAGTACTCTTCATCGTGATAAAAATGTTTCCTCAAATGAGAAAAAGCTACCAGAAATCTCTGTTTTGCAACATGATTGAAATTTCATGTTTGAATGCATTTGTACTATGGACAGGAGTTAACATTGAATGGAACAAGAACAAATTGTTTAGAAGACGACAGTTTTTGGAACAACTTGGATTTGATCTTGTTAAAGTTGAAATATTGAGGAGGCAACACCTTCCAAGAACACTTACATCTCTTTCTTTGCTTCAAAATGTTCAAACAATTAACGATATAGTTTGCAATCTGCCAGGTCCATCAAAGAGGAAAATGTCAAAAGGAGCTCGTTGTGGATTTTGCACTGATAAAGACAGAAAAGCTCACTCAAGATGTGAAAAATGTGAAACTTACATATGTGGTGAACATAAAAATACTGTATTTTTTTTTACAAAAACTGTTATAATATAAATGATTATGTTAATAAATTAAAAACAAGCTAAAAAATTTTCATTATTGAAAAAGCTATGGATGAAATTTCACCCAAAGATGGTTTATGTAAGTTTTTTTCAAGATTGTATGGGGTTTAAATTTTGATCTAGAACACGTAACATCATTTTTGGGAATGGAATAATAAAAAGTTCAACTTTGGTTAACTCATATGTTATTCGACTGTAAATCAAAGGGAGGCGAACTTCATTGGGATAAAGAAAAAAATTTGAAGAAAAGTGTATATATATAAAAAAATGTTTAGATAAGGTAGACATTTATATCTGGAAAAAAATACGAGAACAATACAAATGCAGGAGATTAATTAATTTAATATTTCAAACACTACGATGTCCATAGTCATAAGAGGAGAACAAAATAATGTGTCTATCGCATCAAATGCACAGATACCCAAATTTTAATGCGATAGACACATTATTTTGTCCTCTTCTTATGACTATGGACATCATAGTGTCCGAACAATTAAATTGATAAATCTTCTGCATTTTGTATTTTTCTCGTATTTTTTTCTGGATATATTTCAAGAACAAATGTTCTCCCTTTTCAACTATAGACATTTATAGTTTCTTATTTCTGGTGATAATATTTTTCAATTGGGAAGTAACATGAGTATGGTTCTCTCTGTCTGAACCAAGTTTTTATAAGGATTTCTATTTCATATTAATTTTTCTTTTATAAAGGCTAAAATGAGAATAGACAAATTCCATAAGAAGTTTAGAAGAGTTTCCAATACAACTGCTAAAAAAGGCGAAACAGATAGAAGAATATTGAACAAAAAACCCAAGCATCTTTTCTCAGGCAAAAGAAAGATGGGCAAAACAGACAGAAGATAGTTTTTTAAAGTTGTAAAGTTATTGTTTATGAATAAATATTTACACAAAGCAATATTTCATAATAGTTTTGCAAAAATTCTATTTTTTATATTAATTTCAAGTTTATTTAATATAATAGTCAATCCAAAGTTGAGCCATAGTTGAACAGGGCAGCCGGGAAGGGCTCACGAATATTTCAGAGTTTTTTTACAGCACATGCCTAAAGATACTTTTTTTCGAGAACCAGAATGTATTCTTTGTAATTTAAAGCGTAAATTAAATGTTTATCCTTATTGATTACAGTAACTGAAAATTTTAGGTTAAATGTCTTTATTATATTTGCCAAATTTCATTTAAACAAGCAAACCTTTTTTTACAGAATTCGAATTTATAGCATCTTTATTCCGAGATTTAGGTTTTCGTTTGTTATAAGGATTGTTGTGAAAAGTTGGTAATGATTTTACATTTTCTTTCAAATATTGTTAATATTTTTTTTTATATAATTTTTTGTGTTTTTACAACATTTTTATTACTACAATTAAAAAATATTAGCTAGCCAAACCCTAATATTTTACAGAGACAGAATAACATAGTTTTTAAAATCTATTGAAAAGCAAATTAGGAAAATGCAATAACGACGCAATAGAATGAAAAACTCTTTATATTCAAAAATATTAATTTTAAAAATATTTTTTGATTGGTAAACTTACATCTATGAAATTACTATATCATCCATGATTTTTTTAATATGAAAAACGATTTTCTAAAATATATTGTTTTATAAAAATGTTTTTAAAAAAAATTAGCTGAGCCGTGAAAAATTATAGTTTTTATCAATCCTTACTTCAGAGGAGAGTGTAATATACAAACTTATTTAGCTTTTTAACGGAGAGTTTGCCCCTAATAAATTAAACTCATTATGAATATACTTGTCTATTAACATTATAAAAATATGATGATTTCATCTGTCCTTTGTGTTTGAGTCATACAAATTTTTAAATATTTTACAAAAAGCATAGTCATTAGGTTTTCATGGAAAAATTGAGAAGAAAATATACTTTGTTTTACATTCTGAAATATTTTCGTGAGGCACAGAAAAAAAACTTTACTAACGGTGAGTGAAAAAGTTATATCAATTTGAAATGACTGGTTTTGGTGTATGCTACGAATTTGGGAATAAGGCATTCTGCACGCAAACGTTGCAATTCTGCCTTATGGATGAAAACACCCGTGAATCTATCTTATTTGATTCACAAAAATGTGAATAACAACCTTTTATATAACTTCAATACACATCAATGATCTGGCAAAACTACTGGGGAGACGAAATCGATTTAACCCTTTTTTGACGAACCCAGATGTAGTGAACTTTTGATTGCCGAGAGCGTCACCTGTAAGCATCCACTTCTTTTCACTTTCACAATCAATTATTGATTTTATAACAAAGTATTTCCAGATGTACATGTTATTAGGTCATGAAAGAAACATCATAAATATTGCATCATTCTTATTGATCTTTTTCTTTTTTAAAACTTTCTCTTTAATTAAATAATATTTCCAATTAAAAAATGCATATAAAGCATACATATGTTTGATACAAAAAATTTCAAATAAGAAGGCTGCGCCTTATAAAAAGCATGATTTATGATTACAATTTTCTAAATTTCTGTGATTCTGATTAATCGAGAATAACTCTACTCGGACCACATATCTCAATTTACTCTCATTATCTTCTACTGATATAAGAAATAAAAGCATTGTAAATATTTGTAATAGAGCTTTTTGACACTCTAACCAGTGCTTACTCTAAAAATCAGAGATGAGTTTTTATATCGGCGTTTAGTTATTCAAATATTTTTTGTAAAAACCGGCGGTTATTAACCCTATTAGTGCTGGGCAAAATTTGTCCGCTCAAGTGCTGGGGGCGTAAAGTGCCCCCCTATTTATCTCAGATATTAATAAGTTTTTATAAATATTTTTGATGTTACATATATATTTCAACTATGCTGAATTCAGTGGTGATGTCCATTTTTTATCAAAATCAATCAAACCTGTCAAAAAATTGATTTATATTTAACAGCTCATCTCAATAAGGAACTTTTTATCTGAATAAGTTTATAAAGTTTTTTACACATTTATACCCATTTTCAAATATGCTGAATTCAGTGGTGATATTCATTTTTTATGAAAATCAATCAAACCTGTCAAAAAATTGATCTAAATGTGACAACTCATCTCAAAAAGGAACTTTTTATCTAAATAAGTATTTAAAGTTTTTTACACATGTATACCCATTTTCAAATATGCTGAATTCAATAGTGATATTTATTTTTTATGAAAAACAATCAAACCTGTTAAAAAATTGATCTAAATGTGACAGCTCATCTCAAAAAGGAACTTTTTATCTAAATAAGTTTATAAAGTTTTTTACACATTTATACCCATTTTCAAATATGCTGAATTGAGTGGTGATATTCATTTTTTATGAAAATCAATCAAACCTGTCAAAAAAATTGATCTAAATGTGACAGCTCATCTCAAAAAGAAACTTTTTATCTAAATTAGTATATAAAGTTTTTTGCACATGTATACCCATTTTCAAATATACCGAATTCAGTGGTGATATTCATTTTTTATGAAAATCAATCAAACCTGTCAAAAAATTGATTTACATATGACAGCTCATCTCAAAAAAATAAACTTTTTATCTAAATAATTATATAATGTTTTTTACACATATACACCCATTTTCAAGCATGCTGAATTCAGCGGTGATATTCATTTTTTTTATAAAAATCAATTAAAGTTATCAAAGCATTGATTTATATATGACAGCTCATCTTAAAAAGAAACTTTTTATCTAAGTAATAATATAAATTTTTTACACATATATACCCATTTTTAAGCATGCGTAATTCAGTGGTGATATTCATTTTTTTAAATAAAAATCAATCAAAACTGTCAAAAAAATTATTTATCCCAAAAAGAAAGGATCAGGCACGGTTTTTTGAATTAGAGAATTACGTTTAATAGAAAGTATAGGGAGATTTTCCTCTCAGGTCTGTATATTTGTCAACCAATCTCATTTCAAAGGTTTTTTTCTGATGAGTCATTCGTGATGTTGATTGTTCAATTACAAAAAGTTGTCAACGTTCTTCATCTAAAAAATTACTTCTTTGACACAAAAGGAAAAAGATGGACAAATTCAATTTAAATTAAAAATATCTTGATAGTGACTAAATTCTCACATATTGGCATCTGTGCCATTTTTGATAAATCTGACCTATTCTAAATTTTCAGATTTCCTACCCATTTTAGCTAAATGTTAACTGTAATCCTAGATGATAATTGATAAGCTTTAGATTTAAATATTTTTCATTTGTAAAAGAGGAACTTCTTTTTCATTCAAAATCTTTTTTGAAGTATATAATTAAACCACTTCCTAGTTCATTAGAACATGGTAGATCTTTCATTTAGTCAACTAATCACAAATAACTTATCTTCTCTTTTTGATAACTATGTTCTTTTTTCAGATAACTTAAATGAATATTCATTGAGAAATGAGAAAAGATTTGCTATATCTTTTTTCAACAAATCTATATCAAAAAAAGGACTTGACTATAGGATTGCTAAAATTTGGAACTCGTGTCTAAGCAAGTTTATACTTCTTGATAAGCCTTTAAGTAGTACCATTAATTTACTAAAATTCATTTCATAGATAATAATTTCAAGTGCACAATCAAAAACTGCTACATTTGCTGTAGAATATAGTTATATGCATACGCTACAAAGAATCAAACTTACAAATGTAGTATATATATTTTTTATCATTATTTCTCTATTTGTAGAAAAGTAACTTTTTTATTTCTGTGTATATTATTTTTTTAAAGTGTTACATTCCTTGAAGTGTACCATACTCGCGGTTCATATGAGCCTTCTGGTAATCCCTCAAACATGATTAAACTCCGAGGATTTTTTTTTTAATGAATATGTAAAATTATTGCATTGTAAAGTATACATGTGTATATTTCTATTGTTTATTATGTTGTTCTCATGTTTGGAATTAATAAACTTCTTCTTCTAGTAAAGATACATTTTTTTTAATTATTTGTTTTGATCACATGTTCTCTTTTCAATTAGTTTTCAACTTGGTTCCTTCCCTCATAAAAATTTTTAAAAAGATTAAAAATACGTTTTGTTTTTTTTAATAAATATTTCATACTCAAGATGATTGTAGAAAGTATTATAAGCCAAAATATACAAAAAAAGTTTATTTTTACTACATACCTAATATGCAGCCATTTTTTTTAAATTTATTACAGAACTGATTTTTAGGCATACATTACTAATTAAATTGCCACTTCGAGATATTTTTTAACCGTATTATCCAAAATCCATTACAGAAATAAAATAAGGATAGTCAATTTGGTATAAAACAGATATTTTATTTTTTTGAAAATATTTTTGAAGACAGTATCTAGAAGTAAACCGCAAAACTGATTCAAGCTTTCAGATATTTTAAAACCATAAATGCCAAACCTGAGTCCAAAAATGAAACCAGCATCTTCCATTTGGCATAAAAACAGATATTTTATTTAATTCAAAAATATTTCTGTAGACATTAGACGTAAATCGAAAATTTGATTGACACTTTCAGACATTTAAAACCTCTAAATGCAAAAAATGATTTCAGAAATAAAAATTATCATGGTCGAATTGGTAAATGGCACAGATGCCAATATGTAAGAATTTAGTCACTATCAAGATATTTTTAATTTAAATTGAATTTGTCCATCTTTTTCCTTTTGCGTCAAAGAAATAATTTTTTAGATGAAGAACGTGGACAACTTTTTGTAATTGAACGATGAACATCACGAATGATTCATCAGAAAAAAACCTTTGAAATAAGATTGGTTGACAAATATTCAGGCCTGATAATAAAATACACGATACTGATAAAAAAGTCTAAGATCATTAAGAAGATTCTTTAATCAGAATGCTTTGAGAGAGGAAAAAAGTAATTTTATCATTATAAAAAAATTTTCGAACACAAATTGAAGAATATAAATTTCTAATGAAAAAAGAGCTACCAAGAAAGGATCATCATGGAATGAATAGCAAAATTACATACTGTAAATTATAATATGACGTAGAGACTACAAGTCGATAACGAATTTGTAGCCAAAAAGATGGAGGTCCTATCGAGTTACATATGTTACTGTAGAATGAAATATTTTGAGTGAATTATCGATTTTTTTGACAGGTTTTATTGATTTCATAAAAAATGACATCACCATTAAATTCACATACTTGAAATGTATAAAAAACTTTTTATAAGAATAAAAATTTTAATTTTGACATGGACTGTCATATTTAAATTATTTTGTCAGGTTTGACTAATTTTTTATAAAAAAAAAGGAATATAAAATCACTTTTTTGACAGGTTGAATACTGAATTCAGCATGCTTGAAAATGGATGCGTAAAAAACATTATATAATTATTTAGATTAATTCTTTTTGAGATGAGCTGTCACATTTAGATAAATTTTTATATTATTACTTAGATAAAAGGTTTCTTTTTTGAGATGAGCTGTCATATGTAAATCACTTTTTTGACAGGTTTGAATGATTTTTATAAAAAAATGAATATCACCACTGAATTCAGCATGCTTGAAAATGGATGTATAAAAAACATTATATAATTATTTAGATTAAAAGCTTCTTTTTGAGATGAGCTGTCACATTTAGATCAATTTTTTGACAGTTTGATTGATTTTCATAAAAAATGAATATCACCACTGAATTCAGCATATTTGAAAATGGGTATAAATGTGGAAAAAACTTTATATAATTATTTAGATAAAAAGTTTCTTTTTGAGATGAGCTGTCATATTTAGATCAATTTTTAGACAGGTTTGATTGATTTTCATAAAAAATAAATATCACCACTGAATTCAGTATATTTGAAAATGGGTATACATGTGTAAAAAACTTTATATACTTATTTCGATAAAAAGTTCCTTTTTGAGATGAGCTATCACATTTAGATCAATTTTTTGACAGGTTTGATTGATTTTCATAAAAAAATGAATATCACCACTGAATTCAGCATAGTTGAAAATGGGTATACATGTGTAAAAAACTTTATATAATTATTTAGATAAAAAGTTCCTTTTTGAAATGAGCTGTCACATTTAGATCAATTTTTTGACAGGTTTGAATGATTTTCATAAAAAATGAATATCACCACTGAATTCAGCATATTTAAAAATGGGTATACATGTGTAAAAAACTTTATATACTTATTTAGATAAAAAGTTCCTTTTTGAGATGAGCTATCACATTTAGATAAATTTTTTGACAGGTTTGATTGATTTTCATAAAAAAATGAATATCACCACTGAATTCAGCATAGTTGAAAATGGGTATACATGTGTAAAAAACTTTATATAATTATTTAGATAAAAAGTTTCTTTTTGAGATGGGCTGTTACATTTAGATCAATTTTTTTGACAGGTTTGATTGATTTTCATAAAAAATGAATTTCACCACTGAATTCAGCATAGTTGAAAATGGGTATACATGTGTAAAAAACTTTATATAATTATTTAAATAAAAAGTTCTTTTTTGAGATGAGCTGTCAAATATAAATCAAGTTTTTGACAGGTTTGATTGATTTTGATAAAAATTGGACATCACCACTGAATTCAGCATAGTTGAAATATATATGTAACAATAAAAATATTTATAAAAACTTATTAATATCTTAGAAAAATAGAGGGGCACTTTACGCCCCCCTTCCAGCACTTGAGAGGACAAATTTTGCCCAGCACTAATAGGGTTAATATATATTTTAATTAATATTTTGAATAAAGAACATTGTCAAAAACAAAAGAGAATGAAATATGCTTTCTAATTTTAAAGAAATTAAAAATTTTACTAAATATTTTTGAAAAATTAAATATATTTTTAGAAATATTTATAAATTGTTCGCATGGACATGATTGCAATCGAGTTAATAAAAATAGAAGATAAATTTTCACTTTTCAAAACTCAAGGCTTTACTTTTACAACTTATTTTATACCTACCCTTCTCAAGAAAGATAATTAGTTTGTTTGTTACTATTTCAAATTAATTTTTTTAATAAAACAATATTCTTGTTTTTTTTTTATTTTTTAAGGTACCTAGGGTGTTTTCATCGAGAAGGCACAGTTGCGCCGCTTGTATCGAACTATGAGGAAAGCATGCTTGTTGCGGGATCGAACCCAAGACCATGAGTTATAGAATCCATCATCCAACCAACCCTACTCACGCCTAGGTTTTTAATGGTATTAAAATTTTGATTTCTATAAAGGATAACCATTATAGATAATTTTTAAATATGTAAAGTGTTAATAATAGTTTTTTTCTTTAGAATAAGTTATTTAGTTTATAAATTTTATTTTTTAATTCTATTACCTAATTTTTAAAATAAAAAATTAAAGTTAAAAAATTTCACTAGATTTACACAAATTTATTTTTAATTTAAATAAACACATCCTTCTACTTTTGATTAAGATTTTATATAGTAAAAGATAAATTATTTTCAATTTATTTTATATTGTCTACTAATTTGGATGATAATCTGATTTGCTAATTCGTTTTTATGCATTATGTAAATTATCGTATCTGCGTGTAACATTGATCTTTATGTCTACTAATGATCCTTCTGGAGGATATCAATAATTATTAGGGGTACCAATGATCTTTGCGGTGGTAACAATTTACGGAAGGTAGCACAAACATGGGCCACTCAAACAACAGGGAGCACTTAAACAACATTCATACAACAGGAGCATTTAATCACTCAAACTCAGCCAGGTAAAAACATGGAGCACTCAAACACAAACAGGGAGCACTTAAACAGCATGCAGGCACAAACAGGGAGCACTTAAACAGATTCAGGCATAAAAAGGGAGCACTTTAACACAGGCAAGCAGCAACAAAGGAACTAGCGCTCAATCAACAGGGAGCACCCAAACACAGTCAGGCACAAACAAATAGCACTCAAACACAGTCAGGCACAAACAAGGAACAATTAAACACGCAAGCACTTAAACAGAGACATGCACAAAAAGGGAGCACTTTAACACAGGCAAGCACCAACAGGGGTAACTCAAACACAGGAACGCACAAATAAGGAGGACTCAAACACAGGCAGGCACAAATATGGGGCATTCAAACACAGGCAGACACAACAAGGAGCACTTAAACAACAGGAGGCAGGAACACACATGGGGCACTATAACACAGGCAGACACACACAAGGAACACTTAAACAAATAATGCACAAAAAGATAGCACTTTAACACAGGCAAGCACCAACAGGGGACATACAAACACAGGAAGCACTCAAAAATATCAGGCACTAAAACAGGTAGGCACAAACATGGGGCACTTAAACACAGGTAGGACATAAACAATAGGCAAACAGGGAGCACTTAAACACACTCATGCACCAACAGGCAGGCTCAAACATGGAGAACCCAACAGACGCAGGCACAAACAGGGAAACTTAAACACAGGCATGCACAAACAGTGAGCACTTAAACAGAGAAAGGCACAAAAAGGGAGCACTTTAACCCATTTACGATCAATGTTCCTATTTTGGAACATAAGTAATTTCATCTTCGTCTGCTTTTTTCAATGACTTTGAATATAAATCGTCTGCGTTTTTTTTAGATATCGTCTGCTTTGCTTGGTCTTAAATGGGTTAACCCAGGCAAGCACCAACAGAGGGCACTCAAACACACAGGCAAAAACAGCGAGCACTCAAACTCAGGCAGGAACAAACGACGAGCACTCAATCAACAGGGAGCACACAAACACGGTTAGCCACAAATAAGGAGAACTTAAACACAGGTAGGCAAACAGAATGAGGGAGTACTAAAACACAGGCAGGCACCAACAGGGAGCACTCAAACACAGGCAAGCTCAAACAGGGAGAACCCAACACACACAGGCACAAACAAGGAGGCACTCAAACATTGGGCACTAAAACACAGGCAGACAAACAAGGAGCACTTAAACACAGGCAGGCACAAACATGAAGGACTTAAACACAGGCAGGCACAAACAGGGGACACTTAAACACATGCAAGCACAAACAGGGAGCACTTAAACAGATTCAGGCACAAAAAGGGAGCACTTTAACACAGGCCAGCACCAACAGAGGGCACTCAAACACAGGAAGGCCCAAACAGAAAGCAATTAAACAACATGCAGGGAAAACAGGAGGCACTCAAACAGAGGCAGGCACAAACATGGGGTACTATAACACAGGCAGACACAAACAAGGAGCCCTCAAACACAGGCAGGCTCAAACAGGGAGCACTCAAACACAGGCAGGCACGTACAGGGAGGACTTAAACACAGGCAGGCAGAAACAGGGAACACTTAAACAGAGACAGGCACACAAAGGGAGCACTTTAACACAGACAAGCACCAACAGGGGACATTCCAACACAGCAAGGCACAAGCAAGCAAAAATAGGAGGCACTCAAACATGGAGAACTATAACACAAACACAGCACTCAACACAGGCAAGTTCAACCAAGGAGCACTCAAACACAGGGAGGCACAAACAGGGAGGACTTAAACACATGCAGGCACAAACAGGGAACACTTAAACACACACAAGCACAAACAGGCAGCACTTATTTAGATTCATTCACAAAAAGAGAGCATTTTAACACAGGCAAGCACCAACAGGGGCCACTCTAGCACAAGAACGCACAAACAAGACTCAAACACAGGCGGGCACTTAAACACAAGCAGGCACAAATATGGGGCACTCACAGGCAGACACAAACAGGGAGCACTTAAACAACAGGCAGGCACAAACATTGGGCACTATAACATAGGCAGACACAAAATGGAAGCACTCAAACAGGGAGCGCTTAAACACAGGCAAGCACCAACAGAGGGCACTCAGACACAGGAAGGCACAAACAGGAAGCACTCAAGCACATACAGGCAAAAACAGGGAGCACTCAAACACAGGCACTAACAAACGACGAGCACTCAAACGCATACAGGCAAAACTAGGGAGCACTTAAAAACAGACAGTAATAAACAACGAGCACTCAATCAACAGGGAGCACCCAAACACGGTCAGGAACAAACAACGAGCACTTAAACATAGGTAGGACTTAAACAATAGGCAAGCAGAAAGAGGGAGCACTTAAACACAGGCAGATTCAAACAGGGAGCACCCAAACACAGGCAGGCACAAACATGAAGGACTTAAACACATGCAGGCACAAACAGGGAACACTTAAACACACACAAGCACAAACAGGCAGCACTTATTTAGATTCATTCACAAAAAGAGAGCATTTTAACACAGGCAAGCACCAACAGGGGCCACTCTAGCACAAGAACGCACAAACAAGACTCAAACACAGGCGGGCACTTAAACACAAGCAGGCACAAATATGGGTCACTCACAGGCAGACACAAACAGGGAGCACTTAAACAACAGGCAGGCACAAACATTGGGCACTATAACATAGGCAGACACAAAATGGAAGCACTCAAACACAAGCAGGCTCAAACAGGGAGCGCTTAAACACAGGCAAGCACCAACAGAGGGCACTCAGACACAGGAAGGCACAAACAGGAAGCACTCAAGCACATACAGGCAAAAACAGGGAGCACTCAAACACAGGCACTAACAAACGACGAGCACTCAAACGCATACAGGCAAAACTAGGGAGCACTTAAAAACAGACAGTAACAAACAACGAGCACTCAATCAACAGGGAGCACCCAAACACGGTCAGGAACAAACAACGAGCACTTAAACATAGGTAGGACTTAAACAATAGGCAAGCAGAAAGAGGGAGCACTTAAACACAGGCAGATTCAAACAGGGAGCACTCAAACACAGGCAGGCACAAACATGAAGGACTTAAACACAGGCAGGCACAAACAGAAATCACTTAAACACACACAAGCACAAACAGGGAGCACTTAAACAGATTTAGGCACAAAAAGGGAGCACTTTAACACAGGTGAGCACCAACAGAGGCCACTCAAATACAGGAACGCACAAACAAGGATGACTCAAACACAGGCAGGCACAAAAAGGAGGCATTCAAACACAGGCAGGCACAAATATGTGGGACTCAAACACAAGCAGACACAAACAGGGAGCACATAAAGAACAGGCAGGCACAAACAGGGACACTTAAACAGAGACATGCACAAAAAGGGAGCACTTTAACACAGGAAACCAAGGGGCCACCCAACAGGGAGCAAAGGAAGATCAAACACAGGAAGGCACAAAAAGGACAAATAACCAAACACAAAAACAAAGGAGCACTAAACAACAGACAAAAACAGGAGGCACTCAAACAGAGGCAGGCACAAACATGAGGCACTATAACACAGACAGACAAAGAAGAAGCACTCAAAGACAGGCAGGCTCAAAAAGGGAGCACTCACACAGGCAGGCACAAACAGGGAGGACTTAAACACAGGCAGGCACAAAAAGGGAACACTTAAACACATGCAAGCACAAACAGGGAGCACTTAAACAGATTCAGGCACAAAATGGAAGCACTTTAACACTGGTAAGCACCAACAGAGGGCACTCAAACACAGGAAGGCACAACTAGGAAGCACTCAAATACATTCAGGCAAAATAGAGGGCACTCAAACACAGGAGGAACAAACGACGAGCACTCAATCAAGAGGGAGCACCCAAACAGAGTCAGGCACAAACAAGGAACACTTAAACACAGGTTGGACTTAAACAATAGGCAAGCAGAAACAGGGAGCACTTAAACACAGGGAGGCACCAACAAGGGGCACTCAAATACAGGCAATCTCAAACAGGAAGAACCCAACAAACGCAGGCACAAACAGGGTGAACTTAAACACAGACATGCACAAACAGGGAGCACTTAAACAGAGAAGGCACAAACAACACTTAAACAAAAAAAAAGTTAAACAGAGACAGGCACAAAAAGGGAGCACTTTAACACAGACAAGCACCAACAGTGGCATTCAAACACAGGAAGGCACAAGCAGGCAAAAACAGGAGGCACTCAAACATGGGACACTATAACACAAAAAAGGAGCACTTAAACACTGGGAGGTTCAAACAGAGAGCACTCTAACACAGGCAGGCACAAACAGAGAGGACAAAAACACATGCAGGCACAAACAGCGAACACTTACACACGCAAGCACAAACAGGGGCACTTAAACAGATTCAGGCACAAAAAGGGAGCACTTTAACACAGGTAAGCACCAACAGGGGCCACTCAAACACAGGAACGGACAAACAAGGAAGACTCAAACACAGGCAGGCACAAAAAGGAGGCACTCAAACACAGGCAGGCACAAATATGTGGCACTCAAACACAAACAGGGAGCACTTAAACAACAGACAGGCAAAAACAGGAGGCACTCAAACAGAGGCAGGCATAAACATAAGGCACAATAACACAGGCACAAACAAGAAGCACTCACACACAGGCAGGCTCAAAAAGGGAGCACTCAAACACAGGCAGGCACAAACAGGGAGGACTTAAACACAGGCAGGCACAAACAGGGAACACTTAAACACAGGCAAGCACAAACAGGGAGCACTTAAACAGATTCAGGCACAAAAAGGGAGCACTTTAACACAGATAACACCAATAGAGGGCATTCAAACAAAGGAAGGCACAAACAAGGAAGCACTCAAACACAGGCAGGCACAAAAAGGAGGCACTCAAACACAGGCAGGCACAAATATATGGCACTCAACACAAACAGACACAAACAGGGAGCACTTAAACAACAGGCAGCAAAAACAGGAGGACTCAAACACAGGCCGACAAAAACATGAGGCACTATAACACAGGCAGACACAAACAAGGAGCACTCAAACACAGGCAGGCTCAAAAGGGAGCACTTAAACACAGGAAGACACAAACAGGGAGGACATAAACACAGGCTGGCTCAAACAGGGAACACTAAACAGCAGCACAAACAATGAGCATTTAAACTTAAGTTGGACTTAAACAATAGGCAAGCAGAAACAGGGAGCACTTAAACAAAGGCAGGCAACAACAGGGGGCACTCAAACACAGGCAGGCTCAAACAGGAATAACTCAACACAAACAGGGTGGACTTAAACACAGCCAGGCACAAACAGGGAGCACTTAAACAGGAACAGGTACAAAAAGGGAACACTTTAACACAGACAAGCACCAACAGGAGGCATTAAAACACAGGAAGGCACAAACAGGTAAAAACAGGAGGCACTCAAACAGAGGCAGGCACAAACATGGGGCACTATAACACAGACAGACAAACAAGGAGCACTAAAACAGGAGCACCTAAACACAGGCAAGCACTAACAGGGCACTCAAACACAGGAAGCACTCAAAAAGAGGCCATCACAAACATGGGGTACTATTACACAAACAGACAAACAAGAAGCACTCAAACACAGGCAGGTTCAAACAGGGAGCACTCAAACACAGGCAGGCAAATACAGGGAGGAATTAAATACAGGCAGGCACAAACAAGGAACACTTAAACACATGCAAGCACAAACAGGGAGCACTTAAACAGATTCAGGCACAAAAAGGGAGCATTTTAACACGAGCAAGCACCAACAGAGGGCACTCAAACACAGGAAGGCACAAACAGGAAGCACTCAAACACATTCAGGCAAAACAGGGAGCACTCAAACAGAAGAAGGCCCAAACATTGGTCACTATAACACAAGCAGAAACAAACAAGGAGCACTCAAACACAGGCAGGTTCAAACAGGGGGCACTCAAACACAGGCAGGCACAAACAGGGAGGATTTAAACACAGGCAGGCACAAACAAGGAACACTTAAACACGCAAGAACAAACAGGGAGCACTTAAACAGATTTATGCACAAAAAGGGAGCACTTTAACACAGGTAACACCAACATGGACCACTCAAACACAGGAACGCACAAACAAGGAAGACTCAAACGCAGACAGGCACAAAAAGGAGGCACTCAAACACAGGCAGGCACAAATATGTGGCACTCAAACACAAGCAGACACAAACAGGGAGCACTTAAACAACAGGTAGACAAAAACAGGAGGCACTCAAACACAGGCCGACACAAACATGAGGCACTTTAACACAGGCAGACACAAATAAGGAGCACTCAAACACAGGCAGGCTCAAAAAGGGAGCACTCAAACACAGGCAGGCACAAACAGGGTTGAATTAAACGCAGGCAGGCACAAACAGGGAGCACTTAAACAGGGACAGGTACAAAAAAGGGAGCACTTTAACACAGTCAAGCACCAACAGGGGGCATTCAAACACAGAAAGCACAGACAGGTAAAAACAGGAGGCACTCAAAGATGGGGCACTATAACACAGGCAGACACAAACAAGGAGCACTCAAACACAGGCAGGTTCAAACAGGGAGGACTTAAACACAGGGAACACTTACACACGCAAGCACAAACAGGGAGCACTTAAACAGATTCAATCACAAAAAGGGAACACTTTAACACAGGCAAGCAGCAACAAAGGAACAAGCAACTATCACTCAATCAACAGGGAGCACCCAAACACAGTCAGGCACAAACAAGTAGCACTCAAACACAGGCGGGCACAAACAAGGAACAATTAGACACGCAAGCACAATCATGGAGCACTTAAACATAGACACGCACAAAAAGGGAGCACTTTAACACAGGCAAGCACCAACAGGGTAACTCAAATACAGGAACCCACAAACAAGGAGGACTCAAACACAGGCAGGCACAAATATGGGGCATTCAAACACAGGCAGACACAACAAGGAGCACTTAAACAACAGGCAGGCAAAAACAGAGGCAGGAACACACATGGGGCACTATAACACAGGCAGACACAAACATGGGGCACTCAAACACAGGGACGACTTAAACACAGGCAGGCACACACAAGGAACACTTATACACATGCAAGCACAAACAGCGAGTACTTAAACAGAGACAGGCACATAAAGTCAGCATTTTAACACAGGCAGGCACCTACAAGTAGCACTCAAACACAGAAAGGCACAAACAGGAAGCACTCAAACACAATCAGGCAAAAATAGGAGGCACTCAAACATTGGGCACTAAAACACAGGCAGACAAACAAGGAGCACTTAAACACAGGCAGGCACAAACATGAAGGACTTAAACACAGGCAGGCACAAACAGGGGACACTTAAACACATGCAAGCACAAACAGGGAGCACTTAAACAGATTCAGGCACAAAAAGGGAGCACTTTAACACAGGCAAGCACCAACAGAGAGCACTCAAACACAGGAAGGCCCAAACAGAAAGCACTTAAACAACATGCAGGGAAAACAGGAGGCACTCAGGGAGCACTCAAACACAGGCAGGCACGTACAGGGAGGACTTAAACACAGGCAGGCAGAAACAGGGAACACTTAAACAGAGACAGGCACACAAAGGGAGCACTTTAACACAGACAAGCACCAACAGGGGACATTCCAACACAGCAAGGCACAAGCAAGCAAAAATAGGAGGCACTCAAACATGGAGAACTATAACACAAACACAGCACTCAACACAGGCAAGTTCAACCAAGGAGCACTCAAACACAGGCAGGCACAAACAGGGAGGACTTAAACACATGCAGGCACAAACAGGGAACACTTAAACACACACAAGCACAAACAGGCAGCACTTATTTAGATTCATTCACAAAAAGAGAGCATTTTAACACAGGCAAGCACCAACAGGGGCCACTCTAGCACAAGAACGCACAAACAAGGGGACTCAAACACAGGCGGGCACTTAAACACAAGCAGGCACAAATATGGGGCACTCACAGGCAGACACAAACAGGGAGCACTTAAACAACAGGCAGGCACAAACATTGGGCACTATAACATAGGCAGACACAAAATGGAAGCACTCAAACACAAGCAGGCTCAAACAGGGAGCGCTTAAACACAGGCAAGCACCAACAGAGGGCACTTAAACACAGGAAGGCACAAACAGGAAGCACTTAAGCACATACAGGCAAGAACTGGAAGCACTCAAACACAGACAGGAACAAACAACGAGCACTCAATCAACAGGGAGCACCCAAACACGATCAGGCACAAACAAAAAGCACTTAAAGACAGGTAGGACTTAAACAATAGGCAAGCAGAAACAGGGAGCAATTAAACACAGGCAGGCACCAACAGGTGGCACTCAAACACAGGTAGGCTCAAACAGAGAGAATCCAACACACGCAGGCACAAACAGGGTGGACTTAAACACAGGCAGGCACAAACAGGGATCACTTAAACAGGGACAGGCACAAAAAGGGAGCACTTTAACACAGACAAGCACCAACAGGGAGCATTCAAACACGGGAAGGCACAATCAGGTAAATACAGGAGGCACTCAAACAGAGGCAGGCACAAACATGGGGTACTATTACACAGACAGACAAACAAGGAGCACTCAAAGACAGGCAGGTTCAAAAAGGGAGCACTCACACAGGCAGGCACAAATAGGGAGGACTTAAACACAGGCAGGAACAAAAAGGGAACACTTAAACACATGCAAGCACAAACAGAGAGCACTTAAATAGATTCAGGCACAAAATGGAAACACTTTAACACTGGTAAGCACCAACAGAGGGCACTCAAGCACATACAGTCAAAATCAGGGAGCACTTAAACACAGACAGGAACAAACGACGAGCACTCAATCAACAGGGAGCACCCAAACACTGTCAGGCACAAACAAGGAGCACTTAAACACAGGTTGGACTCAAACAATAGGCAAGCAGAAACAGGGAGCACTTAAACAAAGCGAGGCACCAACAAGGGGTACTCAAATACAGGCAGTCTCAAACAGGAAGAACCCAACACACGCAGGCACAAACAGGGTGGACTTAAACACAGGCAGGCACAAACAGGGAGCACTTAAAGATTGACAGGCACAAAAAGGGAGCACTTTAACACAGACAAGCACCAACAGTGCGCATTCAAACACAGGAAGGGACAATCAGGCAAAAACAGAAGGCACTCAAACATGTTGCACTATAACATAGGAAGACACAAAAAAGGAGCACTTAAACACTGGCAGGTTCAAACAGAGAGCACTCTAACACAGGCAGGCACAAACAGAGAGGACTTAAACACATGCAGGCACAAACAGCGAACACTTACACACGCAAGCACAAACAGGGGCACTTAAACAGATTCAGGCACAAAAAGGGAGCACTTTAACACAGGTAAGCACCAACAGGGGCCACTCAAACACAGGAACGGACAAACAAGGAAGACTCAAACACAGGCAGGCACAAAAAGGAGGCACTCAAATACAGGTAGGCACAAATATGTGGCACTCAAACACAAGCAGACACAAACAGGGAGCACTTAAACAACAGACTGGCAAAAACAGGAGGTACTCAAACAGCGGTAGGCACAAACATGAGGCACAATAACACATGCTGACACAAACAAGAAGCACTCAAACACAGGCAGGCTCAAAAAGGGAGCAGTAAAACACAGGCAGGCACAAACAGGGAGGACTAAAACACAGGCTGGCACAAACAGGGAACACTTAAACACATGAAAGCACAAACAGGGAGCACTTAAACAGATTCAGGCACAAAAAGGTAGCATTTTAACACGAGCAAGCACCAATAGAGGGCACTCAAACACAGGAAAACACAACTAGTAAACACTCAAATACATTCAGGCAAAATAGAGGGCACTCAAACACATGGAGGAATAAACAACGAGCACTCAATCAGGAGGGAGCACCCAAGCAGAGTCAGGCACAAACAAGGAACACTTAAACACAGGTAGGACTTAAACAATAGGCAATCAGAAACAGGGAGCACTTAAACACAGGCAGACACCAACAGGGGGCACTCAAACACAGGCAAGCTCAAACAGGGAGAACCCAACAAACGCAGGCACAAACAGGGTGAATTTAAACACAGACATGCACAAACAGGGAGCACTTAAACAGAGACAGGCACAAACACGGAGCACTTAAACAGAGACAGGCACAAAAAGGTGCACTTAAACAGAGACAGGCACAAAAAGGGAGCACTTTAACACAGGCAAGCACCAGCAGTGGCATTCAAACACAGGAAGGCACAAGCAGGCAAAAACAGGAGGCACTCAAACATGGGACACTATAACACAGGAAAGGAGCACTTAAACACTGGGAGGTTCAAATAGGGGGCACTCTAACACAGGCAGGCACAAATAGGGAGGACTTAAACACATGCAGGCACAAACAGGGAACACTTACACACGCAAGCACAAACAGGGAGCACTTAAACAGATTCAGGCACAAAAAGGGAGCACTTTAACACAGGTAAGCACCAACAGGGGCCACTCAAACACAGGAACGGACAAACAAGGAAGACTCAAACACAGGCAGGCACAAAAAGGAGGCACTCAAACACAGGCAGGCACAAATATGTGGCACTCAAACACAAACAGGGAGCACTTAAACAACAGACAGGCAAAAACAGGAGACACTCAAACAGAGGTAGGCACAAACAAGAGGCACAATAACACAGGCAGACACAAACAAGGAGCACTCAAGAACACGTAGGCTCAAAAAGGGAGCACTCAAGCACAGGCAGGCACAAACAGGGAGGACTTAAACACAGGCAGGCACAAACAGGGAACACTTACACACGCAAGAACAAACAGAGACCACTTAAACTGATTTAGGCACAAAAAGGAAGCACTTTAACACAGATAACACCAACAGGGGCCATTCAAACAAAGGAACGCACAAACAAGGAAGACTCAAACACAGGCCGGCACAAAAAGGAGGCACTCAAACACAGGCAGGCACAAATATATGGCACTCAAACAAACAGACACAAACAGGGAGCACTTAAACAACAGGCAGGCAAAAACAGGAGGCACTCAAACACAGGCCGACAAAAACATGAGGCACTATAACACAGGCAGACATAAAAAAGGAGCACTCAAACACAGGCAGGCTCAAAAAGGGAGCACTTAAACACAGGAAGACACAAACAGGGAGGACATAAACACAGGCTGGCTCAAACAGGGAACACTTAAACATATGCTAGCACAAACAATGAGCATTTAAACTTAAGTTGGACTTAAACAATAGGCAAGCAGAAACAGGGAGCACTTAAACAAAGGCAGGCACCAACAGGGGGCACTCAAACACAGGCAGGCTCAAACAGGAAGAACTCAACACAAATAGGGTGGACTTAAACACAGCCATGCACAAACAGGGAGCACTTAAACAGGAACAGGCACAAAAAGGGAACACTTTAACACAGACAAGCACCAACAGGGGGCATTCAAACACAGGAAGGCACAAACAGGTAAAAACAGGAGGCACTCAAACAGAGGCAGGCACAAACATGGGGTACTATAACACAGACAGACAAACAAGGAGCACTAAAACAGGGAGCACCTTAACACAGGCAAGCACTAACAGGGGGCACTCAAACACAGGAAGCACTCAAAAAGAGGCCATCACAAACATGGGGTACTATTACACAAACAGACAACAAGAAGCACTCAAACACAGGCAGGTTCAAACAGGGAGCACTCAAACACAGGCAGGCAAATACAGGGAGGAATTAAACACAGGCAGGCACAAACAGGGAACATTAAACACATGCAAGCACAAACAGGGTGCACTTAAACAGATTCAGGCACAAAAAGGGAGCATTTTAACACGAGCAAGCACCAACAGAGGGCACTCAAACACAGGAAGGCACAAACAGGAAGCACTCAAACACATCCAGGCAAAACAGGGAGCACTCAAACAGAAGAAGGCCCAAACATGGGTCACTATAACACAAGCAGAAACAAACAAGGAGCACTCAAACACAGGCAGGTTCAAACAGGGGGCACTCAAACACAGGCAGGCACAAACAGGGAGGATTTAAACACAGGCAGGCACAAACAAGGAACACTTAAACACGCAAGAACAAACAGGGAGCACTTAAACAGATTTATGCACAAAAAGGGAGCACTTTAACACAGGTAACACCAACATGGACCACTCAAACACAGGAACGCACAAACAAGGAAGACTCAAACGCAGACAGGCACAAAAAGGAGGCACTCAAACACAGGCAGGCACAAATATGTGGCACTCAAACACAAGCAGACACAAATAGGGAGCAATTAAACAACAGGCAGGCAAAAACAGGAGGCACTCAAACACAGGCCGACACAAACATGAGGCACTATAACACAGGCAGACACAAACAAGGAGCACTTAATCACAGGCAGGGTCAAAAAGGGAGCACTCAAACACAGGCAGGCACAAACAGGGTGGACTTAAATACAGGCTGGCACAAACAGGGAGCACTTAAATAGGGACAGGCACAATAAGGGAGCATTTTAACAGAGACAAGAACCAACAGGGGGCATTCAAACACAGGAAGGCACAAACAGGTAAAAACAGGAGGCACTCAAAGATGGGGCACTATAACACAGGCAGACACAAACAAGGAGCACTCAAACACAGGCAGGTTCAAACAGGGAGGACTTAAACACAGGGAACACTTACACACGCAAGCACAAACAGGGAGCACTTAAACAGATTCAATCACAAAAAGGGAACACTTTAACACAGGCAAGCAGCAACAAAGGAACAAGCAACTATCACTCAATCAACAGGGAGCACCCAAACACAGTCAGGCACAAACAAGTAACACTCAAACACAGGCGGGCACAAACAAGGAACAATTAGACACGCAAGCACAATCATGGAGCACTTAAACATAGACACGCACAAAAAGGGAGCACTTTAACACAGGCAAGCACCAACAGGGTAACTCAAATACAGGAACCCACAAACAAGGAGGACTCAAACACAGGCAGGCACAAATATGGGGCATTCAAACACAGGCAGACACAACAAGGAGCACTTAAACAACAGGCAGGCAAAAACAGAGGCAGGAACACACATGGGGCACTATAACACAGGCAGACACAAACATGGGGCACTCAAACACAGGGACGACTTAAACACAGGCAGGCACACACAAGGAACACTTATACACATGCAAGCACAAACAGCGAGTACTTAAACAGAGACAGGCACATAAAGTTAGCACTTTAACACAGGCAGGCACCTACAAGTAGCACTCAAACACAGAAAGGCACAAACAGGAAGCACTCAAACACAATCAGGCAAAAATAGGAGGCACTCAAACATTGGGCACTAAAACACAGGCAGACAAACAAGGAGCACTTAAACACAGGCAGGCACAAACATGAAGGACTTAAACACAGGCAGGCACAAACAGGGGACACTTAAACACATGCAAGCACAAACAGGGAGCACTTAAACAGATTCAGGCACAAAAAGGGAGCACTTTAACACAGGCAAGCACCAACAGAGGGCACTCAAACACAGGAAGGCCCAAACAGAAAGCACTTAAACAACATGCAGGGAAAACAGGAGGCACTCAGGGAGCACTCAAACACAGGCAGGCACGTACAGGGAGGACTTAAACACAGGCAGGCAGAAACAGGGAACACTTAAACAGAGACAGGCACACAAAGGGAGCACTTTAACACAGACAAGCACCAACAGGGGACATTCCAACACAGCAAGGCAGAAGCAAGCAAAAATAGGAGGCACTCAAACATGGAGAACTATAACACAAACACAGCACTCAACACAGGCAAGTTCAACCAAGGAGCACTCAAACACAGGCAGGCACAAACAGGGAGGACTTAAACACATGCAGGCACAAACAGGGAACACTTAAACACACACAAGCACAAACAGGCAGCACTTATTTAGATTCATTCACAAAAAGAGAGCATTTTAACACAGGCAAGCACCAACAGGGGCCACTCTAGCACAAGAACGCACAAACAAGACTCAAACACAGGCGGGCACTTAAACACAAGCAGGCACAAATATGGGGCACTCACAGGCAGACACAAACAGGGAGCACTTAAACAACAGGCAGGCACAAACATTGGGCACTATAACATAGGCAGACACAAAATGGAAGCACTCAAACACAAGCAGGCTCAAACAGGGAGCGCTTAAACACAGGCAAGCACCAACAGAGGGCACTTAAACACAGGAAGGCACAAACAGGAAGCACTTAAGCACATACAGGCAAGAACTGGAAGCACTCAAACACAGACAGGAACAAACAACGAGCACTCAATCAACAGGGAGCACCCAAACACGATCAGGCACAAACAAAAAGCACTTAAAGACAGGTAGGACTTAAACAATAGGCAAGCAGAAACAGGGAGCAATTAAACACAGGCAGGCACCAACAGGTGGCACTCAAACACAGGTAGGCTCAAACAGAGAGAATCCAACACACGCAGGCACAAACAGGGTGGACTTAAACACAGGCAGGCACAAACAGGGATCACTTAAACAGGGACAGGCACAAAAAGGGAGCACTTTAACACAGACAAGCACCAACAGGGAGCATTCAAACACGGGAAGGCACAAACAGGTAAATACAGGAGGCACTCAAACAGAGGCAGGCACAAACATGGGGTACTATTACACAGACAGACAAACAAGGAGCACTCAAAGACAGGCAGGTTCAAAAAGGGAGCACTCACACAGGCAGGCACAAATAGGGAGGACTTAAACACAGGCAGGAACAAAAAGGGAACACTTAAACACATGCAAGCACAAACAGAGAGCACTTAAATAGATTCAGGCACAAAATGGAAACACTTTAACACTGGTAAGCACCAACAGAGGGCACTCAAGCACATACAGTCAAAATCAGGGAGCACTTAAACACAGACAGGAACAAACGACGAGCACTCAATCAACAGGGAGCACCCAAACACTGTCAGGCACAAACAAGGAGCACTTAAACACAGGTTGGACTTAAACAATAGGCAAGCAGAAACAGGGAGCACTTAAACAAAGCGAGGCACCAACAAGGGGTACTCAAATACAGGCAGTCTCAAACAGGAAGAACCCAACACACGCAGGCACAAACAGGGTGGACTTAAACACAGGCAGGCACAAACAGGGAGCACTTAAAGATTGACAGGCACAAAAAGGGAGCACTTTAACACAGACAAGCACCAACAGTGCGCATTCAAACACAGGAAGGGACAATCAGGCAAAAACAGAAGGCACTCAAACATGTTGCACTATAACATAGGAAGACACAAAAAAGGAGCACTTAAACACTGGCAGGTTCAAACAGAGAGCACTCTAACACAGGCAGGCACAAACAGAGAGGACTTAAACACATGCAGGCACAAACAGCGAACACTTACACACGCAAGCACAAACAGGGGCACTTAAACAGATTCAGGCACAAAAAGGGAGCACTTTAACACAGGTAAGCACCAACAGGGGCCACTCAAACACAGGAACGGACAAACAAGGAAGACTCAAACACAGGCAGGCACAAAAAGGAGGCACTCAAATACAGGTAGGCACAAATATGTGGCACTCAAACACAAGCAGACACAAACAGGGAGCACTTAAACAACAGACTGGCAAAAACAGGAGGTACTCAAACAGAGGTAGGCACAAACATGAGGCACAATAACACATGCTGACACAAACAAGAAGCACTCAAACACAGGCAGGCTCAAAAAGGGAGCAGTAAAACACAGGCAGGCACAAACAGGGAGGACTAAAACACAGGCTGGCACAAACAGGGAACACTTAAACACATGAAAGCACAAACAGGGAGCACTTAAACAGATTCAGGCACAAAAAGGTAGCATTTTAACACGAGCAAGCACCAATAGAGGGCACTCAAACACAGGAAAACATAACTAGTAAACACTCAAATACATTCAGGCAAAATAGAGGGCACTCAAACACATGGAGGAATAAACAATGAGCACTCAATCAGGAGGGAGCACCCAAGCAGAGTCAGGCACAAACAAGGAACACTTAAACACAGGTAGGACTTAAACAATAGGCAATCAGAAACAGGGAGCACTTAAACACAGGCAGACACCAACAGGGGGCACTCAAACACAGGCAAGCTCAAACAGGGAGAACCCAACAAACGCAGGCACAAACAGGGTGAATTTAAACACAGACATGCACAAACAGGGAGCACTTAAACAGAGACAGGCACAAACACGGAGCACTTAAACAGAGACAGGCACAAAAAGGTGCACTTAAACAGAGACAGGCACAAAAAGGGAGCACTTTAACACAGGCAAGCACCAGCAGTGGCATTCAAACACAGGAAGGCACAAGCAGGCAAAAACAGGAGGCACTCAAACATGGGACACTATAACACAGGAAAGGAGCACTTAACCACTGGGAGGTTCAAATAGGGGGCACTCTAACACAGGCAGGCACAAATAGGGAGGACTTAAACACATGCAGGCACAAACAGGGAACACTTACACACGCAAGCACAAACAGGGAGCACTTAAACAGATTCAGGCACAAAAAGGGAGCACTTTAACACAGGTAAGCACCAACAGGGGCCACTCAAACACAAGAACGGACAAACAAGGAAGACTCAAACACAGGCAGGCATAAAAAGGAGGCACTCAAACACAGGCAGGCACAAATATGTGGCACTCAAACAGAAACAGAGAGCACTTAAACAACAGACAGGCAAAAACAGGAGACACTCAAACAGAGGTAGGCACAAACAAGAGGCACAATAACACAGGCAGACACAAACAAGGAGCACTCAAGAACACGTAGGCTCAAAAAGGGAGCACTCAAGCACAGGCAGGCACAAACAGGGAGGACTTAAACACAGGCAGGCACAAACAGGGAACACTTACACACGCAAGAACAAACAGAGACCACTTAAACTGATTTAGGCACAAAAAGGAAGCACTTTAACACAGATAACACCAACAGGGGCCATTCAAACAAAGGAACGCACAAACAAGGAAGACTCAAACACAGGCCGGCACAAAAAGGAGGCACTCAAACACAGGCAGGCACAAATATATGGCACTCAAACAAACAGACACAAACAGGGAGCACTTAAACAACAGGCAGGCAAAAACAGGAGGCACTCAAACACAGGCCGACAAAAACATGAGGCACTATAACACAGGCAGACATAAACAAGGAGCACTCAAACACAGGCAGGCTCAAAAAGGGAGCACTTAAACACAGGAAGACACAAACAGGGAGGACATAAACACAGGCTGGCTCAAACAGGGAACACTTAAACATATGCTAGCACAAACAATGAGCATTTAAACTTAGGTTGGACTTAAACAATAGGCAAGCAGAAACAGGGAGCACTTAAACAAAGGCAGGCACCAACAGGGGGCACTCAAACACAGGCAGGCTCAAACAGGAAGAACTCAACACAAATAGGGTGGACTTAAACACAGCCATGCACAAACAGGGAGCACTTAAACAGGAACAGGCACAAAAAGGGAACACTTTAACACAGACAAGCACCAACAGGGGGCATTCAAACACAGGAAGGCACAAACAGGTAAAAACAGGAGGCACTCAAACAGAGGCAGGCACAAACATGGGGTACTATAACACAGACAGACAAACAAGGAGCACTAAAACAGGGAGCACCTTAACACAGGCAAGCACTAACAGGGGGCACTCAAACACAGGAAGCACTCAAAAAGTGGCCATCACAAACATGGGGTACTATTACACAAACAGACAACAAGAAGCACTCAAACACAGGCAGGTTCAAACAGGGAGCACTCAAACACAGGCAGGCAAATACAGGGAGGAATTAAACACAGGCAGGCACAAACAGGGAACATTAAACACATGCAAGCACAAACAGGGTGCACTTAAACAGATTCAGGCACAAAAAGGGAGCATTTTAACACGAGCAAGCACCAACAGAGGGCACTCAAACACAGGAAGGCACAAACAGGAAGCACTCAAACACATCCAGGCAAAACAGAGAGCACTCAAACAGAAGAAGGCCCAAACATGGGTCACTATAACACAAGCAGAAACAAACAAGGAGCACTCAAACACAGGCAGGTTCAAACAGGGGGCACTCAAACACAGGCAGGCACAAACAGGGAGGATTTAAACACAGGCAGGCACAAACAAGGAACACTTAAACACGCAAGAACAAACAGGGAGCACTTAAACAGATTTATGCACAAAAAGGGAGCACTTTAACACAGGTAACACCAACATGGACCACTCAAACACAGGAACGCACAAACAAGGAAGACTCAAACGCAGACAGGCACAAAAAGGAGGCACTCAAACACAGGCAGGCACAAATATGTGGCACTCAAACACAAGCAGACACAAATAGGGAGCAATTAAACAACAGGCAGGCAAAAACAGGAGGCACTCAAACACAGGCCGACACAAACATGAGGCACTATAACACAGGCAGACACAAACAAGGAGCACTTAATCACAGGCAGGGTCAAAAAGGGAGCACTCAAACACAGGCAGGCACAAACAGGGTGGACTTAAATACAGGCTGGCACAAACAGGGAGCACTTAAATAGGGACAGGCACAATAAGGGAGCATTTTAACAGAGACAAGAACCAACAGGGGGCATTCAAACACAGGAAGGCACAAACAGGTAAAAACAGGAGGCACTCAAAGATGGGGCACTATAACACAGGCAGACACAAACAAGGAGCACTCAAACACAGGCAGGTTCAAACAGGGAGGACTTAAACACAGGGAACACTTACACACGCAAGCACAAACAGGGAGCACTTAAACAGATTCAATCACAAAAAAGGGAACACTTTAACACAGGCAAGCAGCAACAAAGGAACAAGCAACTATCACTCAATCAACAGGGAGCACCCAAACACAGTCAGGCACAAACAAGTAGCACTCAAACACAGGCGGGCACAAACAAGGAACAATTAGACACGCAAGGACAATCATGGAGCACTTAAACATAGACACGCACAAAAAGGGAGCACTTTAACACAGGCAAGCACCAACAGGGTAACTCAAATACAGGAACCCACAAACAAGGAGGACTCAAACACAGGCAGGCACAAATATGGGGCATTCAAACACAGGCAGACACAACAAGGAGCACTTAAACAACAGGCAGGCAAAAACAGAGGCAGGAACACACATGGGGCACTATAACACAGGCAGACACAAACATGGGGCACTCAAACACAGGGACGACTTAAACACAGGCAGGCACACACAAGGAACACTTATACACATGCAAGCACAAACAGGGAGCACTTAAACAGATTAAGGCACAAAAAGAGAGCGCTTTAACACAGGCAAGCGCCAACAGGAGGCATACAAACACAGGAAGCACTCAAAAAAGCAGGCAAAATATGAGGCACTAAAACAGAGTCAGGCATAAACATGGGGCACTATAACACAGGCAGACACAAATAAGAATACTCAAACAAAGGCAGGTTCAACAGGGGGCACTCAACCACAGGCAGGCACAAACAGGGAGGACTTAAACACTGGAGGGCCAAACAGGGAACACTTAAACACATGCAAGCACAAACAGGGAGCACTTAAACAGATTCAGACACAAAAAGGGAGCACTTTAAGACAGGCAAGCACCAATAGGGGCCACTCAAACACAGGAATGCACAAACAAGGAGGACTCAAACACTGGCAGGCACAAACAGAAGGCACTCAAACACAGGCAGGACTAAATATGGGGAACTCAAGCACAGGCAGACACAAACAGTGAGCACTTAAACAACAAGCAGGCAATAACAGGACGCACTCAAACAGAGGCAGGCACAAACATGGGGCACTATAACACAGCCAGACACAAACAAGGAGCACTTAAACACATGCAGGCTCAAACAGGGAGCACTCAAACACAGGCAAGTTCAAACAGGGAGCACTCAAACACAGGCGGTCACAAACAGGGAGGACTCAAACACAAACAGGGAGGACTTAAACACAGGCAGGCACAAACAGGGAACACGTAAGCACAAACAGGGAACCATTAAACAGATTGAGACACAAAAAGGAAGAAAAGCGCAAAAATAATACGAAGTCCAGCTGAAGAAGTTTAGGATTGACATCGGCTAAATGTTTAAGTGGTGTGCAACGATGGTGGTGGAAACCCAGTTTACAAGAAAAAATAAAAGAGAAGAAAAATGCAATGAAGAAGTGGGAACAAACAAGAGAACAAGCAGATAAAAAGAAATATCAGCTGTCAAAAAAGGAAGCAAAAAAAGAAGTGGTTTTAGTAAAAGCTGATCCGTGTGCAAACATTTATAAAGATTTAAAAACACCTGTAGGACAAAGTAAAGTTAACTGGCTAGTTAAATGTTGTAACAAGGCAAAGAAGGACATACATCAAATCAAAGAAATCAAAGATGGAGAAGTAAAAGTTCTGAATAAAGAAAAAACAATTCTTGAAAGATGGAAACAATATTTTTCTGAACTGCTCAATGAAGAAAATTCACAAAATACTCTGGTATGTGAAGGACCAATAGAGGAAATAGAAACAGTGGAAGTTTAAGCTGCACTTAAAAAGATGAAGAATAATAAAGCAGTAGGCCCTGATTGTATACCTGTCGAAGCGTGGAAAGCATTAGGAAAAAAAAGGAATAGATATATTATGGGAACTGATGAAAAGCTTTGCAAAGCAAGAAGTAATACCACATGAATGGGAAGAAAGCTTGTTTATTCAAATATTCAAAAAAAAAAAGGTGACGTTCAAGATTGTTCAAACTATAGAAGCATAAAACTTCTATCTCACACAATGAAAATCTGGGAAAGAGTTTTCCAGAATAGATTGAGAAGAATGGTAAAGATATCCGAAAGTCAGTTCGGTTTTATGCCTGAGAAAGCAACAACAAATGCAATCTTCATTTTAAGACAATTATTTAAAAATACGAAGAATAACAAAAAGAGCTACATATTGTGTTTATTGACCTTGATAAAGCATACGACTGAATCGAAAGGCAAGAAGTATGGCGGTGTTTAAGAAAGAAATTGGTGCCAGAGAAATATGTGAATAAAATAAAGCAAGTGTATAAATATGTCAAGACACATGTAAAGACTCTATTGGGGAAAACAGAAGAGTTTGATGTTAAGGTTAGTTTACACTAAGGTTCAAGTCTTAGTCCTTTTATTTTTAATGTAATATTTGACGTATTCACTGAAGATTTAAGAAAAGGATTGTCGTGGGAAATTACATATGCTGATGATGTAGTTTTTGTTGAAAAAACAAGTGAAGAAGTTGAAGAAATGCTTAATGAATAGCGTAGAGTGTTGGAAAGTAGAGGTTTGAAAATTAGTAAAGTTAAACAGAATATTTAGTGATGAATGGAAAGGATGAAAATGAAAAAATAGCAAAAAATGGCCGAAGTATAAAGCTCGAGGGGCAGTTGATAAAAAGAGTGAAAAGTTTCAAATATCTTGGTCCAACCATGATGGAGAATGGCAAAGAAGGTGTTGAAATAAATGGAAGAATTCAATCAGGTTGGAAAAATCGGCATGATGTGTCTGGAGTATTCTGAGACAGAAAATGTTGATAAAGCTAAAAGGAAAAGTTTATAAAACGTTGGTTAGACCTGCAATGTTGTATGGCTTGGAAACTTTGGCAGTAAAGAGAAGTAACGAAAAGAAACTAGATGTTGCTGAAATGAAAATGCTAAGATGGATGAGTGGAGTGAGCAGAAAAGACCGAATAAAGAATGAAGTCATAAGAAAGACGGTGAAGGTACCGAGCATGAGCCAAAAAAAAGGTTTGGCCATGTTTTTAGAAAAGGTGAAGATAGTATTGAAAGAATGATGATGAATCAGTAAGTGGACGGCAAAAGAAAAAGAGGAAGACCGAAGCTGATATGGAAAGACTGCATAATAGCTGACGGTAAGATGAAAAACCTTGATTTGTAAAAAGAATGCAGAATTACATTAGAAAGAATTAAATGGAAAAGATTCATTTCAAACAGCGATTATGTATAAAAACGGGATAATAAAGCTGAAAAGAAGAAGAAGTTTTATCTAATATTATCAAAAATACATTTAAATTAAGACACAAATTTTATCTTAAATTAGTCATTTTTATTTATTTCAAATTAAAAATCAAAATTTTAAAATTATTATTATTTTCAATTAACTCCAACACAAAAATTTTTCGTCTGCTTTTATTAGAATATTTTCTTTTCTATTTTGTTCATTTTCAAATAAAACCCTTGCTTTTACTTTGTAACTTACTTTTTGAATTATATTTCAAATATTATATTCTCTTTAATATTTAATTTTTTTTAATGAGCTCTAAAAATCAATTCAAAATTGTTGTGGTAACGCTTGCTTAACTGTACTTTTTTGAGGTTGAAATTTTTAATTGCTATGGAAAAACTCAAAGATCTTTTTAAAAAAATTGATTCTTTGACTAAAAAAGAAATTAAATTTTGTTTAAAAAATGTTATTGAAACCTTGAATTATGATTTTAGCTTTGCTGATAAATTATCAAAGATGGATGATAAACTTACTCAGGTTATGAAAGGTATCAGTTCATCTCATAATGAACTTGTTTCCAATTCTTCTTTTCCTACCTTTAATAATAAAATTGATCAGATATCAAAATTTAAACCTACAATGAATATTGTTCCTTCTTCCTATGCTGATGCTGTATGTGGGATAGGTATAAGTGATACATCGCTTCAAATGAAAAAAGTCTTTACTCCTGAGCTTAGTATTTCAATTCCTAAGTTTTTTGATAAATTTGAAAAAGGTACAAAGAAAACTATTGAAGATAAACTCAAACCGACTATCAATAAGTTGCGTCTAAAAAAGTATAAGAGGACATCAAACGGATCCTTATTGATTGAAAGCAACTCAATTCATGGTTTGAATCATTTGAAATCTTCTTTAAAGGATATGAATGTTGTTTTTGATCCTATTAAACAAAAATCTCCTTATTTTTGTCTAAAAAATGTGGATGCAACGCTATTCAAATTTAATACATATAATTCTAAACTTTGTAATGTTGCTATTAAATTTGATATTTCTTGTGTTAAAAGTATTTTGAATAACAAATATATTTATTTGAACTCTAAATGTTTTGCTGTTGAACTACTTCGTAGTTATGTAAAAGTTTGTTTTAAATGCAATGAATACACTCATTTTGCCATAGAATGTAGTGCATCTCATCCTACATGTAAGCATTGTAGTGAAAAACATTTTTCCAAAGACTGTGTTAATCAAGATAAAATTTTTTGTAAATTTTATTCGTCTAAAAAATTGGATTGTAATCATGTCGTTAATTCTACTAATTGTCATTCATTAAAAATTTATAAGGACTACCTTGATAATTTGAATTCTAAAAATTTATCTACTGTGTTAAATGAGCCATAGTCATTCATCTTATCTTGATTTGAATGATTTTTTTATACTTGATTCGAACAAAATTACATGTGAAAATATATTTATTTATTCTCATAGTCAATATTTTTTGAAATCTTCTCTTTTGACCGATGTAAGAGATCTTTCAATTGAAGGTCATAATTTTAAAATTATGAGTCTAAATGTCCAAAGCTTGAATGCTAAATATGAATTACTTTGTGATCTCATTACCCGTTTAAATTCTTTCGTTTCACATCCTTTCTCGGTTATTATTTTACAAGAAACGTGGTTGAACAATAATTTGAATTTATATCCATTGAAAGATTATTTATTTTACTCTTTCAAGAGCAAAATCTGTGAAATTTTTTTGAGGGATTCATCCCTCATTGTTCGTAATGTATACCGTCATCCTGATGCTTTGAACAAGGTAAACTTTCTAGAAGAATTTGATGACTTTCTTGTAAATCTTGAAAACGGTTCTGGACATGTTTTTGGGGGAGATTTCAATTTGAATTTATTTAAAATTGCTTCTGACTCCTGTGTTTCTAGTTTTTTGAATGGTATTATGTCATCTGGATATTTTCCGTCCATAACTTGTTATACTAGAGAAAGTTCTAAATCCTTGATTGACAATTTTTTTATCAACTTTCAAAATAGAGATCATGAGGCTTTTGTTTTGAATGAAAATTTATCTGATCATTTTCCAATTGTATTATGTTTGAACTTTGTTGACTTCATGATTAAAAGAAATTATAAAAAGTACTTTGACAAAAGGTTGTTTGTTGAAAAAGTTTCTTCAGTAAATTGGGCTTTCGAAATGCTACAATGCTCTAGTAACCCTGAAATCGCTGCTGATTTCCTGTCAAATAAACTAGCATCACTAGCGAATGACTGTAATTTTGTCAAATCTAAAAAGGGTCATAACAGTAAGTATAAAATAAAGGATAAGAATTGGCTTTCGGATGAAGTTTTAAGTTTAATTAAAAGAAGGGATAAACTTCATAAAAAAATTAATAGTTGTAATAATGTTTGTTCCCTATTGAAAACTGAACTGAAAAGTTTGAGAAATAGGATAAAATTTGAGTGTAGAAAGTTGAAACGTAGATTTTACTGTAGTCAGTTTTTAAACATTAAAGACTCCAAGCAAATCTGGTCTAAATTGAATAGTATTCTTAAGCCTGGAAAAATTTCGATATCTGAAATTTCATTGAACAGTTCTTCAATTTATGATTCATTTGAGATTGCTAATGCTTTTAATGATCACTTTTGTTCTACCTCAATTTCTTCTATAGGTGATCACTTTTCCAGCTATGTCAATGAAGCATCAAGTATGTTTAATTTTAGTAGATTTTCCCCTAATGATCTACTGAATGCAGTCATTTCTCTTGAAAACAGTGATTATGAAGATTTTCTAGGGTTGTCCACTAACAAAATCAAATCTATATTGAATATTGTATGCTCTCCATTAGTTTGCCTTTTCAATGATTGTGTTATACATGGTATTTTTCCACATGTTTTTAAAATAGGGCGTGTAATTCCTGTTCATAAAAAGGGATCGAGAATGTTAGTTGAGAATTATAGGCCTACAACTATAGTGCCTATTTGAGCCAAGATTTTTGAAAGACTTCTTTCTTTGCAAATTGAAAAGTATTTTTCTTCAAATAATCTGTATTTTGAAAACCAGCATGCTTTTAGAAAGTATTATTCAACTGAAACTTTGCATTTTTCTTTTTTGAATAATATTATTACTGACCTTGACAAAAATGAAAAAGTTTTAGCTGTATTTTTAGACATGACTCGAGCATTTGATTCATTGAATCATATGATACTTTTGGAAAAACTCAAATTGTATGGATTTTCATCATCATCACTTGATCTGGTCGAATCATATCTCCATAAAAGAGAACAGTTTGTTTCAATAAATGATATTTCGTCTAAACACAGTATGCTACATTGTGGTGTACCTCAAGGCTCCTTACTAGGCCCCTTATTGTTCAAAATATTTATTAATGATATTCCTCAAAGTAATCTAATAATAAAAATTTTCTTGTATGCTGATGATGTAACATTATTATTTTCATCTAATTCCATATCATTTGATTCTGAACTTGAAAATTTGCATAAAAACTATAACGAGGTTTTAAAATGGTGTTCATCTAATGATTTGGTTATCAATTATGTGAAAACAAAAGGCATTATTTTTTCTAAAACTTGTGTTGACAAGTTGAAAGTTTCTAAGAAGCTCAATATTGACTTTGTAAAGTCTTTCAATTTGCTTGGATTGATCATTGATGAAAAGCTATCATGGCATGATCATATGAAAGCTCTCTCATTGAAACTCTCTTCTGTTATTGGAATGTTGAAAAGCTTGAAAAATTATCTAGGTAAAAATATTCTTCTCCTTCTCTACAAGTCCTTTTTCATTCCTTATTTGACTTATAATATTTTAATATGGGGTCATAGTAATCTGAATGTTTTACTTACTCTTCAAAAAAAAGTTTTGAAAATTATTTTAAACTTGAATATTAGATACTCTTCTAACATTCTTTTTTATGATCTTCAAATGCTGAAAGTTGATGATATATATGAATATAAACTTACTTTATTTTGTTTCAAACTTTTATGTGGTTTAGTTCCATTCTGCTTGTACAATCAGTTAAAACCTGTTAAGCAAATGCACTCTATTCGTCTTCGATCTATATATAATATTTTTCTCCCTCAATATAAGTGTAAATCCTCTAAGCAGTCCTTCAATTGGAAAGTTGCAAAACATTGGAATGCTAATATTACTAGCTTGCTCAACTTTACTTCTTTTAATAAAGCTAAAAGTGAAACTAACTTAGTAAGTTCAATGTTTCACTCAGTGTTGTTTTATATATAATAAATGATACACTCATGAAAATGTAAAAGGCATGGACGTAATTAGCTAGGGGGCTCCAGCCGCCCTCCCATCAGAAGTTTAAATTAAAAAAAATTTTGATTATCATTTATCTTTAGAAATGCCACTAAACAAATATTTAATGCTTTCAAGATAATTTACATAAATAAAAATTTTAACATACCAATATAATAAATTAAAAAGTAATGGACATTTTTGATTAATATCCTTATTATTTTGTTTAAATTAAATATTTTCAAGGTAAGAAATTTTATAATACAGTAGAATTCTTTAATGAGGTCACCATTGGTACCAAGTCTTTTGACCGTTATTTAGGATTGACCTCATTAGAGGAGTAGTTATGTTATTTGAGAGTAAAAGGATAACTGTTATAATCAATCAATAACATTTATATTTTTCGCTTCTTTATATTATAAATTATTACATAGTAAAAAAATTGAAAAATAAACTTAAAATGTCACAGAAATAAAAAAAAAAGTAAAATCTATAAAGTTATTTTTATTTTGCAAAAAACAGGTAGTAATTTTACTTTTTAATAAAGTAGGTATCAATTAATGTTTGCTTTTTTTGCTAGCTGTCCTAAAACCATTACTTGCTCAATGTCTTTTTCCAGTTTCCGTTCAAGATCATAGCTTTATAACATTCCTCTTTTAAGTGGAAATTTTTTAGGATCGATTGCAGAGGGTATAACTCCAGAAAGATTTTTTATAGAACATACACTCTTACCAAGCCCATTATCTTCTATGTGCAAAGCTTCCGGATCTGATGAATTTTCACCGAGTACGTCTTTTACTAAATCTGCTTCCCATGTACCAGTAAGTACTTCAACGACCGGTAAATCATTATCAATTGAAATGAATTCTGTGTCTGTCATAGGCTTTTCTATTTCACAGCGCTGAGAGACTTCTTTGTTAAGATCATCAAGTGGGATGCCCTGTTCAAGATTCAAATATTGTGCAGAACACTAAAACCACTTGCAAAAACAAGCCTCAATTGTATAGGGCTATATATCTTTAACAGAGTCCGCTATCCATTCAATGGCGTTTAAAACAGTAATGGGGTGAAGGGAAAAATTTCCATATTTTTCTGTTCTTGCAATAATGGAACTGAGAAGTTTTTTTTTGATAATAACGTGTAAAATATGAATTATGCCCTGTTCAAGAGGTTGTAGAACTGAGGTACATTTAGCAGGAAAGAAATAACTTTTATATTTTTCGTCTTAACATCTTTTGGATGGCCAGAAGCGTTGTCTACAAACAACAAAACATTGCGCTTTTGCTTTTGCATCAGCTTATCAAATTCAAGCAACCATTCACGGTAAAGTTCAGCAACCATCCAAGCTTTTTTAATGGACTTCCATAAAACAGGAAAAGCTTCATGAGGAACATTTTTAAAACAATTTGGCTTCTGAAATCTTTCTATAATGAGCGGTTTTTGGAATTCTTCATTCATATTACAGCAAAGAACAACTGTTGAACGGTCTTTCGATTTTTTAAACCAGAGAAATGTAGTGTAGAGAAATGTAGCATAAACATAAGAGGGTAATCATAATGCGAATGCTAAAGACAATATTAGCTTCTATAACTTTATATCAATAGGGTAACAGAAAAAAAAACAGATTTAAAATTAGCAACTAAAAGTGTTTTATTTTGATGTTAAAACATGATCCCTTTGAAAATTTACCTTGTCCGTTTTGACAAAAATATGCGATAATGGGTGACCGTAATACGCAATACGGGAGTGACAGTTATACTCAATAATTATGCAATATATAGAAATATAAAAGAATTCGGGACTATACTTTCTAACCGTATTAGAAGCGTTGACCGCTTTTCAGGAGTGACCGTAGGGAGGAGTTCTACTGTATTTATCTTATATATCAGGGGCGCACATCCTCAAAATTATTGGGGGGCGAACTTTTTTTGTTGCAATTTTCAAAATTAGTGGTCTGGAAATACCACGGGAGACCAAATATTCAAGCAATCCTTTAGAAGGTCCTCAGACATTTCGCCCCATTATTTTTTTGTCTCATGGACAATTCGCCCCATTATTTTCATAAGACCGTTCGTCCCATGGACAATTCGACCCATTATTTTCATAAGACATTTTGTCTCATGGACAATTCACCCCATTATTTTTCATAAGACATTTTGTCTCATGAACAATTCGCCCCATTATTTTCATAAGACATTTTGTCTCATGGATAATTCGCCCCATTATTTTCATAAGACATTTTGTCTCATGAACAATTCGCCAAACTATTAAAACAATTTGCCCCATTATTTTCATAAAATAATTCGCCTCATAATTTTCATAAGACGATTTGCTTCATGCTCAATTTACCCCATTATTTTTATAAGAGAATGCGCTCTATTATTTTTATAAAACTTCCAGTCCTATTTTTATAAGACAATTCTTTCCATTAAAAATTTGCTCTATTTTTATAACACAATTCTTGCCATAGACAATTTACTCTATTTATGCAGATCAATTAGAACTATTGTTTTATAAAACCGTTTTTTCAATTTTTTTAGACTCTTTTACGCTTTTTTCATAAGACTATTTTTCGTAAAACGGTTTAGCATATAAACGTTTTGCCTAATATCACAACTCATCTCAATAAAAATAGCTTTATTTTAATTTTATTTAGTTTTTTGAAGAATTGTTTTTTGAAATACAGTTATTTTATGAAACAAATATTTAAAATTTTTAAACAAAATAAAAATTAATATCTTGTAATTGTAATATCATCGTAATTATCTTTTTCTTCAATTTCATCATCAATAATTTAAAATTATTTAAAAGTGATAAAAAAAAATTAACAGATAGCCTATGAGACAATATGTCCATGGTGCGAATTGTCTATGGGGTGAATCATCTATGGGGCGAATTGTTTATGGGACGAATTGTCTATTGGGCGAATTGTCTATGGGGCGAAATGTCTGTCGACCCTTTAAAAAAGAGTGTATTCATCGCATACCTAAAGTCCTAAATTTATAATACTACTTTATATTTTTTTTTACAAAATTGGTGAATTTAAATACTATACTTCCAGCGAAAATATTTTAATTAAGTTTGCAGAATATACACTAGTTTAAAAAAATCCAAAATTGTTTGGGGGTGGAATAGGTTTTTCATTAGAAAAATGAAGTAGTCTACCAGGCACATTACAGGAATTGATGAAAGGATATTTGATTCATAGAGAAAACAAATAACTGAAGGTTAGATAGTTTTATGAGTGAATGTAGTCTAAAGGCAAAGCGTCTACTAGACACCCTGCGATGTTTATATGAAAACATGTGATTGATTCAGGGGCAAGGGTTGGTTGGTTGGAGATATCAAAGTACTTTCAGCCGTAAGGCTATATGCTCGCATTATGCTTAAGATGGTTAATCACAATTTTTGTGAATTTGTTTTTAGAGTTGGGAGCCTTGGGGATCGAACCCCTGACCTTCAACTGTTAAGCTGAGAGGTACACCCTAACAACCATTGAGGCTCCTAGGGGCAAGGGTATAAAATGAAATTATAATTGTGCAAACAAAAAATTAAGATCGCATTATTTCATTTTACTCAGCATCATTCAAAAATAGTTTAAAAGCTAAATTGATACAAGCCACAAAAAGTAAAATAACTTTTAACATTTAGCAATGATTTGCCTTTTATAATAAATTTTAAGTAAAAAAAGTCTATCAGAAAAAGTTATAAAGCTTCAAAAAAACTAAAAAATTTTAGGGCATAACTTAAGTTTTTTGAAAAGTAATTTGACGTACCCCCCTACGGCATACTCTATGGGTGGCATGGCAGATTGGTTGAGATGATGGACATAGCACGGAAGCCTCTGGATTCGATTCCTCATCGATACGAATTTGTTCATAGTTTGACATAAGCGGTACATCAGTGCTTATCAATGAAAATACACCCGCTGCACCTTACCTTTTACTCAAAATTGAAAAATTTGCTACATAATTAACATAAGAGAGAAAGGAAACAAAAAAAACTAATAAAGCAATTTTCCCTATTTTAAAATGGAACCGTCTGTTCTCAGAATAATTTCAAAATAATAGGAGGCATAAAGAATTAGTTTACTTGATATTTTCAAATTTTTATAAACAGCAAAAGCCAACATTTAAGTAGCTAGCCCTTTTAATTAAAAAATTATTTAAACTAACGGTCGATAAACATTTTGCCCCAAAGACAATTTGCACCCTGGACAAATTGTCTCATAGGCTATTTGTTTCATCCATCTTTGCTTATTAAATGTGTAAAATTATTAAAAAAATTTATATTCTTGTTTATTTTATCTCTATTAAATTATTTCAAATTAATCATTTTATCTCTTAATTTTTTAGAATTGTCCATGAGACAAAATATCTTATGAAAATAACGGGGCGAATTGTCCATGAAACAAAATGTCTGAAAATAATGGAGCGAATTGTCCATGGGACGAACTGTCTTATGAAAATAATGGAGCGAATTGTCCATGAGACGAACTGTCTTATGAAAATAATGGGGCGAAATGTCCGAGGACCAAACTAACATAAATCAAAGCATACGAGAAAAGAAAACAATGGCGTTTTTTTGAATATTTGTCTACAAATAAAATTCTGACAGCTGTCATAAATAATAGATCAAGTACATTTTTATCAACTGAAAAGTTTTGTTTCAATATTATATTTTTACTATAATCAACAAATTTTCTTTAAAAAAAGGTATTTGATTATGTACAGTGTTACTTATAAATTTTAACAATCGAACATTATAAAAAATATCTCTGCTCAAATATTAAGAAAATAGAGTATTCTTGCTTTTAAACCGAATAGCTAGTCAAAATATTCATTCGCAAATAGCTATTAAAAAAATTTCTTGACTCGAAAAAATAAAAGTTATCAAATGTAACAAATGTAGTGATAAAGATTAAATGACCTTTGTTGAAAAAAAATTTTAGCGCGAGTCTAACAATATTCATTGATATAAAATTGAAATGATTGAAAACTATTTTAATTTAACTCTAAATGCAAATTAGATAGAAGCAGTGGTGTAACCAGAAAAAAAGTTGATATTAAAAACAAAAAACGTGAGCAACATTTTGTATAATTTCTTGATACTTTCATTGGAGAAATTTTCAAAAACTGATATCGAATAAGATGCATGGGGGCACCACTAGGTACATAGGAGTGTGGGCACGGCCCCTCATGCTGACCCTAGCTACGTCACTGGAGAGAAGAGAACTGAATGAGATAGGAGAGCTTAACAAGGGAAGAGTGCTTGAACGAAAGAAGAGAGCTTGAGTGAATGATTGAGTTTTAGCAGAGAAAGCGGAAGAGAAAAACAGAGGAGACAGAAAGAGAAATAAAATCACAGTGACAGAAGATGAGAAAATCTAGTTGATCATCAAGATGTGTTTGCTCAAAAATACTAAAAAGAGCATTGGATATGTCTGCGTCTCACTATATTGCGGATACAAAACGTAAAACTAAAGATGGTAGAAATGGATGCCAGGCTCACGTGAACTCTAAAATTCGTTCTGAACAGTTCCTTGCTTTGTTCAAGAGCAACGTGCCTATAACTAAGATGATGGACACTGCTCTTAAATTAAGAGAGAAAAAATGCTCAAATTTTGAAATCAATCATTAAAATTGTGATGTTCTTATCAAGACAAAATATTGTCCTACGGGGAAGCTATGATTCTTCACAACATATTATTAATTCAGCTAATATAAACTGTGGATTTCAGGCACTAATTGACTTTAGGATAGATGTTGGTGACTTAGTTTTTAGTGAACATTTTGAAAATGCTGAAAAATACAACGTATAGATCTTCAGTAATGCAAAATGAACTGATTGAAATCATGGGTAGCATTGTTGAAAGAAAGATTGTCAATAATATAAAAGAAAGTCCATATTACTAATGCGTATCTTCTGATGAAGTCAGAGACGTGTCCAATAAAGATTAATTAGCAATTTGTTTCCGGTTTACAGACAAAAATGGTAATGAATAACACGTTATTCTAATGCTTGATAAGACTTACTTATTTTATTTTTTAGACACTATTTAAGAAGAGTTTCTTAAATTTATTGATGTAAGCTCAGACACAAGCGGTGAAGCTCTTTCACATGTCATACTTAATGTTGTGGCTTGGGCTTAGATCCACTAAGAATGAGAAGTCAATGTTATGATGGAGCCGGTAGATATTTTATTTTGTTTTTAAGTTGAAAAACCTAATTAGCAAATACATAATTTAATTCATGTCAACAAATTTAGGTAATATGAGTGGGAAAGTAAAAAGTGTTCTAGAATTCAACGGTAGTATGCCAAAGCATTGCCCTTCTGGTGTGCAGCTCATCAGCTACATAGATGTGTAATCCATTCTTGTAAGAAACATGACGGGTACAATTGACAGAGTACGCGCTCCAAGAATAATTTTATTTTATTGGACATGAATATTTAATGTTTACTTATTAAGATATTCATGTTTATCAATTTTTCTTCAAAGCGACACGCTTGTTTTGAGGAATTTTTGTCTAAGAAACAGCTGAAGAACTAAAAATTAAAAGTAATACAAATATGTTAATTTTAGAACCGATTTTTCTTCAATTTTTATCATCAACAAGTTTTAGCAACTTTTAATTTTAGGCACTTTGCAAAAGAAGATGGACAGAACAACATGATGCGTTGGAATTGTTCTTTTTTTATCATCAACGGTGATGCAACAGAACTTCTGTCAAATGAAACTCGAACGTCTATTACATCTGGATTTATGATGGCTATTGTAACAAAATGTTAAGAAAATTTATTGACGGTAATCGTGGATCTCCAAAAGATGCCAGGACCAACTCTGAGCTAGGATTGGAAGCTCTTTGGCCTTATCTCCGTATGTCTTGGAGTGATCTGTAGTAGCGAAAGCTGTTGCAGATTGAAAAGTTGGTGATAGAAAAACAGTAACAAACATGATATTAAGAACATTATTGTTTATTATCAAAATAAAGCTTGTATTACTCGCATCAGTAACATCCAATTGTGTTATTTTGAGCTAATTATATTGTATATAAATGGAAATTTCGTTTTTGCTATAATAAAACAATTTACTGCAGTTATGTAGCATTGTTATGTATACCTTAATCAATGAATATAGTCTTGATCTTTGTGTGGGGTTGCAGAAAGTCTCGTGAGGCTTAAATTGGATCGCCATTGGAAAAGGGTTGCGAACCACTGCTCTAGTGAGTATATATGAAGTAAAACCTGGATAAAATGGTACCTCTGAAAAGCGACATCCTTTTAGATACGGTGAAAATTTTTTTTTACTTTCTTATACTTGATACTGTATGTATTACCTGTCGCAAGCAATCCTTTGAGTTATAACTAATGACCTCTTTTCATTAATGTTGAAGAAAAAACCTGCATTTTAAGATCAAAAAAATTTTTCCCAATTAAGTACAAATTTATAATGCCTGTTTCTGTGTTTTTTTAAACCAACATATATTTTTTTTAATTTCTTTAAATAATTGTTGAAACATGAAAAAAATGTAAAAAATTTGAAATGTTTGATGAACTTTTCAATCTTTTTGGAAATAAAAATTTTATAAAATTTCCATTTTTTACAATATGAAAATACTTTTGATTATGTTTGCTAAATTTTTTGATCTTTCTGAAAATAAAAATTTTTTTATTTATGATATTTAGTATTCTTTAAATTTTTTTCCACTTTTAAATGATAAATTTGTTATGAATAAGCTAGCTCAAGTTTGAATCATTTCAAAAAATATCAAAAATAGATTTAATTGAACTTAATTTTTACTAAATTTAAATTATTTTTCTTACTTATTTGTACTTAGAGGTCACACATGTATGACGTCCACCAAAAAATTTAAAATTTTGTCCCCTTTCTCCTTATCTAAGTGCATCTAAAAATCTATACACTTCTAATGTAAGTAGCGGTACCATTGCATATTTAAATCGAGAAGGCCTAATAAGACCACATGTATCGATTTTTAAATAAATTGGTATGAGGAAACTGAACTTGAATTCAAGCCCTTTGGTAGCAAGAAGAGGAAGAATTTAAGAAGAAGAAGAATTTATTCAGCAAAAAATAAACAGAGCAAAAATTTAACAAATTAATAGTAAAATAAAGATGTATTCCAGTGCCAAAAAAAAAAGTTTAAAAAAATGACAACATAAAAATGTTTTCATTAATGCAAGGATACACACAAAGGCTACTTAAAGCCACTTCTCGAGTGCAACCTACACAAATGTACAGAGTATACAAAAAAAAAAAGAAATTTATTACGGCGTTTTACATATTCAATATATTAATTGTAATGATAACATAAATTTAAAAACAATACTATGAAATTTTGTGTGCACAAATGTAGCAAGAACTAGTACTACAGTCATTATATTGATCAAAGAAGTAATTTTTCACAGCTTTCTTGAAGTCTGAGATTCTCTCTAGATGACAACAATTATAAAGAAACTTATTCTCATTGAAAAATCTTGATAACTTTTGATTTATTGATAGCATTCTAACATTTTTTTTAGATTTTGAATGTTCTAAATGGAGATATCCAGTATTGCGAGTATAGTTTTGATGTATGTTCGAATTGAAATGAAACTTATTAGCCCATATTGGAGAACATAAGCATTTAAGATATTTCCAAAGAAACAAGCATAATTTATAACAATATAGATCATCTACCTTCAATGTGTTTGCCTCAATGAACTTTTTATTAGTGTGACTATTTTCTCTCAGATTAAACACAATTCTAATAATCCTTTTTTGAGTTTTAAGCAAATCATCTTTATTCGCATGTCCCCATTTTATAACGGAATAATATAACAATGGTTGAACTAGAGACTTATACATTTTTAATTTAACATCTATCGATAGAAAAGAATAAGACCTGAATTTTGATAGCAACATATTTAACCTAGAATTTAGTATTCGGATATGGTGTGTCCATTTCAGTTCCGCATCAATAGTAATTCCAAGAAACTTGAAAGTATTGACCTTTTCTAGTTGGCAATCATTCATCTTAACCATCGAATTCACCTTGTTTATTTTATTACTAGTAAATGTCAAATATTTACACTTATTTCCACTCAATTCTAAAGAATTTTCCTTTAAAAAAATTGAAATAGTTTGAAGTATTTCATTTATACAATCAGATTCTAGAGATAACTTAAATGGAAACAACAACGATATGTCATCAGCATAAGAAAAATAATTTACCTCTTTCATTGATGGAATATCTTTTATATCATTAATAAAGATATTAAAAAACAATGGTCCCAGTGCTGATCCCTGAGGAACACCAATTTTATTGAAGCATGTAAAACTGGACTTTCTATTATTCACTTCAACATAATGTGTACGGTTATTCAGAAAAGAAGAAATTAAACTGATTGCCTCATTTCTCAAACCATATTCTCTAAGTTTGACAATTAATCTAGAATGATTGACAAGATCGAAAGCATTTTTTAAGTCAAGAAAAACAGCTGCACAATTATATCCTTCATTAAGATACTCTGAAACATCATAAAAGAATTGTCCATGTAAATCTTCAATGGAGCGATTGATCCGATAACCAAAATGTTTTGATCCAAATAGATTATTTGCTTCAAAATAATTATATAGCTAAAAATACATTATTTTTTCAAAAATTTTAGAAATTGTAGGAACTATGGTTACCGGCCTGTAATTCCTAAGTTGAAAGGTATCACCTCTCTTGTGTATTGGAACCAATTTACAAATTTTCAGAGAATTTGGATAGTACGACTGATTGAGCATTTCATTGAAAAGGTGTACCAACGGATTTAACACAAAATATTTAATATACTTTATTATTTTAGTACTAAGCCCATGATAATCTCTGGTAGCAGAAGACCTAAGAGAGTTAATACTAAATAAAACATCATTATTTTTGAGAAACTAAAATTGAATGCAGAAAATATTTGATTTGTTAATTTAAACTCATTCGTTACTGAATTATAAGAGTTTTTATTAAAATAATTCAAAAACAATTCAGGTATTTCATTATCATCAAAATATTTATCAGTGGCTTTAATTCTAACAGAATTCTTTTTCTCATTAAGTAAAAACTTTAGTTTATTCCATACGGCTTTTGAGGATGAATTAATTTTGCTAAAAACTCTTTTGTAGTATTCTTGTTTTGCCTTCCAAATCATCTTTTTCAATAATTTGTTTTCATTTTGAATCCTGGACTTGTATTCACAAAATTTATTCAGGTTGTTTTTGCACTTTAGCATTTTTACATATATTTTGTTTCTAGAAGAGATCATTTTCCTGATAGAGTCATTCATCCAATCATTATCAATTTTAGATTTTCTTGATCTCATATTGATCTTAGTGCAGTTATCAAGACCCTTCTTAAGATCTTCAACAAAATTCAGCATTTTTCCTTCAAGACAAATCTTTTAGTGAAAAACATAGTCCCAACTCTTATTCCTAAAATATTCCAGTAAGAGGGAGTGGTCTACATTTGCATGAAAACAACATGTCCCTTCCTGCGCCCAATCTATATCAAAGCTTGCAAACAATGGATGATGATCAGATATAAAAATATTTAAAACACGAGATTTACAAAAACGCAATCCTCTAGAAGCGAAAATGTTATCGATTAGTTTACCAGATTCAGGACGGGTTGCAATATTTATAGTTGCAAATAAATTAAAAGATAAGAGATTATTAATAAAAATTGACTTGTTACAACTATTTTCAAAAAGATTCAAATTGAAGTCTCCAGCTAATAAAATATTGAATTTTGTCGAACATATCTCAAGAAAACGTAGGAACTCTTAAATTCAGATATATTAGAATTGAGTGGACGATAAATGTTATGAATTAGCACAAGATTCTTATTGGGTAAGAGCACTTTTAGTGAAGAAACTTCAAAAGTGAGTGGAAAATAATTAACCTTGTAACTCTCATACTTTAGAGAAGAATCAATAAATCCCAAACCTCTATGAGTAGATCTATTTGAAGGAAAAGAAAAAAAATCGTAACCTTTATTTGTAAAATTCGCTTCATCGTCATAATCAGTAAGCCAAGTTTCTTGCAAACAAATAACTTGAAACTTTTTGGTAGAAGTAGTAAAAATGATATTCAAAGTATCCCATAGTAAGTCACGTTTTGATTTAATAGATTGAATGTTCAGAGATAAAACATTGAAACTTCTCATATTAGCACCAATGTATGGAATTGTATTAGGCAGGCAATTTAAATTTAATTCAAAAGGATCTAATTTGTTATCTAATTCATCTATGAAGCTACAGTGGTCAATCATGATTACTATAGGAGTTAAGAATTCTATTTCTCATATTCACTAAAGATGTACATTTAGCATCAAAAGCATTGTGATTACAATCATTTTTTTTCGTGCAATTTATACACTTATAAGAATAATAAGTTAACTTATCTGGACAATCATTTGAAAAATGATTCAGCGAACAAAACCGACAGCTTAAGAGCTCCTTTTTGCATTTAGAAGAGGTGTGACCAATTTCACTACATTTAGTGCACTGTTTTATGTATACAAATGGAAAAACATAGCTACATTCAAAGTTTATAAATATATATCTATAAGATTTGTCAATGAGCAAGTCCATGACTTTAACGGAATCTACCCACGTTCCAAGTATTAGATACTTTTATTTATATAATTTATTGTCACTTAAATAATTATTATCTTTTTTTTAATTTTTGCTTTCAGATATATTTTTTGTTTTATTATGCAACTAAATAATGTTCTTATTTTTTATTTTAATAGATGGAGGTTATAAATTTCACAAAAAAATTATTATAAAATGGCACCAAGCAAAGATATGATAACTATTTGAAAAAAACAATTCTCATTACTTTTAAATAGTAACATAATGTTAATTTTTTTTCACTGTTTTTAAAAACAGCAATACAATTTCTTTCAAATCCTTATTGAATTATTGTAAGTAAAAATATTGTAAAAAGGCTACGTCTTGGTGATAACTATCCTTCCCCACCCACACCTCCCCTCCAGTTGTTGTTGAGCGCTGGAAGGAAGAACTCGCCTCACTTTGTGAAGATTATGAGTTAAAGGATATTTTCAACGCTGACGAAACAGCCCTCTTATAAAAAGTTTTACCTTCAAGATCGTTGGTTTTAAAAACGAAAATTGTAAAAATGGTAAAATATCAAAAACTCAGGTTTACTGTATTATTGACTTGCAGTGCTACAGGGGAAAATTTTTTACCGATTATTATCGGAAAATATCAAAATGTTTCAAAAACAAGTCTGCCAAATCGTTAGCAGTCAACCTATTACTTCAACAAAAAACCATGGATGACATTAACTATTTTTTCTACATGGCTTAAATCTGTCAACAACAAAATGATTAAAGAAAAATAATAATTTTTTTATTCCTTGATAATGTTTCTTCTCATATGGACATTAAGCTTTCAAATGTAAAAATAAAGTTCCTACATGCTACCACAACCACTGTACTTTAACCTCTTGATTATGGTATAATCAAAAATTTCCAATCTTTTTATAGAGTCAAGTTACTAAAGCACATTATTTCATGAGTAGATGATATCGAAATGGCAACAGATGTTACGAATAAAATCGATTTATTTGATGCCTGTCAATGGGTTTCTCAACCTGGAAACGAGGTTAAAGTTTTAAAAATAAAAAATTGTTTTAAGAGTTGTGTATTTAATTTTTCAAATTTGTCATCTTCTCCTCATATATCCACAATACTACCAAGAGAATGCTCAGTTTTGTTGGAGAAAATATCATGGAAGGATTATATAAATTATGATGAAAAAAATCAAACATCTATCGAAGAACTATCTGGTGAAGAAGAGTATTGAAATAACTTGTATTCATGAGGAGGAAACTATGCAAAGTAGAAAGAATAACCACAAGTCAAGTATTTGAAAGGATTAGAAATTTGAACAACTTTTCTTTTCAAATTGATTTTGAAGAGTTTCTGAAACTTTCCCAGAAGGCAACTAGTTGAAGAGCATAAATTTTCCCAACTGAAACAACTCGATATAAAAAAATTTTTAATTAATAAGAATCATGAATAAATAGATCACCCTTATTTTCAATTTTCCTATATATAACGACCACTTCTTAGATGCGACTTTAAAAAGGTAGATTTTAGTTCGGTCTCATCTTTCAGGTTTTACTATATATGCTTAGACCAAGATAAATTACTTGTGAAAACAACTCCTAAATAGTTGAAATAGTCGACTCTGCTTAAAGGAACACCATTTAAAGATATGTTAAGATTACTACTAATTTTTGCTCGGGAGAAAACCATATAACAGCATTTTTATGATTTAAGGAAAGTAAGTTGAGCTGGCATCATGTAGAAATTGAGTTCAAACAGTTATTAGTCCTGTAGATTGCAGAAGAGAGATTGAACCTTGGGGCATACCCCTTTCTATATAGCATGGGTATATAGAAAATTTGTTGCGGAACGAAACATAAAATGTTCTTCTATGCAAAAAATGGGTAAGCCATTTCAAGATAGGCCCTCTAATTCCAATTTTAAAAATTTATTTAGAAGTAAATCCTGACTAACATTATCAAATGCTTTAGTTAAGTCTAAAAACAACTATGCTAAAAATAGTTGGTAATTGATTTACAAAGTAACAATGCAGCGTCTTCAGTTGATTTGTTTTTTAAAAATCCGAATTGACTGGGACTAATCAAATTATATTTGTTAAGAAAAGCAAAAATTTTTGAAAAGATGATCTTTTCGAAAATCTTAGAAAATAGACAATTTATTAATATAAGTAATAAGATATGAAGTTATAATCCAGATTTCCAACAAAATAAAGAATTCTTTTTTTATTTTTTTTTAATAATAAAAATGAATGCCCCTCCTTCTTTTGAATCCTTTTTATTATATGACGGAGAAAAAAAGTAATTTTTTTACTTTCATAAATAATTAAATAAAACATATTAAAAATATTTTTTTCTAAGGGTTGAAATATACAAAGATACTAAAGTTCCCAATGCCGCTATTTTCACTATTAATAAAGAAGATCATACCTTAGGAAACATGATTAGAATGTAAGTTTTTGTATATAATTTTTATCTTTTAGTAATTTATTGTGGTATGTTGTATGAGTCTTTGACTCACTGAAAAGTATCTTGTTATTAACTTTATTATCCATAGATCTATCAATTCATGGATAATAATTAAACTTTTTCATTATGATTCTAAATTTCAATCCTATCATATTAAATTGTTTCTTAATTTGTAATAGTTTCTATCTATTTTATTTAAAATCAAACACATTTAAACTATTTTTATTATCGTTACTGGATTTATTTTTAGCCAGTTTAACTTGTTTGTCTTATGAGTAGATTTTGATATTACTTTTCTTGTTTTAAGGTTAAGTCTTAGAATGAAAATTTAAAATATTTTTTCATTACTTTCCAATTCATGACTTTGTTTTGGCCTATGCAACTCTCATATCATTACTCACTTCCTATCTGTTTCGGAATTTCGTTTCAATCGCAAGTAGCAAGGAAAACGCTTGTTCACACTTATGTGTAGTGGCAAATCGAATCAGAGCTTCCATAGCAATCCTTGCAACATCAGCATAGGACTCTCCCATTTCCATTGAAAAATCGCTGAGATATTTTACAAAAATATGTTTTGCACCTCCTCAATCATTAATCAAATCAATCAAGTGTTCCTAATTAAGAAGTCTTCTGAGGCCAGATTACTAATCGAGATTATAAAGGGGTTTTAGATAAATGGAAAGTGCCTAAGATATGCTACACCGTGTTCAGCTCTAGGACATCTTCATTAATGAAAATCTTATTTTCATCAACAAATATGTTGAAAAACCAGGCAAAATTTTCCTTGTCTAAGAATGTCATGATTTCAGCTCCATTTTAATAGCTCTTTATGACAATGTAGTACAGTAATCTCTTCCTTGCAGCGAAAGTTTTAAGGGAATTCATGATTCAAATATTTTCACTAAAGACGATTGGAACATACAAAAAGGACATCTAAAAAATACATGGGTGTCTGTTGAATTTCTTTCCATATCATTTCTTTGAAACTTTTCCTTTGGAAAGCTACCCCATGTTTGAGTTCAGCAAGAGTTTTTCAACTTCGAAATAATTTTATTTAAGTAACTCTGAAAACAAACAAAAGTTGAAAGCATTTGCTTTAATTACATAGGCTCCTTTAATAACTTCATTTAGAATATTTTTAAACACATCAGGTATGGTTTTCATTATTAAGGCCTAGTGATGAATAGCTAAAGCATGGTCGTCATCGACCCATCAGAGTCTATTAAATCATCTCTGTATATTATGTCATCAATAGACTTGTACGTTTTATTAGCTTGCATTAATACCGTTTAACAGGACCTTTTTTACTCCACTTATACAAGTTCAAAAAAATTAATAAAAAAAATTAACAACTTTGTAATAAAAAATATTTATTTTAATTACAACATTGATAATGATGGGTCTAATAGACCCATATTTATTACTTTTAAATCTACTAGAAGAATAATATACAAATTATAAAATTTAAAAATTATTGAAAGTATTATTCAAGCGTGTTGTATTAAATCTTCATTAAAATTTATAAAACTATAAATTTTATTTACTTTTATGTATTTTTTTTAGTTTTATCTTACATTCAAAATGTCTAATAAAAATATTTTTGAAATTTTTCAATCATGTGATAGTGGTTCTTGTAGTGAAGACATGAATCATGATTCATACTTTTCCAATGATGAAAATCTTCATCTATTTCTGATGAAAGTGAAGACAATTGGATTATGGAGAATTTATATTTTGAAGCAACAAAAAATCAAACCGACTGTTACGCTAACAAAGACAATATAAAATGGGAATCTACACCTTCTTTACGTACAAAAACAAAAAAATGTAATATTGTTAGAGAAAAATGCAAAGTAAAAAATGTTCCTAAAAACTTAATTGAAATTGATGATTTTTTTAAACTTTATTTTAATGAAGAAATTATGAATATCATAATTGATTGCACGAACAAAAAAATAGAAACCTTCAACAAAAATAATAATAATAATTTGATCAAGTACGCTCTTACAAGTAAAGAAGAATTATACGCTTTTATTGGATTGCTTATTTCAGCCGGCCATTTGAAATCCAACTTTGTCAATTGCGATACTCTTTGGAGCAATGAATATGGCCCTCCTATCTTTAAAGCAACACTTTCCATGAGTCGTTTTTATCAACTAAATAGGTTTCTCCGTTTTGATTATTCGGAAACTAGAAGTCTCAGAAAACAAAAGGACAAATTTGCTCCTGCACGCTCTATTTTTGAAATTCTTAACAAAAATTTGCAAAAGCATTATACTCCAAGCGAATATTTAACAATTGAGGAACAGTTGCTTCCATTTAGAGGACGTTGCAGTTTTAGGCAGTATTTACCTTCCAAACCGGACAAATATGCGCTTAAAATTTATTGGATAAACTCTAAAACCTTTCATCCTTTAAAAGGAATACCATATGTTGGTAAAGTTGACGATAAAATTCAAGTAAATTTGTCTCATTCAGTTGTTATTGAATTGGCAAAACCATTTTTTTTCTCAGATAGAAATATCAGCTTTGATAACTTTTTTACTAGCTTCGATTTATGTCAACAACTTTTAGCTAATGGTCTAACAAGTCTTAGTACTGTGCGAAAAAACAAAAAATTTATACCACAATTTTTTTTTGAAAAAAATCGTCCTGTAAATAGTTCTTTGTTTGCTTTTCATAAAACGGCAACTATTGTTTCCTACACTCCAAAAAGAAATAAGCAAGTCACACTACTTTCAAGTTTTCACAACGATAGAAATGTTAGGGGTCGTTCACAATTGACGTCAACCTTTTTTTGATAAATTTGAACCCCCCCCCCCCCTCCCTCATGTCAACTTTTAGATATATTATCACTTAACAAAATCGACTTATGTCAACTTTGGATACCCCCCCCCGTTTTAGTTGACGTCAATTGTGAACGACCCCTTATTGGAACAGAGAAAAATAAACCAGAAATTGTTTTGTTTTATAACAAAACGAAATCTGGAGTAGATATAATGTATCAGCTTTTGCATAATTATACTTGTAAAAGAAAATCAAAGAGATGGCCACACGAATCTTTTTCAACATAGTTGATATAGCAGCTTTAGCAGCCTATGTTATGTGGAGCCTTGAATATTCGAAAGAAAGCAAAAAAATAAAAAGAAAAGGATTTCTCCGAGTTTTGTCTGAAAAATTGATAAATCCATGGCTTGAATCAAGAGCAAAAGTACAAAAGATGCCAAAATCTGTGAAAAGAGCTATAAACAGTTGTATTTTTGAAAAAGTAGACGAAGATGTTGATACTTTGACTCCTTCTTCAAGCAAGAAAAAACGATGTCATATTTGTCCTGCTTCAAGAGATAGAAAAATCAAACAAATTTGCTCTAAATGTTTGAAAAATATTTGCTGTGAACATTCAAAGAAGAAAATAATTTGTGAAAACTGCATTCTTAATAAGTGAGAAAATCTAATAAAAATTTCATGTAAACTTTAGACACAATTAACCTTATAACTAGCTTACCTGACTCTTAATCCATTCACTTCATGCGACCATATTCCTAGGTATAGTAAATTTTTTTAACCTAAGGTATACTTTTCTTTTATATAGTTTTTGTGCAGTTTAAAATCATCTCTTTTCATATACTAAGACTAAGGGGTCGTTCACAATTGACGTCAACCTTTTTTTTGATAAATTTGAACTCCACCCCCTCATGTCCACTTTTAGATATATAATCACTTAACAAAATCGACTTATGTCAACTTTGGATCCCCCCCCCCCCCCCGTTTTAGTTGACGTCAATTGTGAACGACCCCTAAGGTTAATCGAAAACAATTTATATGTACAAAAATGTCTTGGGTCCATTAGACCCATACTTATCAATGATGTTATTAGAATATGCATACAAATTAAGGGTTAAGGCCTAGTGATGAATAGCTAGAGCATGGTCGTTATCGAATTCCGAATCAATAAAATCATCTCTGATATTATGTCATCAGACATCTCTTTTATTAGCCTTCCAACAATATCGTTTGACAGGAAGATATGCCTCAACTTTACAATTTCAGAACTTAGCACATTCATTAGGATATCATTGCACCAAGGTAACATCAACTGTTCTCTTATGTTGTTGACTTTTTGACAACAGTTATTTTTTGAAAATTTATAGAAAACTTTCAGACCACATTTAATATCTAACAAAAACATTCCTGTGTTATCAAACCTGGATTTGTGCAATCGATCAGCTTGACGTTTAAAATAGTCAATTGCTTTATATACTGAACTCGAGTGCTGCACTCCCAATGCAGGCTTAACTTCACCGGCTTTAGAAAAGTGGATGATAACACTTCACAACACAAAAGACACTTAGGTTCCTCTTTCGGTAATGCAGTAAAACCAAATTTTAAGCATGATTCATCCATCATGTTTCATTTTTTTATGCTATTAAAAAAATAGTACTCAATTCAAAGACTAACTTTTTAATTTCTTTTTAAATGTTACTTATTGGCAAAAATGGCAAATGACCCCATATGGGTGCATTATTTTGCGAAAAATGATTCACTCAGTGTCCCCTTCTAGATCCCATTGAAATTTCTTCGCGGCACCGCGGACTCTAGTTTGAAAACGAGTCAGCTAGAAGGTTGATGCAATCAGAATTACAAATAAGATAAATTGACTTCATAAAATCTATGTAGTTGTGTGGGATTGAGAGCTTACAGTGCAATATAATGTCGGGTAATAATGGTGGTGTATTCATTGGACAAAAATTCTTTTATAATAAATTTTGAAAAATATTTAAAAAAAATACCCAAATTTTGAGGATGTGCGCTCCTGTTCTGTATATATATATATATACATATGTGCACGTGCAGGGTTGTGAAGTCGGAAAAATATTTGGCAAATCCGACTTCGACTCCACTTACATATAATTTTTCGACTCTGACTCTACCTCAGAGGCGCACATCCGAGGGGCGACTACCACCACCCCCCCCTCCCTCCCTCCCTCCCCTATTCTTCTTCTATTATTCCTTTCTATGTATGAATCATGTATGAAGAATGGAGACTTTCGAATCAATCAAACATCACATGCCAAGCTGCTCTGAAATTCCTATCGAACATATTTTACAGACGATGCGTGAGAGCTATATAATAATAATCCATTGCTTCAATATGCACACAATAAGTCAGCAATGTTTATCACAGTGTCTCCTCTTTATAGTATTTTTGGGCAAATACATGTTGATGATCCACTAGATTTTCTCATCTTCTGTCACAGTGATTCTATTTCTCTTTCTGTCTCCTCTGTTTTTCTTTTTCTCTTTCTCTGCTAAAACTCAATCATTCACTCAAGCTCTTTTCTTTCATTCAAGCCCTCTTCTCTTGTTAAGCCTTCCTATCTCATTCAGTTCTCTTCTCTCCAGTGACGTAGCTAGGCTGGGGCATGAGGGGCCGTGCCCACACTCCTATGTACCGCATGGTACCCCATGCAACTTATGCGATATCAGTTTTTCAAAATTTCTCCAATGAAAGGATCAAGAAAGTATACAAAATGTTTCTTACGTTTTTTGTTTTTAAATTGTGCCCCCCCCCCCCCCCCCATTAACTTTTTTCTGGTTACACCACTGCTTCTATCTAATTTGCATTTAGAGTTAAATTAAAATAGTTTCCAATTGTTACAATTTTATATCAATGAATATTGTTAGACTCGCGCTAAGAATTTTTTCAACAAAGGTCATTTAATCTTTATCACTACGTTTGTTACATTTGAAAACTTTTATTTTTTCGAGTCAAGAAATTTTTTTAATAGCTATTTGGGAATGAATATTTTGACTAGCTATTCGGGTTAAAAGCAAGAATACTCTATTTTCTTAATATTTGAGCAGAGATATCTTTTATAATGTTCGATTGTTAAATTTTATAAGTAACACTGTACATAATCAAATACCTTTTTTAAAGAAAATTTGTTGATTATTATAGTAAAAATATAATATCGAAACAAAACGTTTCAGTTGTTAAAAATGTACTTGATCTATTATTTATGACAGCTGTCAGAATTTTATTTGTAGACAAATATTCAAAAAAACGCAATGGTTTTCTTTTCTCGTATACTTTGATTTATGTTAGTTTGGTTCTCGGACATTTCGCCCCATTATTTTCATAAGACAGTTCTTCTCATGGACAATTCGCTCCATTAATTTCATAAGACAGTTCGTCCCATGGACAATTCGCCCCATTATTTTCATAAGACATTTTGTTTCATAGACAATTCGCCCCATTATTTTCATAAGATATTTTGTCTCATGGACAATTCTAAAAAATTAAGAGATAAAATGATTAATTTGAAATAATTTAATAGAGATAAAATAAACAAGAATATAAAATTTAATAAGCAAAGATGGATGAAACAAATAGCCTATGAGACAATTTGTCCAGGGGGGGCAAATTGTTTTTGGGGCGAAATTTCTATCGACCGTTAGATTAAATAATTAAATGGTGGCATTAAGCTACTTAAATGGTGGCTTTTGCTGTTTATAAAAATGTGAAAATATCAAATAAACTCTAAATCTTTATGCCTCCTATTTTTTTGAAATTATTCTGAGAACAGACGGTCCCATTTTAAAATAGTGAAAATTGCTTTATTAGTTTATTTTCTTTCCTTTCTCTCTTATGTTAATTTAGCAAATTTTTCAATTTTAAGTAAAAGGTTGACAAGGCACTGATGTACCGCTTATGTCAAACTATGAACAAATTCGTATCTATGAGGAATCGAATCCAGAGGCTTCCGTGCTGTCCATCATCTCAACCAACCTGCCATGCCACCCATAGAGTATGCTGTAGGGGGGTACGTCAAATTAGTTTCCAAAAACTTAAGTTCTACCCTAAAATTTTTTAGTTTTTGTTGAAACTCTATAACTTTTTCTGGTAAACTTTTTTTCCTTAAAATTTATTATAAAAGGCAAATCATTGCAAAATGTTAAAAGTTATTTTACTTTTTGTGGCTTGTATCAATTTAGCTTTTAAACTATTTTTGAATAATGCTGAGTAAAATGAAATAATGCGATCTTAATTTTTTGTTTGTACAATTATAATTTCATTTTATACACTTGCCCCTGAATCAATCACATTTTTTCATATAAACATCGCAGGGTGTCTAGTAGACTCTTTGCCTTTAGACTACATTCACTCCTATAAAACTACCAAACCTTCAGTTATTTGTTTTCTCTATGAATCAAATATCCTTTCATCAATTCCTGTAATGTGCCTGGTAGACTACTTCATTTTTCAAATGAAAAGCCTATTCCACCCCCTAACAATTTTGGATTTTTTTAAACTAGTGTATATTCTGCAAACTTAATTAAAATATTTTCGCTGGAAGTATAGTATTTAAATTCACCAATTTTGTAAAAAAAAATATAAAGTAGTATTATAAATTTAGGACTTTAGGTATGCGATGAATACACTCTTTTTTAAAGGGTCAACAGACATTTCGCCCCATAGACAATTCGTCCCATAAACAATTCGCCCCATAGATGATTCACCCCATAGACAATTCGCACCATGGACAAATTGTCTCATAGGCTATCTGTTAATTTTTTTTTATCACTTTTAAATAATTTTAAATTATTGATGATGAAATTGAAGAAAAAGATAATTACGATGATATTACAATTACAAGATATTAATTTTTATTTTGTTTAAAAATTTTAAATATTTGTTTCATTTATAAAATAACTGCCTTTCAAAAAACAATTCTTCAAAAAACTAAATAAAATTAAAATATGGCTATTTTTATTGAGATGAGTTGTGATATTAGGCAAAACGTTTATATGCCAAACCGTTTTACGAAAAATAGTCTTATGAAAAAAGCGTAAAAGAGTCTAAAAAAATTGAAAAAACGGTTTTATAAAACAATAGTGCTAATTGATCTGCATAAATAGAGTAAATGGTCTATGGCAAGAATTGTATTATAAAAATAGAGCAAATTTTTAATGGAAAGAATTGTCTTATAAAAATAGGACTGGAAGTTTTATAAAAATAATAGAGCGCATTCTCTTATAAAAATAATGGGGCAAATTGAGCATGAGGCAAATAGTCTTATGAAAATTATGAGGCGAATTATTTTATGAAAATAGTTAGGCGAATTGTCCATGAGATAAAATGTCTTATGAAAATAATGGGGCGAATTGTCCATGGGACGAACGGTCTTATGAAAATAACGGGGCGAATTGTCCATGCGACGAACTGTCTTATGAAAATAATGGGGCGAATTGTCTTATAAAAAGAATGGGGCAAAATGTCTGAGGACCTTTTAAAGGATTGCTTTATATTGATATTTGGTCTCCCGTGGTATTTCCAGACCACTAATTTTGAAAATTGCAACAAAAAATTTCGCCCCCCCCCCCCAATAATTTTGAGGATGTGCGCCCCTGCTCTACCTATATATCATTTTGCGACTTTAACTTTAAAAATTTATAATTATGCAACATCAACTTTGTTTTGCAAGCAAAGAGCTTGATGTATTTTCTTCAGCATAATTTATCAAAATGTCCTATTGGCTTACATTTATAGTTTAGAGTCTTTCTTCATTGTCTTCAAAAAGATTGTCAAATTATTGTCTATAACCTTTTTATCAAAAACAAAACAATACAATTTATAAACTCAATTTATCCAAAAAAAAATTTACGAACGTAATTGTTTAAAAATTTTTCCTAAAAACTAAGTTTTGCTCCCTTACAAACTAATTTTAATATAAAATAAAAAAGTTCATTCTTTAATTTTATTGAATTTTTCAGCCTTTTTCTATGGCTGCATAAATACCATGCTTGGACTAAAATGATAAACATTTTTATGCTGCACACAATATAGAGAGGGCCTATGAATTTATTTTTTAATCTAACATATATGAATATAACTATTTATGAAATAGAATTTAGTTTAATAAAAACTATTCTGCATTATGATACTTAGTAAAACACCCTTGATGCAAGCCAGCGTTACATTTTGAGCAAAAATAAAGCGTTGTCCCTCTACATTTCATTGCACATCTTCTATCAAACTTGTCCAGTTTTGATTATTCATATGATAAAAAAAAGTTATTTTTTTCTTGATGCCAGAATTCGAATTTTGACTTTGAATACTGATTCAAATAAAAATTTACAATATTTCTTCTAAAAGACGACAAATCTAAAGGTTAATGTTCTTTGAACTCTCTTTGATATCTGTAAATTTGAAAAGCGTTATTGACTACTGAACCAATTATGTAGCGAAATACAGACCAATACCATTTTTCGTTTTTTAGATTTATCATATAATACGAAATATTTTGATCAAGTTCAAAATCGAAATTTTTTTGTCACAATTTTACCGTACCCATTTTATTTCATTGTCAGTTTAAACTTACATTGTTAAAATTATTTTTTATATTAAAAAATTCAATTTCACTAAAATTTTTGCTAAGTTAAAATTGCTTTGAATCCCAGATTCCAAAACTTTTTAAATATTTTCAATATACTATTGTAAGTTTATACTGACGTTAAGAAGAAATGCATTAAAAATAAGTCATCATTTTTACAGTAAATAGATCATAACAAAATGACTTATATTCATCAATTTCTTCCAACTTGATTTAGTCTTAACTATATATTTTTATACCAATTTTTCTATCCTATGATTAAAGTATTGAATTTCTCCAACAAACCATACAACTCTAAAAACTAATAATTATTTCTTTTACCTTTTTTGAAACTAGTATTTATTTCTAGTAATTAAAAATTCAACTTAAAAACAATAAATTTAACGCCAACTTTATTCCCGACCGGCTACGTAATCCCGCCAAAAACTTTTTAATTTTCATACTCTCCAATTCTTCAGTATTCCTATTTATCTTGAATTTTGGCGTTGGGGTTTCACTATGAAAATGCTCTTTTGTTGAATCTGTAGAAGTTATAGACAACATAATTAATCGAACCTTGTGGATTAATTTTGCTATCCTCATCAAGGCCTGCAGTTAGCTCACTGCATTTTTAACCCGCGCATTACATGCCTTTCTGCACTTACTCCGAATACGTACTCAATGTATTTTATCCGCAAATTTTAAATATATACTTAGGAAATAAAAATTGAGTAAAGCGAATTCGAAAAATTGTAAACAATGAACTAGATTGTTTTGTTATTATTAAATAAAATTCAACTTGACTTTATATTAATTTTCATGTGATATAGAGAATCTAAATTCATTAGAAAACTTATATTTACAAACTTTCTCTACTTTTAAAAATTTTGATTTAACGCTATCTATATTTTAAATGATTCCATAAATCAAAATGTACGTATTTGGTAAAAGGTACTCAAAATCCTTTATAAAACTTAATTCAAATTCAGCTTTCCTATTTTTTAAGACTAAGAAACTGGATAAGAACTAAGCTGATCAAGTACGTTGGATAACTAAATCTTGCCCTTTTATCATCATAAAAATTGAGTTTTTTGCTTCATATTTTGAGAAAAAAATGATTTTCATGTCCGACAATGAGAGAAAAATTAGGTATTTCAAAACAATCCATCTCAGTTTACATTTTTCATTTTTATCTGTGTTTGCTTTCTTATATTGTTTTCAACTGAAGCCAATATTCAATCTAATTATTGATTCCTTCGTTATTCCATTGAATTTATAGTTTCATTGCATACAATTCTGCTTTCTTCACGCCTATTGTTTTTTTCTCGTTTGATATCGTTCGCTTTCCCATTGCGGTTTCTCCTGTTTTTCTTTCGTTTTCCCTCTTTTCAAAATTGTGTATGAGTTCTTCTGCTTCTTCCTCATCTGTTGATGTGAGTTTCTCCGACTCTGACTCCGATGTAAGTTCTTTTTCAAGTTCTGAATCCTCATGTTCAGAGACTACAGAAGTTATTGACGTTAGTTTAATTGCGCCTGACAAGACTATCTTTTCATGGGAATCAAGTTCTTCAATCTTTGGCAGAACTCCTAGGACAAATATAAGGAACACTTTAAAAGATCCACCTGGCGCTAAGGGAACAATGAAAAGAACGAAAGACATTTTAGAAATATTTAAATTGTTCTTTGACGTCAATTTGATCACATATATTTATGAGATGACTTTGAACAAGATGGGGAAAAACTACTCGTAAGTTTTTTCTTTTTAATTATTTTATGTAGTAAGACTAAATATTTTAGGTCTCCTAAGCTTAAACACTTGAATTTAAAGACGTTCTATCAAAATTTTCAGATCTTTCATATGTTTCATATTTTTTTTCATTACTCTATGTTGGGCAAAACGGTGACCAGAAGGTTAAAATATCAGATCTTTTTTCTTCTCATGAAAATCCCTTTTTAAGAGCGTGCATAGGCAGAAATATGTTTACTTATACAGTCACATGTTTAAGACTTGGGATCAGTCAAAAGCGGCTGTTTTGCGCAGGTGGCGGTTTTATCAGGGTTCACCTTCAGTATCTGAAAAATTTATCATAGAAAATTAACACAATTTCAAAAAAATTTATCAATAAAAACATTTATTAGAATATAACAGGAAAAAACGCATAAAAACATTATTCATTATGTACAAAAAAAATTCACTTTCTTTTAAAAAAGTTCGTGATGGTTGTTTGCTTTGTATATTTTTTCATTCTTATGTTAATGGTAATATCTTGCATGTCGAAACAATGTTTTAGCATGTCATTGTTTCCTGTTTGCAAAGCAAATTGCTTACATATTTCTATGCAGTCTTGGACGTGAGTTAAAGAAGGTGGCTTGAACGATTCTTCAACTGGCTCTTTACCATCGTCATCATCATCACCATCTGAGTCCTTTTCGTTATCATGAAGAATATCTGAAGCGGAGCGGACCCAGTCAATAGCATAATTTGAGGTAGGAAGGTCATTATCAATGTGGTGAAGATTGCTGAATTGTAATCCAAATAATTCTTTGGAAAGACATAAAACTAATGAAGAAACATCATTGGTTTCTTCAAAAACATCAACGCCAATCTCCGTGCTTTCCATAGCTGATGTGTTTACATTCGTGAAAACCTCTGCAGTAAATCCAGCTCGATCAAAACACTTATGAATAATGGAAGATGTCACTTCATTCCAAGCTTTATGGACCCAGTTGATGGCATCCAAAAGAGAAATTTTTCGGAGAATTTCCAGACCAGTGATGAACTCATCTTTCGCAATGTTGTCACAAACAAACTGTAGCTGTCTGTCTCTGTATTTTAGCTTCATGGCCTGTATGATGCCTTGATCCATGGGCTGAATAACTGATGTGTTTGGTGGCAGAAAAACTAATTTAACGCTAGTAAGTGTCACATGAGGGTGCGCAGGAGAATTGTCCAACAATAACAAGACTTCTCGTTTTTGATTTTTCATTTGACAATCAAACCTTTTTACCCAATTATCAAAGATTTCACCTGTCATCCACGACTTTTTGTTTGACTTATATTTAACAGGAAGTGAATGTTTATCAATGTTTTTAAAACAACGAGGATTTTCCGATTTTCCTATCACAAGTAAAGGAAATTTCTCTCCAGTCATTGAAGCAGATAAAGCAGCGGTAATGCGGTCTTTAGACTGTTTACCGCCATGTGTGTTATGCCCTTTAACATGTAATGATTTGTTTCGCTGATTGTTTCTGTAGAACAAGCCGGTTTCATCCATGTTAAAAATGTTTTTTGGCTCATACCCAGCACAAATGGTAGAAAGCTTTTGTTTCCAATTACAAACAACACTTTTGTCTACATCACCACTTTCCCCAGACACAGATCGAAACACAATATTATGACGCTTTACAAACTGACTTGTACTCGTCTAGTTGAAGAGTCTTGAAACCACTTTCAACTTAGTTCATTAACTTTTTCATTTCCCGTTTTTCGCATTTTACGTTTACGATCGTTTGGAGCATTGTTTTGAAAATCATGCAAAATTTCGGCTTTACAAAATAATATACTACTCTAGGCGTGGCGTTCTTGTGCAAGTTTTTATTAAGATTCGGACTGCAATGTAGTGGCGCCGTTACAGAGGTGGTGGTCTTTTACAGGGTATTTTTAATGTAAATTTGATCGGGACTGTAAGAAAGTGGCGCTCTTAAAGAAGTGGCGGTCTTATAGAGGTGGCGTTTAGAGCAGGTTTGACTGTACATATTTTTTATTACATTTGATAAAGTAAAAGGGATAAAAATGATAAGTTAATTCCAATAAGAAAAATACATGATCATTTTTCTAAGGTTTTTTCATTTTACTGGACACCTCACTCACATCTAACTATAGATGAACAACTTGCCAGCTTTAGAGGACGTTGTCCGTTGAAAATATATGACCCTAAAAAGCCGGGTCACTATGACCTGAAATATTATCATATAAACGATGCTGAGTATTATTACTGTTTGATGCCAGAAATTTATATTTCTGGTCTGTCAGACCGTACTTATTTTCCAGCCATAAATATTTGTAAAAGGCTTATTGAACCCTTTTGGATTTGGTATTTTCACAGATAGATTTTTTACCAGCCATGATTTAGTAGTTTGGTGGCAAACAAAGGATATAACTATATGTGGTACTGCAAACGGAAACAAAAGATTCATCCCAAGAATATTGAAAGCTGACTATCTCAAGACCTTAAAATTTGCTGAATGCGAAAGTAAAACAGTTTATTCGGACTATGCCTCTCTTAGTGCTTACATACCTAGGAGACATGCCAGAAAAAACTTTAAAGTAGTGTACGTTTTATCGTCCCAACATAAAAACATAGAAACGATGGGAGAACATTCTAAACCTGTAAGTTTACTTTACTACAACAAATTTAAATCAGGGGTAGTTGCTGCTAATAGGATGATAAGAAACTACAGGTCATACACACCATGTAGATGGCCTTTAACAGCATTCTGTAATTATTTAGACATTACTTGTCTTAACCCATGGATTGTATGACGATATAACCTACCCGAAATTTTCCTAACTTTAAACAAAGTGGTAGAAAAAATTTTATAAAAAATCTTTGTTTTCCTCTGGCTAAAGAATGCATGAAAGTGAGAACAACAATTCTTGAACTAAGAATTTGAATTAAGTTTTATTATCTTTTTATGGATATAAAGATGATACGAATTAAGAATCAAGTTCAAAAAGAGGGGCTTGCTTTATATGTTTGAGTAAAAGAAATAAAACAACAAGAACTTGTTCTAGGTGTTCTTGTTTTATTTGCAAGAACCATTCAAAAACTGCCTGCTCAAGCTGTATATAAAAAGTTTTTTTTATTACTCTTTTATAAAAAATAAATAAAATTTAATTCTATTTTTTTACTTAGTTTCTAATAAAAACTTTTTTCAAAGGTTAATATTTTAAAGTGCCCGTATACAATATTAGATTAACGTCATCTATAATTTTAGAACAAGAAGAAGAAAATTTTATTGTTAAAACAAAACAGTTAATAGAAATAATTACAAGAAAATATAAAAAAAATTTAAAAGAGAAAAGTCAAAGGAAAATTTTGGAGGAAACTAAATAAATTTTGGTGTTAGTTTTGTGAATGTAATCAAAATTTTAAGTAGTAATAATAATTTTTCCATAATTTTTTCTTTAATCGATCCACTGGTTGTTTTTGGAAATTTACGTTTACTTCATATGGTTTTCGTTCATTGAAAGTTTCCTATAAAATGCAAAAATAACTGGTATGTAGTGCGAGGGTTAAATGCTTCGCCTACCCAATTGGTAATCAGGATAAGATAAGTTAAGAATTGTTTGTGACGTAAGCACGCATCCTTACGGATATCGTGGTCCTAACCGGAATGCCGAGTCCAGGATCTACCTCGACGGTTTCAATCTCACTAAAAACCTAAGAACGGCCCTCGTTACTGCATATTGATATATATTTCAAATATGTGAATAAAGCTTAGTAAAAGATACAATCCTAACGCTAACGCTCCTAAAGTGGGAAACAAACTTAATATCTAGTGTTAGCTTGATTACTAACATGATTATAATCAGGTCGCCAGAGGACTACCTAACCGTAAAAATCTTTGAATTCTTTAGAGGAAGAAAATGAAGATAAAAAACCGGAACAACGGGATGTAACTTGTTTCCAAATAAAAAGATATGTTTATAAAAGACCTTTTATACTATTGATAAATGTTATAGAAGTTCAAAATATAGACAATTTTAGGCCATGCTAGATTGAGAACAAACTACGCCTGGAATTTGAATCGTTCCCATATATACATGATATGAGTTTAAAGTTACCCCTAGAATATATATTTTATAATCGGTCCCACAGAGGCCAGATACCGACTATGCCTAACCTAATTCGTGCCATGAATCTCTTTTGAGAAGTATCAAATGGTCACATAATTTTTTTCAAAGTGCAGGTGCTAAAGTTTTTTGAGTGAATTCAATATAAAAATCCTTATAAGCTTATGCATTATTTTGGCAATATAAATATATCCACGTCATATATAATATAGTTTAACTTGCTTCTTAATCTCTTCCAACTTTGTAAAAAAACAAGTAATTAGTTAAGATACAACTATTCTTAAATTCCAAGATTTACACCATTATGTTTTTTGGTTAGGCAACTTCACAAAGATCCACAAGTTTTGTTTTCCGGTTACAAATGCCCACATCCAATGGATCATAAAGTCATACTCCGCGTTAGAACAACCTCAAATTATTCTCCTCAAGAAGCTCTTGAAAATGCTATCTCTGACCTCATTTCCGAATTTTCCTTACTCGAAGAAAGATTCAAGGTCGGTTGTTTATTTAATATTTTTTACGATCTCTAAAAATTGCTTATCTTTTTAGGAAGCTATTAAAGAAAAGCAGGAAGTTTTAGATTGAGTCAAATTCGTGTAGTATAGAAGAAACATAAAAATATATTTTAATAAATTATGCTAATTATTTTTAAACCTTTTATCGTTAGCATCACTTGAAAATTTTTCTGATTTCATAAACAACTGCTTCCCATAATTGGTCTATGTAGTCTGCCGTTAGTATGCCGAAATTATTGTATTTTATATTAAATGAAAATTTAACGGAGAAGGGGCATACATATTATATTATTCAGTCAAACCTACTTTAACCCGTTAACGACCAGAATAATCAGACGATATCTAATTTAAAGCAGAAGATTTGTATTAAAGAGCTTTGATAAACGCAGACGATTTTATTTTTGTTAAGTTGACTCTGGGTGTTTGAGCTTTTTGACCTTGATTAAGCGCTTACCTGTCGTTAAAGACCACTTTTGGCCGTTCCCTTTAATGGTCTACCCTATTTAAAGCCCGCAATTATCTGTTGCAATTTCGTAAAAAAACATTTTTTGATTCGTAAACGCATACACTGCGCTTTTCAATAGGCCAAATCGATTGGTGAAAGGATCTGTCAAAATATAAAAAATAAGAATCATTTGTTACAAAACGCATACACTAGCCTTTTCAAGTACGCCGAGGTGACTTTTCTTGTTGTTTTAATTTGAAATTATTGTTAGATGTTGTTAATTAGTTATATAGAAAAAGGGAAGTAAAGATGAAATGATAGGATAAATATTTTGCCACAAAAAGGTGCAAATCAAACACCTTCCCATCTTAGACCCTATCCTTTTAGGATCTATGATGTTTAAAAAATAAAGTTAAAGTTTTTACCCTCTGCTTCATGTAACGTTTCGTAAGGCAATTTAACACTCCTCGCTCTATGGCTTAACTTATTAAATGTACGTATCCTATTTTCTTGCAAATTTTATAAACCAACAATTACCAAATATAGTAAATATGGTAGCCAAACTCTTTTAGATAATTTTCCTTCTTTATCTAAAGAATTATCAAATTGTTCTAATTTTAAGCATTTCTATGAATACAGACTTAGGCCATGGATGAATAATGACTTGCTTTTTCGTAGTAAACTTTAACATAATATAAGGTATAAAATTAAATCTGCGTGAATAATGACCATTCATTAATTTTTTAACGTCCATTTAAATTTAAAAAATATTTCTCTGATCAGTTGAAACAAAAATATTTTACCAATCTGTTATCAAAAATAAGTAAGCCAAAAATGTAATGTTAAAGCTAAATAAAGTTTGAAATCCTAATATTGATAATATTTCTCTATATCAAAATAATAAACTATGACCAACGGCCTCAATAATAATTCTTCAAATCAGTTAAAATGTTAATAACAACAACGTCTTTATCTCATCTATTTTATTGTAATTTAAAGGTTTGGGCAAACCTTTTTTACAAAGTGGCAAACTCATAGAATGCGTATCTCTATTTTAATTTGAAGATAAAATATCCCAACTTAAAATACTGATTGTAAAAACATTAATTGCCATGCAATATTCAGCTTCCAGATAGTTAATTGTGGTTTGGAATTTTTCATATATATTCTTCTACAGTGCTACACATATAAATCTATTTTTCTTTTTCCCAGATTCATTTGATTGCTTTTCCAACATAATATGAATGATTGACTTATTCAATGTTTAAAATGGTCGCATAAAGTTTATAAATAATTCTTATATACACAATTTTTACGCAATCTCTACATATTTTGTTGAATAGTATAAAAAAAATTCCTTCATTTATTAACTTTTTTAATGTTTATATAGGTTTTTAACTATACAATTTTTTTCATTACTTGTTGATTGTAAAACAAGGATTCAAAAGTCAATATTTACAAATAGAAGATAAAATTTTTTTTTGATATATAAAAGCTCAATAGAATTAATAAAACATTTTTAATACTGTACAGCAAAGACACAGCGGGTATATCCTTTATATCATAATTTATGCCAAATAAAATGAATTCGTACATTTTATTTCTTGCATATTTGATGCTACAAACAAGTCAATAAAAAATCTCGAAAATTTCGTCGAAAAGCTTTTTTCATTTTTATACTAAATCTTGTCTATATTTGATAATAAATTTATTTCTTAAAGAAATAGAAAAAAAGATCTTTTAGTATTATAAATTTTTATCTGCAAATCGGCATTGTTGACATGTATGCTTCTATTCTAGAGATAATATTCATATGCACATTATTGTTTTAAAGAAGAATGTCTCTATAATGTTGACATATCAATTCTGCTCAAGTCTTATTTCTAACTAAAGCTTGACAACTGGGCGCTAAATGTAGTGTAATCGGGTATAATTATATTTTGGAAAGTGTTGGTAAGAGCATCCCATTATAAATATGTTCCGCCACGTATCATGTTTTAAAGATTTCTATTGCATGAGATTCAACGAATTTTTGCAGAGGGTAAATAAAAAGTTTAATTAAAATTATTCTCTTGAAGGTGTATTATAATAGGAAGAGTTGTGAAACTTTTTAGTTTTGAGTGTGAAGGTGGGATTGAGAAGACAAAACCTGTCCTGAGGTATCCTCAGGCCGTTCACGCATTTTATGGATGGAAGATCTTCCATGTTTTTAGACTTGGCAACGGCTTCCACAACCGAACACTTTGGCGGCAACCAATGCATCATCAACTTACTTCTCTTCATTTCTAGCGCCATTTTCACATCGTCTAATGTGAGGTGCAGGCCTGCAGAAGGCTTAAAATACGAAGTCTTTTCTTTTTCGCTTTCAGCATGCAAAGCATATAATCTGCTATCTTCCAGAATATCCGTAACGTACTTGTACATGAAATCTCTCATGAAAGTTATGAGTTTTGGATCAAAGTCTCGAATGCTTGGTTGATTCAGAATTTCGCGTAAAACATTCTCATCTTGAGGCTTTGCTTGATTTGATGAACTTGACATTTTGCAAATTTAATCTATCTTAGATTTCGTACCTAAAAAAGAATATAATATAACTTAGAGTTTTCAAAAAATATTCAAGCCCCCTATCAGTGACAGTGACACCATTTTAGTCACGCCCCCTTCTTCCAACTATAACATCTATTGTATAAAATAGTCTAAATTCAAACTTCAAATCGCTAGCTACATCAGTTTTCATGATAGTTGAGTGAGCCTCTCATGTCAAAAACTGTCAATCGAAATCAAATATGCATTTTTACAACATAATTTTGGTATTATAATGTCAATAGCTTATCAACTTAGTGTTTAATTTAGATACACTCTAGAAAATTTATAATCATATATATATATATATATCCGTCGGATACATCTCATAAAATAAATACGTTTTGTATATTTGAGTAATTTTGACCCCAGAGAAAACATTGGTGTATTTAAAGCTATTTTATAAGCAAGAAAAAGTCTGTTGATTTTTAGGATAATTATAAAATACAATCTTACAATAAAAATTTGTGATCTTGGCAAATTGGTTTATACTTACCAATTTATCTATTTTTCAAATCCTTTTACCGTCTTTTTTGCTTTATAATTAGTTTGTATTACTACTTTCCCAACACTATACATCTAATTCTTGTTTTATATTGTAAACGTATGTGCATCTTACTTTTTTTCATTCTACTTAGGTTTCCATTGACTTTCATTTGTGTTCTTCATTCAAATGCATTTTTGGAACATTATGATTTGACCAATAACTTCATTAATTTAATGGGTTTTTAATGTGATTTTTCAAATAAATAAATTGTGTTAATAAACAAAGGTTTATATCATTGGTCTATTTTTATGATGTGAATTAAGTTAAAAACAGAAACAAGAACAATATATCATTATAGATGAAAAAGCAATTGAATTTTAAAACAAAAACAGGAAATAAATATGATTGTTTAACTATATTACTATAAATGAAACTGTGATTGAAATAATAACAAAAATAGTAAATAAGTTTTCGATATTTAATATTATTAAAAATAAGTAGTTGGCAAATTTTAATTTAAGGAATACTTTAAGTAATTAGCTGAAAAAACCATTTCTATAGAAACTATCAATGATTAAATGTTAATTAGGATTATTTTCACAACGCATATGTGTCCGAGAGGGAACACTTGTATACATATTTTTGCAATTTTTAGGTCAACAAAATTCCTATTTTTAAGAGTACATTTTTCATGATTCTGTAAAAATTTCAGAAGTTAACCAAAGAAGAGCACGCTATGCTTAATTTAAATGATCCATTCAAAGAGAAAACATCTGTTTACTTTTAAATGATACCGCTAAGCAAGACATTTCAGCTGATAAACTACTCAAGTGCTATGCCCAGAACTAATTCATATGACTTGTTTATTTTTGCACAACTGCGACTTGAAACATTTGTAGCAGTAAATAATGATAGTCCGCTAAAAGAACCACAATTAAAAATTGAAGAAAATTTAAAAAAAAAGCTAAATTCGTAATAAATCAAGCCTTGCAATATCTTTTTCTTCGTATTTTGTAAATCTACAAAAAAAAATTCAAAAAAGAACTCACTATAAAAAGTGAGTTCGATATATATCGGAAAAAATAGTTACATGCGGATACAGAGTATGGCTCTAGCCCTTCTCCCACCTCATCCGTATTCTAAAGTTTAGCTAAATTATTGGCAGTATAAAAAATAATTTATATTTAATACACAATATATATGCAAAAATAAACTTATATGAAAAGTGAATTAAAAATATTTTTAAAAGTTTTAGCCTCCAATCTACCCCGGCTAAAGAGGTTTTGATCCACTCGTGTATGTAGTATACGAAACTAGATAGAAAAAAAATTAAAAACATAAATATATGAATTATAATCTTCTCTAAGAAGGCAACAAGGATGAGAGGGGAAAGATAAAATTTAATGATTAAATATCTCACCATTTCAAAAGAAAATATTTTATAAGCCTTTCTTGACCAGTGTATTATATATGACACATAAACAATGTTACCTTCATCTGCTTTTTCAAATAGTTTTGTATATGAATTTTCTGCTTTTTAATAAATATCGTCTGATTTTTCAGGTCACGAAAGGGTTATTAAAATATTTTATGCTCTCCTGCATTAAATGAGAAAAGTTATTTTGAAAAAGGCTTCAGGTCATCTTTTTCACGAAAAAAGTTACTTTAAATGGGCGACAAAGTTAAAAAATCTATATTTATAATCCTAGGAAGAATTTTAAAAATTTATAAGTTATCGTAATCAAAATTTATATTCGAAAAAAATCACCATTTCGTGAAAAATCGATAGATTTTCTTTAAAATACTAAATTGCTATAGAGAAATACCATTTCTAAATGCGAAAACAAGAGATGGAATAAAGAAAAAAAAACAAATTCGAAATACTCGATAAATTGGATAAATTAAGTATAAAAATATCTAAAAAAAATTCATAATACGAAAGAAAGAAACAATTTCTTTGACATATAACAATTTTTAAAAGCAAACAAAATTTTACAAACTAAAATTATCTTTATACGTTTTATTCAGCTATATAAGTGTTGCAGGGGCTATTTCAAAGTTTTATTAGAGGAGAGGTTTTTCTCAACTGCGTGTATTTTTCAAATATATAAGGATAATAATGAATTGAATTAAAAAAACAATGCTAATTTTTTCTTGTTGAGGCAAAGTTTAATGTCAAATTAATTTTCTACTCGATTAAATTTTTTGACAATATTATACGAACTTATATTATTTTAACGTTCGAAAATTATATTATTACTGTTTAAAACTCAAGGATTTAATTTTGCGTTTTTTAAAGTTAGATAATCTTTAGTGGTATAGATATCTATCTTTTATATCATAACAATGAACAGTAATCTAGTTGGGAGTGGGATGTTGAGATTTGCTGTCTCCACTTCTCTCTGTCCATTGCGGCATCTCCACTGAGTCCAAGCTCCTATAGTCGCTTCTTCAGTCCATCTCTTACAAGTGTTTCCAACTTTCTTTTTGACGTAGGGAGTTGGATAAGCCCATAGTTGTCTAATATCCATTTCAATGTTTTTGACATTTTTGTGGGTTCTTTTTTCGAACTCATCGCATGTGAATCTTGGACTTTCAGTAAACGGGTTCAAACTAAAAATAAATGCTGCATTTGCCTATATTGTATTCAACATTTTTAAAAGTATTGAGCCTATAGGTCACAGGACCTAGATAACTTATGGATTTATTGTCAGCAAATTATTTGCTATAAAAAGCGTTTCACAAGAGAAGAACAGTTTTGTTCTTCAGGTTGTCAAACCCAAGATAAGATGAAGGATAGAACACTGCAATACATTTCAACTCAAACTTTTCGATAAGCGATTCACAAATAGCTTTATACGAGTAAATTTAATTTTTATCAATGCAATCGGTTTTGTGAAAATTTATTTATGAATTCATGTTTCACCTACTGAAGTTTTGTACAGATTTGAAGAGAGTATAAACAAATATAACAATATATTATTATCTTTCTGATACTTGTCTCTATACTTTTTGTCTAGTAGTCCGAGAAGCCTTAAAGAGGAAAAATAGAGGAGACACATATATTACGCAACGCCATGGGGTGAAGCAACCGTTCAATAAGGTTATGAAAGGTTAGTTTGGAGAGTAGGGCCGTTTTAATTCAAAGAAAAACATAGTTACTTTTGTGCTTAATGATGTAAAGTGTCTAATAATAAACTAATAATTTAATAAGATTTAACGTATTTTTTTTAACTTTCTCAACAAAATCGGAGGATAATACCCGTACACAACACAATTTTGTAAAGCAACATTACTGAATATGCAATAGCGCTTTATACAAGAAAATTTTTTAAAGCTATATCACTGAAAATGGTAACCCGCTTATAAAACTCAATGCTCCATTGCTCAAAAAATGCACTTTATATGCCAGAAAATACGGTGTCAATAAAATATAAAGGCTATAACTGCTTTTTGATTGATGCTTAGCAGCCAGAGTTTTTTCAGGTATGGCCCAAAAATATAGGGCCGTCTCATCGCAATTAAAAATGTTACACAGCTTGAGACCCTGTGTTATATCCTTCAAACAACAAAACCAATCTTCAACTATTGAACAGTTAACATTACTTTTTTCACCGCATAGAGCATAAGACTTTACCGAAAATATTAATTTCCAAGAAGTCCACCACCCTGAAGATGCTTTGAAATCCTCAAAACCCAGATTTTTAGCAAATTCTGCAGCCTTTGATTGGACAATCGAACCAGAAAGAGGAAAATTTTTGGCTCTAGCATGCTGAAACTATTCCCAAATCAAGGTGTTGACTTTTTCAAATTTACAATTGTTTTCAAACCTTTTCTTTGTTATGTTAGCATTATTATTGTATTTCTGCAAATAAAATTCAGCTTTTTTTTAAATATCAGAAATCGTACTGGTTGCAATACCATATTTTTGACTGAGCATCTTTTGCGAAAGCTGTAGTTTTGTTTGATATTCATTGATTATTAGAATTTTTGACTTCAGATTAAGTTCACGGCGAATGCGTTTATTTTTTGGTAGGTTCATTTAGAAAAAAAAAATTGATTCAAGGATCTAATGATCTTATAATAAAATTAAACTTGAGTTCAAAGATTGAAAAAGGAAACAGAATTGAACAAAAACAAATGAAAAAGCAAAAAAATTAACATTTAAATTATTCACATTATATTTACACAATAATTTATTTAATATTCATAAAAAAAAATAGACTGCAAAGAATTTAACTAATCGACGCGAACGCGAGATTTTTTTTAAATAAAAAAAGCTCAAAATTTTAAATTTTATCCAATTTATTTTCCATTTAATTTATTCTATTTTATTTTTTATCAATAATATTAATATCAACTTATTTTAATCTTATTAAAATAATGAAAATTAACTGTGAAACGGAAGAGACAAATATTTTTTCATGATCAACTTTTTTTTGTTTTGAACAAGATCTTTAAAAAACAACCTTTGAGAAAATAATGTAAATCTTTGAATTGTATCACCAATAAAAGTTTCACTTTCATATCAAACTTTCTGCTTCAGAGAGATAAATTGGAAATGAATATATTATTGTTAGTTTTAATTTTTTTTATCTAAATGTAATCAGACTTTAATTACTTCAGGAGATTCCTAACAGGGGATCTGAACAATTGCTTTTCTAGGCCTTCTAACTAACTTGAAAAAACAAAAACTTAATAATAAAACCAATACGATACAAAAATTAGAAATAAAGACTTAAAAAAATAGTAGACTAGGCCCAAATAATTTAAAAAAAACAATTGAGTATATTTAAGGCTCTTTTTTCGAAAAGGAAAAAATTCCCCATTTTTTTATGCAGCTCGCGTTAAATAGTCAAAAAATGGCGATTTCTATAGAAAAGTATAGGCTTGCGTAGTTATAAAAAGATTCTTCACACATGTGAAATATTAATATTTTTTTAGAACAGCTTTTTACCTTTTACAATTCTCTAAGATAATTATTTCTATATTTTCGTTTTGTTATTATCTTATGTGAAATATTAATATTTTTTTAGAGCAGCTTTTTACCTTTTACAATTCTGTAAGATAATTATTTCTATATTTTCGTTTTGTTATTATCTTATGTGAAATATTAATATTTTTTTAGAACTGCATTTTCCCTTTTACAATTCTGTAAGATAATTATTTCTATCTTTTCGTTTTATTATCTTCACATGTGAAATATTAATATTTTTTTAGAACAGCTTTTTACCTTTCAATTTTGTAAGATAATTATTTCTATCTTTTCGTTTTGTTATTATCTTATGTGAAGTATTAATATTTCAATTTAATATTTTAAGTCTGAATCGATCTTTCATTCTCTTTTGCATCTCATCTTACATCATCATGTATTATCATCTCCAATGATCATTACATCCTATAATGCGATCATCATAAAATTTTTATATTCAAACTTTTAAAAGTAAATCTTACTTGTAGAAATTATTGATTTTCGCCCCCCTCCCCCCCCCCTCCCTGAAAAAACATTGGGCCCCCTCGTCACCGGTTGTGCGCCCCTTATATGACAATGGTTATCTTGTAGACCATAATTTCAAAGATTAAGATTATAACTCTTTAATTGTAATTATTAATTATTACTTTGTATCAATAAATAACCTCGATGTTTTTGAATTAAACTTTTTTACACTTTAAAATATTTTATCCTAAAGATATCCTGAATTCCTATATTTTCTATTATCATGGAAGAATATTGAAAATGAATTAAATAAACAGTTTCCTTATCTTGTAGTAGTTAACCCATGTATGCCCATTTTTCTTTAATAAACGCAGACGATAGTTTTTTTCATTGTAATTAATATGAATTTCGAAAATCCTCTCCTCGTCCTGTGCATAAATTGATAAAGGTAATATAGTTTGATCTATATTATTTTGAAATGTGCTTAGGGTTAAAATCAACCTAACATTTTTCCTTCTATGTGCTACATTAACTATTTATTTCTGGAAATTCAAATGATGAAATTATTCTGAAAAAAATTTCCAGTGTATTGGCTATTTGCATCATTTTTTCTCCAAATTTAGATTTTTTAAAAAATGTGAAAAATGATAAAAATAAATTGGACAAACTTTATGATTTCACAATTTTAATTTAACCTATTTCTATAATTTTTTTATACGCTCTTATAAAAATTTCGTTGCATATCTTATCTCCTTCAAACTGCATCGCCTTGACGTGGTGAAGGAGCTTATACCGGTATGGGTTACTAAATTATGCAGAAATGAAAATCTTTTAATTCAAATGTTATAATTTTATAAATATTTTTAGACATGACACAATGGTTATCTTGTAGACCATAATTTCGAAGATTAAGAATTGTAATGATTATTACTTTGTATCAATAAATAACTTCGATGTTTTTGAATTTAACTCTTTAACCGGATCTTCCCTTTCTAACTTTCACAACCAGTTCATCCCAGCTGGGATTGACAATCTCAATTGCAGATTTGACTCGAAGTTGTTGAATGACTGTGTGCACTTGGATCCCAGAAATTGGTCGAAAAAATAAGAAGAATTGGTAACTTATAGAGACACGGAAGTGATAGATGTGGATCGATTTTTCAAACAAAATGTGATGTTCACTGTATCTGCCTTTCGAGATTTCAAATGTGGATATTTATTAACTGACTATGAAAACTTTTTACAAGTTATTAATATATTCCGTGTTTCCACGGCGGAATGCGAACGTGGGTTTAGTTCGATGAATGACATCTGTACATCAGAACGTAATCAGATGAGTGTACACGCATTTGATGCTGTTTTTTTTCTGAATATCAATGGACCCCCTATTTCACGGGTAGATTTTACAAAATACGTTCACACTTGGTTAAAAAACCATCAATCTGCAATCAGCCAGGATCAAAAGACAGATGATGTGTGTGCAGTGGCGGATCGAGAAATTTCTTAGGGGACCGAAATCTATTAATTTTTTTGCAATTTTGCTAAAAGTCTTCAGAGAATACGACAGCTATGTTATGTCTTTTAGAATCACTAATTACCTATGTTTTCATATTTATAACATTATTTTGCCATGAATAAATTGCAAAATTTTATTTTTTATACATGTAAGTGTATACATTATTAAGGGTAATTTTCGAAGCGATTTTTCATAGGGGGGGGGGGCTAGGCCCATGAGGCGCCCCTTTGGATCCGCCAATGTGTGTGTGCCTTGTCTTCAGCACCTACTTTTTTCAACAAAGTGAATTTCGAAGAATTTTTCACTACCACTTTTTTATGTTAAAATAAATTTTAAAATTTTTGTATTGTAAATTGTAATTCTTTCTATCGAGTAAGTAGGCCATTCAATAATTTAGCCTAACTCTTGTAGTTTCAGTGTTTGTCATGACCCATATTCATAAGAATTCTCACTGACACTTTTTTGATATATAGAACGTATGGTATCCATCTCAAAATATAGGCAGTGTAGTAGCATGTAGCTTTAGACATGCATACAAGCACTGATCTTTTTTGTAGAAGTAGACCTCACGGGACGTTTCCTACAACGTTTATGTGTTTCTATGTAAAGGGTGACTCCACACAGCAGAGCATTCCCACCCTCCAGTGAAAATTTTCTACTTCGCACCCTGAAATAATGAAGTCACATTTCTTTGAGGTTCCCATATAAACTTTAAATGAAATTTTCATTCTTTCAGTTTGTTTTTTTCTAAGCCAAAACTTTTTTTCATTTTTTCTAAACATTTGATAATTTAATATCTCTGAAACTTTTCACTCAGTTTAACTTCGATAAATAAGTCTATAATTTATTAACAACTTTTCCCACTTGTTAAGGGACGTCATATATACATGATCCCTTCAAAATATAGTAAATACTTAAAGTTATCAAACATACAAAAAAATCGTTAGAATATTAAATAAATAGAAAAAGTAAAGTTGTGTTTTTAAATTTTACACATGAAAATAAAGCTATTAGTTAAATAATTCCCATTCTCTTAATTAAATTTTATAAAATGATAGGTTTTCGCCAATAAAAATATAAATTTTAGTATGTTGTGGATTGATTTAAGGAAAACGAGTGTTCTAACAATATTTCATTTGGATAATTTTTTAATTATATGAAAAAATTTTGTTCACTTAAGAAATTTTCAAGCACTTTGAAATTGTGACTGTGCATTTAAGACAGGGCATGAAAATAACTTTTTTTTTAATATCAATAAACTTTGTTAAGTACAATTCATTACACAATCCTTCTATAGATTTCATTTTCTTGTATTTAATTGAAAAAGAAAATTCTATTTTTTGAAATTCTTTAGCATTTTAACCTAATGAAAATTAAAAATTTTAGTTACCTAAAGGGCCTTTACCTCAGGTGCAATAATTGTGAATTATGTCAACTGCATAGAAGAAACAAAAAAATATATAAAGAAAGTGAAAAAATATTTTTAATGAGGGTCATTTTTGACGACAATAATAGTAGTAATTTAAAGTAATATAATAGTAATTATATAATTACTTTTATTCAGTAAATCTAGACAAAAACACAAGACTTTTAGTTTTACATATAAAAAATAGTCAGTAAAAGTCTGCGGATATTCAATAGTGGTGAGTTGTTTTAATTTATTTTCTAAAATATAACATAAAAACAAAACATAATTACTCATTCCTGTATTCTTCAGGTTTCAGGTACTTATTAAAAAACAACTGACAATTAAATAAATAGTTTTCAAAAATTGAGAAATATGCAAAAATATTGTAAAATCATTTTAGCATAAACACGCTTTTTTTATTTCGGAATAATCTAAGATTTTCTAGATTTGTTAATTTAAGTTATTTTATAATAAAATTTAAATATATTTACTTGTTAAGAAATTTTTAAAGTTTTTATTTATAATTTGTTTAATTTTATTTTTTTTGAAAAATAAAAAATTTTGCTTTAATTTTTTCGCATAGACATTTCAATCCTTATCGAGGTAACAAAAATGGTTCACAATTATAAAAATTTTGCATTCTTATCATCAGTATGAGGTCTTTGACATAACTTTATAGATTAAGATGATATTTTTCTGAATAAGAAACTCGAGATATATATGTATGTCAAGTTTCATGTTCATATCTTTTTTTATTAGGTGGCAATTTAACTTTATTTCTGTCAGCTCATTTTGCCACGACCCTCGTATTTTAATAAGAAAAGTTAGCTTTCAGTTTTCATTAAACAGTATGTAAATTTATCAAAGATAAATTAACTTTATAGAGGTTTTAAAATTAAATTTAAAAATAACCTATAGGCCAGTCTTTACTGAGCCAGCCAAAGCTGTTTTGGCTTTAGATTTAAGGCTTATATCCATGGAGTTAAATGTTTACCTTTTATGAAAACTCAACTCTATTTTTGATGTGTTTTATCATGTTTTTAAGCCTCAATTATATATTTTTAACTATTCTCACGAATTATTTTTTAAAGATGCATAGATAGCACTACATATTTGAAATTCCATCATAAACTATAAAGTATTCAAATATTTTATTCTTAAAATGTGTAAAGAATTATTTAACGTTAGGCAATATTTAGAGTCAAGGCTTAGGTTTTAAATTTTATATATACTAATCAAATGTTTATACCGCCTTTTAGAGCCTCTATTCAAATGCCAATAGTTTAAAAAACAACCTTCTTACCCTTTCTGATTCCGACTCAGGCCCGTCGCCAGGACACTTGTCCGGGGGGGGGGCACGCATAAAAATTTTGGGGCACCAATTTAGTTATTAATGGAGTGAAAAAATACGTAACGTCAGCTTCAACAGCTATGCTCACTCAGACGGACAGTTGACAGGTGGACGAAACCGAAGATATTAGAATAAACCCAAAAGCATGTTACTAGTAATTTCAATCTAATCAGTAAAATTGTAAAAACAAACCCAGAATCTGAAAGTAGCAAACAGTTATTTATTTACAAGCTCAAAATATATAAAAAAGGAACAAGTTGCAGCATAGAACATCACTTCGCAGAATTTTTCGATTATTTTTTGCAAAGTCTTTCAATACTTCATCAAAATCTAGAATCTTTGTGTATTCGCGCAATAACGACAGGAGGACAAGGTTGCTTTTCCGCTGATGCGTCATGGATCGTCTATAGGATGTCAACACTCTCGTTAGTGTGGAAAAGGATGCTTCACACACAGCGAAACTGGCACCAAAGGTAAGTGCAGCTGAGTACAGTTGGTAAACCAACGAGAATCCCGTTCGGAAGGGATACAATAACGAACAGATATCTCCCATGTCTTTGTGCATGGTGACATCAAACTCTTTGAGGATCAGATTTTTGGCCACCAAGCATTCCGCTGCAAACAAAGATCACTGTGGATCTAATTTAATGAGCTCTGCAAGTTTTTGAACTTTATCAACATCAAGAAAGCCTTCGTTTTCGGGCCAGAGGTTGGAAATGGACGTGGAGAGAGCACAGTTTCGTTCCGAAAACCGTCTACTTAATTCCCCCATGCAACTGTCAAGCATTTCAACTAAAATGCACTTCTACATTGCTGCCTCATTCGAATCATGATCTTCAGACGTGTGTCCAACAACAGAAAGCACGACTGCATCTTTAAGTTTAACGGGGAGTTTGCGCTGCCGTTTCGGGTGGGTTGCGACTATAAGATCAAACTTTTTGAGTTCCTCTTTTATTGACTCCCATGTTTCATCTGCATCTTCACGCATTTTCTTGATGGTTTCTAATGTACTGTTGATCAAGCGAAGCCGCTGTTAAGTCACAATCGGGCCTGCAAAAGCTTGTCGACGGCTGCAGAATGGGAGAGTTGTATACCAGTGTGCAATAAACATGAATTGCTCCTGCGCGCTGTTTCAGCAGACCGGCAGCTTCGATACACACGCAGCATCACATCCTGCTTCTTCACACGTCTCCAGGAGGCAACCAGAGCTGGTGGTTATCCAGGATGGCTGAGTGTTGCTAGAGAGCAGCGTTGCTCAAGAACGCTTTAACTTGGTAGTCATATAACCGGCAAGCTGAGGGACGAACAAAATTATACAAGGCACCACATGTTGAAAAAACTTCTCACTTCTTTGTGCTCTCCAACTGCATGCACAACAACCAGGGCACAGGAAGTAGGGAAACTCTTCCTAAACGTTCCTGGACCTTCTTCTTACTCCACCATTTCCCACACTGAGGCCCGCATAACATGGGAAAGTATACGTTCCAACCCAACCTTCAAGACTTTGGAGTATGCGTGTTAACGAACTGCATCCAGTTGTTCAGAAGTAGGAGGCAAAGGTGTGTACCTTCCCTTCTTTGACAAATCGAACAACTACTGAAATATTTTCGTGTTGGTAGGATCACGAGTTCCATCGGATTTTAGCGTGTCCATTGAATATCAGCTGATTTAACATGGCGCACTTTTCCACACAACATTCTTCATGATCAACAGTCATTCTGCACCATACAGATACCATCTTTGGGCTAAATTTTTGCTTTTTCTTTTGAGGTATACCAAAGAGCTAGAAACGACCAGAACCATCACTTTCTTGATCGAGTATCCAATATCCATCTGTTTTCGCCCCTCAGAGGAAGTCATAAGCACAAAAAGAAACTGACAAGGACCAAGTAATCTGTTTTTGACTTCATTAACACGTGCGTTTATCTGTCCTTTTTCTTTCTTTCATATGCACGTCAAGGGTGTTTTTTGTCTTTCCAAATCTTCGTGGTATGCGATAAGTTTATCTCCTTGTTTTGAAAAATGCAAACAATTTTTCCACGAAAATCCCCCCTACCATATCCCGAAACCGAAATCTTTCCAAACTCAAGTGTCTTTTCTACTTTCCAATCTGAGGGGGTTTTCTTTTTGCCCCATTTTGGGGGGGGAAGCGAAGGGGGGGGGGCCCCCCCCCCCGTCCCTAAGGCTCCTGATTTAATATTTAGGAATTTATTTTGGTTAAACAACAAAAAGTATAGTATATTTTAAACAAATTTCATTATTTTTTATATTCTCTCTTATTTTGTACTTTCTTTGTCACAAAAATTCTTTGATAAATATGAGTTGTGGCAACAAACTATATATAGTAAACCTACATAAATAAAGATAATAAAAAAATTTTTATGATTCAAATTTAATGAATCATAACTTATTTCTAAAGATCTAGATTAATTTGTATGCAGTAATATTTAATTTAGAAATAAAAATACAACTTTACCTTTCAATACTTTGAGGTGCAATAAACTTTTAAAGAATTTAAAAACAGAAAATAATTTTCTTTTGAAAAGTTCTCCAAACGAACTAACTAAAAGATTTGAATGATTGTGGAGGGCCAAATGTCTTTAAATTTTCTTTTGCCGACCAAAGATTTCAATGTTTTGCGTGGAATGTGGGCAACAAAGTACGTTGGTGTATACTCCCAAGACATAAACTCCATATTATGTTAGAAAGTTGTAAGCGCAGTCAGAAACAATAAGGACTGGTATTCTTTGTATAATTTGGAGGTGTTTGCTCCTATCTTCAACTAAAAAATTCTTACTATTTCTTTCAATTGCTCTAAACACCCAAGACCTTCTCTCCAAGTACCCCTGTGATATTTTCTATGAAAAAATTGCTTCATCAATTTCTACTATAATTTGTTCAAAGTTTTCATCAAAACCCAACAGTTAGACAATTTATTTTAACCCAACTTGTAGCAACTTTCTCAAAAATGCCGTCTACACAGTTCGTCTACTTCCAATAGAGCTTCAGAATAAGCTAATGAATAGTCCGACACCACCACAAAGAACAAAACATAGAATTTAAGGTGAGGGGGTTTTTGCAAAAAAAGACCGAAAGAGACGTCTTTTTTACCACAAACAAACATTTCCAACAATATCCATCAGACAAAATTTACAATTTTTGTAGCAAATTGTATTGGAAAATATTTAAAAGAACTTTGTCCGAGCAAACTTTAAATTTCTAATTTATCATTTGAATTTAAAACTTTTAACAGAAGAAAAACAATTTTCGATAAAATGTATTCTCACTCAGAGTAGATCATTATCATGCCTAATCGATTTGAGCGAGGTAGCATAGGGGGAATTTGGTTATATTTTGTGTGTTTTTTATTTGTTTGGTGCATATGTGTGGTATCAAGTAAACTACAAAAGAAGATTTTGTATTCAAACCCATACAAAACACATCATACACTTATGAATCAGTATTGCACATAAGGGTTGCTATCTATGCTGAGCGAAACATCTTATACAAATACAACCGAACCACCAACAAAAAACAAACGCAAACGACAGACACACCGTTTTGCATAAATGAGAGAGTTTTGATACGAAAACAAATTTTTTCCTCACTCGCAATATTGTTTCACTTTCTTCGAAGGAAGCAATCTGGACGCAACCGAAATTTACTAAAAATAAAATCTTTTTTCCGAATGATAAATGGATTTTTAAAATAGTAATAAAATAATAATATTCTTTCTTCACTTTTTCTTAAACCTTTGAAGGAATAGTAACCTGAGTATTGAACATAAAAAAGAATTTTTTTTTAACTTATAATTTTTTTATTACCCTATTTTTTGTAAATTATATCTAGAATCTTTAGTAAAATATATTCAACAAAATTTATTATATTTTTGAATTCTAAAAAATTTTTGTAAATTTTCTATTTTTTTAATTTACTGACATAGTTTTATATAGTAGATCTAGAATTTTTAGTAAAATATATTCGGAAATTCTATTATAGTTTGAATACCATAAAAAGTTTTTAATCAATTTTGTACAAATTTGTTTACTAAGTAATGTAAAATATATTTATTCATTTAGATATGTTGTAATTTTTACTTTATAGGATGCTACATATTAAAACTACTTAAAAATTATATAGTTTGATTGACATCACAACAGCCAATAATTTGTCAGAGAAATTTTTTGATTGACGGAACCGTAAAGTTAAAGATTACCTTATTTTTAGTTCTTTTCACGAGATTTATCGTTCAGTATCAGAATATAAAAATCATCAATTGATGCATCCCTTGTATTTATAAAGAATAAAGAGAAAAGGATGTGATAATCTAATGAAAGATAAAAAGGTTGATTGTGAAGAAAATGGAAAGATAATATTTGGAGATTTGTCAAAAAAAGTTGAATCTATCAAAATAAAAGAAGGCCAACAACTTTGATAAAATAAACACTGTAAATATTCCTTATATTGGAGAACAGTAAAAAAAATAAGTTCAAAAATGAATTCAGAAAAGCCAGCTAATAAGAAGTATCGCATAATGACTAATTATACTATTTTTGCATGTTTAATTTGTTTCTGATTTAAAATTTTATGGTGACTAAATAAAGCTTCCTTGAGATATGCATACTAGAGTGTTCCACATTTTTTTATTAATTCCAATTGTATACCTGATAAGTTTACAATAAACTAAAATATTAAGTTTTTTAGATTATGTTAATCTATTGTTAGGGTTGTCAGAAGTAACGGTATCTCGAAAAATTTATATGAATTCTGTCTTTTCATTCATTAATCTTGTATGTCAAAAAAGGAGCTTCAAAAATTCCCCCCAAATGTGATGATTTATTTATTATAAAAACTCATCTTTAACTTTCAAAGTATTTTTCGTATTAATTATTTTTGTCCCCGTTTGATAGTGTAAAAGGCAACCTTACCTATTGCTTAAGTATGGGGTTTTCCTATATGATGTTAAGTGACCATTTCTCATCTTTTTATCATTAATCAATTTTTCAATTGCTATTTGTTTTATTATCTTTTAAAACACGTGCTCTTACTTTGTTTTGTTCTTTTGTTTGACGTCATTTTTCTTTGTTTTTAAGTTTGTGCTTTTATTGATTCCAAAGATGAAAATTTATGTTTTGATAGACGAAACCTTTTCTTTTTTGTTCTGTATATTTTTTGATTTAATTTTTTCCAAGATTTTTCAAATTTTGATGGACTTTAGAATCCTTTAAAATTTGATAAAATATTTTCTTATTGAATATTTTTGTAAAGTTAATAAAGTTGGAATAAAAAATGTACTGTTTTGAATCAATAACGCAGTGCTCCCCAAAGGGAGAGGGGGCAAATCCCTCTATTAATCTTCTATTTTTAAGTGTTCTTCAATAGCTATTTTCTAATTTTTTTATTATTAAAATATATTTTTCCACCATTTTTTCCTTATTTCTTTGTAACCTTTCTTTATAATACTCGCAAAAATTCAGAAGTGAAATATATTTGGAGGATCAGAGGGTAAGAGTATAAAGTTATCTTCTCCAGGAGAATTGGGCATATAAGTTTTGCAAACGCAAGTCTAATGTCAATACAAACGCATTCAACTGATTTATCAATACAAATCTATTTTTCTTACTTTATGATTAATAGGAAGGAAGATAAGCCATATCATTAATATATGAAGGATGAAAATTGTGCCTACTTCGACTACAATGCAACTACGCCTATCATTGAGGAAGTGATATCTGCTGTTTCTGACTCACTGAAATACCTCTGGGCAAATCCAAGTAGCTCGTACTCCATAGGATTTGAGGCTAAACATAGTGTTGAAGATTCTAGAAGTTTGGTGGCAGAGCTTGTAAACTCTGACAAGGAAGATGGGATAGTTATTTTTACCTCTGGTGGAACAGAATCCAACGCTCTTGCCATCAAATCTGCTTTATCTTTCTTCGACACCCTGAATAATGACCTACCTCACGTCATTACTTCGAATATTGAACATGATTCTGTGGGATTATTATTGAAGAATCTGGAGTCATCTGGCTCAATCATATTAACAATTATCCCGGTTTCAACCAAGACAGGACTCGTTGAAAAAGAAGCGTTGCTCAGTGCTATAACAAGAAACACTATTCTCATAAGTATAATGCTAGCAAATAATGAAATTGGTATCATTCAACCACTGGCCTCTCTGGTAGAATTTGTGCGTAGTAGCTTTCAAGAAGCATTCTTCTCCATGAACAAGTATCCGTTCTTCCATACTGACGCTGCGCAGGCCATCGGCAAAATAAGCGTGAATATGAGGGATTTAGGAGTGGACTATTTGGCAATTGCAGGACATAAATTTTATGCTCCAAGAAATGGCGCTCTTATCTGCAGAAAGGGAGAATGCACTAAAACGTTTCCACTTTTTCCAATGTTCTTCGGTGGAAAGCAAGAATTTGGAATCAGACCTGGAACTGAAAATGTCGCGATGATAAATGGATTGGGGGCAGGTGCAAAATTCATCATTCACAACAAAAACCTCTTCTCGCATTTACGATGCATGTGTTCTTGTTTGCGCAGCCGAATGGAAAGTGCCTTCAAAGAAATTGGAGTAGATATTTCGGTGAATAACGCAAAGTTCTTCTCATCATCTTTTCTTCCAAATACACTCAGCATTTACATTCCACTGCCAGTTGATCTAAATGCCAAAAATTTACTCAAAAATTGCAAATTTTTACAAGCGAGTACAGGCAGTGCGTGTCACAAGGAGTCGTCCTCACTTGTACTCAAGGCATTTGGGTTCGATGAAGTTGTTTGTCGTCAAACTGTGCGGCTGAGTGTAGGCTATTTTACTACAAAGGCACACATTGATACCGCTGTCTCCGACATTGTATCTGCTTACAAAGCGTTAATTGTGGGTAAACATGCCTGACCAAATTGACAGCATTTTCTTCCTTTACTTAATTATAAAATTATGAAATTTACTTCTTGATTTGATTTCTGAAAATTTTGTTCAATATATAAACTCCATTGCTTCTTCATCAATGATGTTGCTCGATAAATGACTTCCCCCAATTTACCTCTAAAATCTTAGTAAACTTCATTTTCGTTTTAAAACTAGCTACGTTATTAACACTAAAACTTACAATTTTGAAATTTCTAACAGAAAAAAATATGAAAAGAATCCTTCTAGAGAAAACTCAACCATTATTAACTATCGCATTTTTGGCCTACAAGTCTATAAGTAGAAATGTCTATTTTGGGCAAAATCTATGAAAAAGCATAAGACAAGTCGAGGCTCAAAGATGCATCATATTGTTGTCGTATAGATATACCGTATATTTCGGTGTATAAGTCGACCCCCAAAATGAGAGTAATTTTTTATCATTTTTGCTAATATCTGAGGTATAAGTCGACCTCTAAAATACAGAACTCGCCTAAGTTATCGGCTAGCCTAAGCAGCCGTGTAAAAGTTACCATATATAAAACACCGAACATTAATTAAAGACTACCGGTATGTTATTACAAATGTTGTTCTACTTACAATATGAAATAATATATAAGGTAGTATTAACATAAAACTCTATAGTTTACATACGCATACGTTCACTTCTTTATCTCTCTAATTCAGTCTGTTCCTAACTCTCCTACTGACCAGTTCTATTACATTATTAGTGTCGAATTAGAATGTGAATTTTTTAAATACAACATTAGTAGCTACATGCATTTACATTGGTAGTTACCGCACCGAGGCTGTCGTCGGTATTAGCCTAAGTTTAGGCCTGGTTTCCTGCACCAATATGCCACAAGATTTAAAGGTTTGCTTTTTGTGACTGTTATATAAGTCGACCCTCAATTTTGGGGGCTTAAAATGTCGACTTATACACCAAATATAGATATAAGTGTAAATCGAACTAACGTGTTAGCTACATATGCGTGCCAAATTTTCAGACATTAATGTGTATGCTCATTTCTTCAAAAACATCTTTGTGTTAGCGAGGCTTTCTCTTTTGTTTTTCCTTGAAGTAAAAAACATATTTCAGACTAATCAAGATTAAAAGTTAAGAATTTAATTCTAGGTACAGATTAACCCTGTTAGTGCTGAGGGAAAGCCCACTAAAAATTAATTGTACAAAATTGGCTGAATCATATCCCTTCAAATTTCGTGACTTTTCTTAAAATCGCTAGCTGCATCTTTTGATACCATTTGAATGACCCTCCCATGTCAATTAAAATCAAAAAAATTTAATTTTTCAACAAAATTTTGACATTATTTGTAGTTGACCGTATACTTATGGTCTATATTATATACTCCCAAAATTTATAATTATATTCAGTTTTGAACGCATAACCCGTTATATATTTAATCCTGTAAATAATCATGGGTACTTTTTAGAAAATGTCAATCAAATTTTGATTGATTAAAATATTCCTTCAAATTTTACATAAAACATATTTTTTTATACCAAATCAACCATGCTAGTTTCATTTCTAGACTAAATTCTTGCTTTTATTGTTTGAAAATATCTGCAAGTGTCAATAAAATATGCATCTAATTTTATATGAAAATGTTTTTATACCAAATCAGCCATGTTCGTTTTATTTCTAAACAATTTTTTCATTTAGAGGTTTTAAAATGTTAGAAAGTGTCAATCAAATGTGCAGTTTACAGAAATATTTTTGAAATTTAAATAAAATATCCGTTTTATGCCAAATTGAAGATGCTGGTTTTATTTTTTTTCGACTAAGTTTTCGCATTTTGTGTTTGAAAATATCTGAAAGCTTCACTCAGATTTGCGCTTTACTTCTAAATACTGTCTCCAAAAATATTTTTAAAATTTTAAATAAAATATCTGTTTTTATACCAAATCGAGTATGTTTATTTTATTTCTGTATTCCATTTTGGCTAATACGGTTAAAAAAATATCTGAAAGTGTCAATTGAATTAGTGATGTATGCGTGAAAATCATTTCTGTAAAGACGTGTGATCAAAAGTTATCATTTTAAAAAAGTAGTAAGTATCTTGACTAAATGGAATATCTACCATGTTCTAATGAACTAGGAAGTGGTGTAAGATCTAATATTGTATGATTCAAAAAAGGTTTTGATCGTAAAAAAGTTCCTTTTTTGCAAATCAAAAATCTTTAAATCTATAGTTTTTCAGCTAAGATTATAATCGTCATTTCACTAAGATAAATTTCTGATGAAATTAGAGCTACCAACAAAGCATCATCATAGAATGAATAGCAAAATTACATAAGCATACTTGAAAATGGGTATATATGCGTAAAAAAATATATACTAAAGTTCCTTTTTGAGATGAGCTGTCAAATATAAATCAATTTTTTGACAGGTTTGATTGATTTTGATAAAAAATGGACATCACCACTGAATTCAGGATAGTTGAAATATATATGTAACATTAAAAATATTTATAAAAACTTATTAATATTTGAGAAAAATAGGGGGCACTTGAGCCGGAAAATTTAGCTCAGCACTAATAGGGTTAGAACAGTAAAATCCTTTTGAATTAAAAATCATAGCTATCATTCAGCTACCTTAGGGCATCTCATCAATACAACATCTAAAAATAAATATGAAATCATAGTGTAAATTGTTAGAAATATGCATCATTATCAAAAGTAAGTTCAAATCAATATTTTAACGATGCTCATATAACACACATGCGAATATTTGTTTTTGCTGCCAATAATGTACCAACACTGAATTTTGATAAATATAGTTAAATGTAATGTAAAAAATAGACATCTTTCCTTAAAAAACCCGTACATACGCCCAGGCTGGCAACTTGTTAAAAAAGTTTCGACTCATAGTCTGAAAAATACGGTGCATGGAATATACACCAGAATCAGATCCAGAAAAAAATTTCCCCCAACGAAATTAATAACATTTTTTCTCGATATTCAATATAGGAAAGCATTGATGATGGATTCTAGACTATTATTATCCACAAGATGTGCGTATCTTACCCACCTGAAATAGACTTTCCTTTCATATTTTTATATTCAACCTAAAATCCGCAAAAATACCTGAACGAAATGACTTCATAAAGTTTCGGCTTAAAGCTGCTTTAGCTAGTGTATACTTGCTCAATCTGCGATTATGAAAAAAAAACAAAAATCGATCAAGCATAACGCCACTCTTAAATAAGTCATCATAAAATAGCTAATAAATTGAATTTGTGTGAAAAAGTAAAACAGAAAATAATTTTATTAACCTTTACAAAAAATGGATACACAAAGGAAATGGCTGAACAAGCTTCTTTTTTTCACTTAACTTGCTTGCAACTCTTCTTGTGAATAGGCCAGTGCAGTCTTTGACAACCTTTTCCGCAATAATAAATCTTTAAAGAAAGAGAAAATTCTTTAATATAAAATTTGACATATCAGCAACCATATACAAAATCTGGATGAAATTTTTTTTAGAAAGTTATTTTACTACGTGCTTTTTTGTTGCTATGTTACACGTAGCAGTATACATTTTTTATACTGAAATCTTTGCATATACTAAACAAACTCAAGCTACATCAAAATTGTGATAGATAACATATGTTTATTGTACAATGTACGTGCATGGGAAAGAGTTCTAATATTTTATTTGAGGCCATTTTTAGATATTTAAATGATATTTGCATTTTTTCCGGAAATATCATTCTAATTCTAACTAAAAAATAATGAGATAATTATTTCCTAGTTTTTTTAAATTATTTTCAACGTACTCTTGCTCATCTATCTATACTCAAAAGCGGTGGTCGGCGTACTACGACCCGCGTGTTAAACCACGTAGTCACGAAAAAATTTTTCTGACGCAGTAAACAAATTCCCGATCTTAAACTGAAGATATTCAAAAAAGTATATGAAAACTACCTACATCTTCAAATGAAAGAAACATAAAAAATGCTAGCTTGCTATCTTTCAAAGTTAAAATTTTTTTATTGTTTATTTCTAATGAAAATCTTCCATTTTCTATATTTACACCAAGATTAGTTCATGTATCATAAAAACGCACTAGGGAAAAATTACTCACGGTTACTTTATAGTCTAACTTAGTCCCGTCGCCAGACTCTAAACTGGGCACTGTTGTTTTCAGGGCACGGCTCATAGAAGTCGCACAAATTTATATATTTCATAGGGAGTTCCAGGCGAACAGAATAAATCAACGGAGGTGCAGCCTGGTGACTAATATCAGTATTACATTGTCATCATTTATTATGAAAGTCGTTATTGTTGTTTTTACATATACAAAGAATTTTTATTTTATACTAAATATGAAATATAGTAGATTCACTTCCTAATATTTCCAAGAGGTAGAAGTAGAAGTTATGGGAATCAATTGTGGTCTTGAATTTATCTACTTTTAAAGTTTCAAGAAGTAGGTATACAGAGAAATGTAGAAATTGAAGCGAGACACAATTTTACGCATTTTCTACACTCATTTAAATGTAATATGATTTCTATGTTTTAAACAAAATATTTATACTCTTCTTAAGGGTATAAAATCCTTTTTTCAAAACGTAAGTCTTAAAAATGACATGGAAATATGGTACTTACTTTTAAGCACGTGCTACATTTTTTGAGATCTTTGGAAATGAGGTAGCATAACTCACAATGAGCTTGTGCTTCAAAGTTCACGTGACTGCCAAGAATATCATTGTAAAGAACTTCTATGCCTGGCTTAATCTAATTAAATAAAACGTTGGATGAAGATAAAGTCAAATAGCTTCAATACACATGAGTGCTAAAAATCGGCTTACTAGACATTTTTCCTTTCTGGATGAACACAATTGTAAAGATATTTTAGCTTTCAGTGCACGCAGCAATCGCATCATTGTGAGTGTAATTGATATGTATTCAATGTTTTGAGATGAATTTAATTACATTTTTTTAATAAAACCAAATTTTATCTTTACCCTCTCCTCCTCACTAGAACATTATTTTTGTGTGAACCAATGAATTGAATTAGTTATTTTTTAACTACAAAGATTCATAATCATTTTATGATGTTGAAAGTAACACTATTTTATTGCGTGTAAGAGACATTTAAAAAATAATATTTGATTACATTTTTGCTAATATAAAATAAAATGCTGATGGTAATAGTTGATTCTTTTGAAATCGCCAGTCTTCAATCTGCTGACGAATGTTTCCAAATTTTCAAAGTGGTTTCAAAATTTACAACTTCGAGATTAACATTGGTGCCTACTTTATTCAACCCATAGCTGTTTAAAATTTTTATCAAGCCCGCTCGTACTCGGCCTATTTTTTCACCCCGCTTTGTTTTTTGTACGACCGTTATTTTTTTTGAGAACTTATATGACTTTTCATTTTTATATTGTCATTTGAGATTAATCATCACTCAATGTTTTTTTCAACTCATTTTCTTCAATTCTATTCCCAAAATTTATGAAAAATAGGAAGAATTTTAAAGATTTTAGTAGATTCCATATAGCGGGGTCCAAGACACTCCGCCGAGTGATAACGGATCTACTGAACGCGTATTTTCAAAACACAGCACAGTCTTCTTTCACCAGAGAGCGAGTTGTAGCGAATATGAATTAACAACAGCTTGTAATTTGAGTAAAAACTCGTAATACTGTGACATGCAGTAGAACTCTATGATAAATGTACAACCAATTTTGCAAAACCCGTCCATACACGTCCCTTGTGTTATTTTTTTAAAGTTATATCATCCACGCACGTGCCGGAGTGGGCATGGATAAACAGGCCTTAATGGTATAATGCGATGAATCATCAATGACTTAGTCTATGACAAATTTTAGATCCTTATAAAAAAATAGGTATTGATAAAAGTATATAAGTTGTTCTCTGATCATTTTTCTAAATCTCCCCATTCGGTTGGCCCCAACCCATCTACTTATTTTGTATAATGTGAAAATTAAGAAATGTGATGGTCAGTGAGATGACCTATGAAGCCTATCAAGCTTGAAAAATGTAAGGATAAAATGCTAAAAAGAATTTTGGGTTGACTAACTTTATATGAAATGGAGTGCACTCGCTGGATCTTTTGATAAAGCAAGCTATCCTTCCACGGAAATCGAATTAAACTATCCCAAATCAGCATATCCAGTAAATCTTGATTAGAGTTGTTCTTCGCGAATTTAGAATTTCTAATGAATAGAATTAAATTAAAACAGAAAATAAGGGCGCCATTTCTTAGGGTGAATGCAACATCATCATCATCACCGAACCCTTTCAATACTACAATTTTTCCTTAAATTATTAATTTAAGCAAATTTGATGAACTTAACAAGACGAGAGAAGGTTGGAAGTGGTTATCTTCTAAAGGGAAGATCTCTACAGCATCTTTAACATCTTGTAAGAGTTGTCTTCTGGATTAAAAGGTGAGGGTTCTTTAAGAACCTACACATCTCCTAGACCATCTAGCTAGAACTAGAGTGATAGATAGGTTAAGAGTGTTCTAGGCCTCCTTAACCCTTCTATTTACCTCAAAAAAAACATTTAAGTACTTCGGGTCAATATGACCCATTCGTGTTTTTATCAACACAGAGTAAAAATCAAGGAAATTTTATTAAAATATATATTCAAAGTTTTAAAAACAACTATGTACAACCTTTGCACAAATAAATCACGTTTTTTGCATAAAAATGTATGGCACTTTGAGCATAGGATGCTTGTTTTATTATCACAAGTTGAAGAACAATGCGAGCATCTTTTTCTTTTGATTTGCCTTTCGACTGGAAAAACGGACTGACTTTTCTCTTGTATTTTGTTCACTATTCTAGTAGCGTTTTCACATCTTGGCATAACCTTGCGAATTGATATTGAAGGTTTGATGAGATCATTACCCAAAATTTATATGAATTTCCTCCTTTTTGTGTTTGAAAATGCTTTATCCGATTGAGGGTCAACTTATGACCAAATTATGAAAGCATTAAAAACGGAAACATCAATCATATTTGAAAAAACAACCATCCGCCACTTCTTTTACACGTGAAATTATAAATCATTTGATCCATAGTGTCTACATCACCATTTGTTTTATTATAGTCAAGAACCATTGTTGGTTTTTTTATCGTTTCTATCACTGACTTAACCATTTTTGTGCAAAGTACTCAGTAGGACAACGCTTTTATATTTTTTGGGAACGTATGAGACTATGGTTGTATTTTCTGTAAAGAAAAACTTTGAAGAAAAAACATTGCTTGATTTTTGTTTGATTACAAGTGGTGTAGCTCTGGCTTGTTTTTCCTCATTCTTCCAAGTAAAGTGATTCTTTTTTTCAAAAGTGATTTAGCTAGAGAGTATGAGGTAAAAAAGTTATCGCGGGTAACATTTTAACCTGTCAAATCTAAGGCTAAATTCAAAACCACTTGCATGCCTTGTTTTTTTGTAGTGGCAATCCAAGTTGTTTTCCAGTGTAAATTTCCATTTTGTAGGCATAAAAAGAGTGTGAATCGCAAAGTGTCCAAATCTTGATCCCATATTTTGCTGGCTTGCTTGGAATATATTGGCAAAATGGACATCTTCCACTGAATGCTACCAATTGTTCGTCAACGGTGACATTGTTACCGACGTTGTACATTTATAGATAAATTTTCAGACCAGCTTTCCCAAACTTCACGAATCGGTGCCAATTTATCAAAACTTCCACGACTCTTAGAGTTTTTTTCGTCGAAACGTACGACTCTAGTAATTTCACGAAAACGTTTTAGAGACATTGTTGCAGCATGATCTATATACACCTGCTAAAATAAGCAGACCAATATATGCATCTAACTCTTCTTCTGTTATCATTGTCCACTGTTCTTGAAAAAAACACCTTCCATATGCGTTTGAGTGAAGCAAAATAATTTTCAGAATAGAGTTTGTAAAAAAAAGAAGACTTCAGGTTTTTTGTTCAAAAAATGGCATATTTGGTTGGACCAGGCTTTTTCTTTATTATACTTGCACTTATCCTACCTCTATCGGAAAAAGGCGTTTCACACCACGTAATCACGCCATCTTTTGATTTGAAACATTCACATTGAGTTTCATTCAAGAATTCTTTATCAGAACTCAAATATGAGTTAGAAGATACAACTGATATAATGATCTTCAGACACTGATGTTGAACCACTATTTTCGTCTGATACGCACTCAAAAGACTCACTGAAGTCCATGTGAATAAAAAGATAATTAGTAATGGATGGGATGATAAGGAATTGATAACTGAAACTAATTGAAAAGGCAAAGCAAGAAACACAAATCAAATGATGTATCAAAAATAACATGTGGTGGAAAATGAATATTGATGCACATGAAAACATACACGAAATGATTATCAAGCAACGTTTACTTAATACCACCTGTTTCAAAAAACAAACACATCGATGAAAATTTATTTTTCAGTTGTTACAGCAATTGAATCAATAAACAGACGTAGTGAAAAGTGAAGAATGATTGTTCAAGCATACACGGACACACGCTAGCACAAACTTATACTTTAATTAATCGTTTCTTTACATATTCATTGTTTTCAACATTTTCAATGTTATGGGTCTAATTGACTCGAGAAATTTTAATGTAACAAAGTTATTTTTCCCTGATTCATGAACTAAAGTTTTTCGAATTTGTTTAAAATATATCAAATTCAAAGTATAGAACGAAGTCACAAATAACTAGCTCTCAAAAAAATTTTTAGATATGAATTTTTATTTAAAAATTTTTCCGGGTCAAATAGACCCGAAAGTAAAGAGTTAAGTGAGGCTAGATTAGTGATGGATGAAGAGAGAGTCTTCATCTACCCTTTTGAGCGATGGAAGCGATTTCTACTTCTCCTACGACCAGGGAGAGATAGATAAGTAGATCTCATCCGCCCAAGCCATTCTCCTTGTCTCTCCAAGAAAGATTGGAGGAGGCTCCTGCGTCAGCCTCCATTATCTAGGTCTTACAAGGGGAGAGAAAAGATGACACAAGTTTCCTTCATCTAGGCCTCCTTAAGTAAGGCTAGATTGGGGAGATGTTTATCTCTAGGGAGGGCAGAGAGATAAACATAGAAGATTTTCCCTCTTTCTTGGGCGAGCAAGAAGAGAGAGGAAAACCTTCCTTCTTCTGCTCATAGAATGCTTAGAGCTATTGTTGGTAATCGTCGTACAAGTGAAATCAGAAGATTAGATGTTGAAAACTTTGAAATGAGGATGGAAGGAAGAATGAAGAAGAATAGCTCAAGGAAGTGATGTACCTGAAGCTGGAAAAAACTAAACGTGGGAAGCGAAGCATCACATTGAATTATGTGGCTTATAGGGATTTGAAGAAGTAACAATATTAATATTTAAAAAGCTAAAGATAGAGAAACATGGAAAAATAAAATGGGCTCAAGAATTAACCTATAATTCATATGTAAAGAAAAAAGGTGTACCTTTGTGGAAGGAAAAATCACCTTTGAAAAATAAATGGGAAGAAGAAGGAACGTTGAAAAGAAAAAACTTGTAAACACTGATATAAAGTTAAAGGATTAAAAGAAATAGAGCATAATGAAAACTTGTTTTACGTGTGCAAGAGATTCAAAAACTATGGCGGCACCTAATAGTGGGTGAAAAGAAATGCTAGATGGTATTTTAGAAAATACAAAATTAAAGCAAAATTTTTTTAATGTTTTGGGTATAATATGCACGTACGGTGAAGACCCCTTATAACGCGATATCCCTCATAACAAGGTATGCTCTTTGTTCCTGTTTTTCATGTTTTGTGCACTGAAAAATGCAAGAATAGCAATACTTCTGCCAAACTAATATTTGAATACATATGCGCGTATGTATATGCAAAAGTATGTGTTATAAATTAGTTATTCGATTGTGTCTGTCTCATCTCCACCCTTTCCTTCATTCCTAATCATCTTGTGATAAAACTCCTCATACTGTCTGTCCTTCTTCGCACTTAATTTGCCAACGGTATGATGATCTGTTGTTGATGAGCGTAAAAGGTTTTCGTTCCTTTTTTTAATGAATAAAAGTTTACTGTCTATTAATTTATTCGCAAGACGATACTCTTAAGAAAAGCTAGTTATATCATACCCAGACGAAAACCTTAATGTTGACTACGCGTCATGATTGGAATTTTTTGGCGCTGAATCTTTTTAATTGGGGCAATGACCTCCTTGTTGTGCGCCCTTTCTTCGAGCTGGAACTTGTTAGACGGGTTCACAGTCTAAAAGCTATGCTGATTTAAAACAAAGCGAGCACTGCTGACCCACAACTAGACAAGGCTATGCATAACTCGGTAGGACAGAAAACCAGTGCTGTCACACAACTACAGGATCCCGTTGTGCTCAATCGCAAATACTCAAATCTTCACAACTACTCCTCTTTCTGCTGTTAACCAGTCCTCCGACTCACCCTTTCTGATCCTGTCAGCAAAGTTCTTATATGAAATGGTCGAGTTGGGCCGCTCTCTCCTCCAGGATGTGGGCGTCTGATCAAAAGATGCATCCCATTTTTTTATTTTCCTTCTAAATACGAATGCGATATGTTGATACAATGTTCCTCTAATAATTCCTTGTGGCCTTAATAAATACTAAATAAAATTTCAGTGCTTCCTTCAAACTTTAACAGACATGTTTTAAAACCTTTTCAAATTTCTCGTTCCCGTTAACGACCAGAATAATCAGACGATATCTAATGTAAAGCAAAATATTTGTATTAAAGAGCTTTGATAAACGCAGACGATTTTATTTTTGTAAAGTCCACTTTGGGCGTTAACGGGTTAAGCTCTTTGATCTCTTAAAAATAGATATAATGATCAATTCTTTTCATCATTCCATTTACTGAGTATTAAAATTTATATAGTTTCAGATTTCTCGGTAGAGATGACACAAACAAATCTAAGGTGGCTATAATTGCATTAAAGGAGGTTATTCCATTTGTACCTACTCACAAATGCAAGCAGCTTTCTAGCGAAAGGAAACAAAAAATTTCTAAGATGGCAAACATTTCACAATACACAAAATTACTAATGTCAAAGGTTATGATACTTTTTGAATAAATTCTCCATTGAGAATTTACCATTTTCGTCGTTATAATGAGAAGTCCAGTTTAGAACCGAGTAGAGATACCAGTACTTGAAGGAAATATTCTCATCCTTCACATTGCCGGCGCAGTATTCTGAAAGATCCTTTAAAATGACGCTTACATCCTGCTTTCGAACGATTACATCTTGAGAAGTGAGTAAAAGCTGAAGAAGGAAAAAATGTTTGAAAAAAATTTCAACAAACTTTTATTACACTGATGGGATGAAGATTTGTGACAGAGATGTATTTAAAGAGTTCTTCGCATTCATCATTTGAAAGTATTATGTTTGCTTTGAAAAAAACAAAATATATTCCAAAAATTGTTCAACTTGAAAAATGATGTACTTTTGTTAGGCTTCTTGTAGTGTTGAAGATGTTTTTTGGGGAGATAATTGTTAATGATGTAAGCGATTTCATGAAGACCTAAAAAAAGTTAAGCAAATTGTGGATGAATCACATATTTTAATAATTAATTGTAAACAACTGAAACTGAAAAAGTATGGTCTTTGAAAATAATTTATTGTCGGAAGGTTGGGAAATATTTAGAATCTCTTTTTTAACAATTAGATAAGTTTATGAACACATCAGTCTGCGTTTAAGCATTAATTTTTGATTTGTTTCTTTTACTCCTTTAACTTAGTCAAATTTGTATTATTAAGACACTACATAAGAGAACATCAAAGTAGTTTGACAACTTAAAATCAATGCCGATAAGCTCAATAAGGATTAATTGAGAAGAATTTAAACTGGGTGTTAAATCAGGCGGTTGTTTAACATAGGAAGATGTTAAAGCAGCTTGGAATATAAAAATATCGAGGTGTTCAAAGTTATATAATAATAGACAAATGACTGAAAATAAATTTGGCTTTGAATTTTCATCCAACTCTCTACGGTCCAACTCAAAATTCTATCTTTTTTGACCAAAAATAGTGTTCAAAGGAAGATATTTATCTAAGTTGAGGACATCATGTATATTCAATATACTTCATAAAAAAGTATAATATAAAGTACAGTGGAACCTGTGTTTGCGAACTTAATTAGTGGTGAACCGATAAGTTATTTCATATTTTGGTCTAAATTATCGGATATCATGTAAATTTTAACCTGTTATATGTATTAATATATATGTTTATCTAGGCGATAGAAAATTAAGAAAAATAAAATACCAAATTTTCGAGAGGAACAGTTCGTCAGCTGTGTCAAAATTTGTAGGCAAAAATGGTGGTAAAACGAGTTTCCGCTGTAAATCTATGCTGTATAATATACAGGTCGTCTAGTGGTGAGAGCAAATGATCTTGATCCTACCTATGTTTTGATTCCCGATTCCGACATCCTAATCATCTGTCCAATTAAGAAAAGAACATTCTTGCTTCGATCAACAACTGAGTGAGAAAGCGAGTGAAAAATGGAAAAGTAAAGAGGTAAGAATACGAACCAGTAAAGGAAGCCAAATCATAGGCAGTTCTTTTAATGGAGTTGATCTTGTTCTTGTCAGCGCCACAATCCAAAAGAAACTTTACGCCCTCGCTACTTCCTAAAGGCACAACATCGAAAAAAAGATTGGAAGCTGATATGCTTCTTTAAGCCTTTCGTGACCAGAAAAATCAGACTATATTTATTAAAAAGCAGAAGATTCATATTCAAAACTATTTGAAAAAGCAGAGGAAGGTAAAATTGTTTATTTATCATATATATATATATGACACACTGGTCACGAAAGGGTTATTAAGTGAGCGTAAAAGCGTTTACCAGAAAGAGCAGCGAACATGAGGGGAGTGTAGTTGCTCTTTTGATGGGAATCATTTATGTCGGCACCCGCATTCACCAAAAGCTGCATGACGGGAAGTCGAGCTTTGAACGCCGCATGCGATAATGGAGTCATTCCATCCTAAAGAGAAAGTAACTCTTACACATCCTGATACTTACTCATTTCTATCATATAAAGGATACAAATCAGTTCTACATAGTATTGTATTTTCTCTATATATAAAGAGAATACCGTGAATAACATGGATATAATTGGTTGTAAAGAGTTATATAAAATGTAGGTTTTATAGATTTAGACTAGAAAACATCTAAGCTGGGTTTGGAATTATAAACTAATGCGTGATATACTCTGGCGGAGGCAGAGCCAAGCTGATCGATCATATTGAGTGGAGCTGCTAGGATTTTAATGGCTCCAACTCCTAATCATTTTCTAATTATTTGCATCTCTCAATCTTCATCAAATATTTGACTAACTAATTCTAACTAATAAAGAAATTAAATAATTAACTATCAAAACCAAACTGAGAGACTTTTATGAGATCTTACATGATCTCGATAAAAATCGAAGTGTAAATCATACAATGTTAAATAAATGAATAGGAGGTTCACTTATGAATTTAAAAAAGCGGTTGATTAAATTTTAGGCGTTCACCTATGCTTTGAATGAAATAGAGAAAATAGATATGTCATCTAAGTTGAATGTCTTAGATGCTATACTACATTATCCTGAAATATTTATGCTATGCTTAGTTTTAACTCTTAGACGACCAGTGAGACATCAGTGTCCTAAGAAATGATAGTGGACTGTTCTGAACATAAAAAATCCTTTGAAAATAAAGGCAGACAATTAGTCCCTAAAATCCTAGTCTTCAAAAGATTAAAGTAACAAATTAAAAAAAAATAAATGTATACTTAAAATTTAATCATTTTTATTAACACTGTTTTTGAGAGAAGAATGTAGACAACAACAAGCCTTCATTTTGATATTAACATAGTAAAACATGGCACCCATTGAAAATAACAGTTTTAGACATGTGACTGTTCTATCAGGGTTCTACTCTTTTGCAGTCATGCTGAAGCGAGATATTGTAGAGTGGTCGGTATAGACAGGTGACCGCTCTATCAGGATAAGCGCTAAGACCGGCTTTACTAAATATACTAAATAGGGTTTAAGAGAACTACGCCAAAAGAAGAGTAATTTATCCAGTCATAGACACTAGCTATATGGACAGCTAAGCCAGAAGTATAGAATAAGGGAGAAATTAAGAATATTTTCGGCTTGTCTATAGATACTTTAGCAAACATGGAATAGCGTGTGAGGATATTTTTACTACTAGCGCATGATACATTTATAAAAACATTTAATTGCCAAAAATTGAAAAATTTAATAATAGATAATCGTTATAAAAAATCAATATCCGCGCTACGCCTACAAAAAAGGAGAATGATGAAACAACATCAAAAAGATTATTAATATTAAAATCGCAAAAATGTGCAGACCAATAAACAAACTCATCACACATCATGTCTTTTTATACCCACCCCCATTTTATGGGATGCACGTCTAGCATGGTTGCACATATGCGTGCGGGGATCCAGACGCTCGAATTCAGGGAGGAAGGGGACGAGGGATCCATTTTTCACGCTGTAATCATTATAAACACTCGCATACATAGAATCAAATATGTCTAGAAGAGCAGGAGAGGCTACCACAAATCTGACAACGACGCCTGTCATATGATTAGATTTACTGAGATGTTTTGATCAATGTTTCAAAGATTAACAATAAATTCTTCTTCCAAAATTAAGCATCTGTGAGAAAACTTCTGCATCATGAGCCGCTAATGCTAAATTAGAGATAGGAGTTGTGAGCTCCTTACAAATTTGACTCATAGCTAAACTTCGACGTATTCAAGAAAGCTTTTACAATTGCGAGCATTCCTTCCCTTTTACAAGTGTAAAAATGATTGGTGTGGGGGATACTTTGCTTTAGTAACAGAAACATCCTTCTCCGTATTTTGATTTTGAGAACCAAAAGTCATGCTTTCTTTAAATAATCCGTCAACTTTACTTACAAAATATTTTTACTTTTCTTAGTATTTGTGAATTACTTGTGATAATATATATATTCAATATTCAGATTTGGAAATAGAAAGCGCATATAAGATCAAGTTGTTAGTTCAAGTCGGCTAAACTCTCACCGCTATCCATGAGTACATTGCACTTTCTTACTTCTTTGTCTATATTGACAGGAAATGCCTATTTTGTTATAAGCTCATCTTGGTAAATCTACTTTCACAGTTCTCTTGATTTGTTGTTGATCATTTTGATAAAAAAATATTCTAGTCATTGTTTCACTGTTTTGAAAGTTTTTTCTTTTAAATAAATTTGTGTTATTTAAATTACACAATTTATAATAAATAATTTTTTTGTCTTTTCAAACACATTTTAAATAATTTCTCTTATTATGCAAAGTTTTTTCTTAATATTTATAATGTTTTCTTTGAATTGTTGTGCTAATTTCTATATTTTGAAGAAGTTATATTAGAATCTTTTTTAACATAGAATATCAAATAGTGAAATATGTGAGATATATATTCAAAAATTTATTTTTTACAAATATAAAAATTTTAATTATTATTATTATAATCTTTCATATTTTTATATCGTTTGATGAATAAATTTGCATATATATAAAAAATATATCACAGAAAATTAAAAAACTTTATAAAAAAATATTGCATCCTTTCTTGACCTTTTTATTTAGAATTAAATCTGTTTTTGTATTTTTACTCATAATGCCTTCAAATTTGAAACAACTTAACAGATCACGCACCGATTTAACTGTAAAAAATAATGAAATTTGTGTTTACAAAAACCATCATCCATCGGAAAGTCATATTGAAATTGCTGCATATTTTACGAAAGAATGCCATGTCTATTGGTCGTACAATAGTTGGAGATATTTTTAGAAACAATAAGAAGTAGACATCTGAATCAGCTTTTGTTTCAGGGCGTCGAGCTAAGCACATGAAGCTAGAAGAGGCCGTGATGCTTTGGTTTGGTGAAATGCAAGCAAAAAATACTCCTATCACTGACTTAATGTTGTAGGAGAAAGTCTAATATTTTGGAAAAAAGAAGCAAATTAAAGACTTCAGCTACTCTCGTTGATGGGTAGATCAATTTAAAAGGAGATATGGGATAAGCAAACGTTATTTTCATGTAGCAAGTAGAAGTGCTGACATAAATGCAGTGGAAGTTGGACGTGGAAGCAACAAAAATTATCCAAAACAGATCCAACAAACGTTTACAACTGTGACGAGACAGGTTTCTTCTACAAGGTACAGCCTGACAGCACAATAGCCAAAAAGGTCATAAAAAGAGGAAAGATTTCGGTGTTGCTTTGGAAAGACATTTGATCCGACTATATATGTAGATTATTATTAGGACTCAAAAGCATTTATGACCACTAACTTGTTACAAACCTGGCTTTTTAAGCTTAACAAAAAATGCAACAAATGACGAAAAATATTATTCTGTTGTCTGACAACGTTAGTAGTCATAAGTCACAAGAAATGTCAAATGTAAGGATATTGTTCCCTCTGCCAAATACGACTTCACACATTCAGTCTATGGGTGCTAGGATCATTAAAACTTTCAAAGCCCATCACAGAAGATTACTCACAGGTTACCATATCCGCTCTGTTGAAAACGAGCAGCTTTTAAAAGTTATAGTGCGCTCTGCTTTGGAAAGGAGTTACACTCACAACTATTTATAATCGCTGCTGTCAGGGTTTCGGAGCCAAGAAAAAAATCCTATGGCTCCGGCTCCGGGGCAAAGATATTTCAATGTCTGGCTCTCCCGCTTTGTCAATTTTTCTCAAGTTTTGAAAAGTTTGTTGTAACATTGCTTAGTAGTTGATACATAATCAATATATAAAATTCATATTGTGAATAATTCTTGCTAAAAGAGACTTGTTTGTTAAAGGCTTTCGTACTATCCAAATAAAACACTCATTTATAAAACTAGTTGACAAATTAATAACCCATTGGACAAGGAACAGATAAAAATACATTTTAAGTAGCTAGTGTATTCATGAAGCAAACAAACCATATTTTTATCTAAGCAAAATTTATATTAAATGTATATGTATATTCTCATAGAAGTAAAATAAACAACTACCCTTTTCAAGTTTTGATTCTACGGAAGTAACTTGGATTAGTGTGATCTACTATTTAACTTTAAATTTATATTTTGTGTCACAATGGGGATTTAAAATTTGAGAAAAATCAAAAAATTCAAAATTGCAAAAATCCAACAATAAATTTGATTGAATCAAAATTTTTTTGGAATATTTTTCAAAATTTCTTTATTTTAACACTTTGAAGGAAATATTTTGAAGTTATAGTTTAAAATATTACAAATTAAAAATTGTATTGTGCTAAATATTGTTTCAATTTCGGTCAACCTCGAAGATCCGTTATTTTTTTCAGGAACGGGTGACCGAAAAACGTAGCTTGACTATATATTAATAAATATAAAGCTTACATCATCAGTATTGTCTACTTTCGATTTTGATGTAGAAAGAATCGCCTTTACTTTGTCAATGGATTCTCCTTAAAATAAAAAACATGATTTTTATTCAAAAAAATAATTAAATAATTAGGCTATTACAGGTGATACAGATATATAAATAATATAAATTTTCATCTACTAAAAAATTAAAATGCGAATTCAAGTACGCTTTGTACTACTAACAAGGTTTGCAGAGTCGATTCGAAGTAGAAGAGTCAGCGATTTTAAAAGGGGATAACGTCGTGGTGGGCATCTAATAAAATTAAGGAGCTTAACCCGTTAACGCCCAGAGTGGACTTTATAAAAATAAAATCGTCTGCGTTTATCAAAGCTCTTTACTACAAATCTTCTGCTTTACATTAGATATCGTCTGATTATTATTCTGGTCGTTAACGGGCTAAATCAGACAAGGACATTTTTAGGTATCAAAAAAAAAAGAGTTTCCTTTTTTAGGTCCAAGCCAAAAGTAAGAGTTGACTTTACATATTTTATATTTTCAAGTATTTGGAGATTTTTTCTTTCTAACTCCACAACCTAAATTTTTTATTTATTGCTACTAAATAATTTTTCGCATTCCTAATTTCGAACTCGCATGTAAATATCTACAAATAAATGCAACCTCATTAAAAGTAGAACTCCATTAGATATTTCGTCCTGATCGATGCAAATTGTCAGATAAGCGTTCCTATGTTTATCGGTTGTAATCAAGAATACTCCAAATAATCGAATATAACATTTGTTTTACACAAACAGCCTTTTTGTGTTTTCAAACTTGAAAGAAATATTTTACGAAACCAAATATTTACTAATAGAAATTTGATGAATTTTTTTTCTAATCAGAATCAACATCAAAATTTTAGAAATGAAAAAATCAGAATCACAAAACAAGATTGTAATTAAAAAATTCAGAGAATAATAATCATTACTTACAATCGGCCCACCACTGTCCAGTAGTGGTGCAACGCGGAGGGCCAAGCTGGAGGAATCTCTAACACAACTGAAGGTCGACATTGAGTCCCCAGATGAAAACTACCTACTGGACCGTATAGTAATGATACCATTATCAAAAGTGAGGGAGAAGGCGACGAGAGCTGATCAGCGGGTCTTAGTCAGCCGTGCACGTTGTATGACATCTCTACACGACAACAAACGGTCCTGAACGAAAGGTCCACGCTCTCAAGGCAGAACGGTGGTCGGTACAGATGGAATTCGCCACAACAACTAGACGCTCCTTGATGAAACCCCCATTAACGAATGGCTTCACTAGAGACGTTCTAACTAAACGCTCAATGAAAAAGTACTTTCTCAATTCAGGGTTGAAGGCCCGAAGCTTGAAATCTACCATCTTCTTAACACATAGGATTGCAGACAGCTGAGAACGGAAATAAGATTTAAAATTATGCTTTCAAACTTCATATACTACTACAACATGCCAGCTAAACAATCCTACTGCGTTAATAATTACGCCTCATGAATGAGAAAAACAATGTTGAGCATTATATTTTCTATGAAGAGTAAAACTATTTTACATCACAAGAATTGGAAACTACTTCTTATATCGGGGGCATGAAGACAAATGGCTTTTCTTTAAAAATAAAAGATTCTTTTTGATGGCAAGTGCACTCGCATGCACTAAAATTACATATCAAAGAGACTAATGATTTCGAAAGGGTTAAATTCTTCCTTAGAAAAATATCTATGTGGAATATTTAAAATATCAGTCTTAAAAGTACTTCAAACACCACCGCTTATGTAGCACTAAATCGACAGGCAAAGCAAAAGCCTAATAATATTAACTAATTAAATTAATAAAATAATATTAACAGGTGACGCTGTTTCTGTGGTTGCACTGCCTTGCACCTAAGTTTTCTGCTGGAGTTTCGCATTAATATTGAACAGGATGGATTTCACCCTCACCGAAGGTTGCCGTCCATTGAATTAGACTAACTAAACATTATCCCTTCATTACTTAAAAATTAGATTGAATAAAAAAAATTCTTTTGAAGACATAAATCTATTTCTTAAATTAGAAAATAATTAATGCATAATGGGGATTCTTTGGGATGAATGAAGAATTTGCATCTATCACAACAGCATACGATGCCAAAATTGATAAAAACTCTCTCAAAGTAAATTACCTTATTTCGCAGTATACTGTGTAGCATATGCTATCTAAAGGGCTGCGAGTTTTGTAAACATTTGTCGGCATCCGCCCCATCCCGCAACCGGAATTAATAAAAATGAAAATGTCCGCAGTCGTCCCGCACTTGAAGCTTTAAACCCGGACCCGTCTAACAGTTTCAATAGTTAAACTTGTGCTTGTTCAGAGAGCGATTTTTGAAGCACACTTTTTTTTTTACAAATTTTCGAAAAGCTATTGTATTTAAAATAAAGTCCACGTAGTATTTAGTCATCAAAAAATTTCATTTTTGTAATCAACTGAAAATATTTATCTTTGTTAAACTTTATTGTATAAAAGTCAGACAGTATTTCCACTAATTTATACAACTAATTAATAACCAATATAAATTAATATTATAATTTAAAACGGGATGTTAATACTCCCTACCTTTTAAGTAGGGTTGAGCAGGCAAAGTATGGGTAGGAAGCCGTAGATTTTAATAGAATAAGAGTCGGTATCTAATAAAATTTCTGAGTCCTATTCGGAGTGGGTTTTTTAAAAGAGATTTTTTCAAGTATTTTGAATAAAGAAAAAAATAGTTTATATGGAGTATTCTTCTTTGCTGGAAGTCGGAAGCGAAAAGTTAGCGTTAAACTTATTAAGTTTTTAAGTATTTGAAGTCTAAACTCGGAATAGGATATTTTCACTCCAACTTCCCAGCATTGCTTTTAGATTAAGAAGTGGCATGGGAAATCGGAAAAAACGATAAATCAACTTGGCTAAAAATAAGTTTATTTGCTATATATTTTAACTAAAATAAAAATATCATATTATTAAATACATACATTAAAAAATAGGCTAAATTGACTTTTAACTGCCCCAAAAATTAATCTGTCAATAAAAATAATAAAGGTCATCATTTTTTCTGGCCACGCCGCTGTATGAAAATATTAGCATATTTAGATGCTCACATAATCTACAATTGACTAATTTCTTTTTTACATTCGTTTTTATTTATGTCATAAACAGAAATAATAAAAGTTGGCAAGATAAATAAATAATAATTTAAATCTATTTTTAACCTTATTAGTGACGACAAAGGACGGCATTTTAGCACGCCGCCTCCCAACTAAAATAAATATTGTATAAAAAATATTTGAGAGAGCAAGATCTTTAATTATTAACTTCTTTGTTTGGAGACATTTGTATTTATTGGATTGCCTTGGTTAGTAAACCATATGATCATTTTGGTTGAGAAAGTTTTTAGACGTTTTGACCAGGAACCTTCAAATATAGTCAAACTTCTCAATATTAAACACCTTAGAAATTTAAAAAATCACTAAAGAATTTATATTGGTTAAAAGAATTTATATTGGTTAAAAGTAATAAATAGGGGCTGAAAGGTTATTCGTGGTTTAGAAATATTGACTAATGGATTTTTACTGTAGTAAACAATAAAACTTTTGAATTATAAATTGCCTCTTTATTTAAACGTGCAAAACGGATAAAATCTGAATTAAAATATAAATTAATGGATGTTGAATTTATAAAACCTTTGTTTATTTCTTCTATTAATCGTTGGACAACCATGATAAGAATAGAAGTGAAAAACAATAAAAAATTTAATTAATTAATTTTCATTCCGTAAAATATATCTCATGGTAGCTGTAACTCTATAATTATCCAATCTGTTCCCGTTTTAACTACGGACTGTGGCCTTTTTAACCAAAAAATCCCTGGTTAAGAAGTGAAAGTTTTGATTTTGGGATCTGTTACAGGTAGGGTTGCCAGATTAAAAGATTAGGAATTCGGTACTCTCTTGTAATTTCTCAGCATATATATAAATTTTTACCTACATACACAGCGAAGCCAATATATTATAAAACTTAAAGATAATTATCACAAACATAAAGAAAGAATTTAAAAGGGGTATAAAGAAAACAAAAGGAAAATAATTATATATATACACACACCTATACACAACATACAGAGAAAAACAAGCAACTGAGGGTAAAAAATTCACATTAATATATGGTGGATTGTCCCTCAAGAAAAAGATGCAGCTATGAATTATAATCACATACAAAGTTTCAAAGAATAACCTTTTTGAGGTTTTAAATATAATATTATGGCAAACTAAAATCGGGACAATAAGGGTGTCCCAGAAGTGTCAATGTGGGACAAGGGACAAAATGATCAAATTCGTGACATGTCCCGGAAAAACGGGACGTCTGGCAACCCTAGTTACAGGTATTTTTGTGTGGTAGTTTGATTAAGAACTAGTAAATATTAATTCAAACTCCTCTATATAACATCTTAAAGATTATAAACCGTTTTTTTTTATAAACCGTTTATATAATCCAGACTGAAAAAGTATTCATGGTTTAGTTAGAGAGAGAAAAAAATTTATTCAAAAAAAAAATTTACGGAAGGTTATTGAAGTGTGAAGTGCACATATATATATATATATATATATTTATAATGATATATATATATATTCACAAAATATAAAACATAATCACATAATTTACAATCCTGGAAAAAGCAATAGCCAAAATGGCCGTCAGTAGAGGGTTCTACTAATGGAGATTTGATTTTATAAAGCAATATTTGATGTTCAACATATAAAACATTTATTTATTTCTTCAATTAATAGTTCGTAAAACAGTTAAATAAAAAATATTTAAAAACTACTATTAAATTTTAAAGCTTCTTTTAAAAATTGCCAATATTTTTTACTTCTAGTTGGTTGGTTGATTAGAAATAACACAACTTGAAGGTCATAATGAGACCCGAAATGTGGCATTAGAGCTGTAACCTGTTGGCGTTAAAGTTGGCAACGGTGTCATAACTTAAGAAAAGAAGCGGTTAGCAGAAAAATAGTGAAAAGTGATAAAATTGTTTAGAAAAGTGGACTAAAAAGAAAACGAAAAGGAGTGTGATATGGCAGTGCCCAATAATGTTGAGTTTTGTTATATACAGATCGTATTGTAAGCAATTTAAGAAGGATGAAGGTATAATATTTTTTCTATGTTGTCTATCAATGTGGAAATTCTATTAATCAAGTAAGGTTGTTCTAGAAGGACATGAATATCATTAATACGAGAACCATAATTCTTCATGCAGTTAACAAAGAACGAGTCTGTATGAGAAGATGTTTTCCAACTAAAGAAAAGTAAGTGGTTAGAGGTTTCTGTTGAGTCACATCCGAAACGACACCGATTATCTGTACACTTATCTATCCTATATAGAAAGTATTTACACATAAAAAAGCCAGACAACGATCTTAGAACATTAGGTGGGATAGTTTGTAATTTCATTCTTTTGAAAGCATTTTTGAAGGATGATATGTTGTGGAAAAATTTTTTTTCGAAGTTTTATAATTGTACCAGTCCTGTATCCAAAAGTGTCCACATCTAAGTCTGATAGTTTTTCTCAAAAACCCTAAAGATACTATACTTGTTTGAGGTTGTGAAGCAAGTGCTTTCTTAGCTAGATTATCAACAAACTCATTACCAAGGGTATTAAAATGTCCTAGTGACCATACTATTCTTATGCTAAAATTGGTACTTAGTTGGGAGTAAAGATATAGAATGGAGGGTATGGGGTAAAGAGAAGACTTATTTCGTATAGCTTTGATCAAAGAGATAGAGTCGGTGAAGATATTTACTAATAAAAATTCAGAAAACTTACTAGAGTTCTTCGAGAGGTGGGTGAAAGCTTCAAGTAAGGCAGAGCACTCTGCTGAATAGGATGTGGAAAACTCGCCTAAATTGAAAAATTTATAATAAATAAGCTCAGAGTATTTCGGACGAAAAAAGGGAAAAGATGCGGCTGAATCAGAGAAGATGGGATCATGGGATCCGTCAGTGAAAATCGGAAGGGAATTCGTCGAATGGATGATTTTATTACAAAGACAGATTGCCTTTAATTTTGAAGAACAAACTAAGGTTCGAACTGATACGCCTGTTATATTAGGGTCGGTTCTCCTATGAGAGGGTTCCACATGCAAATTGGATGAGAAGTAAGATTTGAAATATTTATGAAAGAGTTTCTGAAAACAATCATAGTTTGAAAAGGACTTTTCTAGGGAAAAGGAGAGTCGAAAATTTGCATGTTAGATTCCTTTTGGATGAAGAATAACTTCTTGAGTAATAGGACTTTTTCGAGATACAGGATGGAGGTTGAATTATTGACGAAATAGTAAGAAGCATTTTAGTAGTCAAATATTGGCTTTTAGGGCAAATCTTAGAATTGAATAAAACAGGAAAGATTTTGAGAACCTTTTATATTTGAGAATCACACACCATGAATCAACTCCATAAGTGAAAGATAGCAGATTTGCACTGATAAGTAGCGTTTTCGTGAAGATGTTTTGATTTGGCCTTTTGAAGCTCTTAATGCCTTTTAATTTACCAAATAATTGATAACATTTATTTAATTTTTCTTGAAAGTGTGGCTGCCAGCTGAGTTTATGGGTAAACAGGATTCCAAAGTATTAGACTAATATGGGAGGGGAGAATTGTTGATGTGTACAAGAGAGCATTTATTCAGATTAAAGGATAGATTCAAAAATGACGCAAATTGTTGTGTTTTAATTAGTATTTTTTCTAAGCGTAAAACATTATCTGTTGGATTGGTACCTATGACGCCAACAACTAAATCATCTGAAAATCCTTGAAAAAACAATTCTGATTCCCTAAAAAATCTAGTAGCGCTATGAGTATGATAAATAGCAAGTCTGAGAAGCAGACTCCCTGGGGAGTAGAGCAAAACAGTGTTTTTTCCTTTAAAGGTTGATCTTTCAGAAATATCGTGCGTCCTACCAAGTAAGATTTCATGAATTCAACTTTGTAATTCGGGAATTTCATCTTGATCATATTTTTTATGATGCAGAAATGGCATGCTGAATTGAATGCTCCTTTGAAATCAATGAAGAAAGAAGTAAGGCTATGATCCTTTTTGTAGCAATAAAAGATTTCAGAGGTTATTCTGTCTATTGAAATTTCTGATGATCGAAAACATAGGCATATTGAAACTTGTTTATACAGTTAGATATACTTCTAGTGAAATATCAACAAACAGGACCTTTTATTTAAAAATTTTACTATATCACATCATTCTTTCACACCTATTCTACATGTATAATCCAAAATGTGCACGTCAGGATGATTCTTCAAATCTTACCTCAACCCAATTTTTAGCGAAGCTCTTTATTGATTTCATAGCCAATTCCTTTCTAAATTCAGAAGAACTTATCCTCCTTAATAATCTAAAATATGAAGTAACTCTTGCATACTCTAACAAAATCAAACAACTCTCTTTTTCTCACCATCCACATACTCAAATATCTCCTCCATAACCACACCTAGCTTATCCGATAACCTTCAATATAAGCAAAAACCTTCTCTATCTATCTAAATAGTCCTTCTACTCCCTCTGACTCTAAAGCTGGGAAAACTGCTTTCCGATAAAAATGATCAAAAATCTAGAAAATAATAAAAATACACTTACCATCTCTATTACACTATCCTCAAATAGTGGCACTATTTACTTTCAATTTTCAAAACCAGAAGAGAAAGCATTAGCGCAACAAACACTTCACGAATAACGAAATACCTAAACCTAAAAAATATTGACACCCTTAATACAGTATGCCAAGCTAGTAACACAGTAACATTCTATTATACTGCTTTCCTAGAACCCAGCAAACCCAACATTTTTAAGCACAAATCTCCTAAACTCATACTACACCGTCACATTCTCACTCTAACCTTAGGAAAACCATTACATCGCCAATAAGAAAATGTCTAAAACACAAAAACTTAAGGAACAAATGTAAATCTACACCACCCATTTGCAATCACATGGGCAATCGAGGCCACTCTATTTCAAAATGCATTTTTAAAAATGATTCCACAAAACTGGAATCCATCAATTGCCACAATCACCTTAAAGCTACATCCTAACTATTCGAATTCCAAATTCAACCCACACGACATAGCCAAAATCAACACAACCTTCCAATAAATAAATTCCTATCCTAAAAAATTGTTTTCAAGTCGAACCTAAAAATAAAACTACTTAAGACTTGAAAATATTTCACTTAAACTTGAAAACATTTTACTTGAATTTGGAAACATTTCACTTGAACTTGAAAACGTTTCACTTGAATTTGAAAACATTTCACTTGAACTTGTAATTACGTAATAAATAAAAAATATTTTTATGTAAAATTATTTTTATGTTCTGCAATATCAATGTCTGCTCACTATTCTAATGATTTGAACATTTTGAAAATTACATAGGTAAATTAGAAATATTTTTGAGTATGTATAATACTTAGTCTGTATAAAGTTATATAGATAAATTCTTTGGTTCTAAGAATATGATTTTCCAGTTCCGGCTCTACCAAGTGTGGGGCCTGTAGCAGATCGATTAAATTTACAAATCATAGCCAGGAAGTAAAATTTTTTTTAATAAAATTGATCTAGATTCTACAAAAAAGATAAAAACCACAAAATTCAAGAGCAAAAATTTATTTTAAGGAGGAAATATAAAAGAAGAATTGAAGAAAACTAAAGGTTTTTTCGATGCATTTTTCGACTAAGCCCGGGGCTTGTAGTAGCTGCTACCAGAGGCGTAGCTAAGCTGGGGGCTGAGGGGCCGTGCCCCCCATGTACCTTGGTGTGCCCCCCCCCATGTACTTTGAAAATAAAAATTTAATTTTTTATACTTGAATTTCATGGTTAGGTTTAGAATTAACTTCATGTTTTTATTCCACTTTACTATATATATATTTATTTATTTATCTTTTTAACGATATATTGCATTGAATATTTAACTTCACTCATTAACCTACTCTCTACTCATAACCTCTTATATTTATGACTACCAATAAAAGACCCCAAACCGAACCCAACTCACAACATGCACCATCTACAGATTCCGTCCAGTGGCGTAGCTAGAGCAAAGTACATGGGGGGCACAGGGGGGGGGGGCACAAAAAAAATTTTCCACACCACCTTCAAAACAAAATAATTTTCCACACCACCTTCAAAACATTGATAATAATAGATGAATAGATTTGGTTTATATTTTGATAAAACATTTTTTTATTGATTTAAACGATAATTTTTTACTATTAAACTTATAAAACAAATTCTAATATGGTTTTGAATGTTTTGTGAGGTATTAAGATAGGCGCGTTCTCTCTTTTTAAAGCGGTAGAGTCGCCAGTAGCCATATAGAGCCGCTAAATTGTTTTGTTCTAAGCTAAAACAATTGAATTCTGCGAGAATTTTCAGCAAACACCTTCATAAGGTCATCAAGATTAATGTTCGTTGTATAATTCCTCAAATATGATTATAAGATTTCGCTTTCGTTCATGGAGCATTGATGATCTTTGTTCAGACAAAAATTAGAGAAAAATTTGGTTCGTATGTTTTGAAAGATAGGGCATAGAAGGATGATGTGTATTGGTGTTTCTATTTCTGTGCAACCAAAACGGCAAAGTTGGGTCTGTTGGGTTTGGGGATTAGCACTAGCTTGCTAATTTTCCAAATGTTTGGAAAAAAACTAAATTTTAGACATACATTGTAAATATTGATGAGATGAGATTGTAAGATATGGTATGATTTTTTGATGTACCTGGGAGAGATGAGGTCTAGACTATGAGAGGATTTTGATTTCATATTGTGAACTGTACGATTAAGTTCAGATTTGGTAATGGGCTGAAAAGGTATTGGTGCGTTGTGTGAGAGTTTATGGTGAACAGTTTGCCTAATAATAGTGTTCAAGGGGTTGTCTGAGTTTTCATTGTCGGATGGAAATAGTATGTTAAGGAAGTGAGGGTTCATGTGTGTGTTTGAGTTGGGAAGTGATGCATTCTGCTTTGTATTTTTTGTTTTATTCAATAAGTTCCATGGGTTAGAGGGAGTTTGGCTACAAAATTTGGTCCATGATTTTCTTTTGGCTTGATTGATTTCATGTTTATATTTTCGCTTAAGATTGAAGTATGATTCAATGGATGCAGTAGAATGCGATTTTCTTAAAGATTTTAGGGCGCTGCGTAGTTGTTTTTTGAGATGTGTGAGTTGGGAGTTTCAATAGTATGTGTTATGCCTTTTGTGTTCTGGGTGGTTAGGGGTGGATGCTTGAATGCATGATGATATGGTTTTGTTGATAAATGTTGCGGATGCTTCAATATTTGGGATTGAGTTGGTGTCGAGGGTGGTGTTGTTTAAATTGAGTTCTAGTTTATGAAGGTATGATGTCCAAAAAATTTGAGAGGTTGGAAAATTTTTTCTATGTTTTGAATGAGTTGGCTGCAGATGAAATTGGAAAGTAATGTAACAGTGATCTGATGCGGAAGGAGTGTTTGATATCTGTCAGTTATGGATGAGGTTGATTGAGTGGAATGAAGTTATTGTGAGGTCAATGTGTGATTTGTATAGTTTGTTTTGGTTTAGCTTTATATAGGTAGGATCTTTACTGTTATCAGCAAGAATAAGGTTATTTGAGGCAATAAAATTTTCAGCTTGCGTCCCGCGATAGTTTGATTTGGTATCCCATAGAAAGGATCTGGCGTTTAAATCGGCTGATATAATTACGTGCTTATTTACATGTGATATGGATGTAATTGTGTGAAAGTTATTGATAAACTTCTCTGGTAATAGAAGATTAGAAGACGGTGGGGAGTAGAGTGAGCAGAATAAAAGGGGTAGTGGCTTAGTATGAATGAGAGTAAATATGTAATTGGATTCAGAGTGTTGATATAAAGGCGTGTTGTGAATTGAGGATTTGATTAGAATACAGGCAGAGTATTCGTTTAGTGGGGGAACATGTAGAAGCGTGTAATTGCATGTGTATTGGGGAATATGTGGATAAGGCTCGTTTATGGAAATGATATCATACTTATATGAGGTTAGTATATTGTAGAGGTTGAGCCATGCGTTTCTTGAATGGTTGAGGTTAATGTGGAGAAAGTTTAGCATATGAAGTTAGATATGGTGTAGTTATGGATTGAGTTTATGTGGTTTTGATGATTAATGTAGTGAGAGCACTGAGATGTTGCGGAGTGAGGAAGGTGACAGTTGAAGCAAGAAAGTTTTGAGGTATCTGGGGCATGTATGCAGGAGATGATAGAGTGGCCACGGTGCCCGCAGTGTGCGCAGTTTGGTTCTGTGGAATTGCATTTCAGTGAAGCATGTCCATATTTGAGGCAGTTATTGCATTGTTTGGGTTTTGGTTTGAAAATATGTGTCAAAAATTCATAGTCTAAAAATTTTTAGACTATGCTGAATTAATGAAAATCAGCCAAACTTGTCAAAAAGTGATTTATTCTTCTATTCTTAATTCTCTTCAGAAAATTAATTAAGCATCCTGTATTCGGAAAAAAATTTTGCATGATTTATTTTAAACGATTTTACCCGCTCTGAGAGTTAAAGAATCTTCATGAGGATCTTAGGCTTTTTTAATCACTATCTTGTATTTTATTATCAGGTGATATGAACAGATTATTCAGCCTGAATATTTGTCAAACAATCCCAATTGAAATCATTCGTGATGATCATGATCATTGTTCAATTAGAAAAAGTTGACCACCTTCATCATCTAAAAGACTCTGTCTTTAACGCAAAAGCAAAAAAATGGGCGAATTCAATTTAAATGTTATATTATCTTGCTAGTAACTAGATCTTCGCGTATTAACAACTGTCACTGTTTTGATAACTCTGACCTATTCAAAATTTACAGATTTCCATCTTATTGAAATAATAATTGTGATCTTAGCTAATAAGCTGAAGCTTAGAATTTAGATCTTTCATTTTCAAAGGAGGAACTTTTTTTTCACGGTCAAAATCTCTTTTGAAGTATCCAATATTAGACCAATACTAATTCATTTGACACTTACAGATATTTTTAACCGTATTAGTCAAAATTAAGTACAGAAATAAAATAAGCATAGTCGATTTGGTATAAAAACAGATATTTTATTTATAATTTTGAAAATATTTTTGGAGACATTTTTTAGACATAACCTGCAAATTTGATTATAGCAGCTATTTTATATCAAAAATATTTCTGTAGAGACTTTTTAGACGTAAACCGAAAATTTAACATGTATTTTTAAATCCTAAATGCAAAACTGAGTCCAGAAAGGAAACTAGCATGACCGATTTGTTATAAACATATATTTAATGTAAAATGAATATTTTTAGCGACAATTTCTAGAGACCAACCACAAATTTGATTGACACTAATAGGTATTTTCACATTTTAAATACAAAACAGAATCCAGAAATGAAACCAGTATGACCAATTTTGTATAAAAACATTCATTTTATATAACATTTGAAGGAATATTTTATTAGATATATTTCTCATCAATCAACATTTTGATTGGCATTTTCTAATCCAGGTTTATAGAAAAAATTATATGTAATTATATATAAGTGTTATGCTTTCAAAACTGTATATAATTATAAATTTTCAAGGGAGTATCTTATAATAGACCTTACGTACAGGTTAACTACAGATAATATCCAAAAAAATTGATTTTGATTGACAGTTTTTGACATGAGAGGTTCATTTAACTACTATAAAAATGGTACCAAAAGATACAGCCATCGATTTTTGGATAGGTCACGAAATTTGAGAAATGGTTCAGCCAATTTTGTACAATAAATTTTTTAGTTGAGGGGGGGGGGCATCACTAATAAGGTTAACTGTATAAGAACAAAGAGTCAACAACTTTAAAAAGTCATCGGGCCTGGTTTAGAATAATTTATATTACCATTGGTTCTGTCAAAATTTAAATTAATATATATTTTCAAGTTATTTCTCAAATCGGGTGAATAAAAATATCTTATAAAGGCCCCTAGATTACTGAATTGGAAAAAGCAGAATAAAAAAAAAGCTAAAAGTTTACGAGTATAAAAGAAAAGACCTAAATCCTTCTATAGTGGAATTTAACATTGCATTTGTTTTTATATTCAAATAATACTTTAGGATATGGGAAGACGTAGAAAAAAAAGAGTTCAAGCGAGCAGCAAAGAAATTGGTGACTTGACAAAGAAGTCATATGATTTGGTTGAAAAAGAAAATGCTTCATTTAATAAGTACTACCACGAAAACAACTTAATTCCATGCGAAGAATGGACTGATTTTATTTCATGCATTAAAACATCACTGCCAATCGCTTTAAGAATATGCAGATTATCTGATTTGCATGAATTGATTCTTAAAATATTTGAACAGGTTTATCTTCCTTTGCTTGAAAAAATGGAAGATTGTCAAGAACTTTCAACCTGTGGAAATTCTAAAGTTTATTATAAGAAGCTAGATTGGTATTCGCACAACCTTTCCAACAGTACCGCTTGGCAAATAAATATTTCTCGTTATCAGTTGAAAGATGCGCTTTTTTCTCGCTTTTATGCTTTACTTTTATCAGCAAATGATTCCGGGTTTATATCTAGACAAGAAGCGGTGAGCATGATGCCAGTTTGTTTATTGCAAATTCAACCTCATCATAAAGTACTTGACATGTGTGCTGCCCCTGGTTCTAAAACGACTCAAATAATCGAATGTTTGAGGTACTTGTCCTCTGAACACTCTCGTAATTCTGGTTTTGTCATAGCAAATGATTCCAATTATAAAAGATGTTATAACCTGGCTCATAATCTCAAAAATTCTGGCAGAGATGATGTTCTTATCACTAATAATGACGCTTCTGTTTTCCCTAATATACGATTTCCTGTTCCTTCCTCACAAAATATTTATAAAAATTTGAAATTTGACAGAATCTTGTGTGATGTCCCATGTTCTGGAGATGGAACTATCCGTAAAAACATTTTAGTTTGGCGAAGTTGGGCGCCAACAATGGCTAACAGCTTGCACAAACTACAAGTAAACATCGTAAAGCGTGGCTTAGAGTTATTAGAAGTTGATGGCCTGTTAACCTACTCCACATGCTCTTTAAATCCGATTGAAAATGAAGCTGTTGTCGCTTGTATTTTAGATATGTGCAAGGATTCCGTGAAGTTGTTGGATGCAACGAGTAACTTTCCTTCTCTAAAACTAGCTCAACCCTTGAAAAAGTGGATCCTCATGGATAAAAAGGGTAATGTTTATGAAAGGCACGAGGAATTGCCAGACTCCCTAAAAGCATTTATACGGCCTTCATGTTTTTCGTCTACAGCATCAGATGATGCTTTAAAAAGTCTAGACATGTGCGCTAAAGTCCTACCACATCATAATGATACTGGAGGATTTTTTGTTGCCCTTTTCAAAAAGATTAATCGCTTGCCTTGGACTAGTGAAGAGGAGGATAAAGTTTATGAATTTCCTCACTTTCTAAACAAATGTAGCAATGCAGATGGAACCCAGGATAGGGTTTTTAACAAGCCTAAAACTAAATTCAAACAAGAGAACTTTGTTTTCTTTGACTGCGAGCAAGATGACAAAAATAGTGAAGTTTGGCAAGAAATTAAAGAGTTTTATGATATTTCAAGTGAATTTCCTACACACTGTCTCTTTTATCGCAGCAACCAGGGTTCAAGTTACAAAATTTATTATATCCAAGAAGTTCTCAAGAAGATCATTCAATTGAATTCGGATCGTCTTCTCTTCATAAATGCTGGCTTGCGCGTATTAAGCAGGAATAAGGATTTAAAGTCAAAATGCTCATACTACCTTTCTCACGAAGGAATTGCCTTTTTTTCACACTTCTTACGCACACAAATCGTTATACTTTCTCTCGAAGATGTCAAAGTCTTACTAAGCCACGAGACTTGCCCTATTGCAGCTTTATCCTTAGAAGGCATGGAGCATTTAAATGAGACTTCTATCATGTGTGGGGGTGTTTGTATCATATGCAAGTTTCCTTCTTATTTGCTTCTTCATTCTCCTTCAAACGACTCTCTTGAAACAGGAGAAATTTACCGAAAGACTATGTGCATTTATTTTACTGGCTGGAAAACCTTCAAGACAATCCGTTTGTTCTTAGCCAATAATATTAAGAAGTTTTATAAAATACTGTTTGATGTACACATTGAAACTTTGAGTTAATACTCTCATTAAAAATTTTACATAAGTGTATTCATTTGTATAAAGCAAAGGTCGGAAAACTTTTTTATGTATTGGATGAAAAATTTTGAAAATCAATGTCTGAGCGCGGATTACAACTACCAATTAAACATTTGTAGCTAAATAATAAAGGTAGTATATGTAAAGGGTATATAGAAAATTTAAATAAATTTATTCTACTAATAATTTTTGCAAATATTATTAAGCTTAATTTTACCAGTGTTAAATTCAATGGGATAGATATAACTGTTTTTTGAAAGTTTTGTAATATCATATGCATTTGAAGAAACTGCACTTCGCAGTTCATTACTCAGGTTTTCGTCAGTAAGTTTGGTACGTAGATGATTTTTTGCATAATTTAATTTGGAAAAAACTGCTCACATAGATAAGTGATCGAAAATTGGAATGCAAATTACAATGAACTTTTATGCAATACAGGGAATTGCTCTGTAGAGCTCACTTTGCTTTGTAGAAATCCAATAAAGACAGATTATTATATTTCGCTTTTAAAACGTTATCTGGTTGCAAATCAGTTAATTCTAATTGGAAAAATCGGGAGCCCCTTCAGGACGCATATCAAAAGGCATTTCGAAAGCAAGCAAGTAGTTCAGTTTTCTTTTCTAATATTTCTTTAAATCTGTTTTTAAATTTATTTAAAACTTTCACACTCGTCAGAATATTCTTTTGATGATTCTGAATTTTGTTCCCACAATTTCAGGAAATGTATGTATCAGTTTTTTAGAATTTTTGTCCAATGAACACACCACCATTATTACCCGACATTATACTTGCACTTTAAGCTCTCAATCCCACCACAACTACAGATTTTATGAAGTCAAATTACCTTGTTTGTAATTATGATTGCACCAACCTTCTAGCTCAGTGGTTTTCAAACTGGAGTCCGCCTGCCGCGAAAAGTTCCATGGGGATCGAGAAGGGAACACTGAGTGAATCATTTTTTCGCAAAATTTTGGACCCATATTGGGTCATTTGCCAATAAATCAAATTTAAAAAGAATAAGAGCGATAAAACCATAACCGATGAGAGGAAAAATGTTTTGAATGACGTCATTAAATGCTTCAAATCTTATTTGTTTCCAATTTGAAAAACTCTTTCTGCACTCAAACGTGAGGTGGCTTTCCAAAAGCAAATTTTCCAAGCGATACTATGGAAAGAAATCAAGCAATTTCTGGAAGGCAAACTAGACACACCCATGTAGAATTTTCTGATGTCCGTTTTCGTATATTACGATCATTTTTAGTGAAAATATTTTAATTCTTTTAAAAGGCATTGATAAAAGCATGCGATTTTATTGTTGTAAAGTCGGTAATAGGCAACTCTAACCGCTTATGAATAAGGAAACTTTAGGGGGTTAGTTTCAAACCTAAGAAAGTTCGTTTCACTACTTTATTATGATGAAGAAGATAATTTTATTGATAAAATAAAACAGTTAATAGAAATAATTACAAGAAAATATAAAAATTTTAAAAGAGAAAAAAGTCAAAGTTAATAGCAGTCCATCGAGATGGCTAATCTCCATATGGTATAACAAATTTTACCAAAACTTGTAATTTCTAAATTCCTTCATGATTTATGGACAGGCAAAAGGAACATGATTTTCTTGTTCATCAGAAAAATCAAATTTTGGATTCAGTGGAAATGAGAAGCGGATGATTTTATGGTAGTGTGAATAGATGAGTGCACTTGAAGATGAACGTTTTTTCATTCATTTTACGGCTTATGCTTTGACTCTGTGGGATCGTTGAAGTGGAAGGGAATCCTCACTTTACTGTGAGTGCAATTTCGCTTTGAAAAGCAGCTATCGTTATAAACTCCCTCCTTTTTTCTTAAACTATTGAATATTTTTATAAAATCTCGCGTGAACCCACTAAAATAATTGATTGTGAATCTGATGGTGTCATTTATTTTTCATGAAAATCAATCAAACCTGCCAATCAATGACAAATATATAATCTTGAAAATATATTATAAATTCAATATTTTTTTGCGTTAATATTGTATTAATTTATTTAATAAAGCAACTTTTGATGAATAATTCACCCAAAATATTTTACCTGTGACTAAATTAGCTTTCACAGGTGACTTAATGGCAAACACCTTTTCTCATTATATTAGAATAAACTTATCCATACACAGCAAATCGAACACGCTCAATTTGATTCTGAAAATACTTTTGTCACTCAAGATTTAAATTGCGGTTAATGTTTAACTTTGATTAATTTGTGGTCAGATATTTTTTCATAATTTTCGTCCCATTTAGCAAATCGGCTTTTTTTAATATTTATTGACATGTAATCATTTCAATGTGGTTAAGATGGTTATATATTTACTTAGTTCAACACTACATTGACTTTTATATATTTAAGCACAACCGATAAAATAATTTTCTTTCTTGATATAAAAAATCCATCTTATAAATAGGAATGGGACCAAATTTCTAATCAAAGAGAACTCAGATTATGTTAGATAAAAGTTCATAAAATTAAAATTTTGAATTCTCATAAAATTTTTTCAATAATAAGTCTATAGATTGGTTATTTATATTATAATATATTTAAAATGTTTTTAAAATTTATTTATATAAGTTTGATCTAGCATTGCTTCAACAATATCTTCTTTCATACTAGCGCGTAGATCGGATTTTAAAATTTTCAAAGGCAAACTGTGAGACTTTAGATACATCATGAAATGGCTTGGAGCCAGATATGGGCAGCGGCATTTTGTTATTTGTGACTCCGGCTCCAGCTCCGAAGCCCTGCTTTAAACTATAAATCTCAATCCGACCTCTATTGTTTTGCTTACAAATACGCTCTCAGCTTCTAGTCTATTTCATTTTCCTATATTTTATACTGATTCTACCTTGGTAGCTCTACTTTCATCAGAAATTCATTTTGTGCAACTATGTTTGAAAAAACCTTTTCAGAGATTTATTTAGCTCAGAATTTAAGTGATTTTATAACTTATATTTTATTAATTTTTGGGTATATTTTATTTTAGGCATTTATACTAATTTCTGAAAAAAAAGAATAAATTTTTGTGCTCTAAAGAGAAAACAAACCTATTATAGATAATTTGACATAAAAATTATTCAGTTTTTTAAAATCAAAAAAAAACAATACATACAAAGCTTTTTATTTAAAAATAAAAAAAAGATAAAGAAAGCGACATCAAAATAAAGTTGGAAAAACTAAGTTCAATTTTCAAAAATGAAGAAAAAACAGGAATTTAGATTGAAAAATCTAAAAAAAGCCCAAAAAGGAAAAATATATAGAACTATGAAAAAATATCTAAAAACGGTTTATATCCAAAAAACAAATTTTTACATATAAGAGAACTTAAAATTATCAAAATTTAGACATAAAATATCCAAATTGGCAACCCTGCACCCCCTCCTGTTTTTTATAGTTGATTGGTTAAAGTGAATTTGATGAAATAATATAGTGTAACAGCGAACATTTCAAAAAATAAGCTCATATGAAATGAAATTATAAAAACAATGTAGTAACTTTGAATTTGAAACTTTTTGATAAAGGTTAAAGGTGGTGTGGTATTTTCATCGAAAAAAGTACTAATTTGCAGCCAACATCGAGCTATGGATAAATCTAGCATAGCAGAAGCGAGGCTTAAACCCGGAACTTCAGATCGATAGCAGCGCTTCTAACCGTTTAACCTCGCAGCCACTAAACCACTTACCTTTTGATAAAAATGGAACAGTTAGTTTAAACTTTTCACGATAGAAAATAGAAAAAAATTCGAAAAAGTGGCACAGCCCCCCCCCGCCCAAATTTTTGACCAAGATCCATCCCTGAATATATAAGAAAATTTCATTTCATTTTAGTTTTTATATTTTGTTACACCAATTAAGAAAAATATTTTTTTCTATTTTTATAATTGCGGGCGTGAGTAAGATTGGTTAGATATTGGGTTTGATGACGCAAGGTCTTGGATTCGATCCCGCATCAAGCCTACTTTCTCATAGTTCGATACAAGCGTCGCAATTGTGCCTTCTTGATGAAAACACCCCATGGTACCTTTACCTTTATTACTAGATTTTAAGCATGGGTATGGAGCTGGAGCTTTTTAAAAGAATATGAGCAGGACCGGGGAGCTATAGGTTAGGCTCGATTTCATAGTATATTCACACTGTGGCTCCTGCTCCAAAGCTCATCAAATTATTTAACATGGCCACTACCATAAAACATCAGCCAAATGCAGTTTCGCAAAATTCTTACTTTTCAATTAATTGATACAAGCATATTGTCTCTAAAATCTTCTTTCATTGAAGTCCGCAGATCAGAATGAATAATACGAAGAGCCGAAAAGAGTTTTTGGCGCAATGCAGTTACTGCATGTGCCAGATTTGTAACTATTTTAGGATAATGGGGTATAGAATCTAAGCTTCACTCGTGATTACGTTTCATATTTCAATTTACTATAATTTCTATGAAAAAAATTAATTAACTTCAAAATATATATTTTTAATTTTTCTAAGGAAGCGTAGTGGGCTATAAACATTTGGAAAACAACATATTGGGTAATTTAATTAAAATTTTTAATATTAGTAGAACTTCTAAACTGTGAGAATAAACACTTCCCATTATTACAAAATCCTTTGTTATCTATACAAGCTACATCATTTTCTCGGCGCATAGTTAGACACAAACGAGTTAATTACGCCTTGTTGAAACATTTCAAGGTACCAATTAAGAAGGGTAACTTAATAAATTGGTTAATTAAAAAAAAAAGATTAGTTTTAATCCTTATTCGTGTTTCTAGCTTTATCTATGTTCTCGAGAATTCTCAACCTAATTTCACAAATCTTGAGAAATCAGAAAATCTAATTGTAGGGATTGAAACAAAAAAAAATAAATGGGAATAATCATTAGTTCATAAAAGAAAAAGCACTATTTACATAAAGAATTTACTCAGAACAAAATCATGCTAGATAAAATTGAAAACATTAAGAAAATTATTTTTATGTTAAGCTGCAGTACACCCAGCATGTCCTTGTGGCTCTTCGATTCTAAAGGGCAAGATAAAATTTCCCCCATTTTTATCATAAATCAGGTATGATTGGATAGAAACTTGAGAAATAAAAAAGAGAATCACTTCACTTAGGTCATTTTCAAAACTTTCAGCATTTGTGGGCCTCAAGGACTTCTTTTAAAGATGTTTGTTTATCTTCTATACTCTATAGGACAATTGAGAGTAGTTATGTTATGACACAAAGCAAGCCAATCTCATCAGTTGAATTCAGGTTGGTATTCACATTTCCGCGAATCGAACAAAGCCTTAGAGGGACCTCAACTGTTGAGGCGTTGGGGTTTTAAATTGGCATATCAAAAAAAAGGTACACTTTTTATTTTGGATTTAAATAAATATATATTTTATGAAAAAGAATCAAAATAGTACTTGAATAAAGTTAAAAAGTTTTTTATTAAAGTGGCAGTAAGGATTCGGATTTTGAGCTCCAAAACTTTGGAATGAATTTTGATGAAGTGCTTAAAATGTATTTGCCGAAGGGAATGAAGTTGAAAAAGTAATAGATAATGGATAAAATTTGAATCACACAGAAAAAGAGCGTGGGAATGAGGCTTTTTTGCCAGAATGAAAAGTAGATAACGGCAAACGAAGACGAAAAGTAAGTTAGAGAAAAGGGAAGAGTGGTTCGCTTACCAAGAAAACAAACGAAAGAATGCGGACCGTAAAAAAAGGAGAAAGAAGCTAGAAAGAAGAGCGAACCAAGAACATAGAGAAGAGAAAACTTGCGAGCTGTAAACAAAATGAAGGGAAGGAGTGTGAAAGCAATGCCAAAGCAGACGACTGCTGAGACGAAAAAGAGGACAGCCAATAGCATTCGACTTTGGAATGTGAGGAATGAATCAGATCTTTGCCAGGCAGAATCGGAATCGTAGGCGCACCTTGAGGAAGAGGAGGATGAGAATGAATTTAAAGGATTTGATAGAAAAGTAGTGGTAGATGAAACTTTTGATGTAAGATTTTGCAAAATATTTGGAGTTAATTGTGATTTGCGAGAATCATTCACATACTCACTCAACAAGTTTTCTTTAGACATGAGGGAAAATTTACCTATAAAAATTGGTTCAATTAAAGTATAAAATATATAAATCAGTGGCTTCCAACATTCTTTCAATGGTAACCCCACCAAAATGCGAGATCAAATTCTTAACCCATAAATTGAGGAAAGAGAAAGCTCAATAGACACTTTATCGTTCAATAGTAGCGGCAATAAAATTTGTTTTAAATAGGATTATGCATTGATGCACATCGTGTTGGATATATACATTCCTTTATCAAACAGATAATGTGTAGTTGTCTTCTTCCATTCTAAATGGTCCATTTAACCCATTTATAGTGATGGATAGATTTAATTGGACGGTTGTGATTGGCACAACTTATAAGCAGTAGCGAACCGCCTTAAAGCTGGCTTTTGCTTGTATGCAAGTAAAGAAGGCTATCGAGGTTTTAGGCCTGATATTTGTATTATTTATATCAAAACGACCTAAAAAAATAACAAAAAGAGAATAAATTAGAAATTTAAAAGAATGGAAGAGAGTATTATGGAAATTTGTTGTTTAGTTTCTAATTTCTAAATATAATTATTTTTGTCTTCACCATCGCGAGTTAGTAACCACTGTTATAGATAGTAAAATAATTTTACCCCCGAATTTATTTTGCTCCTTGAAAAATATATACCCTTTCTTATAGTCCTGACCTAGAGACCTGTACAGGGTGGGCCACTCGAGCGGGTTTGCGGGACCCGCACATAAATTATGGGTGGGGGTCATTTGTTCAAAACTTAGGGGGTAAGAGGGGTCTTGTTTCAACATTAGTACTGCGGGTTAATGTGCGTTAACCTGTAAAATTGTGAATTAATTCTTAATTTTTTTTTATAATTTATAACATCTTCATTCATAGCTCATATCCGATTATATAAAGCAACGATCAGAAACCCCCGACCCGCGGGGCCAAATCCGGGTCTCGAATGAATTTTTTCCAGCCCACCATTTTACATGGGACACGACATATATAGGGCATTGGTAAAATACACAAACTTACGCGAACAATTAAAATTTTTTTCTTCAATTTTAGAAATCAACAAAAAAAGAGTTCTCATTTTTCGAAAAATGTCCTATTGTTTTGTATAAGTTTCTCTAAATTGTAATGAGTTGAAAATTTTACTGAAAAGGATTTTTCAAACCTAAGCAACTACAATTTACCTATGAAATTTTTCGATTCTTTTTTGAATAAAATTTTTTGACATCTCTCTTTAAATAAATTTTTTAAATTTTATTTTATATCGTTCGAATAATATTATTATTTATTGAAACTAATTCTAATAACAAAGTTTTTTTGAGTTTTTAATTTAAAGTTTATTTTTTTTGTAGTTTTTAATTTTTTTAGGGTTCGTTAAAAAAATAATTTATTGGAAATAATTTCAATATAAATTGTGAAATTTAAATTATATTTCTAGAAACGTTAAAATAGTACAATTGGAGATACGGACATTTTACTACAGTTTACTATTTGCATTTAAATTTCTTTTCATTGTCGCCTATTTCTTCATTCTGATTACCATAACTTTTGTTATATTCATTGTTTCTTATTTCTTTTTTCTGATTACCAGACAGAAGTTTTTTTTGTTTCAAGAAAAATAAGCCCATGGAAGCTAAGAAAAGAAAAGTGGATTTGGAGTACAGAGCTTTTAAAGAGGGCTGTACAATTAGCTATTTTTTCAGTGAGCATTTTGCAAAATAGACAAGAAACCAGTCCCGTGAAGAAAGTTTGAAATATTAAACGGCACTATGAAACTCGTCATAATCATTACAACAGTTTTACCGAAAAAGCATGAGAACACGAAGTTGCAAGGCTGAGAAATATTTCAATAAAGAAATCATCCATTTTTACTAGAAAAGTTGAAGTGACCGAAACACTGGCGCTAGCTAAGAGGTTTCAAAAACTAATTTACAGAAAAATGAAATTTTTTACTGATGGAGGGTTCTTCAAAGAATTACTGAAAGGTAGCAGATGTGTCCAGAAAAAAGGGAATTATTTTCTGCTATCAGCGTGTCGGCAAGAAGAGTAAGAAGGCGAACCACGAAAAAATGCTGGACCGAGTATATGCTTTGAAAGAAGAGATTTCATAGCAAAGATCAAGATAATTCTCATTTTCAAGATCCACAGTGGGTTGTCAAGTTGGGTTTTTAGTGGAGGTCACGACCCACATGAACACTTTGAATCTTGAGCTACAAGGAAAGGAAAAGAATGTATTTTTAGTTAAATTACTGCTTTTGAGAGAAAACTTCAACTGTGGAAATCACAGCTTCAAGAAGAAAACTACTCTCATTTCCATAGTCTTCAAAATCACAAGAGAGATGTAATACCAGACATCTTTCTGAGCTCTTTCAATGATTTGAGGAGCGAGTTTTCCTCTCGTTTTGCTAACTTCAGGAAATACAAAATTCACTTTGAGTTATTTGGTACTCCTTACGAATCGGATGTGGAACAAGTGGTAGAAAAATATCAGTTGGAGTTAATTCCTCCTTACAGTGCTACGAATCTTTGAAATCGAAATTTCATTTCGAATCCACTGCTGACTTCTACAAGAAATATATATTGCCAAGTGGAAAATATAAAAACATCATGGCTAATTCTAAACTGGTGTCATTATTTGGAAGTACATATGCTTGTGACAAACTTTTTTCCAAAATGAAATATACAAAAAGTCATTTGAGAACAAGATTGCGTGATGACCGCCTGGATGATGTTTTGCTCCTCTTATCGTCACCTGATAGGAAATTATTGCATAATAAGCTGAAACAAGTGTCTCATTAAATCATTTACCGTTTCAAACTGCATTTTTTGTAACAAGGAATTTTAAGACCAATGTTCACAAAGAGAACACAGATGAATTCCTACTTTAAATGGAATTACTAAAGTTGTCTGCTTTGTTCGGTCCTAAATGGGTTATTAAATACAATATACTATATTACTTGCTTTCTTTGAACACCGAGAAAATTTATTTACATATTTAATAACATGATTCTTTTCCATGAAACTGCATAGCTGTTTGGCCCTCCTCCATGACACTACATAGCTGTCAGGCCCTCACTCTCCAAAAGGTTGTCGACCCCTGATATAAAGCCTAACATCAGTAGGTACATCACGCACACTGACGCATTTACATCATCAAAGCTCCATTTGTTCTTTAGATAAAGTACATTTTTATCACATATACAATATGCTATATTGAAGGAATTTTCCTACACGTTCTCTTGTTCCATGTAATGGTTTATGTATCATGGCAAAAGTGCTACTAGTGAAAAGTCCAGTCTTGCTGGCCATTTTATTTCTGCAGGATCAGCTTAAAAAGCTAAACAGTGAAAGATATTGTATTTTTAAACAGAAAATAATAAAATTTTGTTTCAAGTCTAACATCAGAAAAATTCAATGTATAAAAACAATAGCATTTAAATTATATTCTTTCTTTATCCAAATGAAATACTTATGTGAAGTTGGGCACTTGAGGGTTTAAATTTGAAACTGTGGTTTTTAAAATTTAAGGTGCGGGGTGGGGTGGGTGCAAAATAATAAAATGCAGGGTGGGGCGGATGTGGAAATTTTTACAACCCGCGCAGGGCTCTAGTCTCGACCCCATTAAAATCAGTTTACCTCTCCCCTCAATAAACTTGGAGTCTGGAGACAGGGCTGTTTAAAGTTAAAACAACATTAACATAGTTAAAGCTTAAATGGAAAACCTTTTAAACTTAAAACCAAAATATTAAAAAAAGTTTATATATGTAAGAATAAGTTTTATATTATGTATCTCTTAACATAATGTGTAATTGAAAGTTGTTTTTTTATGTATACAACATTACATTCACAAATCGAGTCTAATATTACAAATAGCTTTTTAAGATGGTATTTATATTTATACACACATGTCTATCTAGGTATGCATTCATGATCTTTCAAGTGGTTCAGTCAGAAATTCAAACTGGAAGGAGGAAAATTATAGTACAACTTAAACAATTTTTTTCAGAGGGAGTTCTGGCTACTCCAATGTACTTAAACCTCACATTGCACTACTCGTTATTACCAAAAGGGAAATATTAAATTCATTATATATTTATCCAAAATATATCAAAGTTTGGTAACGTATCGTTTAGCGTCATAAATTAAAAAATGTTATATCAAAAATATTTTGGAGTATATTTTTTATGTGGCTATTTCTGCATTTTGCAAATTACTCTCCTATAGAACGTCCTTAAAATAATGTTTGCATGAGAATATTATATTTCGTCGAAAACCAAACGAGATTTTATAGCCCAAAGAAGATTGCTTGAAAAGTGAAAACGAGATTTACTCGGTAAATTAATTAGTTAGTTAACATGAATTTAACCTCGAAAACAATTTTTCATGGTTCGAGAAAAAGCGAGTGCCGTAAATTCCAAAAAGATATTTTTGATAATTATTGTAGGTATTTAAATTTTGCAACAAAATAAAAGCTCTTAGTAAATTCACAGAAATGTCCTCAAAATAAATCTCGTTTTTCATGGGAACACAAGACTTCATAGATAGACAAAATTCTGTTTTGCATTAACTTAGTTGATTAGCTGATAAATAACAAAATACTCATGTTTATTTCCTGCTACTCCTCTATTCTTCCTTTAAAAATACACTTTCTATTTAACCCTTTGAGGCTTAGTGTGACACCGGTGTACCAAGAAATAAAAATCATCTGCTTACAACATAAAAAATTCCATTGAAAAAAAAGCAGACGATTATTATTCAAAATTCTGATCCTCGAAGAGTTAACTTTTTAAAAAAAATAAGGATTTGGATTATAGGGATAAAAAATATGGCGACAGTGGCATAATTTTATATTTTTAAGGCATAACCCTTAAGTTATAACGCTTGAAAATGACAATAAGTGAATAATATAGGTATGCAAAATAAGAGAACAGTGTAGCTTCCTAATTTATGTTATAATTGGAAATATTAATAAAATATAATGTAACTAACAGTTTTTTTTATTGTTACTTTTTTTCCTAAAGTAAATGGTAGCTTTAGTTCATTTTAAACTCATCTTGTTTGTTATGCGAATCGAAAAATTTAAAAAATTAAATGACATAGTGTAAATATAACTATGTAAACTGGTAGTTGACATGAATTGAAAACTTCATTGTAATTTTAAAAAAATTCTAGCACATAGCCTACTGTCAAAGAAAAAATTAAATAAAACACAAACATGATTTTAGATTAAAAAAAGACATTGTAATACTTTTAAAAAATCTCTAATATATTTAATACTATTCTATATAATGGAAATAATAATTTTTTGATTGTTTCTTTTTTCCATAAAGTAAATGATAGGTTTAGTGAATTTTAAGACTATCTTGTTTGTTGTATGATTCAAAATATTTAAAAAATTTGATGATAGTGTAAATATAATTATCAAAACTGGTAGTTGAATTAAATTGAAAACTTCATTGTAATGTTAAAAAATTCACACAAATAGCCTACTGTCAAAGAAAAAATTAAATAAAACACAAAACTGATTTTAAATTAAATAAATTAAAAAAAAATTTTAAATACTTTAATACTATTCTATAAAAAATCCACCATTACTTCATTAATGACTTGAGTAAAACATCATGAAAAGAAAAATTCAAATATCTTAAATTATAAATTACCTGATCCAATGAAAAATTTGGTCTTTTACTTGCTCACTTATTTGATCTTTTCACCTTTTTTTTATCTAGCTTGTTCTCTCATACAAAAAAAGTATCAAAAAAGTCTCCCTCATACAGAATTGCTTCTATTGTTAACTACTTTATTTCTCAATACTCCTTAAATTTAGATAACATCTCTTTGCTTCGATATTTTTAAAATCAATTTTTGTTAACTCTTACAATAATATATGTACTATTCCTCATTGTTTTATTTGTATTTATGATTGATATATTTATGTATCAAATGAAATTTTCCGTTTGCCCATCAAATAATATCCTTCTGCATTACCAATTATATAAATACTTATTTATATATATTACTTTTCTCTCTTTTTTTTTAAATATTATTTAAATTACTAATCTTTACGCTTCTTTCAAAAAAGATATCATAAAGAATATGGACACAAGCTCTCAACCAATAAAAAATACACGAAGCTCCTCTTCTAGATCCCTCCTTTTTCAATTTGAGAATAATCATCAGAAAAACTTGGCCATCAACTCACTATCGAAAAAGGGCATCACCGCTATAGTAATTCCACCCATCCTCCCTCGTTTTGTTCTCTCTGGCATTCCTGCAGAGCTCCCGATAGAAGATATTCCCACACAATTCACTCAAGAAAACTGCTTCCTTAAAGACCTAGGAACAATCAGGTCAGTAAGGCAACTCGGAAAAAAGGGCCTTTAGTCATACACCATAACCTTCGAAACATCCATCAACACTCTTTTCAAACACTTCTGTGAAAATCCTAAAATTATTATACACCACACCATACTCCACCCTAAAATTTTTAAACCACGGCTCTCTCAATGCGAAAACTGTCTGAAATCAAAGCAGAATCCCCACATTGCAATCACTGCGGAGACAGAGGGCACTCGATTGAGTCATGCATTTTTGCTAAAGATCCCTCTAAACTCTCTTGCTCCAACTGTCACCAAAAACACTCGTTCACTTCCGACACATGACCTCACCTCATACAATATACAAAAAACATGCATGGCATACACTCTAACATAATCAAAAATTTCATATGCTGAACTTCTTAAACATAAACACTAATCACTTATCCACCAGCTGGGCAAACCTCACACACATACTACACAGCTTCATTCACGACATAATTTTAATCAACGAGCCATACGCACTCAATCTCTCTCTACCCTCCATTCCGAGCACATATTCCTCTCTTTACATATCACCACCCACCTACTACTCCGCTAGCATTTTACTAAAATCATCACTCATTTTTACATTCCTCAAGCAATTTTCCTCACAACAATACGCTTTTGCGATTATTTTTTCATCCAACACTCCCCTTCTTTTTGATCTTACTATTCCCCACCCTCCAACACAAAAGCTTTCACTGATACCTTCACTCTCGATCTCAACCGCGCCAAAGCACACATATCAGCGATTTCCAAATTTTTCTACCTCATTATATGCACCGACTGCAACGCGCGATCCTTCCTTTGAGACCAAAAAGAAAACGTACGCGGCATCGAAGCGACATCCTTCATCGCCCAATACAATCTACACATTTGCGACAACACAACAGAGCCAACTTTCCTGAGAATTATAAACAATATTGTCACCTCATCACATATTGACATAACTCTATCTTCAGCAAACATGTATGATCTCATCTCAAACTAGACCATCTCCGATCAACCCTCCGCATCTGACCATCACTACATCACTTTTCAACTCAACATCAATGCAAAAGCACACACACGCACCCCCACGATATCTTCAAAATACACGCACTGGCACACCTTCCTCCGTACTCTATCCACTAATCTACCGCACTTCACTCAACTACCACCATAGAAGAAGACGCTCGCAACATAAACAACGCTCTGACTACTTCGATAAACTCGTCCACTCCTTCAAAGCCCTATCCCCAAAGAAAAAAAGCTTATTTTTGGACACCAGTCCTGAGCCAATAAAAGAAAACACTACGCAAGGCCCTCAAAAACCTGAGGAAAAACCCCTCACCCTCGAACATCACATTCTACACACACACTCGACAACTCTACCTCATCTCAATAAAAACTGCAAAGCGAAATGCATGGATTAGTTTTACCTTTTCCAAATCATCCAATCCATGGTCCACCATCAACAAAATCATGACGTCAAAAAAGCCTACGGCCGATTCCAACAAATTACTTCCAGACCCAAACGCCGATTAAATTTAAATAAATCCACCTTTTTTCCTGCCGACAACCCCCTCTCTGACGATCCATATCAACCCGCATTACGCTCCTCCTCACTCACACTCACAACATCGCTAACCATCCGTCACTTCCCAGCCATAACATCATCTGATCTCTCACACGCAATAAACTCGATCCGACCCAAGCCTCGACTCAATCTCCACAAATCACATTAAAAAGTCAATTCAGCTCCTAGAAAAACACTTAATCAACATCTACAACGCTTGTGTAACCCTCTCCTTTTTTCCTTCATTATGAAAATGAGGAAAAATTATTTTTCTACCAAAACCCCACAAAGATCTCTCAGAACTCAAAAACTGGAGACCTATTACCATTCTTTCCGTCCTCGGCAAAATCCTAGAAAAAATTCTTCGAAGAAGGCTCGTCCACTACATTACTCAACACACCCTCATCCATCCCTCCCAGTTTGCCTATCTTCCTCTCCGAAACAACGAGTCAGTCTTATCAAAACTAACTGAACACCTTCAACACTCTATCACATCCTACAAAACCGCTACAGTCCTATTTCTAGACATTGATAATGAATTTAACATCGTCTGGGACCCCGCAATCCTTCTTAACATGCATCTCAAAAAATATCCACCCTACATGATTAAATTCATACACAACTATTTACAAAATCGAGCTTTAGTTTTTCGCTAAAAATCAACACGTGCAGTTCACTTGCTATCACTCTCTACCCCTCAAGGAGGATGACTCTCCGACATTCTCTGGCTTATCTTGATTAACCCTCTTCTTGACATCCTCGACTCAAACGCACCCTTCTCACAATGCTTCTCAGACGACCTGCTATTTTCATTTTCCTCGAACACACAACCCGAAAACATTCAGCGCATCTCATCCCTTTTCAACGCTTTAAATTTCACTCAAAATCACCTTTAACACATCCAAAACCACACTAATGCATTTTACGCGCAAACATTCTCCGTATCTACCCCTACGCATCAACAACACAGCTTTCATACAACCCGCAAGAGCCACTAAATACTTGGGTCTCACCTTTCAAACCAATTTGAAATGCTCTACACACTTCAAAAACATTTACAGAAAACTCACCAGGACCCAATTTCAATTAAGAGCAGCCATTTCATACAAATGGGGCCTCAGCATTCACCACTCTCTTTTTATTTACAAATCACTCATACTTCCATCACTTCAATATGGCATTCTATCTTGGGGGTCATCATTCGATCATCCCACAACCCTGACTTTTCTTTTCAAAATCCATCGCCTTAGTCTTTTAACAATTTCAAAAGCTTTCCGCACATCTTCCACGTCTTATTTAGAGTTCATGTTAAATTGCCCACCCTTCTCATTCATTTGAAAAGCACACTCATCAAACGTTACGTCAAGATATACAAATCCTTACTACCTCTTTTCAGCTTTCATGCTCCACCTACCCTTCAACGCTATACACCTCTACACAATCCTTCTCCATACAGCACTCCCACACCTGCAACAATATCTCGTACACCAAAAAGTTCATCCAGCCACACTAACACCCATCGTTATCTCTTCAATACAACATCACAATTTATCCCAAAAAGGAAACCGCAATTATCCACATAAAAGAGATCAGACAACTCTCAAACCTCTCTACACTCAGAATTTTCACAGACGCGGCCAAATCAATAAACAGATGCGCTTTCGCATACGCTTTCCACGCAGGCGACTCTCTAATTCCCTTTCATTCTTCAAATTCTCCATTAAACCACTTGACCACAACATATGAGAATGCACAGCCTTAATCGCCTCCTGCTACCACATTACTCATAACATTCATATCTACACAGACTCACAGAAAATTCACGTGACTTACATCTTCACAGAAACATTCCTTTCCACACCTCAATCCTATTCTCAAAACAGCGTTTTCTCTCCTCTCTTTTCACGATTTCTATTCTCTGGTGCCCTGCTCATTCCAACATACAAGAAAACATACGCGTAGACTTGCTCGCTAAACAAGCCCTTTCCAAAACACACACATTACACCTAACTTCCATAAACCCCGACGTTCTCACTCAAAACCTCACTTTACACACCTTTAATCAATGGCAACAAATTATCACCAAGTCCTCCAACACCACGCTCTCAGATATACCGGATATAAAAGCAATACACCAATCCTGGGCCATCAACAAATTCACCCCATCGCGATCCATAATAAGATGGTTTTCATGTCACTGTCCCTGTAAATCATATTTATATCACATCAAACTCACCGACAATCAAACCAGCCGTTTCTGCAACGACGCTTTAGAAACAACTTATCACCTATTATTCATAGGCCCTTTTTTCATCTCCTATCGACATACAATGATAAACTCATGCATCAAAACTCTAGGCCATTTTCCAACTAACTTCAACCAAATCCTCTTCTACCCCAATTTAATAAACGCACTATCTTCTTCGATTAAAACCATCGAACTAACTACATTGAACTAACGCATCCTCATTAAGCACACTTAGTTTCTTTTACTTACATTTTAGAAATCTCTCACTTTATTTCCATCACCCTTGTCAAGCTTAAACCGTCTTCAAGCTTTCAACAACGCTCTCGAACGATCTTCAACTAAACTTTAACAAGCAGTTTGCAAGCATATCAATTGATTTTGGAAAGTGCTTTGACATCCTTACCAATCCAAATCCAATACTTTTATGATTTTCGTTGTTAACCTTTGATATAAGTTTAAATTGATATAACATTTTTTGTTTTGATATTTTAATGATTCAATCTTCAATAAAATCTTCTCCTTTCTCTTATGTGACACCGACGTTACTTACTAGCTGTGTCCCAATTCCCTAAATTATTTTAAGCGTACTTGACAGCTTTCAGTTTCTTCAATCTACAAGCTGAGTCAAATTCAATCAATTAATCTATAAAAAATGTATTGAAATTTAAAAATAATTTATCATGATAAAATATTAAAATTACTGATCCTCTCAAAGTATTTCCTTCTTTGAGCTCAGATAAATATTTATTAATATTGAAGTTTAAGTTTTTGATCAACTAAAGTATCCATCATAGAGAGACGAGGACTTAAGCTTCATTTTTTTCCCTGGCGTTATAATCCTTTCCATTTCTGAGAAACAATATTTGCAATTAGCACAGGTAGGTAGGAATATCATTTATTTTCGTAAAATCGATAGGCTTGCAAGGCATGTGAAGTGGATTCTAAAAGAAATAAGTTTGAATAATGGAGATTTGTTAGCTTAATAAAATCGATAAAGATGGATAAGTTAAGTAAAGCGTTAAGAGTGAATAGAATGCATATACGGGAAAAAGAGAGCTGTTTTTCTAGAATGAAGCAATATGAACAACTTTCGCTTTTTTTGAACAGTCAGTAAAGATTATAAATCCTTGTGTTGATGAGTAAGTAAGTGACGGGTATTGTAGACAGTTTAGTTAGGCCTAAGAACTGAATTAAAAGAAGTAGACATGCTGGATGGATAAGATAAATTGGATTTAAGCTGGGTTTGGCAAAAGTAGAAAATTATAGTATCTGAAGTGAATGAAAATTGCCTATTATTGATAGTAAATTTACTCCACACTTTTGTTATTCATCAAGTTAACATTTTGAAGATCTTTTTCCAGTTCTTGTAATAGACTTTCGATTTGAGAATCGAAAATTAATTTGAAATAAGTCAAAATGTTGCAAAAGTAAAATGAAATCTTTTGAAATTTTAATTTTTTTGTCCCATTCTGTGTAGTAGATATTATCATTCATAAAAAAGAAATTTTCTATTTGACATAAAATATAATAGTACGTTTACTTTAATCACATCTTTTTTTTACAAAATATTCAACACTCGTAGCCTCACCGACTTCTGTTCAAATAGTGGAAATTCGTTTTTGAATTATTTCAGGCATTGAAGAAAGCAAGAATCTGAGCTATTCTGACTTAATCAAGCCTAAATGCTTCGAGAGGAATCAATGAAGGAACATTTGTTTGGAAGTGGATTTAAAATGTATTTTTAAAACTTATACTTTAATAAAATGGCATTATATTTTGTAGTCATCATCATCATCCATTTGTTTTCAGGAGGAGAACAGGGCCTTATATCCCGCCTAGCCAGGGTCGACATTTTTCATTTTTTGCAGCGTCGTCTCCATTGCTTTCTCAATATATTTTGTAGTGATTCTTAAAAATAATTTTTTTAGAAAAAATTCTTTTATCTGGATTTACGGTATCTTTTATTTTTATTAGTATATAGCAAAGAAATCGTTTTAAGTAAGGAACTCATAAACAGTATTAATATAATCATAGATAATTTAAAGTTATAAATTCCCCTAAATTGACACTAAATTTTAATATTTGTGGAAATAAATATTTTATCTTTTTACAACAATAAATTTTCTAATATACATAACCTATAAATCTATCTCTAAAATGGACATTTAATCTATGAGTGTAGGACATTTGCCTAGTTAAAATTGTAAAAAAATGTGCCCAAGCGAATTCTTATTTATTATAAATAAGAATAAATTTTAGATTTAATTACCTATTACTAACTTTAATAAATATTATCTTTTAAAACCTCAAGAGGTTGGACACGGGAGGCAGAAGGACTAAGAGGTGTTAAAAATATTTAAAAAAAAGAAGAGCAATATTAATTTATTTACTAAGATTTAATGTTCATATAACTATATATTAGAAACACCCCAACACACATATAGCCTTCAATGTATAAAACTTGAAATAAAAATGTCTTAAACATATGAGGTAAAAAGACATGTAAAATCAGCATTTGTAAAATATCATATGACAAGTTGTGAAGTATAGGACAATAAGAATGCTAACCTGGTAATAAGTTTTGATTTTGGAATATGCATTATATGCGAAATAATAAATGCACATGAACGCACAGTGCCCTCGCTCGTTAGTGTGAACAGCTTAATGCAAATAAAAGGCAAACTTTTTGCTTCATCTCATTTTTAACAATGCTACAAAGGAAAAAACGAACTCAATTTAAATACTTGCAATCTTTTAATACAGAGAAAAATGATTCTATGTATACACGATCATAAATAAATGGAAAAAGAGATTCAAAGATATAAAAGTACAATAAATTCTTCTTTGTCGCATTGATCAGTGCTGGTAGTTAAATGCCAATGTATAAAACATGAAAAAGCGTCTGAATCTTTGACTGAATGAAACAATAATCGGTACAAAACGGAATGCACGAAGATAGGAGCGGAAATGTGGAATTAGAAGTATCAAAACAAGTTTTTCTCAAAGCTGTTGATGCTCCCAGTTTAAGTGAAGACGGATGAGAGAACCGAAATTAAGATGATAATGAGGATGGCGAGGCAGATTATTATGATAATTTTTTTCTAAAATAAAAAATACATTATACACAAGTGATTTTACCAGAACAAATTAAAATAATTCCTTCTCAGAAGAAACAAACTCGTAATATAACGGGTAACCTTTTACACCTAAAACTTTTTATTTGATTTAACTTCTATCAAATATATGTACAGTAAAGGCTGTACTAACGGGCAATATTTCAATACCGAATCATTTTCAAACAAAAAATTAAGATACTATCCTGTGAATGGTGGACACCTGTATAATACAAGCAGCCAACAAGCTTTGTAAAAATATGTGAATTTTTTATCCATTTAAAATTGTCTATATAAGGACAGGCGATCTATATTGAAAAATCTCTAAGAGAGAACTCTAAAATAATTAACTGCTGAGTCACTATACAATATATATACCACAAATCCCCCATTGGTTTTCGCTTCGATTGAAAGATAGAAATCAAATTTTGTGTCTTTTTTCCGTTAATGAGTGTAGTCCCTGCTATATACTCCAGCGGAGAGTCTGTTGTTTCAATAGTAAAAAGTTCATAGATATTATTTAGTTGGGCAATAACGGACACCTGCTAATTACGGACATTATTTATATTCCCTTAGTTGTGCGTAATAGACAAGTTTTACTATATTTATGAAAAAACTTCGAAAATATTGTCGCTGAAATGTCATTTTTTTGTCAACAACCATAAAACTTAAATATTTTAAAAATAATAATACTTCAAATCTCGATGATCATTATGTTTTCATCGTACTGAGATACTGCATGGCTCATTAAAATTTGCATTTTCTAAGTACATAAGCATCAAAAAGCATGGTAGTTTATGAATAATTATTTTTTAATTAAAAATAAATAAAATATTCTTATTTAGTTGGTTATTTAGTACGCTAGTTTCTTTAATTTTTTTTGAAAAAAAAGTGTATAATACCTATTTAAAAAATAATGCAAAATATATTTTTTAAGTAACGAAGTGTCACACATCTCAGTAATAAAAAGATGAGTTTATTCAAAATAGAAATTTTACATAAAATTTTGCAGGTATTGATAGAATCTCGAGATTTCTACGACAAATAAATGAAGATCTTGTCAAGAGACAAGAATTTATTGAAAATTTTAGACTTTCTATTTGGCGACGAAATTTCATCGATTCACATTTGGACTTTTTTCTCCACCTCTTCAATAAAATGAGAACAAGGTTTAGAATTGTGCACACAACTGAATAAAGGTTTGGCATTAATGCCTCTAGCACTAACTTCTCCAAAATATCAAAGAAAAACGTAGGTCATTTATTGACTCACACAACGAGATCCGAGCTCGAGTTTGGACTGATTTTGATCTAATTAAGATTCTTTCCATCATATTTTTGCGCTATCCGTCTTTGTTATTTGATCTACGACATGTAAAATTTCATTTTATATCCCCTCATGCGACACTGGCTACCTATTTTAGGTCTAGATAATATGATTATTTTTAAATTAGTATTAAAGCAAACTACCCCTATTTTTCAACATTTTAATGTTTAAACTGATTGCAGTAGAAATAGGATACAACAAAAGGAATTATAAGGACCGCGCATATATTTCGTTATACCGAAAAACTAAGTTAAAAAATATGTATAATGGAAAAACTTTGTATTAATTGTAAAAATATTTCAATCAACAATTTATTCTTATTATTCGTAAACTGATACTGTTTTCTCCATTTTAACACTAGATCGAAATTTTTTTCAAAAAAATTTTGAATTTACGCAAAATGGAAAATTATTTTAAAATTATTGAAAAAGTTTGAAAGATGCAGAGTGAGGTAAGAAGTGCAATTAGAAGAGAAGATTAAGGGCGGAAAAGTGCTTACTTTGCGTGCTTTGGACTGATATTTAACGGCTTTTTTAGTGTCCATTTTAGCTGATTCAATATAGTCCACTGCTTGTTCAACGTTATACTCGATCCTGTCTATCATTTCGCCCTAAAATAAAATTGACATTCGATACAAAGATGAAAAGAGACGTTTTTATGACAGCTATTTCCTTACAAATCTACTTTGTGGTCATAATTCAAATTCAAAATACTATACAAATTACCTGATTCCAAATACTTTAAAATTTAAAAGATCCTAGCTCTTTCTCCACGCTTCGACTAAAGAAAGGCCACTGCATATGCTGGTAATAAACTTTTTTTCATTAATTGCAATGCTTAAAAAATTGAATTGGATATCTAGATTTTATTGCATTTCCACTCCCCAAATATGAAGTACAGTATTAAATTTGATTCTGCAATTTTTCACTTCCACAAACTCTTTTCAAGCAGGAAAGTTAAAACAGAAATACAAAAGTGCTTGAATAAAACTCTTTTAACACTCTAATCCATTTGATATTGATTAGAATCAAGAAATCGCCTGCATCGTTTAAAGTTAAAAGAGTTTGCGTGAACACAGATTGACTCCCCAGCATAATTTATTATTTAGATTAACACAGTAGAGCATAGTTGTGTCTTAATCAAAATTCCATGAAGATAAAGATATAATTTCAATTTTATGGTTGCTTATTTTTTTCGTATAATTTATAAAATGTAAACCACTATGTAACAACATTTTAATTTATAAAATGTGTGTATATTGTTTTATAATTATATACACAGAAAATTTTGCAATTTTTTATAATATGCAAACAAAAGATAAAAGTTTAAATTTAGGGGATCTGAAACAATTTAAAAGTGTTTTCAAATCTTGTAAACATTTGGTCATATAAAAGTTTCAAATATGATCTTTTTTTATCTTTCAATGATTTTATTTTAGATTTTAAGTAAAATAGATTTTTCAAAAATTTACATCATTGAAAAAAACTATGCAAATTTAGTTTTTTCTAATTTTCTGCTAAAGGAGACAAAATTGAAATATTAACACTCTTTAAGCTTTTTTTACTTATTCGAACAGTGGAATCATGATAATCTAGATAATTGTTTATACAAATTGGGTTGAATCATAAAAATATAGTCAAAAAGGCGAATTAGAAATTTATCATTATTGAAGTAACCCATTTTTTTTAAAATTTCTCAAAAATAAAGGAAGACTCTGAAAAGGTATTCACTAATGGAGGTTTTCGTGAAGATAAGAAATTTGCAATATAAAATAAACAAACATTCTCTCATTCTTTCTTATACTTAAAAAGACCAAAATGGCCGAAAATGTGAGGCTTTCTCTTAGAAAACCAATAATTCCGAATAACGAAAATTGATTGATTTATTGATGAGCTTGTTAGTGATTTCTTGTCCTTATCCAAAAGAGCCTTCTATGAGCACAGATGCACTAACACTTTTAACATTTTGCCTTATGTAATTTGTTATTCAGATAATCAACTGAAACACACGAATAAATGTGTAGTAGTTCAACGAAGTATCATGGAAGTCAACAGAACAATAAATAGAGGTCCTTCTTTTGTCGCCTGTACAAATTATAAGAAAATGTAGTCAAAATAATCCCAAATTTATCGGTACAGTATTTTTTTTCGTTGGAAGGGAAAAGTCAAAACATATTCAAGGTTTCTTTCTTATCTTTTTATAAAAATTTAATCAAATAACCTCTTGGACAAAATGGAAAGGAATTTAAAATAAAAACAATTAATCTTGAAATTAAATACCATAAAAAAAATTAGAAATAATCTAACACAAAATAGTATACCTCTGATCAAAATTCACATTTTGGGACACAAGGAAACTCCAAAAATATTCCAAAAATGGAAAAACAATAATTCAGAGTCTACAAATTTTGTATTAAAGTCAAAAAAATTTTCTCTCAGTCCATTTTTAGGTTGGTCTACGGAAAATTTCAACGCCATCTATATATTACACTATCAACTAATGCAGGAAAAAGGAACTAAAAGAGTTCCCAACCTTTTTTTAAATGTACCCCTAGCACAGCTACAAAAATTTTTGTGTACCCTTTAGATTTTAAAATCCAAAATAACACTAAGAAATTTTTTTTATTCTTACATTGGTGAGAAAGACAGAGAGAGAGAAAGAGATGAGAAAATCTGTCAAAAGTGCTTGATTTATGTTTCCGCGATGTTTTGTGTTTTGAATGGAATCTCCGATACAAAACTTCTGTATCTGTTACGTTTGACATTAACAGATTGTTATAATACAATATAAATCCTACTGTTTTCCTTAAAATAAATGTACCCCCTTAGGAGTGCAAATGTACCACTGGACCCTAATATATCTGAAAATATTATTTCTGGAATTTACGTTTTATTTTTATACATCCGATAATGATAAAATTTTACGCTATGTGAGATGCAAAGCATAGAGTCCGTAGGGAGCAGAGAGTTGAAGCATATTTGCCGATATCTCAATACAATATAAATCGGTTCTACCTTCCAAGAAGAACGAAAGCTTTTTTATTATAACCGGATGAAACTATAAAAAGTGAAAGAAATTTTTTGATATATTATTAGTAATGATGGATTCTTACTTTAAAATTTTTATTCCAACAGATACATTATTGATTAATCTTTCAAACGAAAAGAAAACAATATAATAAATATATTTTGCGTTTTTACAAAAAGGGCTTGAAATTGTTTTATAAAAATTAACGTAAGCTGGACAGCACATTCTCATGTAACTATAGATAGATGAACAGATAATAATTAGTTTCAAGCCAGAGCTATACGTTTCTGGCCTCGAAGACTCTTCTTATTTTTCTGCTCTAAACATATCAAAAAGACTTATAGAAGATTAGACCTATTTACTTTAATATCGATTTGTGAAATAATTAAATTTTCTTTTTTATTTCTATTCATTATTGTCTTGCAAATAAGATTTCTTTCTTCTTCTTCTTCTTTATACAGTAAAATCTATTTATAAAGGTAAAAAATAGGAGCCATTTAAAATGAATGTTCTATTAGGGTTCTACTCTCTAGCAATTATACTGAATAGTGAATCAGGATGTTGTAGATTGGTTGGCATAGACCAGTGACAGTTCCATCAATAAAATTAGTTATCAATCAAAATTTAGAAGCAATAAATATTTACATCTTTCGAAATAGTGTAATACAAATAGGGACTCGTTAGGAGAGATTAGTATCCTTTCAAAAAATATTTGACCATTTATCCATCTTAAATTTGATATAAACGAGTTGGAGGAATAATTTACTTTCCAAAAAGATACAGAATACACTTAAAAAGTGGAGAAAAGCTGAAGATGCATTATAATATTATGAAAGTGAATTTTAATTATGAATATAACTTGCTTGTTTTTCAAATATTTCATTTACCTTGCTTTTTTAAGTTTAATTGAGAAAATACTGTTTATAAGTTGATACATTTTAAAAAGAATTTTTTAATATATATTAATCTTTTTCAAAACTAAAATGAAAGTAGAGAGTAAGAATGTTTACTTATTGCAAAATAAAATTAACAGCTATCTCGTTCTAAAACTTCTAAGTAGAAATATGATTTATCCAAATTCTTTAGTACACAAAGCGAATCAAGAAAAAATTTTAGCCGCGGACGATTCTATAACATTTTTTCCGTGACGCAGATTGGTGAAACTATTAAAGGGGTGATTTTTTTAATTATATTTACTATAAAATGTTCTATCAATACATTCATTTTCCATATTTTAAGTTTTGTTTACATCAAATTAGTTTTAATTAAGCGCTTTTTTACCAAAACAAATTTTTTCATATTTTTATTCAGAAAGAAATTGATTAATTTTGAACCGATGAAAAATGATTGCAGAAGAATGGAGAGGGGGAGACGGCCTTTAGATATGCGTCCCTGTTTTTTTCTGAATAATCTCTAGATATCTAAGCTCTTATCTAATCTCTCGATCTTTATTTATATTGTATAAAAGACGTGTTTGCCTTGTGAGTAGATTTTCCATATTACTTTTCTTGTTGTCTTTCAATGAATATTTTAGATCTTTCTTTTATTTATTTATCGCAGGTTCATTTAATATAATAATCGATTCAATTTGAGGTATAGTCAGTAATGTATCGAGGAATTTGAACAAGAGCCCACAAATATTTTTTATAGACCGAAAAACTATACAAAAAGGTATTTTCTATAATTTAAAGCTTAAAATGTGTATCAGTACTGATTACTGTAACTGAAGGATTTAAATTCATTTAATAGAATAACACAAAAGTTGGGAAAAATGCCCTTATTATATTTGCAAAAGATAATAATAATAATTTAAGCAACCAAGTCTTTTATTGCATCTTTATTCTTAGATATTCGTTTTATTTAATCTCTAAGTTTTTTTTATATCAAGATGGCTTTGCGTAGTTCGCAATCCTTTTACAATTTCCTTCAAATTTTTGGTTAATAAAACTTACACGTATGTAATGATATTAACTTTATTCAATAAAGTTATTTGTGTTTTTAAAAGTGACTCTTGTGATATTGTGTTGTGGATAATGATAAATACTAGATTTGCTTTTAAGTAACCTATTAGATAGCGCTGTTACTCTCATTTGAGTAATTTTATTCTTCTATAACTATAGTGGATCCAAGGTTTAAATTTGTATAGTTTATTTTACACTTCTTGTATTATTTTCTGAACAAACTATTTCATTATCTACTAGAGTAATTTTATTTACATAAGGAATATCAAGTGAAATAATCTTACAGATGTGAAGTACAACCTTTGAGAAAATCAATCTACATTTGATTAACCCTTTAAGACCAGGGTTTTTATATACTTCATTTAATGAGATAATGATCTTCCATTAGGTCTTATAAGGTTAGATTATACACTGATGTGTTGAAGAATTGGGTCGGGCAAGTGATTCTCAACCAGCTACTGATACAAGCTTATTATGCCGTTGAAAATGAATGGGACAGCTGCCACGCCCACAGCAGAAAGAGAAAGAGAGGAGAAATACCTGGCTCTCAACGAGCATCGCCATATCCATGAACATGTCGTGCAGTTCGCGAATGCTCGCCTCCAACTTCAGAATGTCGTTGTGGCGCGCCTCGATGTCCGCCAGACTCTGTTTCGCCTGCTGCGTTTCCATCATGATCCCCTGTGTGAAGATCGCCGGATTGCCCGACTCGATCATGTCTTCCAGCTCCTCGCTCGTGGTAGCTCTGCCCGCTAAAACAAACACAAACACTCGTGCACAAGAAAGAGAGCAAATAAAGCATTACTTATTTCCAGCTGTCTCTGGATTCTCGCTTTACACCTCTCTCGATAGTCTGTTTGTGTGTTGTTGTAGTCTGTCATGACTTCTACAAATTTTCGAGAAAGTGTGGAATGTTGTGTTTTACGAATTCGTAGTTCGGCGGACACTCTGTTATTTTTCTCTTCACTCTCTATGCCTTGCTCAATTATCTTTAACTTGGCTCTAACCTGAAATAAAATGAACAAGACTCTCAAATCAATCAACGAGTGTACAAATAGTGAGTGCGGTTAGCGCAAAGTGCGCCAAAATTTACTTTTCCTGCTAATTCTAAAATATTAAAAACGTTCGAAAAGTTGGCAGAATTGGTGTAATACGAGATTTTTTAAAAAATGCACAAAAATTATTTTAAAATATTCCCTAAATTCCAAAATAAAAACCTTTTATATGCCCCATTGGGCCTTCGGACCGCATCTTCCATAAAGTATTGAAGGCAAGTCTACGAGCTGTCTTCAAAATCTCTAGACTAGGCTCAGGCTATAGCATATTTTATATTCCTCATCAAATACATAACTAAATATTGGTATTGAAATAAAACTCAAAGTAAATTTTTTAAATTGTTTTAGTAAAAATATCTTTGCCACTTATCAATAGCGATTAATGTTTTCTTCAATTTCTACATTTTTTCAGAAAAGAATTTTGTGTGAATTTCGTCCAAAAATTGTTTTAAAATCAAAAGGCTACGGTGACTACACTGTTTGGAAGAACATTCTCTTCAAATCGTTGTCTTATATGCCCGGCAAAACTCAAAGATTGTAAAGCAAATTATCTCAAACTGTCTGAGAAATGTTGTCATCAATATCCACTTAATATTCTTCTAATTAATTTTAATATTCTTAATATTTATTTCAAAGCCAAAGTGCTAAAGTTGTCAAAAAAGAGTTGTATCATATTTTGCAGGGTACGTGTTTATACTTAGATCTTATGCTTGACACTTAAAATTTATGAATACTTTAATTTTGAAAACGTGGGAGTATTGTTTGGTCAACAGAGTGATATTCTTTAGCTTGCATTGGAATCTATATTTCAATCGTCGCAAAAATAGAACTTTTCAAAGAAGTACGTGAGTAAAGAACACGCAATAAAGCGAATGAATTTATACGTCAAAAGAATCGAATTTGAAATATGAATTCATGCAAAAAACGATGAGAGAAAAGAGTGATACTTTGTTGGCTAATTTTTTGATTTCTGACATCGCGGCTTCCAACTCTTGCTTCGTTTTTTCATCCGGCTGGGGTGCGGAAAGAATTGCACTGTGCTTCTTTTTTACTTCTTCAACCAAGTTTGAAACCTTCTCTATATTTTCCAGGATTTCCTTGACCTGTTCAAGATGAAAATGAGTTTTAGAATAGTTAAACTTGTAAGAAAAAATCCTTATTATTATTAAGTTCAAATAGAGTCAATCTTCAGAAAGTCATTGAAAATTTTCTCAAAATTTGTCAGTAAAGTGCAAAAAACGGGATTATTAAGCTTAAATTAAATGGTATCTTTTTTAATTTATATCTAACACTGGATCTATTAAAATATTTGAACACAAAAAAGTAGAATTTATTTAAGCACATACTAATATTAAACTTTATTCAAAATTATACAAAAATATCATTACATTATATCATTCCTATTTCTCCATATTTAAAAACAAAAAATGAATATTTCAAGGAACTATTAGAAAAATTGCATATTTTTATAATAAAAACAAATATAAATAAATAGAAAAAAGTAAAGCTTTTATCCAAATAAATTCCTTGACAATAGATTTTGGAAAGAAAGAATAGTTTGATGGAAAGTCCTTCCACTTGAATCCAAACTATTCCTTATTTGCATCCCGCTTCCTCTTTCTCAATCCGCTGCTCCAGTATCGGTATATTTGATCCGAATAAGACCAGAGTGGTCGAAAATTTATTGTCAAAGAATTTATTTGAATAAAAGTTTCACTGTTTTCTTCTTATTTACCTCTTCTAACTTTTATTCATGACATCTCAGCAACATTGTCTAAACAAAATTATTTTTTGGAAAAATTTTCCGATTAGGTCTTTAATCTTCTTAGTCGGAATAGCAAAATTAGTAGAAGTTTAAAAAATTGTTCAGTCCATGAAGGATTCGGATTATTGAAGTTCGAAATAACGATGGTGCACAGTATATATAAAAATACATCACTTGTTCCACAAAGTCTTCCATGAAGGAGCTTCCTTCAATGTCGATATTAACATCGTCGGTCGCTAAATCTTCATCACTCAGAGTCTGAAACAAAAATAAAAGAAATTTGTAGAGAAGAGATATGTCGGGACACGTAGCTTGAGTTCTCGCTCAAACAAGAAGGTTTATACCATTTATCAATAAAAAATAAAAGCTTAATCATGCTGGTTTTAGTAGAACATTTACAGCGTGCCAAAGTAATTTTTTTTCTGAAATCGTACTCATATCGTTCATGCGAACAAACGGGCTTAGTTTTTTAAAAAAATAAAGACTTTCGACTTAGAAAATTTATTAGAAGAAGGTGCGGTGAATTTGTTTTCAAAGAACGTCTTCTTCAATTAAAAAAATTAAAATCACGTGTGGTAAAGTGAATACCCACGGTAAACTATAGCATGACAACATTGTTGTACTCTTGAGACAATTGAGTAATGCGATAACTTTTTTTAAGCTACCGGAAAACGTCAACAGAGTTTGCCTAACCAGAATAATGTCTTGTATGATGATTAGGAGGTAGTCAGATTAAAATATAAAAATTTAATTTAATTACGAAAACATTTTCATATATAAAGGGTATTCAATGGTGACTCAAAAAAATAGTATTTTTTTAAACTTTATAATCACATTCTTTGTGATTATGATTTTTTAGTTTAAAAAATAAAAATTTTTTATTGAGAATACGCTAATTTAAAATTTTAAAGAAAATATAAATTATTGAAAATTTAATAATATTTGAAGGAATAAAATCTTTGCATAAAACTCTATTCAACATTCAAAGTAATCTTTCAACAGACGTTGTAAGTGAGAATATTTTGTAGGTGATATTCCAAAGACTCATATATTGGCTAGTCTTGTATAAACGTTTAACTTCTATTACATTTTAAAACGTTTTTGTTGAGTCGTTTTTCAAGGAAATGCGATTTTCACAATTCGCAGAGAGCTCAGCAATCAACATCCTTGCCACCCTGATGACGAAAAAGATGACGAGCAGCAAAAGCAAGCATTTTACTACTTTCTCACGCTGAAGTTCGTTAAGTAAACATTTTAGCACGACTATTATTAATATCTCAAATGCTTTGGAAACACACACACACACACACACGCGCCACACACAAGATTTAAATGAAAGGCATTATATCCTGAGAAGATAACTTTTTCTAATGAAAGTTATTACAGAAATGAGAGGAGTAGGAGTTGTTTGGTTCGTTTGCAGGAATAAGAAAACTTTTTCGATGTTAGAAAATCGATGCTGAAACTTATCGTGGCAATAGTTTGTTTGGTTGGTTGGTTGTGTGTGTGTTTGTGTGGTACTTATTACTGTAAATTAATCTTAAAAAGTGGAGAATCAATAAATGCTATCATATCATCATCATCATCATCATCTATGATTACACTAAATATTCCCTAAACTCGAATCAACGATATTCCATCTCACTTTCCATACATGCTACAAACACAGACCAAAAGTATTATGCCAGACAAAATTATATTTCAGCTCATCCTTACTTTCGCTGTGGTGAATCGAGTTGTTGATTGTAAGGGGATGTAATGCGATATATATTTAAGAGAAGACATTTCCTTTCATTTTTTCAAAACCAAAGTATGCGGAGATGTGGCACCAAAATGATATTTCGGCTACTATTTCGGGAAAATAATTTTATTCGGCTAGGCCAGTGATATAATTGTATACAGTAAAATCTTATATCAAAGTGGGGTAAGTCGAGCATTCGGTTGTATGGAAGTTTTCTCTTGTTCCCAATCTCAAAAAATCTACGCTTAACCAACTCTTCTTTAACTCAAAAGAAATGTCAGCTTACAAAAACCGACTCCAAAAGCTAAAAAATGCCAATTGGACAGCAAATACTTAAAAATTTAGAATCTTTTAATTATTTAAAATAAAAAAAAATTTATACTTGAAAAATTGACTAACTTTTAAATTTTATTAGATAGCGATGTAAAATCCTTCAAAACCTCAGACTCCCAACTTAGCAACCCTGGTTCTAGTGTTAGGTTAATAACCCATTGAATTCCAATGTTCCTCTACACTGTAGTCTACAGGAACCATTTTTTTCCTACAACTCAATTTTGTAGGCTATATAAGAATTTGAAATTGGTAGAAATTTACGTTTTTATAAGCAAAATAGCTTTTAGATACAAAAAAAATTTTCTTTTTGAATTCCTATTTGTTATCAGCACAAACTTTTTAAAAAATGTGAACTTTGGTAAAATCTGTGTTTAAATGGGAAAGTTACATGATGTTTTATCTAAATGTTCCTTTAGACTCAAGAAAAACATTGAATTATGCAAAGTTTAGTAACTTTAGGATGATAAAAGGTTATTTTATTCCTTTTTATAATAATAAAAAAATTCATGTAACTTTTAAGTGAATATATCAAGTTTTGGACTTTAATGGCTTATGATCAGCAGAGCGAACCAAAGTCAATAAAGGAAATTTTTTTTAAAAAAAGAACAAAAAGTCACTTTGACCTTCAATCAAACAGCAAAAAACTACCCTAGTTGTACAGGCTACTCCATTTTGTGGTATAGAAAACATTTATTGTTTATATAAGAATTAGTTATCATATATTAACCCTTTAAGATGTAAAATGTTATGTTAGGTTTTTTTTTTAATTTTTTGCCATATTTTCTTGGCTTGTTTGGAATGAAAGTTCTTTCAGGTATATGTCCTTTATATACATAAAGCTGTTCATCAATAGTCAGCGTACTTTCTAGGATCAAACATTGTAAACGTTTTTTTGAAGGGTAGTCCAAACCTCTCTGACTGCCACTAACTTGTCAATTTTCTTTCTTTTCGAGCTCATCAAGCGAAAATCATTTCATAAACGATGGATAAGTTTTCTTACAATTTTGATGGATGTAAATTTTATCTTGACTAAAGTATAAGCATCACTAAATCTTTAAGATTAGAAATGTGACGAAGTTGAACTTTTGAAATGTTTCTTGAAGACTGAATGAAAGTGGAACCTTAGAATACATTATGTTACCACACTTGATCTCTTCATTCGACAATGAGTTTGATCCTCGTAATTCTCAGCAGTTTCTTCTACGTCTCCTCCATCACTATCATCATAAATATCATAATTTCAAACACATTCTTCATAATAACAATCTTCACTGTTCTTTTCTACGAATATATAAATGTATCTTCTTTCATCAGCACTCTCAACATCATCTAATCGCCGAAGAATTTAGCGAACAATTGGATTCACCAAAGTTCAATTCCTCATTTTCAATATTTTTGCTTTCACTAAAATACCTTTTCTATGTCACGGAACAAAAAATTTAGCATTATAAAAGTAAGTGTGTCTTGTGTGTGTGAATAATGTGATACTGACGAATAGAATACACATGTGTAAACATACGACGTGTGACTCTGCTTATTACAAAATTCATTACTTTTACTATAAACAAAATTGCCCATTTTGGAGTAGCATGTAGTATTGCGGGCTAAACCAATTTTAAAAACTAGTTTAAACTATATTTTCTTCAATTATTTTGTATGAAACTGCTTTTAGAAAAACAAAAATTAAAATATTTTCAATGATTATTTCATGTTTAATTAGAAAAACTTGCATTTCCACTTTTTTTCCTAATTTTTAATGTCTATTAATTTTCATTATAAATTTCTTTTTAATTTTGTTGGTGAATAAAAAGATGAAATTAAGAAAAATATAAAAATAAAAATCTCGAATAAAATAGCTGTAAAAAATCTCCTCTAGGACGAATAAAAATCAATAAAGTCAAAAAAAAAACAAATGTCACATTGAACCAATTTTAAACTAGTTGAACTAAAAAGTCGCTTGAAAAAATGTTTTTTAATTCAACAAAAATGATTTTAAACCTATAGTTATTTTGCCCAAAATTTTAATTTTTTTATTAATCTAATATAATCTAAGAAACGAGAAAGCTTTAAAAAAATTGTTTAGGTCAAAAATTTGGTGCAATAGGTCAAAAAGCCACCCTTTTTTTATTTATAAAGTCAAAAAGTTTGTGCCCTCATGATCAGTTACAAACAGAACTGAGGATAAATCGAAGAGAAATGTCGTGTGACAAAGTGTTACTAACCTCAAAATAACGAACTTTCAAGAGAAGCGGAATTTTGTTATAATAAGAATCCATTATATCCAAAAGAATTACAAAACCATCTTTTTCAGGCATTGCAATCGAAACATTACTTTTATTACAGATTTAAATATTGATTTTGAAATAGCGTGCAAGTTTTTTTAAAAAACTGAAATTCTCGATATATTTTCACAAAATTGGTGAAATACCCTGGATTCGAGAAAATTCTATGAATTAAGGAAATAAAGTGCAGTTTTGATATTAAAGAATAGGAATTTGAATAATAGAAATGGTGTCATTATACTCTATTAATATTGTAACACCTTTTTTATCTATAGAATGAGATTTAACGAATTTGTAAAATTTTAAGATGATTCAATCCGTAAAGAAATATAGCATTAGTACCATTAGTGTCCAAAAAAATTTGAGAAAAAAACTATTTGCCCCTTTTAAATTTGGCGCCACATTGGATAAAAGGTAATTTGACAAATAAAATTTTCATCGAGGGCTGCCTTTTTGATAAGATGTCTTTTTAATGTAAATTTTGATGATTTTTGGAATAGACTTTATTAATATTCAAACGCAATTCCTACAGAAAACTGATCATGTCTGTTAAATTATAAATGAATTTCAAGATACAATGGTCAGTGTGTTGGCCAGAGACCACTAAAATATATGTTCGCTTTTTATTCTTTATAATATAAGAAGCAAAATATTTTTTATTTTTTTTGGAAAACATTGAACTGAGAAATTTAGATTATAAAAAGTTCAAAAAATAACTTAACAAATATCACAATAGCATACTCTTTCTAATCTACCACACTATGACCATTTTAAAAGACCCTTTATCAACCTATCTCTTATTCACTGTAAATTGCCTTCTACTTTAAAACATAGTTTCGTCATACCTCTAGACAAAATAGAGCTAAATCGGAAATATTAAACTACCGTCCAATATCTAACTTGCTGTTAATTCAATCCTCAGTACAGCTTGAAAAAAAGTCTCTTCAAGTGACTGTATCGAATCAGAAAGGTGTTGGATATGTTCGGAAGATAAAAAGTTTTATTAGCTCCAAGTTGACACTAAAGGAAAGCAAGGATACTCAAATAGTCAATTAGCAAAAACAAATTCAATTCATCCATCAAAAAGAATAAAGAAAACGGAGGAACAACATGCAACAAATGAGTCAATCACTACTTATGAAGATGATGTCTCAGAATCTTCTATCAGTGAGTTGCACAGTGAAGAAGAGGAACCTTCCCTTAAAAAATATAATAAAACTAATTCATCTACTAAATTCGTAACAAATATATGTTTATCAACGAGCAAAGCTGCCAAGGTTTGCAGAACTAGGTATTGACGTTCCCATTCCAACTCAACCAGCAATATACAAAGCTGTTAGAAGAAAAGGATCTGATATGAAAAAAGAAATGATGGAAATGTTATCTAAAGAATTTTGGTGTGTCCATTTTGATAGAAACAAAATTTATGGTAATGAAATTCAGATTTATAGTGCTGAAAAAATGAAACAAGAGAAGTTAGGATAACTGTTGCAATAATAGTCGATGGAAAATTTCAAACAATTGCTGACTTCGTTGCAAATACAATTGAAGAATATAAGCTTTGGGAGTCGATAAAAATGATCATCAGTGATGCTACAAATGTCAACACTGACAGAAAAAAGGGAGTAGTCAAAATTTTACAGAAAATGTTTGCTGAGAGGAATTTAGAAGAACGACAATATATAAGTTGGCAGCATCACATACTTGATAGAATACTTTATCTGGGAATGAATCAATATTTCAAAGAAAACAACACTTCCCCTAACAGAATATCTATTCATTGTAGAAGTTGTGAAAAATTACAGCAAATTGGTTTTAAATTTTGAAAATGGTGAAAAATTTTTTTATGAGAGCTCAGTGGGAAGAGATGATATGAGGTTCTTGTTTCATCTAATACTAAATTTTAAATATTTTGAAGCAAATGGTTTTTTTCCAGAAATTAAGTTCTCAAAACTTCCAAACATCAGTAGAGCAAAGATGGAAGTCGAAAGCAACTTTAACAATTCTTGCCTTTATTCTTTTACCCAAGTGGAGAGCTTCCTTGGTTAGTACATGCCGCTTTATTGGTTATAATGGGAGAAAGTAAAATGAAAATGATTTCAAAACATGGTTTACAAAATCATTGGAAAAAAGAGAGTACAAAGTTGAACATTTCGAGGACTAACCAATGAGTTGAAAGAGCAATTAAAGTCATTCAGTATGTTTATAAAAGTTGTAAAAACAAAAATATCATGTCGAAAAAATTATTTTGAGTAATTTGAACATGAGATGAATGATGTTGCATTTTAAATATTTAATTAAAAAATTTTCTTAAAAATGTCTATTTCGGCTCTGAAATGTTTTTTTGATTGGTGAGTGAACTTTTTTTATTTTGTTCATCTCTGGACAAAAACTCATTAATAAATAGCATAGAGTTTTCAAGATGAAAAAAGTTATAACCCTAATATACATACTTATATAATTTTTTTCCAAAAGTGAAACCTCCACTACAAAAACTTCGACTTTGCTTAATAAATTAAATATAATATATCATAATTATTTACTATCTAAAGTAAAAAAGGAGGGTTAAGTTGTGGCTTCGCTTCGATGCTGCAGTCTGTTGGGCTCGATCGAGCATGAATGCCCTTTTTTATAGTTTGACAGACCGCCAAATTTTTTTTAATGAAAACATGTTAAAGTAGTTTCGACCCCAAGGGAGAAAATTTCAATAAACCATTAAGGGATAAAACTATGCCAGGATGATATTTAGGGTGCAATGGATATCTGATCTGAGTGTATAGAAATTACAGACATAAATTAACATGTATGCATTGGTGCTCTATCAACATGAATGTTGCATAAAGGGAACAAAAGAAAAGCCAGGGAAATCCATTGATGGCCAAAATGGGAAAGATGGTGAAGAGGGCAAGCAAGGAAGGAAAGGAACGTCGGGTCTTCCTGGAAAACGCGGTCCAAAGGGAAACAAAGGCGAACCCGGATTCATGGGAAAGGATGGGATTGATGGTTGGCCTGGATCCAATGGTTTGGATGGAGAACATGGTAGCAGAGGTAATCTTGATTTACGTTTAGTGTAGTTATGTCATTTGTTCGCTCATACCTACTTTCTGCCTCAAATAATTTAATGAAAATATGTGAAACAATCAAAGTAGGATAAGAATAATTTTTAAGCAACATAAAGAGCTCAAGGTAAAAAAATTTTCCGTTGGTTAAAAAGGATCCAAATTGAAGGCATAACTCTTTCTTTATTATAAACCAAATGTGTTATTGCCTTCAAAAATTGCATAGAGTCCGTAAAGCAAAGGTCAATCTCACTTATGAGCGTCTTCTTATTTTTAGTTCATTTTTTCACAATTTAAGTTTTTAAACGAATTTAATGTATTATTTTTAATAATTATTTAGTTTTTTTCATAATTATGACGTTTATCGAGGTATTTCATCTTAATAATTTAAATTTTGTATACTTTTCATTAATTTAGTTTACTTTTTGTAAAATATAAAAATGAAAATTATATATACATTTTTTTATTTTAAGAGCGTCCGTTTTTAGCTTAGGGCGTCCTTAAAAATAAAAAGATACTCTTAAAGTGAAAAAGAATGCAATTGAAGTGGAAAAAAAGGTGAAAAAGGGCGGGGTAACCCAATAAAATGCTATGCAAACATAACAACGGAGATCAACCAAATTATTATGAATTTGAACGTGACAACAAAAGTTGAAGGCTGCTAAAATGGATGTTTGGTTTATAATGAAGAAAATGTTGAATAAGCCCAAAGGTAAAATTTTTTAATTAAATTTGCATATCGCATATACACTAGTTAAAAAAATCCACAATTGTTGGTTGCGAATAGGCTTGAAAAAAAGTAGTCTATCAGGCATACTACAGGAATTGATGAAAGGATATTTTATTGATAAAGAAAACAATTGAAAATAAATAACTGAAGGTTGGAGAGTTTTATATGAGTGAATGTAGTCTGAAGGAAAAGAGTATATTAGACACGCTGAGATGTTTATATGAAAAAAATGTGATTGATTCACGGGCGCACATCCTTGAAATTATTGGAGAAGGCGGACTTTCAAGCTTCTTCCAAAAGACAACACATTTATATGAATTCCTACTGCTCTCTTGTCTATTCTATTTCATTCTTAATTAAGCTTAATGTAAACCCCCGCCCTATTAAGCTTAACGTCAACAATGAATGAGGCCTTAAGCCTTCTTTCTCACTTCAAATAGATGCGCACCATCTCCAAATTATGTGTAGAAAAGGGGTAAAGATATCAATTAGCAATAAAAAAAATTGGAAATTTTATTGAATGAAAAAAATCATTCAATAATTTTCAGTTGTTCCTTCTTCCTAAAAAATGAAAAAATGTTTTATTGAGAAAAATAAATTAAAAAAACACATCCAAATTACATAACTTTTCTGAGGTAATTTCTATCAAAAATGTAAAACAGAACTAAAGTTAGAAAACTTCGTATTAGAATTTTTTCATTCTTTTTAGTGCATAAGAATAAGTGTAAGTTAGTTAAACTCTCAAAAAAGGGTATAAAATAAAGATAAAATTGTGAAAACAAAAAATTAGGATTGCATTACTTCATTTTTCTCAGCATCATTCAAAAATAGTTTAAAAGCTAAATTGGTGCAAGCTACAAAAATCTACAAAGAGTAAAATAACGTTTAACATTTTGCAATGATTTGCCTTTTATAATAACTTTTAAGGAAAAAAAGTCTATCAGAAAAAGTTATAGAGCTTCAACAAAAACTAAAAAATTTTAGAGCATAACTTAAGTTTTTTGAAAACTAATATGTATCCCCTACAGCATACTCTATGGGTGGCATGACAGGTTGGTTGAGATGATGGACTCAGCACGGAAGCCTCTGGCTCCTCATCGATACCAATTTGTTCATAGTTTGATATAAGCGGTACAGCAGTGCCTTGTCAATGAAAACACACCCACGGTACCTTTACCTTACCTTTTACTCAAAATTGAAAAATTTGCTACATAATTAACATAAAAGAGATAGGAGACAAATCAAACTAATAAAGCAATTTTCACTATTTTAAAATAAAAGTGTCTGTTCTCAGAATAATTTCAAAATAATAGGAGGCATAAAAATGAGATAGTTTATCGGCACTTTATTTGATATTTTCAAGTTTTTATAAGCAGCAAAAGCCAGCGTTGAAGTAGCTAACCCTTATAGGGTGATTTGGTAACGCTTGTATTTTTTACATTTTGTAAGGAATCATAGTATGCAAAAAATGGTAGTTCAATCACTTTTCATAAAATTATTTAAGTCTAGGAACACAAAATCATAAAAAAAAACATTTAAACTAATAAAAATCATAGTATACGAGAGCAAGAAAATCATTGCGTTTTTTAACTATTTATGTCTACAAATAAAATTCTGATAGCTGTCATAAATAGATCAAGTACATTTTTAACAACTGAAACATTTTGTTTCGATATTATATTTTTATTATAATAATCAATAAATTTTCTTAAAAAAAAAAGATTTAATTATGTACAATGTACTTACAAAATTTAACAATAAAAAATATCCCTGCTCAAACATTAAACAAATCGAGTATTTTTGCTTTTAATTTGAATAAATAATCTCAGCTATTGAAAAAATTAAGGTTTTCAAATGTAACAAAATGTAACAAACGTATCGATAAAGATTAAGTGATCTTTGTTGACAATTTTTTTTACAAGAGTATGACAATATTCATAATATAAAATTGTAACGTTTGAAAACTATTTTTCTCTCATTTAAAAACAAATAAATTTTCATTTTTGCAAAATGTTTGGTGTATTGATGGAACTAAATTTTTACCAAAAATCTGTGATTAATTTGAATAGATGAACTTTGGCATCATGAAGAAAGGTTCTGAAAATATTGAACTTATATTCCGCTAACAACTAGTTTCTAATGAGATAAAATAAAATTATTTTTAATTTAGCTCTAAATACAAATTAGAGAGAAGAGAGCTGAATGAGATAGGAGAGCTTGAACAAGAGAAGAGAGCTTGAGGGAAAGAAGAGAGCTTGAATGAGAGAAGATGTGCGCCCCTGGCCCAAAGCTATTTTTATTTTTTTGGAAAAAAATTATACTCGGTCTCTATACATTGTGTACTCTTTTGAGTTTTCTCACCTTTTATGTTTCAATATGCTTTTTTGAAAATAACAACCCATAAACTTAGGCATCATATAAAATTTGATGTATATATATAACCTCTATATAAGGATATAATCCCTTATCTATTTATAATCCATTACTTTCCTTTCCTTTACAATTCTGAAAAAACACAATATTTGCTTAGGACAATATAATATTTAAAATCGTGCAAATTGCAAAGTATAGGTAATAACTTTTGTAACATCGTATGAGGTAGCAAAATATGAACAGAAAGTTTGATATTTTTTTATTTTTTAAAGAATATTTTTCGATTCTTTGATTACAGAATTTTATTTTGATTATTTGATAAAATAAATTATTTAATATCGTGAAAAAATTAATAACTTATCTAACATCCTCTCCCCGAATGAGGTATATCAAATCTTACATCTAGCAAAATATGAACTGATAGGTTGGAGATATATATATAACTATTTTAAATTTCCAATAAAATAGTAACTATTGATATTTTTATGATGCTGCGAAATTATCAAAGATATTATTATAAAAATAAGATGTGTAAGTTATAATCGCGATTATCGATTTAAAAAAGCGAGAAAATCTGGCCTCAAGAATCCAAAGTGTTGGCAAGTCTGCATATTAATAATAACAAGTGTAATAGCTTGTAATTGTTGCATCATCAAGATTTTGTGGAATATATTTAAAATGTGATATATTGTATTGAATAGCTTGACGTTAATTTATTCTCTTCTGTGTTTGATAAGTAATTTTAAATACACTTAATATTTTTGTCATAAAATTCTTTCATGAATTGAAAGAATGTCAAAAAACAAAGTATTTTGGAACATTTTTTCCAAGTTTTTCTTTAATTTTGTCTAATCTGTTTATGAACTTATTAAGATTTTTAGCTTGGGCTATGAATCATGAAAGACAATTCCTGCCTTCAATAGATGGTTGTGATTAAGATAAAAAAAATGTCAAGATCCGCTAAAAAATGTCTTTTTCAAAGAGGGATATCTTGAGATTCTTTTGGAAAATATTGATAGTATATCTCTTAAACTCATTAATATATAAAAAAGTTTAATATTCTTTGATAATATTTTACATAGTTATGAGCAGGGCTTCGGGGCTGGAGTCGGAGCCAGAGGATTTGTCTACATGAAGCATGAGCCTGAAAGATTAAAAATATGGCTCCAGGCAACTTAAATACATAGTTGATTCGGAAGGATATATAGTCAAAATATCAGCTATTTCTATTTTTCCCATAATTTATTCAAATTTTCATCTCCTAGGGCTTCACAATGAAATTAAATGAGAATATAAATATTGTAAAAATAAAACTTTTACGAGCACAATTCATTACTGTTGCATTAAAAAATCTTATCCAGATTTTTAATTTTTTTTGAATATGTTATCTTTCAATTTATTATTAATTATAAAATACTTACTGACGAGCGTAATGGTAAGTTGGTAGGGTGTCATAGGTGTCTTGATGAAGCCCTAATGCACTCCAATGCCTAGGTATAAACAAACTGCCATCTCAAAAAAACAAATGAAAGATTTCTAGTTTCTGATCCAGCTCTTCAATCAACTAGTCCAAATCAGTCTACTTATTGAAAAGTGTAAAGTTATTTTATTAGATGTATTCAATATTAGTATGATACCTAATTCAATTTTTTAAATATTTAAATTTCTTAATCATTCTAAAATAATATATATTACTTTTCACTTTTTATATGTTCGAAAATGGCGGTTTTGAAATCGGAATATATCAAACTTTAATTAGTAGACTTATGCTTTTATCAGAGATAAAAAGCAATGCCTTTATCATAAATTATTTATATAAATAAAATAAACACTAATAAAAATAGTGAATATACAAAGTATATAAATAAGTAAAATGAGTGTATAGTGTGAGTGAGTAGTTATGACATTTACATGAAATGAAGACTTTTTCTAGTAGAACATATACAACAGATTTAAGAGATTGCTAGGGAAAATTTTCAGTGTTGGGAAACTTTCCTCGAACCTATAGTAAGTAATGCTAGTAGTAGTTTTCACTACTTCTCTTTCTATATATCATATGCAAAAACTAACACACGCCACAACACACTGTAAGAGCTGGATTAGGAAGAACTTATACATTTTTGTCTCAAGGGAGTTTCATAGAGGGAGGTTCGGTTCTTTTGTCTTTCTTTATCTAAAGGCTTGGGTAGATATGATTTCAGTTATCCAGTACTATTTATATTCAGGATGGGTTTCTTTATCAATGTATATATAATATAACGCTTCTAATATTCGGAATATGTTCTCTGTTTTATGAACGTTACGCCTCGTGTAAAATCATAAGCATATAAAAATATAATAAAATTAAAGTGTAGATCATCAATTGTAAGCATATACTAAGACGATTATATAGTTATATAATCTAGTGTTCTAGATATCATATACGTAGTATAGCTATAATCATTTTTTATATCAATGCAGTGCCCGCGCTACCTATATAATTTTGGGGCACGTGTCCCCCCCCCCTGTATTAATCTTTGCCCCCCCCCCCTAAAATTTTTGGTTATGCCCCATGCACTTTTTAAAGGAAAAATAAATAAGCAAAAATTGTACACAATAATCTTATATAAATGCTGGTGTATGTGTATGTATAATATGAAATTTCTATAGGTTTTTATACAGAAGTACTTTATGTTTTTCAGGAAAGTAATATAGGATATAAAGTAATATAGGAAATAAATTTTTTGCAAATGTGTTTCTTTGCCCCATTTCAGCCCCCTTGAAATTTAGCTTTAGCGCGGGCACTGTATTAATGATTAAAAAAGTTGACGGAGCCGGAGCTGGAGCCAGACAATTTTTTTCTGGCTCCGAAATCCTGGTTATGATAGCCTGAATTTCCATTGTATAATAAATCAGTAAACTAGACAAAGTAATTCTACAGGTGTACCCGTTATGTCTTTTGCCAATTTTATAAAATAATTTTGAACTTTTGTTTCATACAAAATACTATTTACTTGACAAAAAAATAAAGCTTTTGAGCTTTGAACTTTTTTCCTTATTCAAAACTTCAAAATTATGCATCTCTAGAACTATAGTGATAAGGAAACCCTAAAAAGTTTTTTGCAAGATTTTCAAAATACTCAGTTTAAAGTTTAAACTCAAACCACTCCCAAAAGTAAAGAATAGATACATCTATGATGATGTACAAAATATAGTGAATTTTAGCAGGAAAATTTGATATGAAAACACTTATAAAATTAATATATATTTTTTAATATGAAATCTCTTTTGGCATTATTTTGAAATCATATAAATCGCTTGTACCATGATTCTCTGGGGGTATGAACATGAAATTTAATGCTCTATACTTCTTTTAGGTATTTTTATACAGTTTCGAAAATTCTACAAAAATAAATAAATTTATAAAAATGTTATACTTCTCCTTTGAGTTAGATAAATACTTAAATGCTCACCTAACTACAGCTAAAACCCGGGCAAAAGGCTACCTCTCTCATTAAAATTTTTTCCCTCCCTCGCCCTCATGCTAAATTTGTACGTGAGTTGGTCGCTGCAATCAGAATAGACCAAAGTTGAGCTAAAAGTGAGATAAATACACCCCCCCCCTCCACTCAGCCCAAATTTCCCAAAATTTAACACTATGGGATGCATAATGGGAATAAGGGTCATTTTGATCCAGATTTCTAAGGGATGGAAAATTAGCCTAGTGTAAGTCGGAAGAGGAGAGTTCGCGTTAAACTTATTAAGTATTTGGCTCCCGGAATCGAGTTGAACTTTTGGAAGTACCAGGGGTCGAAGTTGGTTTTTTAGCAAAGGGTGTATTGTATATCAGGCATATTGCTATTTGATAATCGATTTTGATGCCTTAGCCCGTTAACGCCCAGAGTCGACTTCACAAAAATAAAATCGTCTGCGTTTATCAAGGCTCTTTAATACAAATCTTATGCTTTACTTTTGATATCGTCTGATTGTTCTGGTCGTTAACGGATTAAGATGTAAATTTAAATGCAGTGGTGCAAAGCAACTAAACATTGCATAGTTTGATGAGAGAAGTGAAAAAGAAGACATTTTTAATATTGAGATACAGAATTCGCTTTCTTTTATCAGTCTCTTGTGAGTGAGTGAGGCAGGCACACAGCTGCTATTCAACAAACTGAGAATATCCTTCACTTTTAAAAACAAATCAGCAATAATGTGATTATTGAGCATGGTAAAAAAGTCTTATATAAGTGGACTAGCATTGCACTTAAATACTCTTCATTTTTAAAAGTACTCAACTAAAGCTAAAAAGAGTATAAGCAGGAGCGTAAACTCTATAACAATATTTCCTATTTTTGATACACCCACTATACCTGTATTTAACCCATTAAGTCCCAATGTTCCCATTTGGGAACATAAGTAATTTCATCTTCGTCTGCTTTTTTCAATGACTTTGAATATAAATCGTCTGCGTTTTTTTAAATATCGTCTGATTTCTATGGTACTTAATGGGTTAATGCTTGAATATACGTACTCGTACTCACAAAATATAAATAGCAGAGCTGCAGAGCGAGAGTTGGCACAGCCAAAAATTCACAAACATTTAAAATAGTGTTCCTATGTCTGCCGCTGGAGAATGATTATATGAATTATATATAATTATATATGATTATATGATTATAGAATGAAGTATGGCTAAAAAAGGTGCATTTTTTAATATTAATATTCTAGTAACCACTTTTCTGTTTAAAAAATACAATAAACCTCTTCTTTCACATGCAGAAAACAGCTAAAACTTTCTCGCAATTTGATTTGCAATCTTGATCTTGAGCTAGGTAGAAAAATCCTATTTAATCCGTAAATGAATATAAAATAAATATAGTAGGACAAGCCAGTATTAAAAATAATATTTCGACTCTAACTTAAGTCAAAGAGAGAGCTTCTTCCCTTAAATCTTCACTACAAAAGCCGTTCCCTCCGCTTTCTGCTTGACTTAACCCATTTAGGACCAATGTTCCCAAAGGGAACGCAGACGAATTCCTACTTTACATGGAATTTAAAAGGAATTACTAAAGTCGTCTGCTTTGCTTGGTCTTAAATTGGTTATTAAGATGGAAAAGACTCAGAGTCGCAATATTCTTTTGGGTCTTTTCGTTTAGAAGGCCACATTAACCGGTTATCGACCACAGTCGACTTTACAAAAATATGAATCGTCTGCTTTTATAAATGCTTTTTAATACAAATCTTCTGCTTTACATATATTGATATCGTCTGGTTATTCTGGCCGACAACGAGTTAAGTAATCACCATTTCGTCAGCCTTTTATAGTTATTTATTTACCCTTTTATTTACCATTTCGTCTCCCTTTTACAGTTATTGCTTGATAAAAAAAGTGCTAGATTCAGAGGGAAAAATTTATTCAGATATGGCCAATTTTATTCCTTTGATTAAATAAAACTATTCTTAATATCCATTAAAGTTATTAATTTTTAATTTTTTTAATTTCCGTTTCCTTTTATAAACAACAAAATGTGGGTAAACGCAGAGAATTTTCCTTAGAATTTGGCAACCAGGACATAATTATAAAAGGCAGGCGAAATGGTGATTACTTGATGTGGCCGTCTAAACGAAAAGACCCATTCTTTTTAATAAAAATTTGTCATACTATAATGTTATGTTCCTCGTTTATATTTTGCAATACATAATATGACTGACAGCCATTCAGCCTCGTGCTTCTGTAAAATAAGTATTTTAAATATTGGTTAAACACGCAAAAAGTTTATCTATCCTTCTTATAAGGGATATAGAGACGTGAACAAGCAAACTTATTTGTATACAATGGCGATTTTATTAAATATTACCAAATTACAAAAAAATACTTTAATCATTGTCCAATAAAAACGCGCAAGGAAATATACAACTGTTTTCTGATTAGGCAACTTAAATACACGATAGTTGTATCGTAAGGCAACTTATATAGAAAACACTACATGTTAGCAGTATAAAATAAATGAGCACTAATTTTTAAAGATTTTGACGAGAACAACATACAAAAATGTAAGTGAAGCATAGAAGGGAAATTTTTCTTCTAGATCAGGAATATTCATAGCAGTATGTACTTTTGTTTTATAGAGTGTAAAATTTGAGGCTGGTTTAAAAAGATAAGTAACAATAGTGGAGTAGTTAGAGAAGGAAGGGTTAATCTCTACTCCACTCTCTTTTGACCCTACTGAATTTCTTATTGTACTACATAACCCTTTCGTGACCAGTGTGTCATATATGATACATAAACAATTTTACCTTCGTCTTCTTTTTCAAATACTTTTGTATATGAATCTTCTGCTTTTTAATAAATATCGTCTGATTTTTCTGGTCTGGAAAGGGATAAAATGTAAAAAAATAAAACACAAAATCTAATATTCTGCTTGAAATAAAGGTCATCAAATTTTTAAAAGACACTTATGGCAGGCTTGCATAAAAAAGAAAAAAAGTTCTGCAGTTAAGGAGATAAAGCATTTAATCCCACGAGACAAAAAATTATTTTGATCCCAGTTGGGGTCGCGACCTCTAGAGTGAGAATCACTGGTATAGAGAATTTGTATAATTTCATTTCAGATACCCCAAACGATTCCTCTTTAATATATTTTTAACATATTAAATTTTTAAATTTTAAATAACAAATCTTGCTTTCATTTTTTGCAAGGATTTTAGGGTGAGCAAAGTTGAAAATCTGCAATTGAATAATAATAATTAAGTTTAGTTGAAATGTAAATATGGAACACGAGCAATCAAATTAAATATAGAATACCAGCAGGCTGCATTTCTATTATCGGAAATATTTTAACAAGTGACATCTTTTCACTTCCTTAGAAGACATGTTGTGGTATCGGAGGGAAAATACTCGATACTTAAAATTAAAAATCCTTCCTTAATTCAATCTTCGACTAAAGAAACGTCCACTCCAAATCCATACAAAAATAAAACCTTTTTTCGTTTTTAAAATACTTAAAGAAATCCGCCGCTTATCACTTTAAAATATCCGACCCCACCGATTTCTGAATCAAAAACCCGACTTAGAAGGTCTCAGATTTGGAAGCACACCATTCCAACATCACGGTTATACAATCAGTTCTATACACAAGTAGAGCAAAGTGTGTCTTCTCAATGAAAACACTTCAATGCTTATTTTCGCTTCTTAATACTTTATAAAGTAAATCAAATTTGAAAGCATTCAATTTCATGATCTTGGTGGATGATGTGGCAACAGGTAAGGTGGTACTGGTTCGCTGCTTCATTGCATTTTTCATCCTCATTCCTTGTAAGAAAAATAGTTTAAATCAATACTTTTTTAATTAATATAATCTAAAGTTAATTGAAATTTCAGTCAATGAGGTAAAAGGAAAATGACAAACAATGGATAAAATGTATTGTTGCTTTTTATTCAAATATAGAGAGGATTTGTAGCAAAACTTTGTATACATAATACATACAGACACGAAGAACTCAACGTTAATACAACTGTATTATGTGCGAATTTATGATTAAACCAGAGAAAAAAGTTTCTTTCAAATCAAGGTCCTGTAATGATATCGTTGAAAGCGTGATCAAATAAAATAAGAACAAACTTATATTGCGATGCACGTCAAAAGAATGAAATAAATGACCTGAAAATTACTTTACTTTCCTGGCCGCATACTGGCCCCCGCACGTATAACTCGCAACGCGGTCAAAATATAGTTCTCAAATATTTTAACACAATTTGAAATATTGTATAGGCTAGGCGACACGCGATAAAATTTAAAGTAGTATCCCTCTGCAAATTGTATTTAACACGCCCCATTTATAAGCACAAAGTTGTCGAATGGGGCTAAAGTCTTCAGGAAAACGTTTAAAGGTTGCAGGATAGAAGGCAAAATATCCAACTCGTGATACTTACAAAACCAAGTACATAAAAAATCCGACAGCGAATCATTGGAGTTCAGAATGAAAACTTCACTTCCAACGTCGACAAAAGAAGGGCCAATGAAAATGCTTAAAAAATAAAACTATTTTTTCATTATTTAAAATACGTAAAAAACGAATCCCAGTGCGAATCGTATCCTTTTAAAATATCCGATTCCACCAACTCCCGATTTTGCAATTCTCTTTGTAACTCACGTTTAGGCACGTCTATCCGTTGACTTAGCGCATCTTATTAAGTCGTGTGAATTATAATAATTAAACAAATTAAGAATTACTTCTCCAAATTATATATACGTTAGAGAGCATCTAGCCCGTTTGCTCGGAGTAAAAGTAGACGACATTAAATATTGTCTTCTTAAGAGATTTTTGATCAAGAACGGTCTATTTTTTTATAATAGGTATCGGCAACGGTAAATTTCCTATGATTACTGATCTTTTGAGACTAGCTCATAAACAAATTAGAGTTTATATTAGCGGTGGTGACGAGAGTGTAAAAAAGCATTTATATTTCAAGTATAGCCTCTTCTACATATGATACCATAAATAAATAGTTTATACTACATATGACATCATGAAATACATAGTTATTTAAGATAAGGGAAAATAAAAATTATTATTGTCCAATTGAATGGTAGAGTAAGAAAAAGTCTAGTTTTTAAATATTTTAATTTGTTAGCTCAAAAATATTCCTTTTGTTCTCTTTCATCTATTGGAAGTGAGACTTTTTAGTTTGGGTGGATAAATTTACTCTCCAAGAAAAAATAAATTTTTTAAACAAAAATATCAAATTTTAAATATTAAAATGGCTTTATTTTCAAAAGAGGTTGTTTAATATTAACATTTTTATCATAAATAGTCAATTGAGAAGCTTCTTCTAAAGTAAATATACTTTAGCAAATTATATTATTGAAAAAATTATTTATTCATAAGCATCAATCAAATAACTGGGATCGGTAGTACATCACTACCAAATGATATAAAACTCCTTATAAATCATGAAATCGTCTTAGTCATGAAAGGATAATCGTCGAATCAAATGGACTAAAGGAGTGAGTGAGGGCAAGCGCCTCGTTAAACGCACTCCATGTGGCAAGAAAGCATTTTGCCCGTGAAAAACTTGAGTCAGGAAACACATCACACACACACTATTAGCGATCTTTTACGTTTTTTACATATTATTCTAAATGAATTTTAAATTATTTTTAATGAAGAAAGTTTCTTACATACAAACAATTTGAATTTTTATGAGCCAATATGAAATCCAAGATTTTTGAATATTTTAATTTACCCTCTCAAAAATTTCAACAATGTGTTCTTTGTTGAATTATCATTTTTGATTTTAAATTTCAGTGACATTGTTGCTTGTATTTTTTCTATTACAAGTATGTAAGAATGATTCACGTGTAAATCTACATAATTTTACACACTTGATGCTTGAGAGCACTCATAGGATACTCTTTAAGTACATAGTAGAACACTGCATAGGTAGCGATGAAGCCCACTAACAACCAAACGTGCTACTTACGAGGATCGAGTGGGTACTATTCGGAAAAATTTCAGAGCCAGTCACAGGTGATTTGTACCTTTGAAAAAAATGGTCAAGAATCGAATACGAAAAACAGAGAAAAAGCTTCTTATAGTTCAAATATTCGCCAAGTTTATTTTTGAAACAATTCATTGTCTGTGATTTTACATCTGGAGATTTAAAATTCTATTCATCAACATAGAATTTCAATAGGAACTATTATTATTTTGGAATGATTTGGGCTTTAATTTAACCCATTTAAGAACAAGCAAAGCAGACGATATCTAAAAAAACGCAGACGATTTATATTCAAAGTCATTGAAAAAAGCAGACGAAGATGAAATTACTTATGTTCCAAAATAGGAACATTGGTCGTAAATGGGTTAAAATAATTTCATCAGAAAATTCCTTGAGTAAACTCAAGTATACCATTTCAATCTATATATCACATTTTCGTTCAGGATGTTAAAGATAAGTGTTATGTCAAGTCTTTTGGTTCTGTTACTGTAATATATTGAATGAAGTAGTAATTTTCAAAGTTTCCATTCTTTGACAATATATAAGATTGCTCCTCTTTTGTGAATATGCCTTATACTATTTAAATCTTCACCACGTTACAAGCATAATAATTTCCATTCTATTAATAGGACATCACAAAATGATATAAATTAAAACAACACCATCTTTATATTAATCATAAAGAATAAACCAAGTTTCATAGCATAGAAACAGTCATACAGTCTTGTATATAAAACTAAGTAATATTAGCGATTAAAACAAAGTAAATAGTACAAAAATTATGATTTAAACAACAAAAAACCACATGTACTCCGTTGTAAAAAGGAATATGATAGAATAAATTTGAAAAAAAACTAATCCGAAATCGTATTTTTACTTAATGCATCATGTTATAATTTAAAAACTTCAATAGAATTTTGAAAAATAATTAAAAAATTTCAAATAAAAGGCTAAATTAACTTACAGCTTTTAAAGCGGCTATCCTGTCTTTCGCCATGTTTTAAATGGAATATATATAATTTTTCATAAAAATAAAAAAATATTTAAAATAAAAATTACAGATTAAAATTACTCAAAAATTGAGGTTTTATAATCGGTAATATTATATAAAATATACAATTAAAGAAAATTTATTATATTAATATACATTTGTTAAGGTTAGCGTGCAGTTGAGTGTAGACCAGATAATGATAAAAAAATTATTCGATTGTTGATTCGATCAAACAACAAACTAAAACTATAATTTTAAACTTTATAACTGATAGCATTATAATGATTTTTTAAACAAATTATACTTAATTCATACCTACTAGTCATATTTACATGACTTTTGTTGTTTCTCAAAGATTAAAAATATTTTAATTTTACTCAATTACAACTTCCCATTACAAAATCACAATACTTCATTTCGCTGATATCCAGTCTACATTTACAAATTAGAAAATATGAAACATTACCCAATAACACTATCAAAAAATAAATATATTTAATATCCGTTCATTTATCTAAATTAATTTCTAGACGCTTAGCTGGGAATATAATATAGATTTTTCCAAACATTACAACATTATCTCAATCAAGGAATCGTACACAATAAATTTGAATCTACAGCTTATATCACTATCATAGACTTCTTTTCAATTCTCTCAATTAAATTAATTCCCAGCAGCATGTATAACAATCAATATTCCCTTTTTAATCTCATCACTAGCACACCTTTCATTTTTAAGCTAATTTATTTATTTACATTCACTAATCTGATGAAATTCTTTCTTTTTTGTTTTTATACTCCTTTGCAATTTATCCACCAAATTTTCTAATGATTATATATATATAAATATAAAGATAAAATATATTAATTTTTTTAAATCTGATTTGTTAACTTTGTAGATTTAAATCTTTCATTTTTTTTATTTTTATCTATTTAATTTTGTTTATAATTTTATATTTGAATGCTCATTTTTTTATCAATTTTTCTCTGATCGCCTTTGATAAACATCTACAGCTCATATCACTTTATCTTATCCATACAGCAATTATCTCATTCCTACAACAAAAAAATAAAAAGACTCCCTCAGGAAATTTTTTTTATCCCACCAGTCAGAGCCAGAAATAAAAAACGAAAAAAGATATTTTACTCCTCCTAATCTCTTCTTTTCAACTCCTTACCCAGATCCTAAGAAATATCTCATCCTACTCCAAATTTAAAGAAGATATTTTTTCCATATACTCAATGAACCCACTCATTAAAGCACTGTTCATAAGTGCAATTCTATTCTTTTTATCATATATTACTATTATTTTTTAACATACAAATATACTTACTCGTTTCTCATTTTTCTTTTGTTGTATTTACTTAAGTGATTCGTTCTCACTACAAAATTTTGTTTGATCCCAATAAAATAGATTTGATTTTTAATCAAGCTATGGATTACTTATATTTAATTAAAACTAATCATAACAACTTTCGATAAATATTATTTTGTAAAGGTAAAGGTATGATCGCGTGTTTTCATAGAGAAGGCACAATTGCTCCCCTTATATCGAACTATGAGGAAAGCAATCTTGATGCGGGATCGAAACCAAGACCTTAAGTTATCGAAACATAGTATCCAATCAGCCTTCCTCTCACGGATGTAAATATAAAGACCAAAAAATTTGTTCACTGTAAAGACAGAGGCGTCTTTTTGGCTGTCACAATTTATTCAAAAAGAAGGAAAAATATTATTGAACAAAATTAAAAAAAATCTAATTTATAATACACATTAGTTTTACATTTGCCACATTTCACTTCATTTTTTATATAAAAATGTAATTTAATTTTCTATTGATATATAAATCATCTGGCAAAGATCAGTTTAATTTAAAACATGAAATGTTCTTAGGCATACCTTATTTTCATATGGTAATTACTGAAAAATAGGTAGATATTATTTGCATGTTTCTATTGAAAACAATTATATTACAACGAATTTGCGAACTTTCTACTGTATTCTAATTATGTATGATTGTATGTTCTATATATAATATGATTTATTGCATTTATATTATATGCATTTTACATTCGAATTCACATCTCTTCTATACTATACACTGTATACTAAACGTACACGCTGTTTTCTTGAATAGTATGAATTTTATTGAATAAACCCTAGCATAGATGTTCTATTTCCGCAAAATAAAACCATGAGATTTTAGTTCCTCTAATAAAATTATGGTTCAAACTACAGCTCCATTTTAATGTTTTTCTAATTACTTTAAAGCACAATTTTAGCATCTTCACTAGGTTACCGCTACATTTCCACAGTCAACCACAAATATAGTTGCTTTCATTTTGTATTTTCTTGTCAGATTGGTATTTTCTTAACCGCTATCAAATGCTTAATGAGAATTTTATACACTTCATTTACATCGCATGAGTTATAACAATATTTCCTTAAACATAAAGATGCTTAGAGCATACTACATTGATATCATCTAAGATGCAACCGTAGTAACGCTACAATGACATTATTTCAAATTCTGTCGTATTAGATTTAGCGTCCCTAAACGCTTAGCAAGATGTCTTATCCAAGTCCTTTATACAATCTTCTAATTTCTTTGCACCGCTAGTAATGACGCTCCTAATGAGTGTATGGTTACTTTTGACGGACGCTCTTCTTCAAGTACTCTCATTGTTAGTATTTCTTGAGTGGGAGTGAATGTGATATTTAGTGTTTGTATTGAACATGATTTGCATGCTTACAATTGTTTTCTAATGTATGTTGTAATGAACACGATTTAAATACTTATGATTGTTTTCTAATGTTCTTGGAATATTTGCAGGATTGGATCTCACGGAATTTGCTAGCTCGATACTGTAATCTAATTATTTTGATTGTATTTAAATCGCCTGTATGTATCATTCGAATCGATTTCTTGTGTAAATTTTACACTATATATTAAACACACATTTTGTTTTCCGTATTGCACACGTTTTCTTCTAGTTTTTACAACATTATATTAATTATAAATGTATTATTTTTATGAAAAGTTTAAATTTAATTATTTAAATTCAAATAGAATATTATAATAGTTACTTTTAGACATTAAATATAGGTTTTAATCAATATTTTTTATCATAAATAATGAAAAAAATATGTTGGCTGGAAAAAACATGGGAGATAATAAAACTATATATATAATATTCAATTGGCAAACTTCTTTGCTTAATTTCATCTAAATATATTTTATCGTCTATAAACGTGTGCGTCTTTTTACCCAAATAAATCAAAATAAACTCTAATTTATCTTTAAACTTTAAATTAATGTATCATACAATAAAAAAATTTTATTATCTGTTTTTAATTAAATTAAATGAATATTAATTTAAAACTTTAGTTTTTTCTAAAAATAAAGCCAAGATTTTTCCATTCCAACTTTAAATGTCTTGACATTAAATTACACCTTTTAAATTATTTCTAAAATTATTTTCAACATTTCTGTAATTGATTTGTTTTTAGATAAAATTATTTCTAAAAATTTCACAAGTTTTTTCAATTTGTTTCTTTTGCTTCACCTAAAAAGCAAGAGAATACAACAAAATTTGTGTATGGTTTTTTCAGTAATTATTTTTTCAGCGCAATTAAATATTAAATTCCATATAGATGTAACCTAAAACATTAATAATAGACTGTTACATGTTTTGTTTTTTTGAACTTTTTTAGTTGCGTCTGTAACTAGTGCTTTTCAACTTTTCAAAATAATTTTTTATTCACTATTACATGAAATAAATTTTCATCAAACTAAGGACGGTTCAAGGGAGAGCACTATCGATTGAGTGACAGTTTTAACATGTAGTCATAAAATTAAGTTAATAATTCTATACTTTGTTTAAAAATTGAACAAAATATTTGTTATTTTTTTATGTTTGCTAGCGGGTCAACAGTGACCCATCTGAATTTCATTATGAAAAATAATTTAAGTGTAAACTAATATTTTGATAATTTTTTGACTTAAACAGTTAAGACAATTTTTTTTTGTGAAATATTTTTTTGCAAAGTTTATAGACTAGCTTTCAATGTTCGAAGACAAAATAATTTTTATTTATTCAGAAAACATACTAAAACTCATTTTAAACCAAATTTTCATTTATGAACAGTCACTTTTATTATTTTATTTATTACTCTTATTGTAGAAAAATGGTTTTTTATGATTTGGAATACGTTCTTCTAACATAAACTCTCTTACAAAATAATACACCCCTAAATTAAAGGTTCTATCTACACATATTCTAACATTATTCGAAACAGCACATCTAAGATCTTCCATTTGTTCCCAGGTGTAACATATTATTGAAGGTAAACTATCTTTATTATGTACAACTTCTTGAATAAAAGGATGGTCTGGAATTGACGAAATTACCTCTAATATTTGATCAGCTATGTTTTTTCCAACTGTAGAATTTTTTTTGCCAATTCTATATTTTAAATTTCTTATTTGCTTTGATGTATCAAATTTTAAAATTTCAGCAGCATCCTCAATATTTTCTTTATAAACCTCCAAAGGTCTTCTGAATATAATTTCACTTTTTCAAATAAATTTGGGTGAGTTCTCTGTTTGAAATCTATTTCTTTTGGAAAATTTCCCAAATATTCATAGATGGCAATATTTTGGATTTTAGGGCAGGAAATTGAAACAAACCAACTAACCCTTTTTTTATATTGAGAATCTCTTTTCAAAATCGTGTAAAACCTATGAAGAATAATAACATCTTCTGCTTTCGGTTGAGGTTCAATCTCTACAAGTGAATTAACTCCATTTTCTCGAACGCTTTTATAAAATAGTTCTCTTTTTTTCTGGACTTGAAATAGCTTCTTTTCAATCAAATGATAGGTTTTAACAGTTGTACTTTTTTTTGAGTCCCATATACCGCAATCATCGAAATAAAGAGAGATTTGAGAATTTACATTGCGTTTGGCATTTTGAGCATTGTTGATTTTAAAAAATTTATTATTCTTATATCCCTCAGGAACTCTGTCTAATTCTTTCTCACAATTATTGATTTCCTCATATAGATTAAATACAGATAAAAACTTTTTACAATTTAAACTTTTACCTAAACTACAAACCAGCTTTGAATTAGATATATCCAAAGTAGATTCATCAGATAAAGTCTGATCTTTTGATACATCATTGTAGGTATCTAACTCTTCATAATCATTCCTCATTTGGAAGATATTGAAATGTGATTTTGTTATTAAGGGCACAAAATGATTTGGCACCCACCACGACCCAGATATTGAACAAACATTGGTCCAAAGAATTGAAATTTTTTTTAGGAGAAAGAACTGTAGGAAGAAAAGTTGTATTTAAAGTTTTATATGCCAAATCGTTTTTACCATTAATTGGTGGATAAATTGATTCAATAGATAGTCAAAACATCAGAAAGTGCTGCAATGGTCAATGCTGAAGAAAATCCCCCAATGTTTGCACAATCGATGCAAGCCTTCTCGTAATCAGGAGATAACAAAAAAATATTTTTATTAAGTTTACTTTTGTAAACAAAATCGTTTATGCAGAGATTTATGCAAGTTAGGACTCTAAAAACACTAGCATAATTTTCAATTCCATATAATGATATGGAAACTGAATTGAAAAGACAATTCCCATTAGGAGAAGACTTGACGGGGATGCCAATATCCTCAAAAATATAGTTTTTTATTATTTGCAAACTATTTTCATCTAGAAACAAGCTTTTAGTTGGTATAGTTTGAAAATCTTGTTTTTTGTGAACCAAATTCTTTTTTTCTTGCCATGCAGCACAGACAAGAGCTTAAAAACCATATTTGTTTGCCTAAAATATTAATAGCCGAGGATTAATAAAAAAACCGAGGATTAATAAATTTTAACTTATCAGATATGATTACTGATTTGATAAAAACGAATAAAAATCAGTTTAAAACCCTTTGAGGTTAGAAAAACTATTTAACATGATTCTTTTGGTAAATTAATTTAAAAAAATGAACTATAATAGAAACAAAATCAAAAAAAATACTGAGATAGAATAGAATTCATCAAAATAAAAATTTATCCACTAACATAAAAATCAATATTTTTTAAAATTACAATTTTAAAAAATTTTATTTATAAAAACTAGAAACAATTCAGCAAAAGGTTACAATTTCCTCTTTCAAAGTATTATTATATAAGTTTCTAACCGTTATTGAGAGTCTTGATAAAATATTTTTGTACGAAATATCTTCATCTTTTATGCATAGAAAACATGTTATTGGAAAATTTATATTTTTCAAAAGAAACAAATGACAAAGATCCAAACATTCATAGCAAAAAATATTTTTGCAAAGAAAAATTTGGGAAATGCCAAAATATTTGAACAAATATAGCAAAAATACTCCAAGGATTTCATTTTAGATACGAACTTAAAAAACAGTTTAGAAAAAGATGTTGATAAATATTTAAAAAAAATATATGAAATTTTATATGTAAATAATTTTTTTAGTAATTAATTAGACTATTCTTCGACTTTAATTTAAATTTCAATAAACTAGCTTTGTTTGAGTTTATTTGGGTAAAAAGACGCACCGCTGTAAGTGTTAATAAAAGAGCAATTTTTCTACTTTAAATTATATCTTTATTTTTTCCTAAAATTATAAAATTTTAAAGAGAAAATATATATCAATAGTTTTAAATAAAAATGTTTTGTTTATGAGTATGATAAAGTAAAAAATATTTAAAAACTAGATGATAAAAAAGAAGTAGACTTATTAAATTTATCATGTCTAAAAATCGTAACATAGTTATTAATCATTGGATATTGTAAATTCCGTAGTTTTAATCAATTTCCTAAATAATTGTCTTAAGATGCATTTATTTCAATTGAAATGCAGAATTTTTTGAAATAATATTGAATTATTCAAGGTGTTGCAATTAGTTAAAAGAAAATATTATTGAACTATTCGCAAAAATAATTTTTTTCTAAAAATAATTTTAGAAATAATTTAAAAGTTATTCACATTTTAGATATTATATAAAAGTAATTTAATGTCAAGACATTTAAAGTTGGAATGGAAAAATCTGAAAAAATCTAAGAAAATTTGGCTTTATTTTTAGAAAGAACTAAAGTTTAAGTTTAAAAATAAATTAATATTCATTTAATTTAACCGCACCGTCTATAAACCGCACTTTTTTTACTAGGTATTTTCGATCAATTTACGGGTGCGGCCTATAGGTAGGTAGGAGATATCTAAGCACTTTCCAACGTTGGTTGATATGCTTGCATCAATTGCTAACTTGGGGATTTATAAGGATGGGTAGTGGGTTTAGGATCTAAAGTAGAAATAAGAAAGCTTGGTGAGGTGAAGAGTATAAATTATGTTGCCTGTGTATGATTATGCAAGGTATTTAATAAGGGTGGAGTTAAGTGTTGGTGGGTGAATGATTTTGGGGTATGATAAGAATTTTAGTAGAGAGGAAGGAAGATCTATAAAATATAAATCAGTTTTTTCAATGAGTTTGGTTCGTTCTGATGAGAATATTGGGCAATAGAGGATAATGTGAATTAGAGTTTCGATATGAGGGCAGCCGAATCTGCAAAAAGGGTTAGAGTGCAAATTAAAATCGTAGAAATAAGCGTAACATGGGCAATGTGAGGTGAACCATCTTATAATGTTGCGAGGAGAGTAATGTTTTTATTTAATGCAAATTGGGATAAGGGGGTATGTATGTTGTTTGAGTAAAGCCGTTCGTTTGGAGTTGAGATATTTATGGATGTTTCAAAAGTGGATAGAGGAAGGGCGTGGGTTAAGAAATGTTGTGATGTTATGGATGTGGATTTACATAAGAGATCTACTAAAAAAAATTCAAAGGAGGAGGAATAGGCGGGGCACCAGAAAAGTTTAATTGAGAAATGGTTGCTAAGGTTGATTAATTTCTTGGCTAGGTTTAGTGTTGAAAAGGGAATTTTTCAGGTAAGTTGTAGATCTTTTATTATGTTTTGTAAGTCTGTGAAAAAGATTATGTGCTTGAATTTGGATGTAAAGGTTAGGTTATCAATGATGTGGTTGCATAATGTTATGAGTGCTAGGGCTTCAGTTTCGTATGCGGAGGTGTTATTATCTGTCTGCATTTGTTGTATGAAGAAAGGAGTGCTTGTATTGTGATTAAAAAAAGCGCAAGCAGCGGTTGCTTTGTTGCGTGGTTGTGAACTTTCGGTAAAAATTGAGAGTTGGTGGTGCGCACTTGAGTTGCGTTGGTGTTTTATGGAGTTGAGTGCTAAGAATTTGTGGTGGCATATATGAGTTGAGTATGGGGTCGATTTCGATGGGTGAACTAGGGAGTATGGGTGTAGGTGTGGTAAAATTTGGTAGTGAATAAGTTGTGGCATATATTGTTCAAGAAGGGAATTGAAAAAGGTGAGCGAAGGCGAGGTGTGAGTTGAGTAAAGGTTCGTGAAGTTATGTGGAGCTGGTGTAGATTGGAAGGTAGTAAGATATTTTTTAATTATGTTTTTCTTAAGGTTTAGGTGTAAGGGTAGAGTATGTGTAAGAAGTTCAAGTTTTGCTGTAGAAGTAGTGTGAAATGCGATTGTTATTGTGAGTAAGCATATGCGTTGTATTTTGTTGAGATGGGTAAGTGAGTTTTGGAATTTGAGTGAGCTTCCCCAGGCAAGTGAGCCATATTGTATGACTGGAAGTATGATAGATTTGTAGATGTACTTTGTTTTTTATTGTTTGTTTGTTGTAGTTGACGCAGCCTGTAGACCTGAAGGTCCAAAAGCTGGAAATTGTGCTTAAAAGTGTGAAACAGAAGGGTAACATCTTTGTCACGTTAAGGGTAAAAGGTGTAAAGAAAGTAAAGAATTTAAGAAAAGAAAAGATAGAGGTAGAAACATAAGAATGTAAAGAAGGGACATGCTTGGGTGAGAAGCAAAATAAATAAGGTGGATTATACGTCAAAATTAGTTCAATTGACTTAAGTAATGATGCAAATCGAGTTATCAAATGAGGTCTATGACAAATTTCTGGTAATGAAGTTAAAGGGAAATCGCTATTTTAGATGAGAGAGACATTGAATCGGTCTGTTAAAATAGAAGTTGTTGAACAAAGAAACAAGAGGTGTTTGGGAGTTTCCAAGTCGTTGCAAAAGCGGCATATAGCATCTTCGGATTTACCTATTAGGTGCAGAAACTTTTTGCATCTGCAATTACCAGAATGCCATCTTAATACTACTGGTGGAATTGCAATGACACTGTTTTTCAACTTATGCTTCGCATTGTTTGAAAAAGCTTTTTTTTTACAACTTATGCTTAAAGCTTATCAAATCGATGAAAGAATACTTACAAGTTTTGCTCATTTGCCACTCTTGAATTCAGAACTTTTCAACTTTTGATCGAATATAGTTTTTTAAGGATTTAGTCGATAAGAGATGGGTACTGCCTGGTGTGTTTAAAGCTAATTTAGCAAGCTTATCTACAAATTCATTACCAAAATTCCACTATGATTGGGCACCAATCAAAATCGGATGGAAAAGTAAAAAATTAGGTCTAAATAGAGATGGAATATTTCAGCAATTGAAAAGTTCAGAGATTTATGCTTTATTGATTTGATTAGTGACAGTGAATCGGAGAGAATAAATATAATTGAGTAATTGGGAAAACACCTTTTATTACTAGATAAATACTGTAACGCAGATATCAAAGCGGCGGATTCTGCGGAAAAAGAAGAAGCATAAGCACCTATACTAAATGAATAAGAGTATAATGGTTTGCTTAGATCATCTAAAAATACTGCGAAAGAGGATGCTGCGTTGGACGAAGAGTTATCATAAGAACCGTCAGTGGATATGAGTGGAAATTTCGATGAGTAAGAGATATTTTGGCATAATTTTAGCGCTTGGGCTTTAGAAGAACAGATTGTGATTTTGGTTGGAAATTTATAATGGAAAGATTGTATGATCGTGGAGGAGGCTGAATTTTAAAGCAATGGGAGAAATAACTTCCAAAGTATTTTCGGAACAGGTGTTGAAAGAGGTCGTAATTGGAGTAGTGGATATTGGGAGAGAAGCTTAATCCAAAAGATTCATAATGTTGATTTTTAGAGATGAACGAGATTTTCTTAGAAAAAATAAGCTTTTCAAGGTATAAATCAACTGGAACTAAAGAGGTAGCCACAAGAATAAGAGTTTTGGGGGTAGATATTTGACATTTTAGAGCTTTTCTTAATATAGAGTAAAATAGTACACTGAAGATGTTCAGATATTTTTATGCTTGAAAATCATACCCCAGGATATGATACCGTAAGTGAAAGAAGGAAGAATTACATTAAAGAGAAGTTTCCTATAAAAGATGAAATTATTTGGCCATTGAAAATCCACAATGCTTTTTACTCTAGAAAAAAGAGTGTAGCACTTAGAATGCTTCAATTCAAAATTTAAGCTCCAATTCAACTTAGGTGTTAAGTGAATTCCCAGATACTTAACATAATTGCATGGGGAAAACTTGAAATCATGAACAGCAAACCTGGCCATTTGGATTTCTTCTTACTAAAGTTCATGAGGGCACACTTCTTTAAGTTAAGTTTCAAATTTAGCAAATCAGCAAACTGTTTGGTTTTAGTTAAGAGAATATCCAGTTTAACTAGATTATCGGTGGGGTTATTGCCCACAACTCCAATTACAAGGTCATCGGAAAAATCTTGGTAAAAACAAGCTGAGTTACTCAGAAATTCTAATAATGGATCAATCAAAATTATGAAGAGAATATCTGAGAGACATCCTCCCTGAGTCGTTGAGCAGTTCAATTTCTTAAAAACGTTGGTGTAACCTCTAAGGAAAATAACACGTTCTGACAAATACGATTTGATGAACTCGATCAAATATAGAGGAAACTTCACCCTAAACATATTTCTGATGATACATTGGTGACACTTTGAATTGAAGGCACCTTTAAAATATATAATAAAGGATGAAAAGCATACACGATCATTGAAGCAGGCATAAACATTAGAAACAAGTCTGTCGACTGGAATCTATGATAAACATATGGAAATTGATTTTCATTGATAAAATGAGATTGGTCGATATGATTCAGCATACGAAGACTGACTGTTTTCTCACATAACATTCCTAAACAAGACAGAAGAGTTATAGGCCTAAAATTTTCTATATCGTTAATAGCGCACTTATTTTTAGGGATCAGTCAACTTCTCCCTTCTTAAAAATTTTCGGAAAGCACTTAAATGACAGAATCGAATTACATAAGGTCAAGATGTAAGGTTCAACGAAGGGAATTAAGTGTTTGATAGTTTTGAAAGTGATTTTATCAAAGCCTGGGCTTGATTTCGGTGGTATATTTTTCAAACAAAGATTCAGTTCTTCAGAACTTATTGGAATAAAAGTGGAGTCCCCTTGAACAGTGCAAAGGAGAGAACAATCGGAATTATATGAAAAAAAGTGATTCAAAATATAGATTGGGTCTATATTAATATTTAAACTTAGCCCTTTGTGAGTAAGAAATGGGGTAGATCTATTGTTTGGCCTGCTATTGGTCAAAAATTTTTATCTTCTGCCAGACATTAGAGGGAGTGAAGTCGAGAAATTCAGTCCATTTGAATTTCTTATACTCAAGAATTTTCTTGCGATAGAATTTCTTAATATTTAAATAAGCAACGAGATTGTCCTCATTCTTCAAATGTTTGAATTTTTTGTGGAAAAAGCGAACATTTTCCTCAGAGCGTGCAAAGCCGGAGTCCAAAAACTTTTCTTACATTTTATTTCAAACGTAGAGAGATTGAGGGCATAAACTATACAGTTTTTTAGAGTGATAGCGTACAGCTCAACATCGTTTAGACAACAAGGGATAACGTCTAGTATATTGCCGTTATGTTGAATTAAAGATTTTCAAAAAGCAATTTTTCATTGTTAACTCTCTTCAGTACCGCGGTTTGGCAAGGAGATGGGTTCAAATGAAGCGTTAATTCGTTCTGAGAAACTACATTCATCCAAAATATTCCATGAATCGACTAGTGGGAGCATTTCATCATTACAAATAGTAAGATCAATATGTCATTGAAGTGTCACATCTGTTCTTAAACTACTGTAGGTAAGATTTCTATCTTAGTCCACGATGTGCAGGTTATGTTCGACTAACTTCTTATACAAAAGGTTACCTTGATAGTTACTTTTGGAATCCCAAAAAACGTGCCGTGCATTCGTGTCTCTCACTATCAGTATTCGTTCGCCAGCAATGATCGAGAATATTGAGTTAAAAAAGAAATCTACACAATCACTAGAAATGGGTGGAAAATAAGTTGACAAACAAGGAAAATTAAGATTATGAATTGAGCCTAACCCTATAGTAATGTAGTCGTTAGAAAGTTTTGTGACAAGTCTAATATCAATATGTTTTTAAATAAGATGGATGAAAGGCAGGGAGGGTGGCTATGAATTACAGAATAGTGTGGATTAGGAATGAACGGAAAAGAATTCTTAAAGAGATATGGCTCATTGATCAAAACAAAGTCGTAATCTTCATGTTCAAGAAAAATAAGCAAACTATTATATGCAATAAGTGATTTTCGTAAATTAATGTGTAAAATTTTGAAAACCATTATGAGGTATTAATATATAAGTTTAAAACATTTAAATAAAAATTCTCTTGTTCTTTTTGTTTTTTAATAAAGGTTGGGCACAATTTAATGTTAAAAGTGTGAGCACCTCTACACTTAACACATATAGGGGCAGGTGAAGCACAATTACTAGTAATGTGTCCTATTTTATTACACTTCAAACATTTGGGGTTCATGGAGTGGCAATGAGAAGAAGAATGACCCAATTTACCACAATTCTTACATAGAAAAACTTTTCTAATATACAATTCAATTGGCGATGAATTATAGCCGCAAAAAATATCGGTACATTTTGAAAGATAATTGGCTACTTCAGGAGTATTAGGTTCAATCAATGCTAAATTAAAAAACTTATTCTTTGTTTCAATTTTTTTGATGAGATTAACACCGCCTAAGGTTGTTACATAATAGTTGCAAAAGTTAATAGAGTCGATAAGGTCTTTATTTTCAAAAAAATTTGGCACACTCTTTATTAAGAATCAGGGTTTAAAAATTTTTGCATCAACAACTTCACAATTATTTTTCAAAATAGTGGTTGCCAGTGGCTTATCTTTTTCATTTTCTAAATTTATATAAGCTTTGCCATTTTTATTAATTTTAAGATTTCTAATTTGTTTTCATTGGGGTTTATAGTGTTAATAATGTATTTTTTCATCTCTGAAATTTTAATCCTATCAGGTTTCACATTAGTTTTCACAATAACACATTTATTAGGACTATAGAAGTCAGCAGTCAACTTAGGAGAAGTTTTGCTGCCTCATAATAAGAAATCATGGACTATTTTGATGAGCTTGATTTATCTAATTGTAATTCAGAGAATTTATCAATCAGTAAATCTTTGATATCTGAAAAATATTTTTGACTAAAAAAGAGTTGGAAGAGTCTCCATTACAATTAGATAAATATTTCTCTTCAATTAACTTCAAAATATTTACAAGATCACAATGAGAAGAGTCGAAATTCCTTTTAGTGGCCTTGCACATCGATGAAGTTGACTCATCCATTATTCAAATTAAAAATCAAAGATTAATTTACCAGTTAAAAAGGCATGCAAAGAGCCAAGTAAAACAAAAACAAAGGAAATATGAAGAAAATTAGGAAAAGAAAAAATAAAAGGATTACAATTAAGTAATCAGGAAGTCAAAAGTTGGAAAGGTGACAACGACATTATAAAACTTGGATCGATGTACTTTGAGATTTTTGGATGAAGACCCCACTTATATGAGATGGCTTTTCTTAGAGAGAATAGGGTTGGTGAGAGTTTTGTGTATATGTTTTTGAGGTGAAGTGAAAATTTTAGATTAGATTGGAATGTGACGCCTAAATATTTTATGTGTGATTCAGGAGTGAGTGATGTTGATATGTTTAGTTTCAGTGGTAGTGGAATTATTCTTTTTCGTGTGAAGTGTATAAGTTTTAGTTTGTTTGAGTTGAGGGACTATAGACAAGAAATAAAGTTTTTTTATCCCATTGTCAAAATTCAATATATTCAATCCACAATCATACTTCCCATAATCATACATAAATATATACAAAGCAATGTCAATACAGTTTATTAAATTTAAAATTCATCAAGGTCCTTTCATCGGAACTAGAATCAGTTGTCATTGTCCTTCTGGGATAGGGTTAGGTCATAATAAAGTTCAACATCCTCATCAACACTCCCATCATCCCCGTCCTCCAATAAAAACTACTCCACTGTCCCATCAAGTTTGTTTGAAATCCGACATTTCAAAAACCTATTTGTGATACAAGTTGTAGGGATGTCCTTACAGGACTCCACAATCCAAGTACAGATGGTTAGTAGATCAACCGTCTTCAGTCGTCCAGTGGGGGTCCTTGCTTGGTTTCCGATAGTCATCCACTCAGTCCATTTCTTCCTCATCCTCTCCTTGAAAGGACGGTTAACGGAGACATCCAGTGGCTACAGGACAGAGATAAGACCTTCTGGGATAATAGCAGGTGTTCTTTATGTCTTTCAGCTGTTGTAGAACTTTTACTTTCTTGTTGCACCTGAAACTGTCCAGGACTAAGATGGGAGGTTTCTTCAGCAATTGACACCACTTGATTATTTTATACCAAATGCCAGTCATATTGAGTATTTTATATTGTATTCTAAATATAATCACTTGAGCTGCTGGATGTTTGGGGTGCGGTTCATAAACATAGGGAAGGTTTTTTACTTTGTATATCGTTCAAAAGTCCGGGTGCGACTTATAGACGATGAAATACGGTATTTTGTTTTCATTTGAATACAATTTCGTAATTTTGAGTACGAGTATATTGATAATTTTTACTTAGAAAAGATATTAACAAAATTGTCTACGGATGAATAAATTATGAATCATTACTTTTACATTAGAAGTACACAAAATCTATTATTACGGTGAAATTGGAAATTTTTAAGGATTTATCTACTTTAATACATAAGTTACAACGAGTTAAACAAAACAAAAACAGTTAGACAAATCAAACCTTATTTAATTCATTTATAATAGCTTGTTCAGTTGTAATAGATGACATACCAAATAATACACTCTCTTTTACTTTTTTTTTCATCCACAAATCTAATAAGATATTTATTAAAAATGCCCCTTTTTAGAAAAATTTAGTCTTTGAAATAATGGTTAAGTTGTAAATCTAGCCTAGAATGTTTAAAGTAAAAAATACAGAAAATATAATACCTGAGAAACAAACAATTAGCATTATTTTGTTACTATTAAAAATTTTAAAAGTAAAGAAAAGAAAATAATTCGCCATTTTTTGAATATTGGAGCAATCTCAAACATATTTGTCCGCTCGTTATGCTGAGAGTAAAGCTGTAGATTCTGCAACAAATGAAGAAGGGAAGCAACCAATATTGAAGGAGTCCGAATAAAATGGCACACTGAAGTTATTGATAAAAACGACAAAAGAGCAAGCAACATTAGACAAAAGACGATCGTAAGAGCCATCAGTGAAAATAAGAGGCAAATTAGAAGAGGAAGAGAGCTTCTGACAAAGTTTAATTGCCTGGGATTTAGACGGACAGATAGAAACTTTAGGAGTGAAGTTTACAATAGGGATATTGTAAGTTGTTGGTGGAGATTGAAGAGAGAATGAATCAGAAAAGTAGTATCCAAAATACTTGATGAAGAGTTTTTGGAAATGGTCATAGTTCGAGAGATGTACCTGGGGAGAAAACTTAAGTCCAAAGGAAAGGTATTTTTGATTTTTTGAAATGAAAGAAATCTTTTTACAAAGAATGAGTTCTTCCAGATATAATTCAAATGGTTTCAAAGAGGAGGATAATAAAATAATACTTTTTGGGGTGGATACACTGCATTTGAGTGCCTTTCTCAACACTGAGAAATATAGCACATTGAGAGAATTCAGATACTTTTTGCTAGAAAGAACAGAGCCCCACGAGGTTATTCCGTATGAAATGGAAGGAATTATGACATTGAACAGAATTTTTTTGAAAAAAATAAAATGCTTTGGCCAGGACAAACCAAAGATGCCCTTTACCCGGGAAAAAAGTGTATAACACTTAGTATGTTTATTGATAAAATTTTCCTGCCAGTTCAAAGTTGGTGTTAGATGGATACCTAAATATTTTACAGAAGAGAAAGGAGAAAAAGTAAGACTATTGAAAAACAAACTTGGGCATTTCGTTTTTTTTCTACTGAAATTCATAAGTTTACACTTTTTCAGGTTAAAGTTCAAGTTGAGCAAGGATGCGAAGTGTTGTGCTTTCTCTAAAATGGAATTCAATTTGATCAAGTTTTGAGTGGGATCATTACCACAAATGCCAATGACCAGATCGTCAGAATAAAATTGGTAAAAACATGATAACTTTTTCAAGTATTCGAGTAGGGGATTAACCAAGATAATAAATAGGAGGTCTGAAAGACAACCACCTTGAGGGGTAGAGCATCTTAATATTGTAGATGTATTAGGTTGGCTTCTTAGAAATATGACCCGATCCGACAAGTATGATTTCACAAAAAGAATCAAATAAATGGGAAAGCGCATTTTATGCATGTTTCTCAAGATGCAGCTATGACAGGCTAAATTGAAGGCGCCCTTAAAATCAATAAAAAAAAGTGGTAAGACACCTTTAAGTCTTGAAACAAGAATAAACAATGGATACTAATCTTTCAATTGCAATTTCGGACGAACAATGATATGCGTAAGCAAATTGATTCTCGTTGATGCATTGAGTTACTTCTATGTGATTAATCAAGCGAAGTCGGAAGGTTTTTTTGCATAATTTTCCAAGACAAGGTAAAAGAGTGATTGGTCTGTAATCATCAATATTATTGGATGGACAGTTATTTTTTGGAATAAGTATGACTTCTCCCTTTTTAAAAGTGCTGGGGAAATGTTTCAACTTTATAATTGAGTTGAAAAGTGTCAAAATATATGGTTCTATTACACAAAGTATTCGCTTGATAGAATTGAATGATATATTGTCAAAACCTGGGCTAGAGTTCAAACTTATGTTCTTAAAACAAAATTAATTTCATTGGAGCTAATAGGCTCAAAGGTAAAATCTTCCTGAGAGAAATTAGGAATATCACAACTAAGCTTGTGAAAGAATATAGAATCAAGAATATTAAATGCTTCGTTATTTGAACCAACAGAGAGGCGTTCACAAATGGAATGTGTATTGGTACGAGATTTCGCTTTACTACCTGTTAGTAAGTTTATTTTTTTCCAGATATTTGAGGGGTTAAAGTCAAGGAATTCGTGCCATTTCATCTTCTTAAAATCCAAAATTTTCTTGCGATAAAATTTCTTAATGTTTAAATATGCATTAAGATTAGTTTCATTACTGGACAATTTATACTTTTTGTGGAAGTAGCGAACTCTTTTTCTCAATGAGTGTAGGGCTGGGCTCCAAAATTGTTTCTTACACTTTATCACATTCTGTAAAAAATTTTCTGCTGAAGTTATGCAATTAATCAGTACTTCTGCATAGGTTTCAATTTCTAGGTGGTTGCTAGGTGTATGGCTAAATATGTCGTCATTTTTTTCAAAAAGTAATTTTAGGTTATCTATGAGTAATTTTTCATTGGTTACTTTTTTCAGAAATGTAATAGGATATGTCGGTAGGCTTAGGTTAAGAGAAATATCAATATAGGCATGATCAGGAAAACTGCACTCATCAAGTATGTTCCATGATTGAATAAATAGAAGCATCATATCATTACAGATAGTCAGATCAATATGAGAGTTGTAGCTTACATCTGTTTTAAGGCTGTTAAATGTGGGCGACTTGGAAGAATCAATTATGTGCAAATTATTCTCAATCAGTTTTTCATATAAAAAATTTCCTTGATTATTGGATTTACAATCCCAAAAAACATGTCTAGCATTTGTGTCCCAAATAACAATAAACGTTCGTACGCTATAGTAGGAAGTATAGAAGAAAAGAAAAAGTTTACATTATTGATGGATTGAGGAGGAAAATAGGCCGATACGCAAAAAAAGGTGAACCCTTGAAGAAAGCAAGCAGCAGTAGTTAAGTATGTGTTAGAGAGTTCGTCTACTAGTTTGATGTTTAGACACTTCTTATATAAAATGGAAGAAAGGTTGGGAGGAGAGCTATGAATAATGGAATAACATGAAAGAGGAATAAAAGGAAGACTATTCTTATAGATATAAGGTTCATTGATACAATATCGTATCTTTGGTCTTCAAGAAAAATAAGCAAGCTATTGAACGCTATTAAAGATTTTCTTAAGTTAGTATGAAGAATCTTAAGAACCATTATAAATTATTTATATAAGAGGCTAAAGCGTTATGGCAAAAATTTTCTTGTTCATTAAGTTTTTTAATATAAGCGGAACAAGTCTTGCTCTCAAACGAATGGGAACCTTTACAGTTAGTACATGTTATATTAGGGGCAGAGCAGTTGTTGCCGCTATGTCCTAGTTTGCTACATTTCAAGCACTTAGAATTTGAAGATTGGCAGTGTGCCGATAGGTGGCCAAATTTGCCACAGTTTCTACAAACTAAAACTCTTCTAATAGATAAACTAATCGGTAACGAACTATAACCACAAAAATATCACTACATTTGGACAGGTAAATAGCGACTTCAGGTGTGTTTGGTTCTACTAGGGCGAAGTCAAAATATTTATTCTTAGTTTCAATAATCTTTATAAGTGAGACACCTCCTAAAGTTGAAATATAGTAGTTACACCCGTTGATAGACTCGAGAATATCGGTTTTGTCAGTATTCTTGGTTATATTCTTAATAATGAATCTAGGCTTGAAGACCTTATTCTCTATAACTTCAAAATTATTTTTCAAAATTGATATTGCAAGGGGCTTGTCTTTCTTATTTTCCAAATTTATGTAAGCTTTACCATTATTATGTATTTTGAGATTTTTTATTTGTATTTTATTTTCATTGGGGCTTATCATACGCACAATATCTTTTTCCATTTAACTCAATTTGGCTTTGGTAGGATTCACAATGCTAGTTTTGACAATTACACAGTTAGTAGGGGAGAAAAAATCTGAAGTCAACTTAGTCGGAGTCTTGACCACTTCAGCATATGTCAAAGACGGTTTTTTAGAAAGATCAGAAATCTCTAATAATTGTTCAGAGAATTTATTAATAATTAAATCTTTAAAATCAGAAACAATACTCTTAATCAAAAGAAGGGAATTATTATCCCCATTAACAGCAGAAGTATACTTATCTTCAATCAATTTCAAATTATCAATCAAGTTAAAATTAGACGTGTCATAATCTCTCTTTGTACTTCTGCAATTATCTAAATTGGACTCGTCCATAATAGGAAAGGTGGAGGGTAGTAAAATCCTCAATAAAAAAAATTAAAACGAAATAAAGAATAAAGATACCCTCTAAAACAACATGCAAAGAAAGAAATGAAATGATATTAAAATGTGAAATATAAATAAAAAGGAAGGTTAAAAAGTTCTTGAAACAGGAAAATTTAGGAAGATAAAATTTGGCAAGGTGACAACGACCAGATATAATGGAGTACGTTAAAAGTATCACTCAAACAAATGGAATCTACAAGCTGCGTCAATTTCAATCAATCAAACAAATGGACTGGAACTGTAAGAATCTAAACACTAAAAAGTAAGAACACTAAAAAAAATAAATTTCTTTTCCTTAGAAACTTATTTTTTTTGACAATATAACTTGTTGCTTAAAAAGTTCAGAATATTTTTATCGATAACATTCCTTGCAAAATTTATAAAACTAATATAATAAGTATTAATATACAATCTTTAAAAAAGTAAATTTTACGAATTACTAACTTTTATAAGCGAAATAAAAGACAAGCTGGTTTCTCCTTTGCTTGGAATTTCTCTTCAAGGACCTTGGTGTGACTTGGAAGCAAATTAATTTAATTATATTAACCAGGAGTACATGTGTGTAGTTTTTCAAAACGAGCTTCTTTACATTGGGTTTTGCTATTCATATAAAAAATAACATTAAATTTTGCACATTGAAGAATAATTTAAAAATTTTTGTTTTGAATACTAATCTGTTCTTCTAAAGTTTTTCAAATTCAAAAAGTTTAATGTTGTACAATATATACATATCTTTAAACTAGTGTTATTCACATGTTCAACACAAGCATTTCAAAAAACGGGCATAACTAAATGATGCCAATAAGGATTTTACATGCCAACAAATATAAAACAAAATTTTATTTATACGTATTTCAATACAATTATAACATGGTATATTTTTAACTAATAATATTTTACAAATTTATTTTCATTGATATAAATTTATTTATTTTTGTGTATAAAATAAATAATTTTTGGAGTTAAATTTATAATGTTGAAATTATATTTTATTCTATGTTGTAATTCTTCGATTGAGTTTTGTTATACATCAATATTATATTTCATACTTATATAATTTATCTCTTTCTACCTGTCTGAAGAAACCTTGGGAAGGGAAAATATCACATCCTGATTAAGTATTTGTGTTTTAATCAATAAAGTTTATTACTTAAACTTGTTTACTAAGTTTTGCATTTATTCCATTTATGGAATTGTCCATTTCTGTTCGAAAGATTTTCTTCTAAATTTTTAGTTTAATGTAATGTAAATCACATAAGAAAATTATATTTATGTATTGTAAAATTAAAAATAGGATTAGAAAATCAGCACCTTAGAACATAAAATTCCATTAAACTAAATTAATGTGCATAAATTATAATCGGAGACCTGTTTAGTTACTTTTATACGCGCAACTCAAAGAGATTATAAACAAAATGTCAACTAACAAAAAGCATATTTAAAACTTCGCATCTAAATAATTTTTTAATAAATTATTAGAATTGATTGATCGAGCACATACTAATAAACAGAGACCATTAATTCCTAACAGATCTCATTGAAATTTTACCTTATAGAAAATCCATAAATCTTGAATTCATGGAAACTTGATACTCTATTAACGATCCTGATTCCTTCAATATTAGCAGGGCTGCGAAGTCGGACTCCTAAATTTTTTAGATACCGATTCCGACTCCATACTTTTTAAATAGCGTTATATTCGAAAATCACTGTTTGAATAACGTCTATTTATTTTTAATAAATTTGATAATTTTTTGCTAATTTTATTGAAAATAGTATGCGCTAGTCATAACTTTCCTCTGAACTCTTTGAACAAATAACACATCCAAAGAGAAATAGAGCATGTTTTAATAAAGAGAAAATTTTTCCCTCTTGTGAATGTGCTGAGTGGATAAATAAAAGGAATGAAATAATTTTAATCGTATCTTTATTTGTTTTGCGAATAACAACGACCCAGGTAATAAATAAGAAGTGCCTCAGAGAAAAGTTCAAAATCTCATTTATTTTGTATTCTTTCCTTAGATTCGTTTTATACTGATGCAAAATCGTGCTGGAAAAACGAGACTTGCAAAATGGTACATGAATTTTGATGATGAAGAAAAGCAAAAGTTGATTGAAGAAGTTCACGCTATTGTCACAGTTAGAGATAACAAACACACAAATTTTGTTGAGGTGAGAGCGTTTACATTTCATCATTTATACACCAAAGCTACGATCCGAGTTATGCCCAGTCATTTGAAAAATAGAGCTTGGTTTAATTAGTAGCAATATTATATATTATAAACGTTGTGGTCTTTTTTTCTCACGGGAAGGCGGAGTACGTACTCTCTTTGTATCTGATTTGATAAAATATTTTAATAATTTTTTATTTTTAACCAATCAGATTACAGGAGAAGCTAACGAATTATTTTGAACATTTCTTTAATAAATTTTAACTTTCAAACAAACTATTAAAACAATTTTAATGTTATAGTTTAGTATAATATGTATACGATGTTGGTACTTATTTCCATTAATTTTTTGAGTCTATTTAAAAATGTCATATTATTCACGTATTTAGTGAAGGACTGCCTAAAATTTGTAAAACATGTTTAAGATCGCACGGACAATAATAATTTGTTTAAACAAATAGAGCAAACATTGGAGTTGCTTTAAGTTATATAAAAATTTATTTAATAGGAAAATCAGACTTAGTTTTCGAAAACGAATACTCTAACCGATTTTAGTTCGCGCAAAGAAGGGGGTTTTAATTAATTTCTATTGAATTCCATTGGAAATTAGATTTCTTCTACAGGAGCAATAACCCAAAATGGGTTAAACGAATAGGCTTTATATGGCAGTTTAAACTATAATGTCTGATAAGAAAAAAAATACAGAAATTGTTACAAGTATTGTTTACTATCTCCATATATTGTTTTATTGGAAGTAATATCTTACATATACTCAGTTATAGATCAAGCGATGTGTCTATTAATATTGTATTTCTGAAAATATATAGTACTTAATGCTCTTTTTTATAAAAAAAACCTCAAATTATTATCAAGAAGATTCTTTAATCAGAATTCCCTGAGAGCTGGTAAAATCTGTTCAAAATAAATCGTTAAAAACGTTTTTTAGAATACAGATTGCAGAAAATATATTTCTTGTGAAAGAAGAGTATAAGGTATAGAAGAAATGACGTATAGACTACCGGCCGATAACGAATTTATAGTCAAAACGATTGAAGTCCTATCGAGATACCTAATTTGCTGACAAATGAAATATTTTGGGTGAATTAAACACCAAAATTTGGTTTATTAATTAAATTAACAAAATAATTAGCAAAGAAATACTGCAAGTAGAATTTATTTTAAAGTTTATATATTTGACATTGATTGACAGATTTAATCTATTTTTTGATAGGTTTAGTTGACTCATAAGAAATGAGCATCACCACCAAATTCTACATACTTGAAAATGGGTATATAATATATGCATAAACTTTCTATAAGAATATAAATTTTAATTTTGACATGAGCTGTCATATTTAACTAATTTTTGACATGTTTTCACACCAGTAAAATCAGCATACTTGAAAATGGGTATATAAGTGTAAAAAACTTTTTATACATATTTCAATAAAAATTCAAATTTTCACATGAACTGTCATTTAAATCATTTTTTGACAGGTTTGATGGATTTAATAAAAAATGAACACCAACACTAGATTCAGCATATTTGAAATATATATCATACTAAAAATATCTGTAAAATATCTTTAAAATTTAAGTAAAGCAGATGAGGTAAAACCGCTTCCCCTTCACTTGAGAGAACAAATTTTGCCCATCAATAATAAGGGTAATCTTGATTACTATAAGTTTGATGATTAATTAATCATAAAATCTTTTTTATATTTAAGTTCAGAAATTTTAAAATCGTTTATCGGCGCTACGCTGGCCTCTACTTTTGCATTTGTGTGGACATCCAAGACAACAACCTTTTCTACCTCGAGGCGATTCACAATTTTGTCGAAGTTTTGAATGAATACTTCCACAACGTCTGCGAATTGGACTTAGTTTTTAACTTTTACAAGGTATGTACTTCATTAAATGTACAATTGCATCTGCAGATAACCCAGTAGTGGGATCATAGGGTCCGTTCCTGATGGTCTAGGTTGGTTTACCGATCGTGACTATCGTTATCATCTGTCCAGCCAGGAAAATTATTCTTCCCTTGATGCGATACCAACAAATAAAAAAATGTTTCCTGCATTCCATATTTTATGTAGTGGAAGTATAACGATGTGCAGACAAAATGTCGACAACTAAAAGTCGCCATTAATAACGGGTAAAATTTCATTGTCAAGTTCGAGTCATTGACCTCAATTTTAGGTAATTTCGCAATCTTTATCATATTCCCCGTATGAAATAAGCTAATGCTATTTTTTTTAACAAATATAAAAATGCTAAATATAGATATCATTCGCTTTCAACTCTTTATATATAAGTCAAAAAAAGACATAATATATACTTTATGTGTATATTTCCATTTATTTTAGAATTGACGAATAAAATGCTCTTTCTGAATGTTTTAGGGATTTCATGAAATCGTTGGTTCTACTGTTTTAATGTAACATATATAGTGATGATTGGTTAAGCCGACCTCTTAGGTTACAGCAATAATTGTGTCAGAAAGAATTGTCGCATTCTTTTTTAAGTTTTATAAACTGAAAAATGCTTTTCCAAATAAAAAAGTTGTTTATTTAACACAAACATTAAAAATCATAGTAAAAATTTTTTAATGCTGACTTGTTTCATTCTTTCTCATTTTTGTTAGCATTATTCAGAATTGATGTTAAAACATCTATAAAGTGGAAAAATATTTATTTTCCTCACAAAATTTGATAGCACCAAAATAGGAATTCTTTTTTAGATTTTAATATGGGGCGTGAGTAAGGTTGGTTAGATACTAGGTTTCCATAACTCAAGATCTTGGGTTCGATTCCGTATCAAGCCTATTTTCTCATAGTTCGATACAAGCGGTGCAATTGTGCCTTCTCGATGAAAACACCCCACGGTACCTTTACCTTATAGATGTTGAAGGTTCTGTATCTTTTAGTTGGGGCAACATTTTAAATAATTTTGTCATCTGTTAAAGGTTTAGTAGTTTCAACTTTTATGTAATTTATCAGTTGTCATAATGGATCTTGGTAGCTGTTGAATCAAAGTTAGATCTGTTTCTGTTGCCCCCAATGTAGGAAACAAAGGGTGATCATTTTTTTTCTATATTAAGTGAAATAAATTTATCAGGAAAAATTACTACATGTCTGAAACAATTTTTTATAGTTTGAGATGAAACACTATTCCAAGCCAAGGATATAAAATGGATTGCTTGTTTCATGAATGTCAGAAATTGTATTTCTTGCAATAGAAATCCCAAAATTTTCTTCTATATGAGTTGATATTTCTTTCTGAGTAGCCTTTGTGTTTTTATTTTTAAACTCACAAATTGCATTCTTGATGGTTCCTTAAATTTACGTTCGAGAACATTTAGACACATTCAAGAATATAATAAAATTTCCATAGAAAATTTTAGCGATATTAAATATTTAAGAAATAATTTTATTAAAATAAATTATATTTTTGATTTTACACAAACAAAAACTTTTTATATACCTCGATGAAAAGGCGGCCTATAAAACAATTTATATGGTTACTTACATATATACATAAAGTTTAAAAAAAAAGTGTCGGATTCGAAATCAAAGTATGCCGGAGTATTAAAGTAAAGAATACAAAAAATCTAGTGAACCTTTTTGTTCTTTGAAAAAAGAGTCGGATAGTAAATCATCGAATTATTATGGGTTGGATTAAAAAATTATCACTGAACTTTACCTTTAAACAATTTTTGGACAGCATTTCCTATGTTTTCAGGTCTACACTGTTGTGGATGAAATGTTTTTGGCGGGAGAGATGCGTGAAAGCAGCCAAACCAAAGTTTTGAAACAGCTGATGATGTTAAAGTCACTGGAATAGGATGCCCAAGCTGTGATTACACTTGCACAGAAGAAACCAGATGACTACCTATATCCATATATATATATGTGTGTATATATGCCTCTATATATAAATGCCGCCATTCCATCAGATATTTCTTTGTTCAGGAGTTTCGAGAATTGTGCACACACTTATTTATCTGATATTCGAACACACACACATACAACCGTTTGCACGCACTCATTTCTATCCGTTTTAACACCGTTGTCCAAATATTATTATTAATACTATTATCGTTTCCTTTTTTTGACGAGCGAATGTCAAAGATTTTATATGTTTTTTTAAAAAGATAGTTAACAATTGTGCCTTTTGACAATACAAAATAAAATAATCCTCATAAAAAGACCAACGCAAGATCGGTAGTGATATACCGAACTAAAGGACCTCCATTTTTTTTTATAGAATATAACAATATAAAATATTTTTTCTCAGAGTCTGCCAAAAATTTTCACGGGTCCTCTCTCCTCTGTTTGATTTATTTGTTATAAGCTTTTCTATATCTTAAATATTTTAATTGCTTTTTATAAATAATTACAGCCAGGTTTATTTTTTATATTAGGAATCAATATTCACTTTTTTTTTATAAATTAAAAAAAAATATATGAATATTTTTAGGTTTCAGAAATGAGAATATTTGGTAGAAGAGCGTAAAATAAAAAATATTTTATTATTGGTTTTTAATTGAAAGTTGATAAAAGAAACTTACATGGAAAGAGGAAAAATTAATAATCATCTTGTGATCAATTTACATTATTACTTTACCAAGTTCAAAACAGTTGATAACATATCCATAACTTTGTTCACACACTAGCAAAACAAATTAATGTTAAATATGGCAATATTAAATTAATGCAGATTCAGTAGGGGTTTAAGCTCTTTTCCACTGCATAGGATTATTCATACACTGTGAATACTTTATTCTAACTTATCCTCAGTCGTTGAATATGCTATTTATAGTGAGTGATCAAACTTCAGTAACATAAAAGTCTTTCGACCCACCAGTAATTGTGAATTTTTCAAATTTTTTGGCGTGTGGGTAGACTTTCCATTTTACTTTACTTATTTTACGGTTGAGTTTCAGGTAGTATGCTATTGCTAAATAATCTTATCAATTCAAACAAACCAAACGTATTCTTTTCTCGGGTGCAGTTGGTAAAGTAGAAATTCTTTTGAATATCTGTGAAAAAATGTTTAAACGCAAAACTATTATTTATTTTGAAAATAAGCTTCTTTTTTATATAAAGTAGTCAACACAGGATTCTAAAAAATAATGCTAATAAGCTGTGCTCGATAATTTATGAAACACATAACATTTGTTCAAGTTATTTCCAACACCAAAGCTTGTAATTTTTGAATGCTATTGACAAACATCGGTAGACAAAGAGTAATCAATGAAAGGAATGTGTCCTCAAATCCCTTACTTTCCCAAAATTGGAAGCCAGAAATCGGAATGATGCATTTTCAATTTGGAGACTAGACTATTTTTACTTTTGGTTTGTTCACCGAAATTTTCCCAAATACTTCAATGTATATAAGAGAAATTATAACTCATTTTTACCTTTTTCAAAAATTTTATTTTAACGATTTAAATATTTCAGTATTAATAGAAACCCAGTGATATTTAAATCATTTTTCTTTCATAATTGCATTCTCCGCTCCGCTACTGTTATTAGAAAGAACCAAAGTGATTATAAAAGGCGGCTTAGATATAGCTTTTAGAATTTTTTCTTTGATCCGAAAAAGATTTGTGAAACTGTTGTAACCGAATATAAATAAATGGTATCAAATCTTTACGGAAGATCGTGCTTTTATACGAGTCAAATTTTTTTTATTCATAAAGCAAAAATCTACGCTTGATAAATTAGTGTAATAATAAAGTTTGCAGCTAATAATAAAGGTTGAAGGCGCTATAGAGTGCTTCCTCTTCATTTCACTCTGGATTGTGTGTAGTTGTTGTTTCGGCACCATCTGGTGAATGCCTTTTCTGCAAGCGATATCACACCAGGCTCTTCACTCTTGCAAAAGATTATGACGTGATTTTCAGTGAATACTTCCGGTAACATTGATGATATCTATTGATAAGGTAAGTTAATATTTACTGTCACAATCATGGATTCACGTTGTAAAAATGTTATACGACACCAACCCCTTCTTAAAAACAAACTTATTTTTCACGCTTTTAGATTTGTGCTTATATTTGAAATTACATTGCACACACCTTGCAACCAGGTGTGCGGAGTCGGATAATATAAGGTCCGACTCTGACCCCTAAATTTTTGAATGCTGACTCTGACTTCGACTTCCACTCCTTTTATGATACCTCCTCTAACTCCGACTCCTTAACACTTATACAAACAGAAATACAGAGAATATTCAAAGAAAATCAGTTATATGACAATTACTGTCCTTTTATTTTGGAGTTAAAAACTGAAAACCATAAAAATTAAAAATAAGAAGCTCACTTTTAGCAAAATTTAACAGGCGAAAACGTTGCAAGTTGAAAATCGAAATAGCGAAAGTTTTCACGAAAAAATGAATGCCAAAACAATTCAAGAAATATAAGATTGAATTATGGCGAACTTGTGTGAGAGAGAAAATGTATGCTCAACACTTGGTGAAGGATTTTTCATTACATCATCAACACTTGGTAAAGGATTTTTCATTACATCTTTAACTTTTGGTAAGAAAACTTAGCATCATTCATGCGAAAACATTTTGAAGTTGAATCGAATGAATTTTCGGAGTCGGAAAAAGAAACTCCGACTCCTTGTTTTCAAAAATAAAAATCCGACTCTACCCATTTAAGACCAAGCAAAACAAACGATATCTAAAAAAACGCAGACGATTTATATCCAAAGTCATTGAAAAAAGCAGACGAAGATGAAATTACTTATGTTCCAAAATAGGAACATTGGTCGTAAATGGGTTAAGATAAAATCACCGACTCTCTACGACACCGACTCCGCAGCCCTGCTTGTAACTAGTTTTCTTATACCCGAAAACTGAAAATATAAACGAATTACGGAGATTACCAAGTATAAGGAGTAAAAAGCTGTGCTCAATCTGGAATAGTGGTTCTCGACATTTTTACTGTTGGCGATCTCTTTGACCATTTGTCAATATTGAAATTATCTGCCTCAAAAATCGCATTTAAATTTTTTTTAATTAAAAATCTTAAAATATCTTCCTTAAACAGACGATAAGTCTTCAAAATTCTGGTTAAAAATTATAAATAAAAATATTGAGTTTTATCTCTTCCGATCTCCTCATCACGATTCTTACTGATTCAGAGTGAATGGATTTTTCATTTTGGGATTAGAATTTTTAGCACAACTTCCTGATATTACTTAATTCATTTTGTATTTCAGTGAGGTAGTACACATTTGTACAATTAGATTTTTATTACCAAAATTTCGATGCCAAAGACAAGTATATTCTCGCCTTCAATATATAAAACTTTATCCATCTAAAATTTTGTTTTTTTTAATTTCTTCATTATTTATGTTTAGTGACTCTTAAAATTAAATTTTTGCGCAAATTTGAATCGATAAAGTTTTATAAATTGAAGGAGAGAATACGCTTGCTAAAGGTCTTTGAGACGGAAATATTTCAAATTTATACTAACTCACTATTTAATTTCTTTTAAGTCTTCAGGTTTGGTAACAATTGTTGATATACGATTGGAAATAAAGTGGAAAATGGGAATATTGTGAAGTTATGTAGAGGTGTCTTACCTCGCGTTTGCTGATTTTGATTGCTTTATCTTGATGTTCTTTGGTGTAAAAGCTCAGCTTTTCGATGGGGTTGCACTCCTCCATGCCATAGTCGTAAGCGAGAACCTATGCACAGAAAGTACTTTATTAGCCCTTTTCTCTGTACGCCATTTTGTAGTATCTAGAAATACTTGAAGCAGGGAGGATAACTTTTTACCGAAGTAAACAGAAACCTCAAAATTTTCGCAAAACATGATTTTTTAAAACAAATTAAGAATAATTCGATTTATTTTAATGTTTTTAGAATTTTAAATATTTCTCTACTTTTTATTCATCTTTCTTCTATATTAGTAATAGGCTAGCGTATGTGTGTCTGTCTATGTTTTGTGTGTATTTTTATATGGTCTAATGAGCAAAAATACACAGAAAAGATTCAACTATGCTAAAAACAAATAACCCACCACCAAACCATATATCACCATTAGCAACTCATCAGACCATATAAAAATACACACTATCAATGATCCTATGTTTCGAGCGAAGCGAGAAACGACCACGGGACCGGCTAGTTTATTATAAAACTGTTCAAAAAGCAAAATCTCAAACCTTTCCGAAATAGCAAAGTTTTCTAACAAATTAAGGTAAATGTGATTTTAATGTTTTGAACTATTTGGAATGAAAATTAATTTTATTATTTTTAATTCTAAATAGTTAACTGTCGTTAAGTTTTCAGATTCCGGTTTTTTGGATTTATAATAAGTAATACAAATAACATTTTTCTCAATGTTTCATTGTCAATAGTCAAAGTTAGTAAACTTGTGAGATTTGGGTTTATTTTGGAGGGTGAATAAGGTTGGTTAACTCAAGGTCTTGGGTTCGACCCTGCATCATGACTCTTTTTTTCATAGTTCGATACAAACTTCTCTCAATTGCAGCTTCTGGGTGAAAAAGCCTCACGGTATCCAAAAACAGGAAATTGCCCTTTTTGATAAGATATAGTGGGGCACAAAAAATCGGGTTCTATGAACATTTTAAAGACATAGTAGTCAATTGAAAATACCGTTGTCCTGTTTTTTCTCCAAAAAATTATAATTTTATATTTTACATGATTTTTAAGACTTTTTCTTAATAAAACTTCCTATGATTGAGCTTTTAAATAAATTTAAGATGGACAGGGGGAGGGGGAGCACATAAGAATAGTATATTAGGCGCTAAAAGATCTAAAAGCATGCACTAACTCCACTGCCCACTTTAAAAAGGTCTGATTTGATTTCGAGTTTACGTACTTGTGAATAAAAAAATGGTGTACTGTAGCGGAAATGGTTTCGGGGTGCAAGGGAGGCGTTTTCTGCAAATCTTGGCCTTGGCTTGAGGGTGAAGCACACTTTGTTTCTTCGCAAGCAGATTCTGACAATTCTTTTCGGACTTTTTCTAAGTTGAACTGAAATAAATGGTCACTCACATTAGAACGATTATTACTTATTAATTATTATTATTGATGAAGTGTGATTTGGACATGCAACTGATAAATAGCGCAATCGCACTGTAAAATTAAATTAAAAATTATAAAAATGGGAGTACAAGAAAATATTTCTTTTAAATGAAAAACAATAAACTTTTAATCAATAAAGTTTTTTGTGTTTTAAATACTTTTCTTTTACAGCATGAGTTGATCTGCTAAATTTAGCAAATTCCATTTGATCATAACAACTCTCTTTCTATTGTAAACAGAATAAGGAGAATTACAGATGTTGATTCGTGTAGATATAATTTATGAAGATTTATAAATTGATGAGGTGTATAATGTAGATATACACGAATCAACAACAAATTATCCATATACTTCTTATTACAGTATTAACATTATGAGACCTTTCATCTAAGTGAGCTTTTTATTGAAGCAAAATATTCATCTAAGACATTGAGGTAATGAAGTGTTTTATATCAAATTTACTTCTTGTTGAGGGCGAGGAAAGTGGATTTGGCCGATGAAGGCGTAAAAATGGCGTTTCTTTATGCGCTGTAGAATGTCTTGCGCAGTTTTGAGTTCGGGTGTGCGTAGGTATTCAATCACGCCGATGATTGAGTCTGAGAGGCGAGAATACGCGGACATCGAATGTATGCACTGAGAGATGCTGTAACTTTGCCTATAAGATAAATAATTTTGATCTTTAACTCATTTACCGTGATGTGCGTCGTAGTGAAATCAAATATTATACAGTAAAATCTCGTTGTGTCGAACCTCAAGGGGAACATAAAAAACTTCGACACAAAAGAAGTTCGAGATAAATGAAGTTTGGGCTTCATAAATTTTAAAAATTATTTTTTATATTCACTAAAATCAATCAAATCATAAATTTCTGACGGTAAAATAATCTTTAATTGTGCGTTGTACAAGCTTATTTTTCTGTAATTTTTCTATATGATTCTCCAACTTTGCAATGGAGTCAAACACATCTGATGAACTTCTTCGTGTTATTTTCGATAGAAAAAAAAAGGTTTTTCAACTAAAAAACGACGATAGTACGTTTTTATATTCCTGATCACCCCTTGATCCATTGGTTGAGTTTTAGAAGTAGCATTTGGAGGTAAGAAATATAAGTCAACATTACTGAGCGTTTGTTTTGTGTGAGAAGCCACATTATCTAAAAATAGGGCTATTTTACGATTTTTAGATTTAAACAACTGGTCAATTCTATTGAGCCAGCTTGAGAAAGTTTTTTCATTCATCCAAGCACGTCTGTTTGCTGTATATTCGGTAGGAAGAGATTTCACTCCTTTAAAACATCTTGGTTTCAGTGATTTGCCGATCACAAACAAAGGTAACTTATGCGTTCCAGATACATTAGAACACACTAAAACTGTGATTCTTTCTTTTGATAGTTTACCCCCAAAACATCTTTCTTCTTTATAAGTTAAAGATTTTGAGGGCAGAACTTTATAAAATAATGCGAATTCATCAGCATTATAAACATCATTTTGGGAATATTTCTCAAGTATTGAAGGAAGTGTAGTATTGATCCAAGTACTAACTGATTCCATATTTACGCTATTACCTTCACCACTGATAACTCTAGAACTTATATCGTATCTTCTACCTTTAAATCTGTTCAGCCATCCTTCACTACACTTGAAATCATTATATTGCATATCTCTCGCAAGTTTCGTTGCTTTTGCCTGCAGTATTGCTCCAGATATAGGAATACCTTGAATTCGAGCTTGCTTAAACCATGAAAAAAGTGCTTCTTCAACATCTGGGAACTTACTTTGACGGATTCTTCTACGCTTAAATCCGTTGATGCATGAGCTTCCTTTGATTTTAGAAGAAGATTTCAACCAGGTTGATAAAGTATTAAGAGGAATGTTGAATTCTTTAGCCACAACAACTTTCTTTTCACCTTTTTCGACTTTTTCAATTGCTTGACATTTTAACTCCATGCTATGAACAGTTAGGTTTCTTTTAGGCTTGTCCATTTTTCAAAAACTCTAATTAAATACTTTAAAACAGGTATGAAAGTAAAAAACTTTTTCAAATCTATGAAATCTGAAAATAAATATTGAAGATTGAAAAAACTTACGAAAATTTCACTAATTGAAACAATCAACAAAGTTTGAGTAAAACAAATGAATCAAATATATGGCACCCTCTTCTTCTCAATAAAAAAATTAATTTACAATACGTTATCTCAAAAACTTTTAATAACTGTAGATCTAGGAAAAACCACGTTTATGAAGTTTTGCCGTTTTTGATACACAATTATACTCTTCATTCTTGCGATTCCACATAATTTAAAACAAAATCAAAAAGACTCCAAATGAATACTAAGCGCAAACTTTCCAATTTACACACTTTTCTATCATTACTCTACACTCATAAAAGTTTTGTTAATTCGCGATTGAAAAGTATTGGACAAGTTGAGTGATGAATTGGAGTTATAGTATATGTTTACTGGGTTGTTTGTAAAATGAAATTTATTTTATTCTAATTAAATAATATCAACATTCCTAAAACTTAACTTACGCATAAATCTCGTGACAATAGAAAAATAAATTTATCCCAGTTTCCTGTGTCTACAGTATTGATAGACAATAAGGATCCAGTTTTGCGAGTGTTGTCATGTATAACTTTGTACTGCTTGAAGAGTGTGTTAAATGGTTTTTATCCTCAATAATTTAAGCTTTGACATTTTATAATACGCTTAAAAAAGTTGAATAAAAATTTAATCAAAAAACAATTGAAAGGATTATATTTAATAAGATTGAAAATAAGAACTTTCAAATTCATCGTAAATTCAATAGTCGAAAGATGAACAGAAAAGCTCCAAATTATTTTTTATCACTTTCAATTTTAAAACCCAAATTTAAGAATTCTGTAAAAATGGTTCATTCCAGAGGCTTAGCTAGCATTTATGCCGCCCGGGAGGGTTGTAAAATTTGCCTCCCTTTATGACGTTAAGTTTCAAAAGCTTCCAAAAATATGTGTCACGATAATTTAAGAAAGAAAATTTATTTAGCAAAGCTACAAGAAACTGGAAGAAAATCAAAAAATATTCATTCATTTATGCTTCGAAGTTTCATTAGAGAACATGATAAGAAGAATACAACAAAAATAGGAATCATAAAAACTAAATCAATATACAATTACATTTTTACCAATTACATCTACTATGACCAGAAGCTCAAAAAACCGCCAATAATTAAAAAAATTTTCTTTCAAAAAACTGAAATTGATTAAATTGAACAGAAAATTTAAACTAAAATTACATGAAATATTTTAACAAGTGACCTAGGGCTATGCCTCTGGTTCTTCAACAAAAAAATAAACCTTGTATATTTTTAAAATGTTAATTCATGATAAACTAATAAATTTTAACACTGCATTATATACCGACAAGCATAAAGACTATAAGCATAAAAATCATGGGATACCCGTATAAACAGACTTTTGGAAAATATCTCAGTCAAAATCACAAAACACACAACTTTTGGAGTGAGCAGAGTGAAGAGAAGAACTAGATAGAAGTATGAAGTGTATCAACAGATATCACAATTATGTGCAGTGAAGCAAAGGAGTAGAGAGATGAAAATCTTTAATGTATTATCACAAGGATATACTTAAGTAAAATCTTTTAAATCACTTCGACACATGCGTAGAAAAAACAACGAACATAGATATAATGAGAGAAGCGCGTATGGTTCGACTTAACCGAATGTTCGAGTTAAGCAGAGTTTTTGCAATGTGTTAGATATTAAGTTTGAGGGGGATTAGCTCGAAGTTCGTCTTAAGCGAATGTTCGAGACAACCGACTTCGACACAACGGGATTTTACTTTATATAGATTTGAAAGGAATTTAAAATGGCATTTTGGGCACAAATATTTACGCGTGTCCAGAGATTCGAAACAATCACTAAATTGTGTAGCTTTAGCTCTCAGTAAAATTATTTGCAGAAGTTGATACCTGTATATTCAGTTATATTAGCCCTAAAACCTCTTCAGGAAACTTTTGCGGCATTTTGTAATTAAAAATAGTATTCATATATCCTTTTGAAGAGTTTTGCAATAAGGAACCTAGTTAAGGAAAAATGTGAATATTTTGTATACTTATTGAATAAAGTCGTGATTTGTATATTCCATATTACATCGAACTGAATGAAAGCCATTTTGTTGAGTTTACGTGAAAATGCTTATCCCTCTTTTTCTTTATGAAAGTTAGAATGTTATTTTTATTGTGTATTATACTTACAGAGTTTTGCAATAAGTATACTAATTTTAAATTAACAAGATTTTAATGACACCAGAATAAAACTTAATTGATTTAAATTAGAAAAATGCTTTTTATAAGATTTCGTTACAAGTTTTATATAGTGTGATATTATGTATCGGCGAGATGTAAAAGTTTGGCAGAAACTGCTTCAGAAGTGATTACATCTTTACTATAATTATCTAAAAGTTTCTACCTTTATAATTGATGTTAGGAGGCGAAAATTGCTTTAAAAGCTTTAAATACAGTTTTTATAGATGGATTTGAAAAGAAATAATAACAATATTTTGTTTTGTGCAAATAATCAAGAATATAACACATTTATACCATTCTTAGTTATATTTTATCCTTTTGCAATTCAATCCCGGATTAAAATTTTTGATTTTGTTGTGTTTAAGTGTCATATTTATTTAAACCTTTTTGTTTCAGTTTAAATTGCATACTCACAGTTTTAATTTTTTGAAAGCGTAAATTGTAATGTTATTTTTAGCTATACTTATTTTTCTTCAAACATCTAGATTTTTTAATACAAAAAAATCCAACCTTGGGTTCTAACTTAAAAAAATCAATGTAAAAAAATTTAGAGAATATAATATACAGTTGTACACACCATATTTGCATAAATGGCGACCGCATGAGGGGGGAGGGGAGAGAAGGTGTTCATTCATTATAGCGAATGAATTCATATATAGTATTTTGAATCGATTTGATATAAGCATATGTTTTAAAAATTAAAATCTTACATATTTTCACCATAGATTTTGATGAAATAATCAGCTTCCATCAAAACATCACTCATCCTAAATCAATATATTTCTTTAATCATAATAATATTCAAAGCGAATTAGAGCACAATTAGGGTATGCTTTTTAGAAAAAATTTTTAACATTCAATTTGTTAAACAAAATTAAATAGTAGTAATAAATGTCGGCACGTGAAAATTTTATAATTACACTTAATATAGGCGGCTATAACCTAAGAAAGTTAAAGAATAATAATTGGTTTTACGACTGCTTTCCCAGCAAGCTAGGGTCTAGCCGGTTTTAAAACTAAGAATAAATATTTGTTCAATTCTACGTTTCCAAGTTTCCCTATTTTACTCTTTGCCCTATTTTAAATGTATTTTTCTCGTATCTTTCCCAACTAACTTCTTTCCAAGTTATTTTTAGTTTACCCTTATCCATACCCACATTTTGTAATTTAAAAAATGATTTTACTCTCTTTTTGATCTACTATTTATATGTTCAAACCGTGCATTTCTAAAATATCATTTATTATAGATAAATCTATAATCAAAACTACCACCATCTATAAACATGGATACAAAAAAGAGATAACTGACCGTTGATTTTAAAATAAAGTTACTACAGACATTTATTCAAAGTTGATCTACGAAGGAACTGAGATATGGTACCTTTATTAAAAGGGACGAGTCTTTTTAGAACCATCATCAATTAATGTCTTCCAACGGTTCAAAAATATTTTTATTTTTGTTAATAACATTGTTAACAAACGCGTCAGGATAATCATTTTTTTTGTAAAATATCAATTTCCTTTTTTACATCCTGTTCATTACAAATGGTGAGTGCTCTATTGATTTCATTAGTAATCAAACAGGATTTTATTTTTAATGCATGGCATTAAGAAAATTTAATACAAATGTTCTTATTAGTATTTTTTCTGAAAGCAGACGTTTTTGTTATCAACATCAATTTGGAGGAAAACAACAAGGAATGAAATCTGTCTGTTCAATTTAAAGAGTTAAAGAATTCTAAAAATTCATCAATGTTTGAATTCTTCTTTTGTATGGCAATACAATCATATATATATATAAACCAGATGGGGTAATCTAGTTTAGCGTATATAAAAAACTTATTTTATATATATATATTTTTTAATTATAACATTTGGTATAACAAACTTAACTGTAGAAAATGTAAGAAATTATGAACACCATGTCTTTTAGAGGAAGATACTGTTTATTCTTTAAAACAGGGATTTCCAATCTATGTCACTCGTTATACCTCCCTTTTTATATATACTCGATTTTGATGTATCCCAATTTTTTATTATTGAAATATTCTTGTGGAGTTTAAGAATAAATTTGATCATTTTTCTCTTTTATAGGTAAATTTTGATATTTTTGTAAAAATTTGTCTAAATAATTTTCTAAAAAGTGCAAAGGATAAAAAAGACAAGAGAAGTTTTACTTACATGAGAGTAAGGACGACAACCGTTTTATGAAAGTAACATCTTCTGTACAAACTGTCTCTTGTACGAAAGATGTCATATGCAGAAATGGCTTCCTAAAGATATCAACGGAAATAGAGATAAAGTTTCAACATATTTTCAATATCAAACTTTTGAATCCGACAAAACTCTTGATATGATAAAAAAATTTAAAACTTTCAGAATTTCAATCCGGCAAAAAATACCGGAATCCGAAGTTGATTTCACCAAAGTTAGTAAATTTTCTTTTTTACTTTTTAACTCTATCATGTCAAGGAACAATATATCTTCTTTCTAAATCTATTTTCGATTTAAAAGAATGGAAAATACAGGATTCAAAAAAAGAATTAAATAAATTAAATTAGAAGAATACGAAGTTATCTATTAAAAAGATTTTAAGAATCCTTTCTAAAAAACACAAAGATGTATAACATATGTTTTTAATAAATAATAATTGAATTATCATATTTTCATTTCGGAGAAAAGTTTTACTCATATCAATTTTTTGAATTCAATCGAAGGACCACAGAAAAACAAACAAAAATAATGCATTGTCCAGACATACATTAAAAATCAACTTTTTGGAGAGAATATCATACAGCTGTTAATTTGAAAAGTGATGATAAAAAAAGCATGTATTGTCACACTCATAGAAAATTGATTATCCCCGAGAAGTTTTAAGCAAGTGGGTTGAAGAATATAATAAGGAAAGAAGGGATGGAACTATAGAGTATGTTAAGTGCCTACTTGTGGAAAATGGAGATAAATGCGCTCTTAAAGTTGGCTATCATTAATAGTAGGACAGACAACTTGCAAAACAGCTAGCAAATAATAATAACAAATGCTGATACGACCAAAGATGCATGAATTATGTGAATCCATTGAAGGTAAAAATTGAAATAGAAAAAATGTTGTTTAATTCAAAATGTGTATTTATTGTTGTACAACTTTATCAAATTCTGGATGGATTGTATATCTTAACATAGCGCTCGATTGCTCTAAAGAACGAAAGATTACTCTATAGGTTTTCCGATTTCACTAATATCAATGATCCATCCTCATTATCATTCATGAGAAGAAAGCGAACTTTTTTTGACCATAAAATTGAGTACTTTTGACTTTATGTTTCGAAATTTTTGACCGAAATTTTAAATACGAAAAATGGAAGGTATGAAGTCAAATTTAAAATATTTCAGAAATTATAGTATAAAACAATATATTTAGAAATATTTGTTGGCTTGAAGTTTCTGTCTTTTCTTTTGTCAAATTTTTTTTTATAGAGAAAATGAAGATTCTACTGCGACTGAAGTTTATTGGTGAGATTTCTTCATTTCTAAGTTTCATAATATCTAGTTCTTTTTTTTCATTTCTTTTGTCAAAATATTCTTTTGTTTGAAATTCATCTATTTTCATTATGGAATCTTTATTTAAAATTCAGGGGAAAGATTTCTCAACAATTTCAGAAAGTTGGAAGTACTTAGACAAGTGTTCGTCAACGTGTTCAATTAGTTCATTAACATTTTTATAGAACAATGCAAAACAAGTCGCATGAAAGCGGAAATAGTATTTTTAAAGTTTTACTAGCAGATACATTATAACTGGGAGAGTCGGTCAAGAACATTTTCTCTTTCAATTGTGAAATCTTTTATAATGGCGGCAATTATATGAGTGCGTTTCATAGAAGTTAAATGTTCTTCTAACCATTGCCATCCAAATAACCATGTTAATTCGGGCTTTTCAATATCTCCCATCAAAATATTTAAAACAATTTTTGAAGAAATTCCACCTTCATCTCAAATTTAATAGAACACAATTTTTCTTCTGCTAATTCATTAACTACTTCGTTGAACCGAAAGTAATGCATAACGCATATAATAAGTAAGAAAATCACATATACTTGAATGACAAAGCTTAGGAAGAAGAATATTTGTTTCAAAAAATGAACAAACAACTTTTTTAGTCGAAAATGTATCTTTTTTAAGTCTCAGCTTTTATTTTTATAAAAATGTCCTCCCTAAAACTATGTATCATCCAAGAATAGTTAAACCTGTCAAAACCGGTTGTCATCAGTACTCAATTATATATATTACCAATAGACCTTTTTATCAAGTAGATAATTATTTAAATGATTGCTCCTACAGTAAAGCCCTTAGATAAATTAGTAGATAATAAAATTATAATTAAAAATCAAAACAAAAGTTGGATTGAATTTAAATAAATTAAAAAAGTTGAAACCTTATTTTTTAAGAAACTATATTTTTCCACAAATAAATTATAAATTTTTTTAATTAATAACAATAAATAATAATTAATACTATAAAATAAAAAAATATTTTGATAGCAATAATTGTTACGAGGAAGTTTTTCAAAAAAACTTTATTATTAAACTTTATTAGTTCAAATTTTAATTAACTTTGCAATTAACTTATTTTAAGAAGTCTCGTATTTTGAAGATCGAGCAGGAAAAGTAGTTTTGGTTTTTTAAACTTTTTAGACTTAATAATCTTTTTTAACTTTACTGACCTAAAAAAATTTAAAAAAAAAAGAAAAAAAACTGAACCTCAAAATAAATGAAAAATATTTGAGTCTTTTTAGAGTTTTGACTTTATTGTCTTAAAGATACCTACTGATACTCATGCGTTGGTTCCACTTATATTTGTGAATCAAGTTTTTCAAGGATGAAGATTTTAGAATCTAAAAATTGATCACGATTGAGCGATTCCCATCTAAGTGAGTGGATGAGAATTGCACTGACCAGAAATTCAAAATCTTGTCAAAAAATTAGTCGCAAGGATTTTATTTAAATATTTTTAACTATAGTAAAGTATGTACATTGGACATGTAAAATATAAACAATTATACATTTGACTTCATTGCTTTGTCTGTAAACAAACAATATTTGTGCACGTGCAGTAGAGATAGCTTAGCGCCCGCACAGTTCAACGATAAAGAAATGTTTCTCTTGCTTACAAAAGGTTAGCGAATACTGATGTAGTTCTATTTGAAATAAAATTTTGCATATGGTCCGCCATATAAAAAAAGAAAACAGGCAATCATGTAAATGGATGAAATACGAATGCTAAAAAATGTATAACAAAAAAGATTACTTTATCTCGAACAGCGATGGTGGGAAGGCCGTTGGTTTCACTTTTAATCACACGTGTGCAATAAATGTATCGCTGACAATCGAAGGATCTATTTATGCCGCAATAATAGGAGTCACGTGCAAAGTAATCCCATTTGTCCACGTCAATTCCGCAATTTTTGTGAGAAATTATCTTTAAAAAAAAACAATATTTTTCTACTAAACCATTTGTATGCGCTGAGAAAGAGAGAAAATCTTACTTCGTATAAAAAACTTTTATCCTCTGGTCTGCCCTTGTAAATCCATTCCTGTTTTGAAAATGAAATCAAATGTACATCAAAATCATATTTGATCTCAAGCACCAGACAACTTTCAAAAGTATAGTCTTTTAATCCTTTTGGAAAAAAGCGGCAAAAAGGCTAGACTACAAATATCCTATTAAAACGGTCAGAATTTTACTATATCGTTTTATCGTACTGTGCATCAGCTGTCGTGTTTTTCAAGTCTTTAAATTAAGTTACACACCACGTGTCTATGCAAGAGGATGGTTTGGATGTGCGGTGATTGGGCCATTCGCAATAATCTATTTTTGAGCATTTAACACTTTGAGAATCAGTAAGACACCAGTGTCGAAAGAAATGAATAAAGGCTGATTTGTATATGGATACACCCCATTTGTGAAATGCAGAACTGAAAGGTTGTTGATTGGTTGGATATCAAAGCACTTTCAGCCGAAAGGCTTGCATGATGTTTGAGATGCTTAATCATAGTTTTTGTGCTTTTATTGGGAGCCTTGAGGATCGAACCCCCGATCTTCAACTGTTAACAGATAATAATAAAATTAAAAATAATTAAAAAGTAATATAAAAAAAGACGCTAGTACATCCCATGGTATATATACGAAATAAAATGGATTCAATGATTATAATATAAATAGTTTTATTAATTAAAAAAAAAGCTAAAAATTTAAAATAATTTTTTTTAGGTTTTTTAAATTAACAAAAAAATTTTGTTGTTAATTTTTAAAAAAGCAATGATATAGAGCTTATAGCATAAGAACAAAAGACGAGAAGTAAAAAGTACCTGTTTTGTGGTAGCATCTGTGCCTGCCAGATTGGGAGACGGATTTAAAGGGCCGTAAACAAGCTCTTGAATAAAAAGGATATCTGCTTCATCTAAGTTGGCTTGCTTAAAATACGGAATTAGGTGATTGGTTTGAATCAAATAATCGAGCATTTCAATAGATCCTTTTTCATGCTTAAAAACAGCGAGTAAATGTCCTTTTAAACGATAAGTTAATCGATAAGATTATAATTTTTACAAATTGCGTTGAATGCGTGAACAATTCAACTTTTTTTAATCACTACACGCAATTAAATTTAGGATTAATGAAGTCAGAAGTAACGAGGGGTGATCGTATAAATGCATACAAAAATATGTATGTTAATAATATGATAAAAGCTTTGGAAACGTATTGTCTGGTTCGGGATTAGTGTAGAAGTTGCAGTAGACTTCTTAGTATTAAAGTTAGTGTTGGGGTTAATTTTAGTGTTAGCGCAATCGTACATACATATACATACGTGCATTTATACATACATTTTTTGACATTCTTGACACAAACTTAAACTGAGTGGTCAGCACATACATAGCTTTAATTAGATATGACCGGGCGTTAGGGTTAGGATCTAGTGAAAAAGCTTTGCAAGTCTCCTCTCTAGATAAAAGTTTATATAGTAAATTGTAAATCTGATGCTAAAGTTGACCCATAAATTAAAGGAAAATTAAAATAAAATTCAAAAAGTAATATAATTTATTGGGCACAGGATTTAGAACGGTGAATTTTAGGACACTGGGCTTTATCAAACCACTATACTAATGAGTAGGGTAGAAGTTGAAAACTGGAAGGATTAGCGAAGAAGACTGTGCAGTATAACGAAGAATACGTTTTAATCACGACTTCAATATAATCACGGGCTTGTGTAAATGAAGGCGTTGTATAAATATGATATAGTGTATGTGTATTGGTATACAATAAATTATTGCATTTCCACTGTAAATTTAACTACAGAAAGTGATACACAAGAATCTGAAACAAATAAGTTTTCTAATTTCACCAACTACCAATTAAATTCTAATTCTGTTTCTTTATTGAACAAAGGTCCACTGTTTGTTCCCAGTTTGAAGATGAATGAAAATCTCTTATTTAACGTACGTGAAAGTATTTTAGAATGTAAGCATCAACATTACAAGATGTAATATATGATAAATGAAAAAAAATAAATAAAAAATAAATGAAAAAAGTTATCTTAAAAAACAACTTAAAATACCATTTAAAAGTCATCCCTATAACCATTATACTCCCTCTATTGATGTTGAAGCTAAATTTAAATGTATTAATGATAATATAATGAACAAAATAAAAACCATTAAAATCAAAGATAAATAATTTAACATATAATGAGAGAACAGAAATGAAAAGTTTAAAAGCGAATGAAAAATTAGTCATTTTCAAGTCAGACAAAACTAGAGAACTAGTTATCCTTACTTCAGAAATATACAAAGATGGCTTAAATGCAGTTCTTCTCAATAAGGAAAAGTATGAATATATAGGTACTTCTTGCCATTTGAAAACCATTGAAAATGCATCCAACAAACTTGTCCATAAGCTTAAGAATATTAACGCTATAGATAATGCCAGTGCATACAAACTCATAACAAGACACTCACAACCTTGTTCAATGTATTTATTACCAAAAACACACAAAAATTCTTCCAAAATGAAATTTAAACCGATATGTAATGCTATTGGTTCACCAACAGAAAAGTTATCATGGTTTGCAAATAATGTATTAAAACAACTCTTAAGTTTTGTTATATGTTAAGAATAATGTAGATTGATATCATAAATTTATATGGTTCTATTCCAATACAGGACGCAATTGATATAACTTGTAGAACATACATGAAATATATTGAAGAAATAGACAATTTGGGCATAGAGGTAGAGCTAATGAGAGAAATCCTAGAAGTTGATAATAATTTCTATCATCAAAGAAAAGGTCTCCCTATGGGAGGTAGATTATTTCCTACAATAGCTTCACTCTATTTAAACCATTTTGAGAGGTCTTCTATTTACGCTAATCTTGACTATCCATTATGGTACACATATGTTGATGACTGTATAACTTTTTTCAGAAAAGAGTACAATGTGAGTAATTTTTTAGAATACCTGAATAGTGTGGACAAAAACATCCAACACACTTTTGAAACATCTAATAATAACAATATTTCTTTTCTTGATGTTCTTTTTTCTATATCTAACAGTAACAATGTCAGAACTGATGTTTTCCGGGAAACAACAGACAAAAAATATTTGCAGTAACTTCAGGTCAGCACATCCAATCAAGACTAAAACATCACTTATAAAAATGGAGCTGAACAGGGCAGATAGAATTTCCATAACAAAAAGGAAGAAGTTGCTTATATATGTAATAAGTTTAAAAATAATGATTACCCTCACTCTTTTATTGTAGACACTATTGGCAAACATAATGCGAACAACGTGAAAGAACCCATAGAATATATAAGATACCTTTTTACCAAAGACTATAATAAGATTCCAAAAATAAAAAATCCTTTTATTTCAGATAAAGTGAACAAAATTAAAAGAGCAGAGTTTAAAAAAACAAAATATTGATGTTAATGTTATTAATTCACAAGGTTCTTCTCTTTCAAAGATAAACTAGATTAGAGAAACCATATATGTGACTCTAAATGTGAGATTATTCATGATAAGGTATGCTCAACAAAAAATTGCATCTACAATATTAAATGTAACAATTGTTATGTAGGGGAAACAAGTAGACCTCTAATTTTCCGTATCAGAGAACACATCGGGGATATGAAAAGGGAGAATATCAAATCACCTTTAGGCTTTCATTTTGTTAAATACCACAAATCAATACAATTTAAGTTTAGTCACTTGAAAGTTAAATTGTTATGTAAGTGTAATACTGATATAGAAAGAATAATAAAAGAAGAATTATACATTAACCAAGCCTTAACAAGACATCTTAACACGCAATTCAATAACATGCAAACGGGTTGAATCCTCACAATGGTGATCCATTTCAATGTAACTTTTACTTCAACTTTGTTTAAAATTCTATGTTATAGTATTGATTTCAGTTTTCACACACACACACACATTCTTTATTTATTATTTATGCCGTATAGAATCGGATTAGAATAATTCTATTGTTCGACTACATCTCGTAAAAGGCGAGTAAGTGTCTCCATCTCCTTCCCATAGGGCTCTACAATTACACATCTCATGAGAGTCTTCACCCTCTTTCTACCCTATACATATAAGCTCTCTGCAACGATTTATATGTTACACAGCACACCATATCAATTGTATACCAATACACATACACTATATCATATTTATACAACGCCTTCATTTGCACAAGCCAGCAATTATATTGAAGTCGTGATAAAAACATTCTTCGTTATACCGCACAGTCTTCTTCTTCGTCAATCCTTCCAGTTTTCAACTTCTACCCTACTCATTAGTATAGTGGTTTGAAAAAGCCGAGTATCGGCAAAAATTCACCGTTCTAAATCCGGTGCCCAATAAATTATATTACTTTTTGAATGTTATTTTATATAGTAAAGTTTTTATAAATAATTTCTTTCCATTAATCACGTTTTACTAAAAGGGTTTATTAAAACACATTGATAAAAAAAACTCTAAAATCATTCAAAGAACTTCTGGTGTCATTAATTCAGTTTTTTGATTAATTTTTAATTTGGTGATTTGTTAAAAAAGGTTGAGAACAGATTTAGGTATATTATTATACATACTAAAGTATATTTTTAGTGCAGTGGCATATTCAGAAAATCATTTTGGAGAGGGGCTTTAAAAATAATTATCATAAATAGGTGATTTAATGAAGTTGAACTTTAAAAAGTTATTCGTATTACATTGAATTCCTAATATATTTCTATTTACAAAAAAACTGGAATGCAAAACGAATGTAAAAGATCGCTACTTCACTTTAAGAAAGAGGCTATGGTCCAATGCCCACCTCCTCGAATACACTACTGATTTAGGGTATATTATTTTTTAATATGAAAAAATACAAGGTCATTGAGACACGCCTGAATACAACAAGTTCTTAGAAGTGTGTTTTACAATTCGCCAGAGCTCTAAGGTGTACAAATGGATGGAAGATAAAAATAAAAAATTTCTCACCAGCCAAGTTGAAGAAGGATTCACTTGACGAATGAAGACTTTGTCAAAGAGATGAGAAAATGGTCCGTGTCCTGTAAAGAAGAATTCAAAATTACAAAAAGTACTTCTAAACAGTGTTATCTCTAGCAACCTGTTTCCAACACAAAAGGCCTGCTTTGAGATAAATGGAAAGGCCCTCAATGTGAAAAGTAGACGATTAATTTTCAAAAAGAACGCGTGCTTTTAAATGCAAATCTAGGGGTTAATAAATAAGAAGTTTTGATTTTTGAATTTTAAATATCCTCTTTTAATTGTTTTTGCTCTAAATCTCTTTTGGATGCCTCTACCATTATTCCATGTTCTATATATTAATCCTTTGAGACGAAAATTTTGAAGACTATTTTGTGAATGAACAAATGGGCGTTTTCATTTGGGGGGACAGTCATGCCACACTTTTCTTCAAAGGGTTTATCATGAAAGTTTTTGCGAAAATAGCTTTTTTACGAATACACGATGATGTAAAAGCGAATTCCATATTGCATGATTCGCACGGTGGCTTTCTACTCAACTTCTACTTTAAGGGCCTATTTGCGTTATCGTGGCCCGTCATTCAAACGAAAGACATCTTCCCGAAATACATCAATTTATAATGACGTGGTAACTACCTATCTTAATTCACTAATACATGTATGTTTGTTCAAGTACATGTTATTAAAAAATAACTCTTTATTTGTTTTAGGATAACGTTCGCGTGATGGAAAAAACTTTTATTCAATGGCCACGCTTATATTGTGGATAGAAGAGAGACGGTGTGACTTACTGGCGATGGGAGCGCAACGGAAAATGTGGTGGACGGTAAAAAACAATCACGAAATTGTTCAAGAAGTACGCAGTAGCCACTCGTTTCCGCCTGATAGTGCACATATCCTATAATTAAAAGCTGTGAGTAAGCTAACGTTTCGAAGGACGCAACATCAAGTATTATACAAATCGGCATTCATGAAAGTAGCAATGTGATAATTTTATCAACTCCTCGCATTTTACAAATTCTTACTTTAAAAGACCACTGGTCATGTGATGAAACTTTTGACTCGCTACGTTGTGCTTTCAGTTATATACTGTATACATGCTCATAGAATGCAATAAACAAAAACCAAGCCACTTATGATGTGATTTTTAGCACCCTCAAAAAAGTAAGGTTTGATTTAAATCCTGTTTCCGTCACTATTGACTATGAAATGAGAACTCTAACTTTCGTCACAACTAGTTTCCAAAAACACATGTCTATGGCTGTTTTTTCATTTTGGAAAGGATTCTGGATCCTTCCAAAATGACTTTCCTTTTTAAAATTGACTTCCATTTTATTTTTCATATATTCCATTTTACTTTTTTTAAAAGAATTTTCAAAATTTATTATAAAAGAATTTTCGTCCAATGTACACATCACCATTATTACCCAACATTACACCTTCACTGTAAGCTCTTAATCCCACGAAAACGCCGGATAATAGGAGAAATGTTTGATGATATAATATGAGAGGTGGTTTTATTGATTCGGAATTCAATTTTCAACTTTTTTGCAATTCAGCTTGATGAAACGAGAGATGCTGCAAACTTAGCTCAATCTGGCGTTTACCTACACTATGAATATGATAAGCACCTGGTAGTCTATTTTTGTTTTGCGAAACTCTTAGCAGTAGAACAACTGCTGCAAGAGAAATATTTGACAAGATGGACAGTTTTTAAATTCATATGGTATTAAGCCAGCCAGAACATGCACTTGGAGTGTGTACTAACCGTGCTCTAGGAATTTCTTGCTATTCTATTTTACAGACTCTGGATAAGCAAAAAACTCCATATGTAATTGATATCCAGTGCGCTATTCATCTCTAAGCCTTAATAACGAAAACCCTACCTGATGAGTTGAAAAATGTTTTCAGTGAAGTCATTAAAACAGCGTATCTAAATAAAGCGAATGCGTTCAACTCTTGTTTGTGTTTAGAGTTATGCAAAAAAGTGAATCAGAATTTGAAAAACTCCAGCTGCACTCAAACATGAGGTGTCTCTCCAAAAGAAAAGTTTCGAAGCGAAACTATGGAAAGAAATCCAGCACTTTCTGTAAAGTAAATCAAACATGAATGCAAAATTTTTTCACGTCCGTTTTCGCATATTCCTATCATTTTTAGTGAACGTATTTGAATCTTCGCCCTTTTAAATAGAAATTGATGGTTTTCCAACAAAGCTTATATTTTGAAATCACATTGAAAGGGGGGAAGGCATCAAAAAATGAAATTATTTCATTTTAATTTTTTAATGGTGGTGCCCATAACTAAAATGGAGGTCCCCGACCCCAAGTGCCAGTGCCATATAGATGGTATTAATTAGATCTGGCTACGAGGCTGAATATGCTTAGGGGTCGTTCACAATTGACGTCAACCTTTTTTTTTGAAAAATTTCAACCCCCCCCCCCCTCATGTCAACTTTTAGATATATCATCACTTAACAAAATCGACTTATGTCAACTTTGGATACCCCCCCCCCCCCCCAGTTTTAGTTGACGTCAATTGTGAACGACCCCTTATATATATAGCATTCGACAGAGTGTGAAACTTTTTGTAGGTGTGAAAAAGCACATAAAAGTAGTGGATATGAGGAAGAATGAATAAAGAGAGTACCTAAATCGTGACAAAGACCAGCAACTTCGATGCACAAACAATCTTCATCGGTTATGCCTAGCTCAGGCTGACTTTCTTTCAAGTGGTAGGCAAATCTTTTAGCTAAATAAGCAGTTCTAAAATGCAACTAAACGTACTTAAAGTTTTAAAATCACTTTGCCTGCATTCAAAAGAAAAACAACACACTTTGAAAGATGACGTCCTCCTACGCGCCAAAACTTTTTTGCTTAGCTCCTTTCGAAATCAAATCATAAGCGCCATGATGAACCAGTTCCATATCAGTATATAAGTATATATAACTTCATTATTGTTTTATTATAACAGGGTTGCCACAAATTTACCGAAACGAAATTCCCTGATTAATCTTCGCAATTTTCCCTGATTCAAAATCAAATTAAATATGCTTTTTACATATACAGTGCTCTCTCGATTTACCGCCATCTCCGGGACGATAGAAAATAAGGCGTTAAATTGAGGGAGTTTAATTTTAGTTCATAAAACTATTCTAACAACTTAGCAAAAAAAAATTTTTTAAACAGTTTAAAAATTAAAGTTCTTTATATGATATGATATGATATGAATGAATAGTGACAATCGGAAAGATGAGCGATGACAAGGAATAAAATGAAGTTAATAAACAAATGACTTTGACATGCGATGCTAATGATGATTATATCTGAAAAAAATACTGCAGTTCATTCATAAATGCACGATTTGTAAAACAGGTATTCCAAGTTGGTATCAATAATATATTTATCAATCGAAATTTTGCAGTTCTTCTATTCGGGAATTTAATTCATCTTCTTTTTCAATATACTCTTTCAATAATAATTCTTTTTTCTTTTCAATTATTTTCTTTTTTTCTTCTTCTAATTTTTGTCTTTTTACATTCATGTTTTCACTTGAACTCCTTTTTCGTTTCAAGCCATCAAGATAAATTTCATATTTCTGTTAAGAAGCTTGAACTGATGAAATCATCAACTTAGTAATACAAATATTTGCCAGCTGACCATGCATATATATTTCATCCTTGATTCTTCTTTGAGAAATCAGCGAGGTCTCTAACAAATTTTCAACAAGCAATGACTTGTTTACGAAAAATCATCTCTCAACTGGCGCGTTACCGTGTGAAATTATCAGACAAATTTTGATTACCTTCCATAATTCTAAATATGATGGCTTATTTTTAAAAAGCTTGGCAAAAAACGTGTCCAATCTTGGGTCTTCTCCAACATTACCAGTGATTGATTCAAAACTTTCTTTCAAGGCCGTGTTTGCTTCTTCACAAAGTTGTTTGAATTGAGTTTTAGCCTTCTCAGCTTGTTTGCAACTGGTTCGTTGCGCTTCATATAGGCTTTCAAGACACATTCTATTGATGGCAGTGGTAGAACTTTTTGAAATCATTGTTGGATCCAATGATGTCAATCCCCTAACCAGTTTGTATACAATGTTTGATGGGGAAATTGGAGCAGCCTGTGATTTGAGTGAAATCTGATCTGCGTGCAGGTGAATCATTGAAACGATAGTAAATGTCGCGTAAAAACGTATTAATATTTCATTTAGATGAATTCATACCCGTTCTCAGAGCGCCATGAAGGACATGAAGTGCACATACTCCTATATTTATGAGTTGCTTGTTTATCCTCCTATCTTCCTTTCTTTGGTGTTCAAAAATCGCAAATTAACGTTTGGACCATATACATTGAAACTTGCAAAAGATTGTTTGTGAAAAGCGGTTTCAAAACATCATTAATATTTTCCAATATATGACTTGCTGATGCATGACCAAGGAAAGCGCTGTCAAATATTGTGAGCACACCAAGTCCCTTTCCCTGTCATAATATTTCAGAAACACAGCCAACTGATTCTTGAGATACCCTATTCAACGCCTCATCAAAGCAAATAACAAAATCCCCACAGCTCTTGATTTTGGTAGTCAAAATATCATTGAAATAAGGACTGAGGCCATAATTGCTGATATATCCACATTTCTTTTTCCAAGTTTGAAACAAGAAGCTAATTTCTAATCTGGAAACATCAATTTGAAAGTTTCACTGATGGATGAACAGGAGTTCATCGAAAAATTGGACTGGATCACAAAAAGAACCCATAAGATTTCAGACCTAGTCAAATCTTCTTTGCATAAACCTAGATCTTTTATATTAGAGATTTTAGTTGCAACAGGTGGGGTTTTAAAGTTTGATACTGATATTTCTTCTTGGGCAGAAGCTTGCGAGGCTGGGGAAGTACTTTTGGCAAAACTCAAATAGATGGATGACCTTGTTTTGCTTCAAAAAGAGTATTATGAGTTTTGCTTTTCATATGGGAATTCAAGGCGCCTCTTCCCATATTACCGAGTGAAATAGACTTTTTGCATATCATACAATAAGCCTCTCTATTGCTACCTTGTTTTTTTCGACAACCAAGATGCGAATTGAGGTTCTATTTTTGGATCTAGCCATAAATTATTAAAAAAAGGTCGGTTGAGGCAGTAAAATTTCGGATTACGGAAAAAATACGTTATTTTATTTTCTAAAATAAAATTGAAATTTAATAACTAAAATTTAAATAATTTTGAGAATTAAAATAACAGTAAAAAATAAGGAAATGGAAAATTTATGGTAAGTCGTTGAAGTTCCCTGATAGATTTTATTTTCTCTGATTTTCCCTGATTTTTGAAAATTGTGTCAACCCTGTATAAGCTTAGATTTGATGGGGACTACGCAAATTTTGACCTTCTTATACGTTTATATTGGGCAATGGAAAAGGAAAATAAGAGAAATTTCAAAACGTAAACTGCATATTGTAAAAAGTTAAGATTTTAAATTTTTTTCAGAACCATGATATTTGCAAAAAAAATAGACTGTTTTATTCAAAAAGTTTTGTCACAATTCAATGATAAATTAGCAACTAAATCAGTAATCCGTTTTTGTAAGGAAAGATATACCTAATTATGCATTCATAAAACAAAATCTCTTCCGATTTTTTGAACCAAAAAATGAGAACTAAAGTAAATCTTTCCATCTGAAAAAGAAAAATTTTCAAAATGTAGATAAATACTTTTATTTAAAAAAGTAAAATTGTAATTCACTTTTTTATACTTTAACAATGGAGAATAATTTTTTTAAAATAGCGACCATTTTAAATTAACAACATATTATTGAATCAATTATTTACAGGCCTCATAGTGATTTTCTAAACAAAAAAGTGGTTACTAGGATAATAATATTTAAAAAAGGCCTTTTTTCGCCACATTTCATGAAGCACATATGTGTCAAAATATAGCGTGAAGCCAGACATAGAGCAATATTTTAATGTTTCAGAATCCGGCTTAATGTATGCACATTCTTTGGCTCTCCCAGCTCTGGCTCCTTGTTAATTAGTCCTAAGTCCTTGTTGTATTGGAGGTTTTTTCCTAAAAAAATATCTGATATCTCCGCAAATATATTCCTAATCATAAAAAAATAATTTAAAAAAATAGATTTGTAGATGGCGTTAAAATTTTTTAGAAAAAAAGAATGAAATTCTTTCAAGAAACAGTTACACAAATTAAAAATAAAAAGGTAAAAAAAATAAAAATTACTAAAAATAAAAAGGTCAGTTGACTATCTCTAATCTGGCCCTTCGTTAATCTGGAACATTGATTATTCCAGAAATCTTTAATTTAGTAAAATTATTCTATGATTGATTCAATTAACAACTGAGTTTCTTGAAGGTTTAGTAAAATAAAAGTTTCATAAATGAAAAAAACTAATGGTTCTTTATATCTTGCAAGAAAAAGTTATTGGAGAAAGACCAAAGCACGCAAAACAATCATTTTATAAAGAATGTTCAAAAATTGTCTACACCAAGTAGAATCAGTACATCTGAAAATTAAGGTACAACTTCTAATGCGCAATGATTTTTTTGTTATACTTTTAGTATTAAACTGACATCTGATATTGAATATTTGTTCGAGTCAAGTTTTATAGCGAGAGAAATTGAGTAAGTAAAGTACTTCACTTACCCTGAATAGTTTTGATGGCTTTTGAGACACAAAGATTTTAGGTATACAAAATGTACGCATGTCTTTAACAAAACATTACTTATGATTGCCACTTTTTTTTTGAAAAAGCAAATAAAAATTATTATTCAATCATTTTTATTTTTAGAAATTCAAATGTTCTTCTTCCTTCGTATTATGGGCATATTTAGTAATGTCGCACTATCCGTGCATCGATAAACATCTTTCCTATGTAATTGGCCTTTTATCGATGCATAGATAGTACCGTGCATCTATCCGTACATCGATAAAAAGCCAATTGCATAGGAAAGACGTTTATCAATGCACGGATGGTGCAACATTACCGGCATATTTACTATAGCGTTGTTTACGGGCATATGGCAAAATACACCAAGTATTTCCATAAAAATATATAATAAAATGTGAAAAACATAAATAATAAATTTATTGCCAGTCGTGTGAGAAGATCAGATGTGGAACAAAGTGAATTATACGAAGATCTTTTATTGAAATCATAGCATTCATTGTGAAAGTGTATGGAGAAGAACGGAATATATAGAAGTGATATATCATTATGTTGAAAAATATAAACAAATGATCAAGGTCACGTTCTCTTTGAGATTCATAGCATTACTTGTGAGAGTATACAAAAAAGTCTCTATAATATATACTATAATAGATTCAAAACCATATATTGATTTCAATCATCGGTTTTTTTTATGAAGTCTTTTTTTATTTCTTTCTTTGTTGGCACCCTTTCAAGCTCATTTTCAGTCTGCTGCTGTTTATTATTCTAATAATGGAATGAGAGTTAACTTCTTTTTATGAATACGTCGGAGTCTGATGAAACTAAGTTCTGTTAGATTCTCCTCAAGTGATTTTGAAGTAGATGAAAACTTGATTTCAATAAGTGGGATGGAGTATAGCTGTGAGCCTTTTTTGGAATCCCCAAGCACTTGGAGAAAAGCATGTTGAAGAATTTTCAATTTTTTTACTATAGAAATAACTAATTACCACATTCACGAAGACGAAAATGAAACTGACTTATTATCAGTAAGTTTTTTTTTGATTTCAGTTTAGTCAAATCTTTTTCCAACACAATGCCTGAATTATTCCTCTTAAATTAAAGTAGTTAGATTTAGAGTTAACTTTACTGTTTTTTACGTAACAGAAAATAGTCATCGATTCTACAAGCTCCCTCAATTTAAGGATGAGGAATGATTTCATACTTCTATAATTTTTATATCATTAATTATTTCAATAATTTTTTACTCTCATTCTTTTCAAAATTTTGAGTTTAACAGTAGTTCACCTTTTTATCCATTTCTTAGTCTTTTTCGTGTTTAAGTATAAAAAAGTAAAATCTAATTAACCGTTGTTAACTTGTCTAAGACAAAGTCGCTTGAAGCCCACAAATGCATCAGAATTGAACAATGAAAAAGTTAGTCGAAGGATGTACATTTTTGATAGACTTTACTCCTTAAATTTTGGTTTAAAGCAGGGTATGCCTACTGATTCTCTACTATTTTTTCATATAGAGTGAAGCAGTAGTTTTATTAGCGCAGTTTTATTAACTTGTGTTGCTATAGAATTTCCCTTTGTATAAAGACACTTTTTTTAAGTTCACAAAAGTTATATTCTCATGCATACATAAAATTTCAATTTTAGAAAAGATGTCCCAAAACACTCATCATTAAAATAGTGTTTGGCAAAGTTTGAAATATACCATTTACTCTGCTATTTTGCGTGTTTGATTCCTCTTGAACGATCCATGGATCAAAGAACAAAAGTCATGGATTTGTTTAGTGATACATTAGGTGATCCTTTTCTAAAAGCGTCCCTATCAAGGGATATGTTCTCTTTAATACATCCTTTTTTATGTTTTGATGATGAACTTGAAAGAGATACTGAATTCGTACTTTACATCAGCATGTTTCTCAACGTGGGCCTTCAGATTGCCCAGTAAAGATGTTTAGAATTGAGGGCTTGAATAGCTTGTGGGCTTAAGGTGGTGCCTCAAGAACATCTTGCTGCAAAATCTCTTAATTGCGATATGGAAGAGGCATTAAAAGTTGCAATATCAACAATCAATTTTGTCAAAGCCAACGGTTTGCATGAACGCCTTTTTCAGAAATTGTGTTAAGATGAACGATCACCACACTTATTTTCATGCTTTAAGTGCAATGCTCTCAAAACGACAAATTCTCTTATTCGATCTTGCTGAAGATGGTGGGATATGGTTCTTATCTAAATTGTTCACTCAGATGGATAACACAGGCGTGTAACTAAAAAGCTGAAAGATAAAGCAAAGACTTTGTTCTCAGCGATAAATAAAACTGATATCCAAGAAGCAAATGATTTTTAATCTAGCTCATCTATTTGCGCATGTCAATAAACTCACTATGGTCAATTCAAGGACGAAACACTATGTTTTAGATTGTGCTGAAAAAGTGCGTTGTTTTTTAAATAAAATAAGTTCTCTGGAAAATTCTTCTCCACAAAAATGAATTCGTTTTTTTCTGTAATTTGGCAGAAACTTCTCCAAGTCCAGAAGTAATCACAAGCTGTATTGACCACTTACAGAATCTAAAAGCTGACATGACTAGAAGATTTAAAGATGTCATTGAAATGAGTCCGCCTAGTTGGATTATGGATATTGAACATTTTGATATTTTAAGTGAGACAGATCTTGATCCTTATATTGCTGAAGAACTTTTTAACTAAAGAGAACAAAGTATCTAATGGTAAACATCAAAAATGATGGCTTGATTGGATGGTTGAAAACTATTTTCAAAACATACAATGCTCTTTGAAAAGAGTTGTCCCCTTTAAGTAACTTGATTTTCCTAATACTTGGTTGGTCGAGACAAAGTTTTTCAGCAACAAATGATTTACTGACAAATAAGCGTAATCATTTGCAATTTTGAAAGAGAGGAAAGTTCAAAAATAATCCTTTTCAAACTAACATTTTTATTTTTTTAATTATAAAAAAACGATTTAGATTTGAACCAAGGTATGAAAATTCATTTTGATAAATGATTCACCTAAATAGACACCAGGAACAGTCGAGTCAGTGAAATTTTCATTATTATTTATGCTAATAAAGATTTTATTATTTAAACTTTATTAACTTTAAATTTAAAACTTTATATAACGTTTAATTTAAAGCATTGGGTTTCTCTTAAAAAGTTAAGTGGGCCTGAGATTTTTTTTTGCACTAAAAATGGGCTTGGAAAGAAAAAAGGTTGAGAAACACTGCTTTACATGACCATTTAATCGCGTTTTTCTTCATATTAGACTCCCAATAAAGATGTTAGAATTGATTAACAGCTGGTAAGCTTCAGAGGGAGATGTATTTAATATATATGATAGCAAGAAACCAAGACATTACGGTCTTAAAGTTTATCAACTAATGACTCCGAAAGCTTTGACTCTATTAAACCCCAGATATATGTTTCTGGGTTGAACGATAAACTTATTTTAATCTTTATCAATTTCAAAACGACAAATTATCGACTCCAATCTTCCTAAAGACGGTGGTATATTCATAGATAAATTTTCACTTCGTTAGATAATGCACAATGGGCTCTAATTAAAAATCTTACAGTATGTGGAACTATTATTTTTTCTCTGTACACATCAAAATGTTTGAGGATTAAGTGGAATATTGAAACTGGTTAAAAACTTCAGCTTAGACAACAATAGTTTAAAAAAAGTTAAACAAACAAGCATATGGAAGACAAAAGCCTGCTTAACCTTTATAAATATCTTCTGTTTTAAGTTTTTTTTATAAAAATTCATTGAAAATAGTAAATTCCTTAAAATACTTTTTTAGTTTCTATTCTTCACTATTTTGTTGATATTTTTGCTAAATGGTCCATACTTGTCTACGGTTAAAGCAGTTTTGACTATTCTAAAAGGTATGAAAAAGGTGTAAAATTCGTCTTAGGCATTATACCTAAGAAGGAGGAACAAAATTGTTTATCAATTTATTCATTTTTAATATTTTAAAAAATTAATATCAAAGACACTTTTGATTGAAGATTGAACACACATATTTTTATCAAGTTAAAAGGACATATCATATTCAATTCTCAGGACATTTTTCTTATTTTTCAGCATAGCGAGTTTTAGTTAAATAAACATTCTAAACAGTAGAACAGACATAAAAAAAATTGAAGAAAAATGCACAAATAAACTGTGATTATATTAAAAATAAGATTAGCGTAGCGCATTGTAGTGATATTATTAAAAAAATAAATAAAAATAATTCATAAGGATTATAAAAATATTCAAAGAATTATAAAAATAATTCATAAGGATTACCCGATAGAATGCTCAAAGCGTGTGTGATTAGCACCAGGATAAAGGAGGTACGCCATTCCAAGTTGTTTGATGTCTCGAAGCCGTTGAAATTCAGGAGTATCAATTATTTTAATGGATAAATCATGCAACTTTATGTGTCCATGGATGGGATCATTTATAATCTAAAGAAGAATAAAATCACAAAAATTACAATTTAAGAAATTACAACTCACATTGCTTGGACATATATGGGAATGATTGAAATATAGCCAATTAGATATAAGATTCTGGCTCAATTGATTGGATAAGTCAAATTTATTCAAAAAATGGTCACGATAATTGGCTCGATTATCGCGTAATTTGATTGGTTGAAAACAAAAATTTATTCACATTTTTTAACGAATAGTATCAAATAGATTCTGTACTCAGTCCTCTCTCCGATGACAAAAAAGACCATACCATTAATTAAAGCAATATTCTAACTAAACAATCTTACCAAGCCTTTGATTTATAACATAGATTTCCAAACTGCGAATCATAATCCCAAAATCGTACTAACAAATAATGCATCATTATTTATCTGCCAATTTTATGTCTATGGATAATATAATTTTTAATAATAATCTAAAATAGAATATTGATGAACTTTTTTTATCAACAAGTAAAAAAAGTATTCGCTACTACTCTTTAGGTAAAGGAACTTGTAGTGGATTTATATCAAGAAAGCACAAAATTTGACTCTTGTATCGAATTTTTGAGCAGTGAAATAGAAATCCTCGGATTTGAACATTAGACACCATTAAGAAATCAAAGCCAGATCATAGGCAACCTACACACGTCCTACAGTAATCATGAAGCAGGTCCACTTATTTATAACTTTTCGCCTCCAACTCCATCCATTTGTCATTTTGAGACTTTGACTTTAAAAATTTAAAATGATGCAATATCGACTTTTTTGTTTGAAATATTATGAGTATCCAACTCCAAAGGATGTAAAATTGCTTTAGAAACATCAGTTCTCAATAGTTAGTTTTCAATCTTTAACTAATGTAAAATCTAAATTTATTCTAATTTTCTTTCCAAAAGTATTTGGTTCAAAAAAAATTCCAGAAGCTGTTCCTTTACAAGGTATTTGTGTAATAAAAAGTTCATTCTTTAATTTTATTGATTTTTTCAGCCGTGTTCTATGAATTGCAAAAACACGTTAGACCTAAATGATAAACTTTTTTTATTTTAGGTTTTTGCAAAGTGAGACGCTAAAGAGAGTGTCTAGAAATTTACTGTTAATAATTAAAAACGCTTGATATAATCTCTTAAAATGTTATGGATAAATAAAAATTATATACGTATCAAATTTAATTCTGAAAAGATTATACCTTATTGAAAAAAACATCCTATTTTTTTAAAAGAATTATGATGATTACATCTCTAATTAAAATCAGATTTAGAGTCAAACCGACCAAATTAACAAGCAAGTGATAGTATTCTAAAATGAGATATGCTTGATTCATTGATTTCAATCATATGACGATTAGATGATCGACTATAGAAAAAAACTAGTAAAATGTAAAAGAAATAAGGAAGGCCTTTGTAAACTTTGAATACAAAGGTAGACCAAGAATTCAAATAAAATATATAAAATTCTAAATTTTATAGTCTTCCTTTGCATTCAAAATCTCGTTTCACTTTACATTGATGAAAAGTCTTCAGATGGATAAATAATAATTTTATTTTGTTGTTTTAAATAGATCTAGGGTTGCCAACTTTTTAAAATTTAAATCTCACCCGGAAAAATTTAAGAAGCAAAAATTTTCTTTGAGAGCAAAAAAAACTCAGCCACTCCAAAAGTTTGTTTTTGCCGACCCCTACGTCAAGCAGTACTTGACAAGCAAGGACCTGTATACAAATACAAAGAACTCTGTTAATCTTTTATCAATGCATGATTAAACAAAAATTACAATTTATTAATTGCACATTTTATTTTTAAAATTATATTTGCTTTGGTTTTTTGCTGCTTTAAGCAGCGCAAAATCCTGCTTTATTTTTTCAGGAAATTCCGGACATGTATGTGTCTTTCAAATTAAAGTTTATGAAAAGTTCATCTTTTATCAGCTGTACTGAACATTTGTTCTTGTCATTTCTCCACTTGGATGATATAACACTAAAAACTTTTTCACAGAATGCAGACGTTCCTGGTATTGATAGTACAAATGAAACAATTTTGAAAAGATATAGTTTCCATTCTCAAAGAAATCAATAACACAGTTTACTGTACAATATTCCCTATTGAAATATTGAACACAGACTGGGTACATTTTCATGCTTTTGTGGTTTGATGCATCTATCTGAAGACCAAAAAAACAGGAGGTTCGTGGTTTTTCAAATCTTTAATAACTTCTAGTGCTTTTTTACCAAGAACATACATGATAATCACCTCTGATTTAGTTCGACAAGAAACTTTTGCTGCTATTTTAGAATCATGGTAAATTCTCGAATTCAGCTTTAAACTACAATCAAGAAAGTTTATGTTTTACAGCATGATATATTGGAGCTAGTTCTGAGTCAACAACACCATCTTCCCCTTTGGAATTTATTTTTACGAGAAACTTATCGAAAAGAGAGGTAGTACAAACAGCTCTACTTTTATTTCTATGTCATTCTAATATTTTATGTTGCTTTATAGCTAAAACACTCATGTATCCAATTTTAAACGTACTGTAACAAATGATACACTTTGCTTCTTCTGGATTATCAGTTTTCTGCAGCCATTTGTATTCTTTTTTTCCAATCTTCATTAAAAGAACACATAAGTTTTTTTTTCATCGGAGGTTCTATTATTTGAAGATCAATTATTATAATTAAAAAGAATGAATTTTGAAAATGACAGTAAGAGACTTAAAAAATTAAAACATTTTTTATAAATGAATTTAAATTCGAAAAAGATTAAAAAAAGCGCTACCTAGAAAGTGCCATACTATTTGCTCTAAACAAACTTCAGTAGTGGTGTCAACATTTTCAAAAAAATAATCTAAATACGGTCCAAAAAAAAAACTAAAAACTGAGCCACCTAGTTTAATACTTTCAATCTTTACAGAATTTATGTTGATACTTCTTTTTTTCCCAACATAACTTAAATTATTTTATCAGTTAAAATAAAACATTAAAATTATCAATCAGTTTGCATTATTTCCTTATCTGTTATGACATTCCTAGAATTTTATGATAAATATAATTAATAACAATATAAAAATTTCTAATAAATGAACTTGGCTTATAGAAATACATAAAAATAAACAGATTTTAGTCTGAATAAATAATTACTTTATATTAAAAATAATTACGTCTATTTTGAAAGTTTTAAAGTTTGATTCCAAAATTGTAAGAAACTTTGTATTTAACAATAGAAAAAATCAATAGATTTTTTAATTTTAGCGAAAACCCATAATAATAACTCTCTAAATTAAAGTCTAAAAATGTCGAAAAAATCTAAAAAAACTATTAATCTAAAAAATATAGGTAATCTTGATTTAGATTTAAGTATTATAAATTGGCAGCATTTCTGTTTAAAATTAGAACTAGTTAGAAGATAGTTAAAAATAAAGGACATTTAGCGTCCTTTGTAAAAATGAAAAAAGATAGGGACAAAAAAAGAAAATAAAGGACTATCCTTTGTAATAAGGGCCGGCTGGCAACCTTAAGTAAATCTATTATAATCTTTTACTTTCATTTTAAGATTTCGCGGTAAAATAGATTTTGTTTGAATAAAATATAATTAAAAAAATTTCTTTAAAAAAATTATTTTAAATATTAATGTAGTAAAACTGTTTAAATAATGAAAAATTCAATAAATTTGTTAAATAATTTTTATCCTTTTAAACTATTGGTTATCTAGGACCTATGTTTAAAATGTTATGTATTTCCAAAAAGTGTTGATTATCTAGAGGCCTCGAAAAACAAAAAATAAATATTAAATATCTGGGCAAAGCTAGATTGTTGTGTTGAAAATGCATGGGAGTTTGCCAAGCTCCTAATATACGCATAAGTATAAATAATATAAATATTAATGTTACATAATTTTTTAAATAATTAGACTATAGTATTCCTAAATGAATTTAAATTATATAATTGAATCATTTAAGTAATGAGCATCTAGAGTATTTAATCTAGAGCTGCGTTTCTCGGCCATATGGCCGCCAGGTAGCTCTAAAAAATTCCAGGGGTTCAAAGATATAAATTTCAATTTTGCTACAGAAATTTACACAGGGGTCACAGAAATCCTAAAAACTTGTTTATTGGATGAGTTATCCAAGATATGCTGTATTATTAGTTATTTCTGTTAGTGCTTGTTTTATATAAACAGTATGGTTAGAAAAACGACGAAACAATTTTTTTGATTGAAGGGCGGATTAATGTGAGGAATCAACAAGGAGAGAAAGGATATCCGAACATTTCCGTTGAATGGTGTTGAAATACAAGATGTTTTGATATGGAAGAATTTAGTGTTATATTACCAAAGAGAGTCATGATTGATCATATTTTAACATTAAATTTTGTTTCATTCAACATGCGTGACTAATAATTCATTAAAGTATTGGATTTTGTATGTCTCATTAGTTGGTTGATTGGTTGGTTGGAAATATCAAAGCACTTTCAGCCGTAAGGCTATATGCTCAAATTATGCTTAAAATGGTCAATCACAGTTTTTGTGAATTTGTTTTTAGAGTGGGAGCCTTTGGTATCGAAACCCTAACCTTCAACTGTTAAGCTGAGAGGTACACCCTAACAACCATTGAGGTTAGTAAGAATCTACAAGTCTCTATCATACAGATAAAATACATGCACACATAATACATATAAACACTTACATAGATCACAGAATTTAATACTGGAAATCAAAATATTTTTCTACTATGTTTGAAAAATTCATTCAATCATAATTTTTATTTCCCAATTAATCTCAAAACTGCAAGAAAACGAATTTGCATGTCAAATAGATTAGCCAGCTCTTCCTGATACTTCTGTATTTTTAATTGCGATTTCTAAATAATAATGACACTGTCAAGAATTACTTTTTTCTTTAAAATTAATAATTGACAGCAAAGGTGAAACTATCTTCAATAAACTTAGCTCCTATTTTGAAGAAAAAATATTTCAAACAGTGCAGCCTGTGCAACAGATGGTGCTACTTCTATGATTGAAAAATTTCGAGGATTTAAAGCATACTTGAAAAAGTTGTTCCTTCTGTCGTTTTTGTTCATTATGTTGTTCACCCATAACATCTCGTTGCAAAACATCTTGTTGGACGTTTGAATGAGGAACTAATTCAAGTTATAAAAGCTGTCAAGTTGATTAAAAAACTGCACTCTAAGAGAAACTTTTTCAACAATTATTTGAAAACAATGACGAGGAGTTTCAACAGCTTATTCTGCATACTTAAGTCAGATGGTTCCAAAAGAGTAATTGTCTGTATCCCTTCATTACACTTTGAGACACTGGTTTATCTTTTTTTAGAGAATGAAAACTTGCAAAGTAACTTATTGATGCAAAGATGATATTTTATACCCAACTGATATATTTGAAAAGCTAAATATACTCAACAAACTACATCAAGGAAGTAATTGCACTTCGTATTCTAGCAGAGAAGCAACTAATACATTTAATAGAAAACTGAAGATTTTCATGTTAAATCTTGCAAAACAAGAATTTACACGGTTTTCTTCTTTAGCTAGCATATCTGCACAACTTATTGATGACAAGTTACTTTTTTATGTTAATCATCTGAAGGAGTTTCATAATGAAATCAAAAATCGTTTTTTTGATTTAATCCAAATCGATATATCTCATTGGTTTTTTGATCCATTCATAATTGATGCATCTGAAATAGATATTGATATACAAGAAAGCTTTATTGAACTTCAGAACATAGTATGGAAGATATCGAAAGCTTTGGATGAATGATGAAATATCTGAAAAGTATCGACTACTGTTGAAAAAAGTTAAATTGCTTTTTATTGCCTTCCTCACATCGTATTTAGTAAAATCAGGTTTCAGTCAAGTGATGAATCTTCTATCAAAAAGGAGAAATCTTCTTGATGTTGAAAAAATGAGATTTACTTTTTTCCCCAACAAACAAATATTGATAGTCCTGCATTTCAAAGGAATGCCATTCAAATTGTGTAATTATTTTATTATCCTATATATATATAAATAAAGAATGCAACGGGTATTTATCAACAAATTTAACATTATGACTTTATAGAAAATTTTATATAATTAAATTTTTAAGAAAAAATTTGAACATATTGATATCTTTTCAAAATTATATCTTTACATCTGATCGGTTTTGGAAAAAGTTTAGTGACGATTTAGGTGAAGAATATCATCTTATTTTTGCAAAATTTTGAAATTTGAGATGTTTTATTTCATTTTGAATATGATGGAAGTAGGTCTTTAATTTCTTTGTGCAAAAAGAAAATTTAAAAGTACCAGGAATGAGCAAGGCAAACTTGAAGTAAAATTTACACCTCATTCGTTTTAATTAGATATAATCACCTCTCTCGTTGAAATCACCTCAATTGTGCTTAAATGATCAATTGAGTTAAAAATTACATGCTGTAGATTTTGGTGTTAAATTATCATTTTCAATATTTTTTTTTCTCTAGTTGTAATAAATTAAGAGGTAGAGTAAAAAACGGCGATGAAATAAAAAATTAATGAAAGATGGCCATACAATATTTTTTGGACTAAAAGTGAGCAATGCAGAACAAAAGGTGGAGAAACAATTGTCCAGAGCCTATTTTTAACAGGGATAGCAATTATGGATATTACATTTAATTTATTATTATTGATGAATTTTGCCTTGAATTTTTTTTCAAGTTTAGTAGTTTTAAATATTTTATTGATTAAAGCATTCCATAATTTTGGCGCTATATAAAAAATTGATTGTTTAAAGATCGTTTGTTAAAGAAAGGGATGCTAGCTTTATATGGATATAGACAAATATAATTTGCATTTTGGTAACTTTAGCTAATAAGATTCTCAAAATTTATCGGTAATTGATTGGATAAAAACTTATGTATAAAATATAAAGTCTTGCTCATATATATGAAATGCTTTTTGCAATTCGCCTTCTTTAAAGAGTATATCTATACATTATAAAGAATAGAATAATTTTGATAACCCCAGAATAACCTACAATAAAATAGATGAGGGAGAAACAAGGATCTGTAAAGTATAGGCTTAACGACAGTTAGAAACAAAGATTTTGCGAAACAATAAAATAAATGTGATGATTTTAGATTATTATTATTGACTAATCCTAGTTATTACAAAGATACTCCACGTACTTAAAAAAATCCAGTCCCATATAACTCAAATAAAATAACATAAAGTCAAATATTTTAACAGAAACGTCAAATGCGAATTATTTTTATTAAAAAGGTAATCTTTCTTCATCTTTCATGCATTCAAAGATGAAGAAAGAAGAAGAAACTTAAAAAAAATTACTTGTACGGATGATGAATTCCGGGTAAACGAGGGTGACACTATTTTAATTGTAGTGCAGTAAAACCTTGATTAAAATGAACAATGCTAAAAGAGAGAATTCTTATTTAAAGTGACAATTTATTTTCGTGGACATAAATTTGTCGTTGAAGCTGATCAATTGAATTTTGATACAGAATTATAAACGCGAAAAAGTGAACAATTCAGTGGGCACAAAATTTTTATTAGTACATTTTTGCCGACACTAGTCTTATTCAAACACACAAAATGAAGAAAAAGCGAAGTAAGAGAAAATAGCAGGGCAGAGGCCTCTGACTCTCAATACTTAAAAACACGACCTGACTCCAAATACTTCAAAACTTAATAAATTTAACGTCAAATCTCACTTTCGACTTCGACTAAAAAAAGGTCCACTCAATATGCTTACAAAAATTAAACTGATTTTTTCATTATTTAAATTAGTAATCTGATGAGATACCTAAATTTTATTAGATATCAACTCTGACTCCTATTCAGATTAAACCCATGTGAGGCTATTGTAGCCTCCCTCCTCAGCCTAATCAATCAATTCTTTAAAATCTTCGACTCAGCAAACCGGGTTCAAACAAAAATTTTGAAGAGATAAAACAAGGAGAATAACGTAGATATAAAAAATTGGAAAAAATCATGATCACATTTATTAAATATAAGCTTTTCACGTTAAGCGGACATATAAAACTAAACAAGGATATACTGGTCAAACATAAAACATATAGTCGTAATTTTGTTATAAAAATCAAAAATAAAATTATAATGTTAACATTTGTTAAAATAAAATTCATCATTCATGATGGAGTAGCGCGGGTAAATAAAACATTGAATACTTCACATATTAATAAATCAACATAAATGTAGAAAAGGAGTAATGGAATGGTGGGAGCAGATTGATGAAGTAGGTAAGAGTCTATGTCTCTTTTTAAAAAGTGACTACTTCGTTGACGTGTAAAACTTTTTATTGTGCATTTGTTTGAAATTGAGCATCTCATCTTCTTCCATGTCATCCTCGTTTTCATCATCGTCACTGTCAAGGATGGCAAATGCTTTTGAGTTTTTGGGGTAGCCAACGTCTCGGTTCACATTGAGGCGTTGGTATTCACTAGGCTTTTTAAAGATTGCTAGCACACTTTGTGGAATGCGGCGCATTGAATTGTCTACAAAGAGTAAGAATTCATTGGCAAAGTCATTCTACAAACAAAAAAAATAGTTTTTTAAGGAACTGAAATTACTTTGTGAACTTTTATAAAAGACGAATATTAAGAGTAAGACGGGAACAGCAAGCACAGCAATTACGATGTATAATCCATGGATACTCTTTCGGGGAAGAATGGAAGCGATGTATGATGGCACTTTGTATGTTGGAAGTTGAGAAATTCCGCTATTTCTGGAAGATGGCTGATTGGATGTGGGAAATCTATTTTCATTCTTTGTGGGATTTGTATAGGCTTCTTCTTCTAGGATTATGTAAACAGTGTATAACAAAAAAGTTTCATATATGCGGAATAATGTTCTCTATGAGTTTTTTATCTGCACGAAAATGTAAAAATTGATTGATGTAAATATTCTTTGCTCAGCGTATTAAATCTTCAAAATTAAAATATTAATCAATTATTTGTGATCCATTAAAAATAAATCATTCAGAAAGATTTTTCATTTTTTAAAGAGTTATAGCAATATCACGGCTTTCACCGCATTAAGTATTCCGAAGAAAGTATTGTACTTTTTGTCATGATACTTTTTTTAACGTGATTTTACTTTTAAATTTTAAATACACGGAATGCAGGCAAATTATCGAATGGCAACGCATACAAAAGGTCTACGTGCAAAGAGAAAAGGTATTAAAATTATATTATTTATCAACAATTTAAGCTGTTGTTAAGTAATAATTGACTAGATTAGATCATTTAAATTTAGTTTTGATCATTGTAAATGTTTGCTTTAGAATCAGCATATAAGTAATTTTATCTTCGAAAATTTAGCTTTTGGAATCTGTGGTTTTGAACGTTTTAGTTTTTGGACATTTTAACTAAGAATCAGAAAGGAGAAACTGGTGATGGTACCGTGGAAGCAAACAACCATTTGTGTAAGACCATGTGCAAGATTTTCTTGGAAGGAGTGTAAACATGGAATCATCAAATTAAAGACCATGGCTTCGACCACGTTACACATATCTTCGTAAAGCTAATGAAGCCGTAGAGTATATTTATTAACAAAGCAAAGGTTGCCTGTCATGAAACTATATGCTAGGCTGCTCTAAACGATGTTTGAACTCAGAATCACCGGATTCAATAACACGGTTTCCACCGCTAAGTATTCCTAAGAAAGTGTTGAACTTTTTGTCATGATACCTTTTTTAACGTGATTTTACTTTTAAAATTTAGATTAAATTGTCTTTATTTCATTAAGTGGAAAAATTGAGTTAATTAAATGTAGCAAAGAAGAAAATTAAAGACAAACTGCTGAAATTTTTTATTATTTTCAAAATATTTTAAAAAGAAAGAAAGTATATTTGCAATTTTATGAAGATAATGTTAATTATTGTAAAAAACGAATTTCACGTAGTTTAGAAATTGATAAAATGGATAAGGTTGTTTGGTCATCGTTCCAGAAGGCACGACCAAAATAGACCTATCTATTAGTCAAAAACATTGCTTTACAAGAATTTAATGCATTTAATAAGTTGGTTGGCCAAGTTTCGCTTTCGACACAAAATATAAATTTTACTAAAATTTGTGCTGAAAAAGCTGATGTGCATTTAAAAACTGTTGATGATTGGAGGAATAAAATACCGTACATTGTAAAGAGCGAGTCTAGGTAGATTCGCCGACTATCAATTCACCGACAGTCAATTCACCGATGTGTTAATTCACCGACAAATTTCACTGAAAAAAGATATATTGATTTTTAAATTCATTATTGATTTATTGATTACAAATTCATTTGATCACATTTTAATTTTCCTTACAATTAGAACTCAGAATTGAATTAATTTAATATTTTGTTTTTTTATCTTCTGCTTTTTTTCTTTTGTTGAAATATACGATCTTTTTCCTTCTGCTTCTTTTTCTTTTATTAAATTCCTATTCAATACTTTTTTTTCCAAAGTATAAAGTTAAAAAGAATTAAAGTTAAAAAAGAGTAAAGAATTTATAAGAAAGCAATTGCCCATAATATTTCCTTTTAACATTTCAAAGTTATTTTATTTTTAATAAAACTTCACATTTTTAATTTATTGTGTGTTTTTTCTCATTTAAATGGGTGAATTGATTGTCGGTGAATTGAAGTCAGTGAATTTACAGGATACGGTAAAGAGCATAGAAAAAAGGATATTTATAATATGAATGAATTTGTTTTTTTCATGCTTTACCTGATCTATCGCTTACAAAAAAGGCGAAGGTTGTGCAGGTAGAAAAAAATCAAAAGAACGCTTAAATGTTTCATTATGTGTAGATACGGTGGGAGAGTTTGAATGTATCCTTGTTATTGGGAAGTCTGCTAAACCACATTATTTTTGGAACTTGAATCCAAAAAAATTATGAGTTATATGGAGATATAACTCAAAACAAAAGCTTGGATGACAAATAAAAACATTTTAAGAGTGAATCATGAATTTTAATAAAAATATTGAGAAGCAAGATGGCTAAGTAATTATATTTTTAGGTAATGCAACTACTTCTCACATAATAGAGGATAGAAAGGACACACAGAAGAGGAAAAGAGTTGTTTCTATTCCCACAAACACAACCCCTTTACTTCAATTGCTAGATCAAAGAATTATATCACACATTACAAGAAATTACAAAAAAATTCCTCTCCGAAATTTTGAACAGAATGGATATAGATAAATCCGCAAAAGAGTGTAAAACATCTTGTAGAAAAAAGATAAAGGAAGCAGATGATGGAGAGGATAGTGAAATAAATGATACCTTTCAACGTTATCTTCAAATCATGGAAGAACCAATTAATGAAATCGCTGAATATATTTATCAATGCCGTGTCTCTAGTAACAGAACAGCTTTGTTCGCATTGGTAGGAATATTTTTTTAGCAATGTAACTACGATACATGAAGGAGTCAGAATGAAAGAGAAGATAAAACTTTAAATAATATAAGATATGAAATTATATTCTTTAGAAAAAATCATGGCGACGCTTATCCTCTTTTATGCAATGTTGAAGAAAAGTTCGAAATAAACAAACAAAAATGTTACAAAAAGCGTTATATTCATGAACTTTTTTTCTTCTCAAGTCCATCAAGTGGTCGATATAGGCAGGTTTATGTTTTTTAGTTAATTAGTCCTATTCACTTTATTTTTTATTTGTATGCTAAGACTTTTGAACGGACATTTTGATGCAGTAACGTATATACGGCTATGGCGATGTTAAATTTGAATATTCAATATACGTTTGAATAAACCAATCACCATTTAGTGAAGTAGAATCCTAATGCGCAAACATATCAAATTTGATAAATTAAAAGAATTGAATTTAACCGGTTATCGACCACAGTCGACTTTACAAAAACGTGAATCGTCTGCGTTTATTAATGCTTTTTAATATAAATCCTCTGCTTTATACAAAAATTTCTTATAAGTTAAGCCAAATGCGGATTTTCAACCGTTGCTAAAATATATCAAAATGGAGTCCGTATGCACAAAATCATTTTTTTAAAAAATTGCGTAGCCACTGGAACGAATAAAGAATTACGTTAGTTATAAAATTGATTAAATTGTAATTATGAGTTAGGCAATAATAAAGTATAATTAAAAATAGTTGTAATAATAATAAAAATAATAGAATTAGTCAAACCTCCTTCAATGATTTTCCAAACTTTGCCATTTAATTCTACCACATATATTTCAAGAGACAGTGCAGGCATCACGTAAACGTCATGAGGATTAGTAAAACCGGCGTGATTTTTCTGAAAAATCAAAAACAGATATCAGAGTGCAGTGGGGCATTTATATTTTCTAAAGCTAAATCAAACATCTTAAAAAGTGTAGTTTTGGGTAGATATGTTTTAACAGATGCAATAGCTCGGCTAATATGCAATAGGAGTTGGTTGAAATGTGTTTATTTTAAATAAACGGTACTTTTTTATTAAAAAAATATATTTGTTAACAACGTCATCATTGATAAAACAAAAATGAGACATTACAATATGTGTACATCAGCTTAAAATCATTAGAACTATTAAGATGAATTATGCGGGTATTTCGCATACGAGGGAAAATGATTTTTGGTGGGTACTCCTGGTGAATTTTCGAGTGTATTGGTAAGTGCGGGTAAAAATCTCAATTCTTCCAGTACTCTAATGGACATGCGCCATGACATGAATTTGCAAAATTTAAGCACACTTATGCATGATATTTTTTAAGAAGTTGTTAACAACACAGATGATATTGGTAGCAAAAGTCATTCCTCCCTTTTAATGGCATTTTTCAGAAAGAAGAAAAAATAACTTGCAAAACGCTATATGAAAAGGATGCTGCTGTACGTTGAATCTATTTAAATAAGCCATGACTTCCTCATTTATTGATCTTGTCTATTTTTTCAGATTTCCTACTCCAGTGAAATTATGCTCCACTTATAAAGTAATCATTCGCTGTACACATTTCCCATGGTTTATTTTTTTTCTTAATTTACAACACTGGTGAACAGGAGACAGTCAAATGTAAATAAAGTCATTTTTTTCACGTATCTAAGTCCTCATAAATCATGTTTAAATGAGGATGTTATGCTTTTGGCTAAAAAGAAATTTTCATTTGGTCAAAAAAAGGTTGTTATTTTAGTTTTTAAAATATTTTTCTCGTTGTATTTTTTTACAAATAAATTTTTTGTATTTAAAATTTTTATAAAAATTGAGGAAATTACTGACAAATAACAAAGATTTCACAGATGAAAGTATTTTTTACATGATTGGTGTGAGTAAAGTTGGTCAGATATTTTGTTCAATCCAGCATCAAGCCTTGTTTGTGCATAGTTCGACAGAAGCCGTGCAATTCTGTCCTGTCGATGAAAACACTCCATGGTACATTTACCATATTACAATTCATAGATTTATGTAATTGAAGGGGGCAATTAGTAGTATAGTATTTTTAAAGTCAATTTTTTAGTCTAAATGTCTTTTATAGCTAAATATTTAGGTCAAATTTAAATCGCCCTGTTTACGAGAATTAAGGAAAGTACACCTTGTTCAAAAAAGTTAAAATTTTCTAAAATTATTTTATATTGAAAAATATTGAAACAAAGAAGTAAAGAAACCGTAGTTCCATTCCACTGATATGCAAAAGTGAATAACGTTTTATCCATAGAATTAGGATTAGGAAACATTCGATAAATGAATAAAGAAGGAGGCGGCTCCAATACGCCAGCATTCAAAGCGTTGGTGCCGGTTAAGGAGACAAAAGTGTCCTCAGAAGATGAGACAGCGTAGATCGGGCCTTTGTTGGCTGCAGAAGCCAAACACGAATCCAAGCCATGGGAATCAGAGAGAGGCACGCAAACGACTCGCTGAGATTCGCGATCCGCCACAAAGAGAATATTTGGAGACTCGGAAATGGAAAGGGAGTGAGGAATGTTGAATGAAACTAAAATGAATAACTATGTTTTATTATTGATCCATGTGTTCTCTTGCAATGGTAGTTTTGATTTGTTACCATTAAGGACGAAATATTTCAAGATTTGAAAAGAGAGGCATTTAGGATATCTATATGATCAAAGATATAGAGTTAAGAACAAAATATGCTAATATATAGTAGAAACATCATTATAAATACACTAAAATCAAATATTTTTCAAATATTTATATAAAACTATCAGGGGTGGAAGCAGAAAACAAAATGACTGGAAGAGCAAAAACTGACAATTTTATAGAAAAAATTAAAAAATCATTTTTCTATGGTAATTTCTGTCAATTCCATTTGATATTTGAACTACTTAAATTATAAAGTAAAAATAAGACATAAAAACAAACAAGCATATCAGCCAATTATATAGCTTGAAAAAAGCAATAACATTGCGCGGCACATTTTCGCCTGTGGCTATAAACCTGCAAAATTAGAAAAAACGTTATTAGTGAAACTATCAATATTTTTATGCTTTGTTATACCTCCTATTGACTTATATTTTCTTTTGTCTGAAGAAGCCTTGGGGAGGAGAAGTATTACTTTGTCTTGCTAATTTCATCAATAAAGGTTTTTACTATTCTGTATTTTAAAGTTCAAAAAAATAAAACAAAAATTCTATTGCATCACGAAAAGAACATAACATTGTAGAAAGGTCAATAAAATAAATCAAATAAATATTTTTCAAAAATTGAATCTGGTTAAAGTGGAAAGAAATGGAGAAAGTTTATCGAAGACAAAGAATTAATCTCAGTATAAAATTAACACCGTTTTCAAGTTGAAAAAGTAAGAAACTTTCAAAATCGAGATACCACGTTTTATTGATATTTTGTACGTTTCACACCGAAATTAATTCTTTATTTTCAATGAAGATTTCCCATTTCGTTCCAGTTTACCCAAATTATTTATCAAACAACCGACCGTGATAGATAACTGCACCCCTAATTTTAACAAAATGGCGCAATTCAATGCACGTTCGTTGTATATAAGTCGAACGTAGTTTTAAAGATGTAACTTATGCTGTAATTTAGGATTGCGCAAATTGCAACCCATGGGCCATGTTCAAACCTCAATATTGTAAAATGCGGCTAGCAACCTCTTTTGAAACATTTTTGCATCTGGGCGATGAAAAGCTACTGCCACCCATGAACTACACTTTACATGCGTTATTCGCGAATAAACATCTTAACGAATGTTAAACCAAATTTATCGCAAATGTTCATGTTTTATGCTAGAATTAATTTTGCTTTAATTAAAACACTAATTGACTAGTTTTATCTAAATATCATAATACTACTAAATTAGTATAAAAAAGATACAGCCGAAAGCGGAATTTTTTGTGAGTACGACGTGCGTCAAAAAAGCTCTGATAATTCTACTGCAATTCATCAAGAAATGAGTAAAAGTTAATGTTGTACATCTGCCTGACTTGAGACAGCAAAAGATACAGGGCGGATGGGGAAAGTGACCGGACATTGCATTTAACTTAGGCTTTTAAACACGTGTTTAGACTTTTAATAAATATTTTACCATTTTAAAATTATCTCAAATATATTTTACCATGGGTAATTTTGTCCTAGTACAGACGGGGAGGTAGTTCTCCCCTCTCGACTAGTTCATAATAATGACACATTTTTTATCTGATACTTTTTAAACTTAATTAAAATGGCATATGTGAGAAGGGCGCAAATAAAAAGGGATGAATGAAAGTATATACCCAATGGAGAGTAGGGGTTTGATGCGCCAAGAACGGAAATAACACCTCCACTGCTCCTGTATTTAATGATGCGTGAATTGCAATACCTTTTAAAAGAAAAATATTAAAAAAAAAACAAGTTACAAGACAACGATGCTGTTATGATGGTGTGCTTACATATTATCCGTGCTGTGGGTGTTTTTAGGCCCTAGATTACACTATCTCGTTATTAGTGGAATCTGTCAGTTAAAAAAACAATTTTCTACCCGTGCTATCGCGACTTCAACTCTCGATTCGAATGTGCAAAAGGTGGGTGATGAGGAATGATGGAATGCTGTAAAGGAATCGATTTAGACATGTGATCCTTTTACCACTAAGACAGGTTTTACTGTAATAATTATATTTATATTATAATTATAATAAAAACTAGTCACAATATTTAGATTTTTTGAAATATTTTCAAAACTTTGCTTTATTCGATGGTATGTCTGTGTAACTTGTAGTCTCTCTTTATTTTTAAATTTTATATCAAAAATCTATGACAACATGAATATACCTATCTAAAATCTCTGCTAAACTGGAGATGAGGAAATGAAAATTAATGAAAAAGATTCGAAGACTATACAGGATGTCCACGTTTATCATTTTTCTTGTTGATAAACCCTGGTTTCCCGGTGGGTCACTATTTACGTTTACAAAGTAATAAAGTTTAGGAATAATCATTCATATATTCTTATTATTTCAAAATGGTGTAAATTACAGTACAAGTTGTATTTTCAGTAATAATTATACATGGAACACCAAAATATCACTGTGGACCTATAGAAATATTTCATAGTCGCTAGAGTTCTTGTGGAGCCCGGTTGAGAAGCAACGGCGTATATGATTTTGATTCGTTTTAATTATTCACACTAAAACTGTTCTCTCCAACCATCTGTTTTCTCTAAAATAGCTTTACCCAGATTTGTTTTTCTCTCTCCCAATTTTAATTCCTAAAGAATGAAGTTACTTTTGATTCATACTAATGGTTTTAAGTGTATAATTTGTCTTGATGTAAATATTTTAATAGAATATTTTTATAAGTACAAATATCTTTTTCAAAAGTTCCTTTTTTTACAAATGTTTCAATTAAAATATATTTACCTTAAAAAAAATTTTTGATGAAGAAAAATAAAAAAATCTGTCTAAAAAAATAAGAAAAATAAAAAAAGTCTTAAAGACATCAATAAAATTCAACTTTAAAACTTTTATCTCATTTTACTATATCATGTGGGGGTTCATAGTCAAAAAGTCCGAAATCCAAAACGTCCGAAACCAAAACGTCCTAAACCAATTTTTTTTTGGATTATAATGAATTTGGCTAAAAAAATTTCATTTTAAAATCAAACACTTCTGAAGATTATGATTTTAAAATATATAACCCAATTTTGGAAAAAAGTCTAGGAAAAAGTTATACTAATTAGTCGAATTTGCAAGACGTTGAATATTAGACTTGCTATCAAAAATCAAAGGACTACACGATTTGAATGGATTTTAAGAGATTGGAATGAATTACACGCTTGATTATAGTGCATTTTTCATTTAAATCTAAAATGTCTAAAGTTTTTTTTGTTTTACTTTTTGTATTAAACTGACATCTGATATTAAATTTTTGTTCGAGCCAAGTTTATAGTGAGGGAAATCGAGTAACCAAAGGATGCATTTACTACCATTGTTCCCAAAGGTAACTCAGACGACTTCAGTAATTTCCATTGAATTCAATTTGAAACAGGAGTACGTATGCGTTTCCTTGGGGAACATTGGCGCTAAATGGATTAACTGAGACGGATACTCCATTCTAATTCAAATTTACAGGCTTTTTATTTTTTTAGTTGATAATGATGTAAATATAGAACTGCACGTAGAAAATGTTCAATCAAAATTGAACAAAAAGAAGTTCTGCGTTTATAACTCTATCATCATTTCTTTAACTAAGATAGCACTGCAAACAATTTGTTTCATCTTGGGCATAAGCAGCACTGAATGTTTTCTATGTGTCTTGACTCCACTATGTATTACACAGAATATCTACATTACACTTTTTGCAAAACGCACATCCACACATTGTCTGTCCCAGTTGGATACTTTTGACTTGATGCAAAAGTTTTCAAAGCATCAGCGAAAGCTAGAAAGCGATACTGAAAAACGTTCGCTATAAATGGAGAAGTTGATAGGTAGGCTATGGTGGAACAGATTAAAAATATTTGTACTATAATCAGATTGTGGTTACGTTCTCTCTATAAGAAAATACAAATATCTACTTATTAAGATGAAGTGCGGCGCCAGTGACCATAAAATAAAAAGCATCTGCTTTATGTATATAAACACCTAATGAAATAAAGGAGTGGATGATTTATTTTAAAAAAAATGAATCCTTAACCGTTTGAGGATCGGACTTTTTAAGAATTAATCATGTGATTTCTTTTTCAATGAAATTTCATATATTTTAAAACAGATGATTTACTTTTCTTTGCACACAGGTGGCGCATTGATCCTCAAAGTGTTAATGAAAATACTAATAAATATCAAGTAATACTATGCTATTCACTAAGTTAATAGCTAAATTAGTATCTTGCTAGATACTAAGACTATGTTAGATGCTTATGTCTTGAATTTAGCGCGTTTCTTTGCAACATTCTAAATAAATCCTGTTGATAAGGAGCTTTGTCCTAACACCGTAATAGATTGTGAAAAGAATATAAAACAAACCCATCAGCAACATAGAAGTTTCCATTTGATTCTACAGCGACTGAGGTTGGCATACAAAAATGGTCCAAGTCTGATCCGGGCTCAAACTTGGTGCCAAGGATTAGGAGTCTTCGAAAACCATTTCTGGAAGCAAGTTTGAAAGAAATTTTGTAAACCTAAATATTCATAATGGAAAATTTAATATGTATTACCACAAGGAAACAAATTTTCAAAAAAGAGTTGATTTAGTTTAGGGTTGCCAGCCTTTTGAATCATTAAACAGGGACAAAAAGCCTTGGAAAAAGTCTAGAACAAGATTTTCATTGCCTACAGAAATAATTCATATGTTTTTATGCAGAAAAAAAGGAGATAATCAATATTCAATAATATTTTTCGTTAACGCGTTGATGTTAAACTCCTTTTTTGTCATATAATTAATGAATTCTTCTAATTACGGATTCTTCTAAATCCTCGGGAGATTCCGTTATTAAGCGACGACAAAATGGCGATATCTAGCAACCCTATTTTGGTTTGATGATTTTTATCAATGATTTGTATCCTTATTTCAGATATATATTTCATTTTATTCTATCATCAATAGTTTTTGAAGGATTTAATACGGCCACAAGCGCGTCATTTCTGAATGATATTCTTTTGATCTTTCCCTATGTTTAGTTTGTATGTTTAAAGTCAGATAAAATTAATTACATGACAAAATTATTTAAAAACCGTTTCAAAATCTGTTTATGAAAGATTATCTTTTTCCTATTGCCTCAAAGGAAAAAGTTCCAATCACGCCCTCTTCATACAAGGGCTGCATCAAATACTTATTTTGGAGTCTTAAATACAAATACAAAAATTAAAACTTTTCAAAAAGTTTGAAAATACAATTACAAATACTTTTTTCATAAACTTAAAAATGCTTACATAGATGTTAGAGCTCAGCTTAGTTGTGAAGTTTTGGTGACAACTACATTTAAAATTGGTGGCTTATTAAAAGTAGCACAGAAGATCATTCATATAAATTTGTTAATTCTCTCAATTTTATTCCTAATAAATTTTTAAAAAATCTTCTATTTTACTACAAAATAGATATACGATAATAAACGAGATTAAAGAACAAGTTCTGAAAAATAACAATATCTATATTATATAAAAAAATCAAAGTTTAAAATTACTAATTAATTTTAGTCTAATTACTAATTAGTAATAAGTCTAATTACTCTTAGACGTATTTTATCTAATAAAAATGAATATGAAAGTTTGTCTCAAGAATGCCAAATAATGTATATGTAAATGTTTGTATGTAGTACGATTGCGCTAATACTAAACTTAACCTTAATCCTAACACCAACTCTAAAATACTATCACGAATGCTAATTCTACACCAATTAGAACCCTGATAATAGGTCTGCAAAATTTCACACATCCACTTAGAAATTGGTTGACCACTTGTCAATCAATTATTATGCAAATGAAGGAAAAAATTTGAATAGTTAAAATCAGGGGTTTAGTGGATGTATTCACTCGAAGTTGAATTATGCATGCATGCATTATTTATTTATTTATTCCATTTTCAGTTCTATCGCACCCTTTCGCAATTCCATTACACCCTTTTGTAATTCGAAAATATATTTTTGCAATTTTTCTTGCACACTTAAAATTTTAGCCATTATTTTTGTATATGAAGAATCTTCAATCAGTGAAAGACAAATTATTTTAAAGAAGCAAATTAAAACCAAATTTATTAATAAAAAAATTCATAACTAATTAATACTTTTGGTAGATGTATTCATTTTTTTATACCTTAATATTAGAGCTAAATAATTTTTTTAATTTCGTTTGCTTAAAAAGTTTACGCCTTATTCTTAATTTTGAAAGCACGTATTCATCTGCAATGAGCATTTATGAATAAGTTGAAAATCCATTGAACGAAAACAATTTTTAGAAAAAATGTTCACACACGGCAATATGCCGGTTGAGTCTATCATTCAGGGTGGATCTAGAAGAAAATTAACATCCAAGCGATTTTATAACATTTTTCAAAAATGAATTTTTACAAAATAAAAGCATCTCAAGCACCAACTCTTCTTTAAAAAAGGCGAACTAAAGTGGGTTGACGTATAGACTGACACGGACCTCAGCAATGCCCTATTTTCAAATACTCAGCTGATTAGGGGGCATTGGTCGAAATAAAGTTGAGTGTAGTAGTTAAATCATAAAATTTTAAAATGAAAGAAAAAAGAGCTAATAAACAAGGATTAAAAGTGACCTGGTGAAGAGCTACATCAGTCAAATACAACGCAGTGCCTTGTGGATTCATTGATATTCCGTGAGGAAGATAGAAGATATTTTTTCCAAAGGAAAACACGAGCTCTCCAGTGACTGCGTCAACTACAACTACCGGATCATCTTTAATCGGGCCATCATCTTTGAACTGGTAGACACCATCTTTACTGAATGATCTAAAAGGGGATCAGTAAAATTAGTTTAGCAAGGATACCATAAAACTTCTAAACACGTGTGAGGTGTCGGAAGAAAAAATGTCGTCTGAATTTTGCATTATAAAAATTAATCTTTTGCAGTATAGTGGTATATATACATTGTAGAATTATAATCTCGTGGGGTCGGAGTCTCCATAGCTTTGTGGACTCCAATACGTTCTTAACTCTGACTTCGAATATCATAGTTCTTTGTTAACACTTTTGCAATTTTCATAGAAAGTTGCGTATAAAAGTTTGGTATCAGTAAATTCAATATTGGCACTCGAAAAGTTTTCTTAACGGACTTTATCTCGAAAGAACGTTTGATAAAAAATGGATTAATTACGAATTATTATTAAAACTTTTAAATTCATTTTATAAATTTGACGAATACCTTACCCATATAATTCATTCTTATCCTCCTTATCCAGGAGATTAACAACGTTTGGAAGGCGTCCGATATACGTTAAATTGCCTTGCCAAGATACTTATATATAAATGCAGGGGAGGTTTTAATTATAAGTCAAATTTAGAACTGTAAACGTTGTATAATTAAAAAAAAGAAAAGTTAGTAAGATTTTAGCTTTTGATATATATACATCTCATAACCTGTACGGTTGAACGCGGGTAGACAACTTGAGTGTTATCTCCAACCCGTATATTACGATGATTCATCTCCAACCTGTATACTACGATGATTCATTTCCAACCTGTATACTACGATGGTTTCTAATCCATGTACAAATGACTAGGGAGACAATGTTCAACTTTCTGTTCACATTCTGCTAGATATCCTAACTGAAGTTATTTGACATTGATTAAGTGACTATCCTTTCGCAAAGACAACTTTTGATGATTCCCTTGAGTGCTCTCTAGGAAATTATTAGCATTTATTATTTTATCAAATACAACAGTCATTTCTTATATATCTTGGCTATTTATTGATGAGTGCATGTATGCACCTTTGTTCACTAGGTGCTGCCATTCATAGCATTATCAACACACTGCTAATACCACTCAAGATTAAAGGAGTAGAGCTTGCTTTTGATAAACTGTCACCAAGTTATTGCTAGTTAAAGAAATGTAGCGAATCAGGTTGTGAAAAGAACACCTTCATAATCATCTTAAAAGTTGAAGCATGATGTGTGACACATCAAAATCTTGCAAATTTTATATTGAATTTGAATAAAGAATGCATTGGCCGAAAACTACTTAATGAAAAATTCAGGAAATCTAGATCTTACTTTAATACTAATTTCAAAATTGATTTTAGATTAGAACGTGGATTTCATAAATTTTAAATTAAAGCACGACCTTTTCATATTATATTTTGCATATCAAACTTTATATCCTATTAATAATCCTAACAAAAATCTCTAAATGAAGTGACATATCATATTAACATTAGTAAGCTTGAAAATGTTAGACTTATAGCAAAAGTACACATTTGGATAGAAGTTGTTTTAATGTGGTGTATTCGAAATAACTGATATTAAGACTAAGGGAAGCATCTTATCATATTTTTCTTGATATGAATATTGACTAGCTATAATGCTGTGTATTTTGAAGATATGGTATAAAATTAAAGAAGGCATACTTTCCTTTATAGATTAAGATTTGCTAAAACAAACTTGGAAGCTCGGCGATAAAAATAAAGATGCAATATAATGTGGAGGTTTATAAAAATAATGGAAATAAAAAATACAAAAAGGCTGCCTCCAATTATCCTATCTTCTGAAAGGAGAAATTTACGAATTCTCTATTTCCTACTATTTGTTGGAATATGCGATTTATAGTTTGAAGTACTTTTCATTCCATTCATGGTTAGCTCTGTGGAAAATGATGACGTATTTATTGTCTGGTGTTGCACTAACTCCACTAATTTGTCCAAACTTCAAAGATGGAGAAGGCCAGTTTTCTACTTTTTTGAGATCTAAAAGAGAGAAAAAAGTTGTGAATAAAAAATACATGAGAGTATATTAAGTCTGGATGGAGGTGACACGAGAGGGAGCAAACAGACCATTTAATCCTATTATATCTCAAAATTAATTAGCCTTATGTAATTTTAATTGTGATGAAAATCATTATCGTTGCGGCCATGTCATTTTCAATTTTAAATGGGTTTTTTAATATTCTTACACCCTACTCTCTCTGATCTATAAATTTATTTTATTTTATATTTCTATAAATCCGAAATTCGTTTCTTGTTTCTCGTATTTTTAAGCAAATTTTTTTGTATAACATTTTATACTGCCAAACGGAGTGCACCAGATGTAGGAGCATGGTACATGTAATAAAGCTCGCATATCTTTAATATACATAGATGTGTCCTGTTCACGCGTGTACTTACGAAAACCTCTCGCGGTCTATCTGGTTGCATTTTTAATTGCATCACAATGTGCGCATACTTCTTTATTATGCTTATATATATATATCATCCCATCAAACATATGAGCATAGTTTAGATTATAATAATAATTTGGAGCTTTGACCAAAATTAATAAGATTGAAAAAGATTTTGTAATCATCAATAAATTAATTAAATTCTATATTTTTACAAAAGTGATTATTGATTATATTTAATCAATAAATAATGAAATAGCATCGACAAAATTGATAGTTAAACAAGGAATGATTTATTTAAAGTATGTATGTATGCTGATGACCTAGCAGTTTGTATCAGTCTAATAAAATGTGGTTAAATGATACTCAGCTCATTAACAGGTATTTGAATGGACTCTTACCAATGATCTCATCATAATTATTAAAAAATCTTTTTTTGGTTCACATCCAATGATAAAATCGTTTCAATACTCCCTTTAATAATGTAATAAAAGAAGTTTCAATGGTGTTAGGTCAGATATATAGATTCGAAAGTATGATTCCTGAAAAAGTTAGAGTATTTATCTATCATTCACTAGTTGAATTATTTGGGCTAAATCCTCAATAGTTAATTTTAATAAATTAAATAAGAAAATAGATAAAGCTTTGAGATTTGCTGGTAATGATAATATAAACTTCATTAGGAATAAATATCATATATTTACCCTTGAACAAATTAATGAATTTCAATTGGCTTCTTTCATCTACAAGTGTAAATATGAATGAGAGACCAATAGTGCATGAGATCAAGAATCATTTGGCGTTAATAGCCAGATTTTCTGGCATGATCCCGATTGCGACGACTATCCAATTATTCTCTGCAAGTTCACCTGCTCTAGAATTGGAGCAGGTTTTAACAGAAGCCTGTGATACGCTGGTCGAAAAGTATGGGGATGCTTTCCCTTACCTTAGAATTCGACACCCCTCTCTTCTAACCACTCTCCAATCTACTCTATATCCTAATTTGTCATACGCTGCAATTTATTTTGGGAAGAAGACAAAAAATCTAAATAAGGAGTTTTTTGCTAAAGACAATCTACTCTCAAAGACTATTGAAACTGTGATCGACACTCAGGATGTGCGATTGAATTATGTGAGTGAAGAAAAGCGTACCGCCGTTCTTGAACAGCGAAAGACTCCCTCCGCACCTACCTCGGATGCGGTCTTACAATTGGCGGAAGTTCTACGAGCTGCAATTCAAAATCCTAAGTCTTAAAGAGTTAAAATTTTAATCAATACTCCTATTATATTTATTAGATTGTTATTGGTTATATCGTTTATATTCTATTCTTTATATTTTAGTTATTTTCATAATTGTCAAATAAAAATTGGTTTTCTAAGGTATTTCTTTATTAGTTAAAAAAAGTGACTCTTAATGTCTAAGCGAATTCAATCTAAAAAACGTTGCGTGAAGGTCTTGTATCTGGTTATTCTCAATTGGAACAGGATCATGAGAGCTTATTGAAATTCCTAAAAAGATGATACAGAGAGTGAGCATAATTATGAAAAAGATTCCTCCCCATTATCATCACCGAAAATCTTTTCACCTCCGATTGGTAAAGACCCTTTCCTTAGAGAAGAGTTAGCTGCTATTCTGCGGCATACTGCAAGTATTGATGCTGTGATGAAGGACATTTTATCTCAATTGTCACTAATTGCAGCACGTCTTGGTGCTTTGGTCGACCATAAAATGACAACACCGAAGACTTCTACGTACAACTCAACGACTTCGAATAATTAAGGAATTGTTGAGATTGTAGATCAAGGTCGACCTTGGTCAATTATTAGTGAGAAACCAAATCTGTTTGCTGAACCATCTCTCGATTTTTAATACATATCGACTGTAATTGAAGACTAAATCTCTCTGCTAAGAATGATCATGGAGTGGATGTAGCAACTTGGACGACGTATGAAAGAATCCAAACAGAAATGCTAACAGAAAACTTGTCTGATGGGATCACCAAAACTGAAGGTTGTCCTCCATTATGATTTAAAATCAGTTCTCCTCAATGAAACACACTATTTTTGCTTACTTATTGTCTCTTTAAGATGTCATAATCTTGTGTGTACTTTCTTTCATTTTATAAAAAATCGGCGATATACTATCATTTTCTTCTGTTTCTATTATTCCCGTCTTTTTAAACTGGATTTTTTTTACTATATCTTTTTAAGGGGATTTGTGTGTTCTCAGGTCTCCAGACCATAAAATTCCTGGTCACTACACCTCATTCTTATCAGTCTCACCATTATTCTACGGTTTAATCTCAGATCTATTTCTTAAATATGGCAACAAGAGTTTATTTTCATTAACTTCATATATGATTCGCTGCGGATTCCAAAACATTCCTCATTATGAAGAAGATATAGCCAACGTCTGTAAATTTATCCCGCCTCTCATTATTGGCAACATAATCTCTAAGTCAGATTCTCTTAGCGAATGTTCATTCTTTACCTCGATGCTAAATGAATCTAAAGATTATTCCGATAGCGAAATATTCCTTGAACTTAATCGATTAACAAAAGCATTTACCTTCCCAGTGGTGAAGTTCACCTATGGCAAGGTAAATTTTTTACTCGATTCTATGAGGCCAAATTATATTGTGGATACAAAAATAGCCCGATGCATAAGAAATTAATTTGTAAAAATGTTTCTCTTGAATTATAATCAGAGGCTAAAGTGCCAACATCATTAGCTTATGTGTAAATTCAAACAAACTATCAGATAATGACAAGATTTATGTGCTGGTTTTCAAAGAGAGGGAGTTGAAGAAGAATAAAGCTCGTGGTTTTTGCAAGTCTACCTATAAACTTCGCTTATACTAGGTGGCAACTGAAGCAAATTTGTCGAAGTCTTTGCTTCTACTCTTTGATAACCAGACCATGACCAAAGACTTTGTTGCTTCGTCAAGATGTCTTAACTCTCCTTTTTCCTCACAAGCACCATCCCAAGATGAACCGTCATTCTTTATATCCTCCGATTGGAGTGGGTGGTGTCTAAGTATGTCTCATGAATTGACCCATCCGCTCTTCAACGAATTGGATAACTTATTCGGACTGACTCGTGTGTACTCAAATTGTCATCTACACACACTTTCAAGTCCAATTTTGTTCCTAAACCAATTTTTCCCGCCTCAATCCATTAATCCCGCCACAGTATTGTCGTATCCCTTTGGCCAATTTTGTTCTACAAATTGGTTAGAACGGATGCGACAGAAAGCATTGACTGTCTTAACCTCTCTTTTTTTTATAGAACACTGCCTGTCGTCCCTGTCCCTAGAGGCAAAAAACTTCTAAGGCGGGCGATGACCAAATAGCGATCTCATCTATCAACTAGCCTGCCCTTGGATACAAAAATTGGAGAGAAAGGAATATTATGGTGAGCAACTTTATAGAACATCTCCGTGATGTGTGTGAGAAAATAGGATTAACTCTTAAATCCACCGAGACGTGGTATTCCACACAACTGTTCGAATACTCAAAAGGTTATTTTTATAAGGGATGTCAAGTGTCACAAGCTCTGAAGCAAACCACTCGCTTACTTTTTAGATCAAATGATCTATTCGACACGCTCTCCAATAGAATTAGCACAATCCATACAAATGCCCTGTCTCAAGGAAGCGTAGACATAATCCCCCAAATAGCACATTCACTATAAAGCATTTTCTCTTTGATGGAATTACCGTATTCTCTCGCTCCTAACCCAATGTTCCACCTTTCAATTCTCACTCTACCAAAACAGCTCGGTGGTTTAGCCACAACTCGTCTACCATCATACAGTATCCGTGGGATCGTGGATCCTATCACAAACTTCGTTTCCTTCATCTTATATTGTGAGAAAAATTACCATACCTTGTATACTTCTATTCTCCCATTGCTTAACATTACCAAGTCTCAAGAAAAACATTAAATTAAACTTATCAAAGACCCCTACTGCCTCAATTTGTCTATCCTTGATGGTATCGAGTTTGTAATTAGGGGGAGAATAAAAGAGAACCTGCCCGAACTTATTTAAAATCAAAATTTACTAAATATATTTAGTGAGAATTCTTATCAGAAGGAGTTAATTCTAATCAAAGATCTGTTAAATCTCACTCCATTCCACCCAAGGGTGGCGAACAAGTTTTATACCTTGTCTAATATAGCCTTAACTGAAAATATCATATCAAAATTTAACTCCTCATCCTCTGTTAGGTTAGTCCTTTATGGCGAATTCCAGTCGCTAACTGCATCTGAATTAATTACATTTGTAAAACAGTATGATAATCACTTTATTTGGAGTCTCAAGCGACTACATTCAATCCCTGCTTCTCCCACCTTTAGTTTGTGGCTCGACTACTCAGGCCCAAGATGTAGTTACTTAATTTCAAATATTTGCGCCGCACTAAGTGGGACATGGAACTCGAAGGAGTCTTCATGCCAGCGTATTGTGAGCAAATGCTTCTCAATATAAATGTATCTAGAGTTTTAGATCCGGAAAAACTTTCTTGGTTGATTTTTCTTTCCAATCAAATCCGTTTTTCTCTCGTGGTCCATATCCACCATATCAAGGATCAAGAACTCGTCTCAAATTAAAAACTGAGCCATTATCACTCATCACTACTGACTTCTCAATTATTTCCATTAAAGACTTACTCACTATGCGTCAATGGATTGGCTTAAAACCTAACAATAAAAATCTGGATGATTTGCTTCAAATACTATACTACGAAAAATCTACTGTGCATATTGATTCAGCAGCCACAGCTGTGGATAGAATATTGGTAGGCTCTATTACTCACGGGATGAATGATCCTCTTAGAGTAATCACGTGTGCAATTAACACCTTATTAAGTTTCAATAGCCATATCTATATCACCACCGATTCCGCACTTGCTTACTCTAAGGGGAAGGGCAATCACAATATTTGCTACTAGTCTCTCCTTCTCAATTCACTTCGTACCATCAAAATGCAAAGCACCCAAATTTCTTAAAAACTATCTCGATTTATTTTAATTGCCCTCATTGCACAGAGGAGACACCTCTTGAAGCTTTTGATCTCTCAGATGCTCCTTGCTACACCGGAGTAACTGCATTTCCGCGTTTTTACGAGCTCAGTGCACGAACTCGAAAATTCATTCATGGTAATCAAGAAGTCTATAACCCAACCCATTTAGCGAGTGCATTTTTCGCCTTCAAATGGCGCAGTTTGCTTAAATCAACTCGTTTACATTTAGAGACTGAGTTGCTCGATGATGCGGACTTTATTGAAAAACCGCGCTTTATGGAGGTGTCCTGATTTTCGATGATCGATCTTCCACTCTTCTTGAAGTACTTCGCTCTTTTTGTAATACTAAACTCCAGAGGATCTATTATTCAAGCTACCAATTTAATAGTGCAATGCTCATTAAATTCAGAAACTAAGCATTGACTATACTCGATGTTTTTCTGCCTTAACTCATATACACTATGGAGATTTAAGAATTTTGGAAGTCATCAATTGTCTACATGAAAGATTGAAGTAGTATTTCGCTGTCATATTCTCTAATCCTTGTTGACCTATGTTAGCAATATGGATAATCTAATCTTCAGTTTATGCTACTATCCGTCTCATTATGAGCCAGATCTATTAAAAAATCTCTTCTCTAACTTTGGAGTCTTTCCAACTCCTTCGCCAAGTGACTCGATAGTTATTAGTTGGTTTAGGTCAAGAGTGAGTCAATTACTGTATCTGATTGCAAACCCTTAACGATCATAGATACTCCTGCAACTATAGAAAAATCGCAAGACCCTGTACTGCCTCAGAGTAAATCTCTTCCTGCACTCTCTTTCACTCAATTGTTCTTCCCTTTCGGAATCTCCTCAACTATTTATTCTAATTCTATTGTGCGAATATTGACTTCGTGTGCAAGTTTCGTCTCTTCGGTATTAATCGTCGGTTTGCCAAGTTGTCCATGAAGTTATCCATTATTGCTCTGAAATGAGAATTCACTGGTATAGTCCTCGGATCCTTTTTATCTCGAATCTTTTAAGAAACGGAATTGTTTAAAAGCCATAAACCCTACCTGTAACTTATCTCAAGGCGCAAGTGATTTATAGATTAAAACTCAAATACTTCTTCTTCTCGGTATTCCTACACCATGAATATTACAAGTGCATCATTTATCTTTAATCAAATAGATTCCTGGGGAGTTAAATTCCAAGATCCACTCCTCACAATTTCATTTAAATCAAATGCATCTTCCGATCGTGTACAAGTTTCTCTCCGATCATTTACTACCAATTCTCTTTCAATAAGACTTTCTGAAAGAGTGCCATCAGTACTTCTACTTCTCCCTCACTTTTTTATGCTCCAAATGAACATAACGCAAGATATCCTACTAAATTTGGTTGCACACTCCTTGACTTAAATACATCCAGATAACTGCCTTTATCCATTAAATCTTGTTTGTACCTTTCTTGGAGTGAGTCTGAATATAGATGAGTTAACAGCTTGGATTAGAAAGGTATTAAAGAAATCTATATTCTTTATAGTTCATCAACATTGTAGTATAACAATTGGCGAAGCGCTATTTAAAGAAAACAAAACTTTGGTCTGATTGGCACAATCGTTATCCTGTGAAGAGACATTATCAATCGATTTAAGATTTTATGCTGATTTACACGTTAAGAACGTCTACGAGATCTACTTACAAACTTCAACAAACACCTTCCCAAAATAGTCACCAGCTATTGCTTGTACATCCTGAATTGCTGTTTATCATTATTCTGCTTTCTTATTCTTAGCGATAACTATGTGGAATGATCTTAGGGAAATTGTTCTTGAGTAAATTGTTTTAATATGATTTGTCTAAATGCACCTATACTCTGTTATTTAATACTCTCTTGTCATCTGTTAATAATTTTTATGAAAAAGGAGAGAAGACTTAGATCTATATATCGAAAGCGCAGGGTGAATGCAATCTATCCTAAGACTATTATGGAACTGTAGAGGCTAATTCTGTGAGATCGTTCAGTTAAGAGGTTTCATCCGAAATTTCAGGTTTTTATTTTTTTACATGTGCTGTGCAAAAGCAAAAGACAATGCACTTAACAAAGAGATGTGGCGAGAGCGGATCTTAGTCACCGACCCGCAACGTGGGGATAAGGTGTAGACAAAGAAGATCTACAAGTGTAAATATGATAATCATTAGAAAAACCTATTACTGTAAATTTTGTTTTTTTTACCATATAATTTAAAATGTAAAAATGATAAAAAAAAAATGAAAACGTACAACACTTTCCTTTATAGACATCGTTTTTTTAAAAGTGCTATCAAAGTATGGAACTCACTACCAATTAAAATCAGGGAAAACATTAATTTAAATTTTATTTTTATTTGATGAAACACCAAGAATATTTTGATATCATGAGTTTGTTTGTCAAATTAACTTTTTCAGTAGATTAACAAAGTGAAAGCAAATCCTGCATCACTTTAATTGAACGCTCTGCACAAATATTTGAACGCTGTGTTGGCATATGTACTGATCATTGCATGAAGATCAATTAAACACTGCTTCAACCTATATCTAAATTGCAACGCTATTATCAACCTTATATAAATGACCTTTTATTCAAACAGTGGACCACAATGTCGTGTTAAAGTGATGTTGTATTTGTATATTCACACTATTAATTTTAACTTCAATCTTTAATAAAAGTACTTTCATGACAGTATAGATGAAAGCTCTCTGCACCAACATTTACTCAATGACTTCAAGACTTTTGGATGCTCTTTACAAGCTTCTGATAGATTGACAAAATTAGTAGGATTGAAATACGGAGCAGAGAACAAGATGTCAGCATATGAACCACTCATCAAATCACATACTATTTCAGATGTCTATTGAAACTCTGGTAGCAAAACAAAAGCAAGTAAAGTATAAATTGCCCTTCAGTTCCATCTTGGATTAATTAAAGCAGGAAGTGTTAGGAAATTCACTTTTTGGAAGCTTCCTAAACTTTTGAAAGCTTTATAGCATGATATTAAAGGATCAAAAAAAGCCATGTCATCTCGCCACCCATCTTGTTTTTCTTTCTTCATTGCTTTTCCTCTATTTTTGAAATAAGTCTTGAGTTGCTCATATTCTTGTGTTATAGTTGAAATAAACGAGTAACTAAAATTTGGTGAACTTGTTGATCCACCAAAATGATCATTTAGAACATGTTTCAGTATTGTATCAAGAATATAATGTTGACATTCAATAAATACAGGTTTTTAGTCCAATATCTTCAAAGTATTTCTGCAATCGTGTGACTGCACCTAGACCTCTTCCAGTATTTGCTACAGTTGTGTCTGATACAATCATTTTAATTGACGGCCAGAGTTCATATTGATCCAGCACAGTTTTTATTCTATTGAATATTGTCTCACCTTTTGAGTTGACCAGTTCTATAACAGCAAGTCTCACCTCCATATTTTCATTTTTTTTAAACGACTACTGACTTTTTTAGGAGTTTTCGTGGTACCCGGACATTTAGCCGAAAGACAATTGGCCGACAGACTTCTGACCGAATGGACATTTAGCCGACGTATATTTGGCCGAACAGACATTTCACCGAACGGACATTTCACCAAACGGACATTTGACCGAACAGACATTTGACCGAACGGACATTTGATCGAATAAACATTTAGTATAGTTAAAATATTGTTAGTTTTAGTATAGTTAGAATATTGTTAGTCTTAGAGTTGGTGTTAGTACAGTTAGAATATTGTTAGTTTTAACGTTAGTGTTAGCATAGTAACACAAACATTAAAACAATATTCTAACTATACTAACACCAACTCGAAGACTAACAATATTCTAACTATACTAAAACTAACTCTAACAATATTCTAACTATACTAACACTAACAATATACTAACTATGCTAACACTAACGTTAAAACTAACAATATTCTAACTGTACTAACACCAACTCTAAGACTAACAATATTCTAACTATACTAAAACTAACAATATTTTAACTATACTAAATGTTTATTCTAAATTCTAAAATCTATTCTAAATGTTTATTCGATCAAATGTCCATTCAGTCAAATGTCTGTTCGGTCAAATGTCCGTTTGGTGAAATGTCGGTTCGGTCAAATGTCTGTTCGGGCAAATGTACGTCGGCTAAATGTCCATTCGGTCAGATGTCTGTCGGCCAATTGTCTTTCGGCCAAATGTGAATATATACATATGTCTTATACTCTAGCTTTTTCTTTGCCTGTTTTTTTTTTAATTTAATACCTGATTGTTCAACTCACTTCAATCCTCTCAACTGTTATTGAATATTTAACAAGCAAGCAAATCAACTGTCTTCTTTCAATAGTGTTCTCTTTTTATAAATTATTTCTCTACCATTTATACCAACATCATCTGTTTATGGACTTTTTAATTATGAACATACAAAAAAAGTGTTTTTTTCATTCTAAAATAAAATAATAATTGAAGATATGTATTAAGAATCATGTTTCTTCTATGATTTTTGACGTGTTTTGCTTGTTCATACACACTAACTGCTTTCAATATGTCCAGATTCTATGAAATCATCTCGATGGTCTTTATGCTTTCTTTAGTTTCAGCATTCTTTGCCCTATTTGCGAAACGTACTGTTCATTTCAATACATAATGTGTTACTTACCACATGCTTCTCTTTGTTTTCAATAAATTCAATTCAATACTCATTCATGTTAAAGGAAGATAAGAGGGGGATATTAACACCTTCATAACTTTTTAAAAGAAGAAAAGTACATCAACATATCCCTAATATAGATTATGCATCTTATTCTTTCCAAAGATTTTAATCTTTTGAGAAAAAGAGCTTTTTGATCAAAGAACGCAAACTAATTTCCTCGCTAATTGAAAGCTTTAAGTCACTTCAGCTTTATATTAAGGAAGTTTGATAGATGCTTCATGTGAATCAATAATGTCTTTGAGTTGAAAAATATGAGACGTGGATTTCACAAACTTATAATATCCATGCAATAAAAATAAGTTACTAAATTCTTGACATATATATGTTTTCGTTGTCAAGTAAAGAACAATTGATACACTGCAGATAAAAAACAAAACAAAAATGATAGGTTTTTGCTTTTAAACGTTCGATTCTTTGTTACTAATTTCCAACTTAAATAACTATTATAAGTTGGTATTTTTTTCTAATTAAAACAAACAAACAAATAAAAAAATTATAAAATCACATGCTATTTGATGCAGTTTCAGTGAAGATAATTGGATTTATACACACTTCTTCTTCTTTGCCTAGATTTTGTCCCCCAAGTTAGGGGTCGATGGCCATGATCCATTGTCTCCATTTCTTTCGATCTTGAACATTCTCTTCTTTGAGCCCTAATTCATCCAGTCTCTCTTTCAAAGTGTCTTTCCAACTTTTTAGCTAACATCCTCTGCTTCTCTTTTCCATAACTGGCACTTCCCATGCTTGTCTCACCGAGGGGCGGGGCGAAAAGCCTATTCGCCCCCCCCCCCAATAATTTTGGATTTTTATAAACTAGTGTATATGTGTTATATAAAATTTAATTAAAATATTTTCGCTGAAAGTATAGTTTTTAAATTTAATCAATTTTGTAAAAAAATATAAAGTAGTCTCATAAATTTACGTATGCGCTGTATACACTCTATTTTAAAGGATTGCTTGACTATTTGGTCTCCCGTGGTATTTCCAAACCAGTAATTTTGATAATTGCAAATAAATTCGCCCCCCAATAATTTTGAGGATGTGCGCCCTGGTCTCCCCATACCTTTACTTCATCTTCCTCAACACATGGACATACCACAAGAATTTGATGGGTTCTAGTATCACCACGTGTGCCGTAAATGTTGTCCTTCTTCTTACTTCTTCATTTCTTATCGCGTCCTTCAATGTTACTCCCCATAATTGTTCTAAGCATCCTCATCTCTGTAAATGCTAACTTTCTTTCATTCTTCTTATACATGCTCCAGCATTAGACCCATACGTCATCACTGATAGGACAATTCTTGTATATATTTTTCCTTTCAATCTCATCAGCATCTTTTTATGAATAATAACTGCTTTCATCTCCTTCCACTTCATCCATCTGGAACTCACCCTTATTTGAACTTTGATTTATACAGCATCAAATAATATTGGTCAATTGACCCATATTGGACCACCAGGCATATTAATTAATAATATTAATTAGCCTATTTAAAAGCGTAAGACTTTGAACCAAATCATTTATGAAGAACTAGTTGAACTTCGAAGATGATTTTGTAAAAGTATACGTTTTATTGTTTTTCAATTACAAAATGGACGAATTAACCTTTTAAAGTCAATTAAAAATGGCAATTCCAAAATTGGGTAACTTTTATATGATGCCACCTCAATAAATTACGCCTTAAATTGCGTTATATCATGGAAAGTATTTGAGAAAAGATGTAGCGAAGTAATAAACAAAAAAGGCTAATTATGATGATGGGAAAAGCCATTTTTATAAGTTTGCCTTTAAAACAGTGAATTTTTAGGAAAAAATTTACTTTTGATTTCAAGGAAATCTTGAAAACTGGTTGAGGTTTTCGAATCTTCATCTTCTTCAGTAGATGAATTTTTTCCATGAGTAGTTGTTTCTTCAGTTTTTTTCTTGCCAAAATTCTAAATAAAGCAAATGTTCTAAAATATATATGTTCTATTCCACCTTGATTAGAATATAAAATTTTTATCCCATCATCTGATCCTACGAACATAGTTCACTTTTGAACAACTTGAAATTTTTTTCCGTAAAAGGTAAAATAGCATAATTAAGAATGAGCCAAAATTAAAATGGCAGATAAAATACATTTTAAATTTTATAAAAATAATTTGGAAAAAGTGGCAAATAAACTTATAAAATGATCATTACAAATGTACCACCAAATTCCATTCTCAATAGTAGCTGCTCTATTTTATTTTTCGATTATGGGAAAATAATATACTGTAAAGTAAAGAAAGAAATTTTGGCGAACTTAATTTCCAAAGTTTCAAGTTTTTTTATATGAAATTTTTTTTATAACATTTAAAATCTTTCATATATAAAATTAAAAATCACTCTAATTTCGATATCAAGTTTGCAAGAAGTAAAAAAATTAATTTTTAGACTAAACATCTAAAATTTTAGAAATGATTATTCCCGAGATTAAATCATCGCGAATTTGTTTTGGTGCCATAATTCTTCAAATTGTTTTCGAGAAATTAAAGTACTTTACAGTAACGCAAATTTTTTGAAAGATTTAAAACGAATACCAGAAAAGCTATGAAAGACAAAATATTATAGTTCTGGTGTAATACCTTTGCCTTGAAATACAAGATAAAAAATTGGCTAAGTCAAAAATATTACAATGAAAATTCAGAAAAACTGAAATATTTCCGTGTAAAATTTATTGTAATTCAAATATTAAAAAAATTGACGTTTTAGTTTAACACAGTGGTCGGGAACCTATGGCTCGCGAGCCAGACATGGCTCTTATGATGACAGCATCTGGCTCTCAGATAAATTAGGTGGCCTTCAGGATAAAGGGAGGTATTGCGATAATGCATATCCTTCTTCCCAATTCTACACTCTCTTAATTTCTTCATCATTACTAAACACGACGACACAGATAAAGCTGATGATGATGCAGACTTTGCGTATTTAAATAACTTCGATAAAACAATGTTGTTTAAAATAAATTCAGAGTGTTATTTTACTCTAAAATTGTTGTTCTTCTTTTTCCATTTATTTGTAATCAGTATTTAAAAATATATATGGCTCTCAGAGGATTAGATTTTAAAATATATGTTTTTTGGGCTCTTTTAGCCAAAAAGGTTCCCAACCCCTGGTTTAACAGATAAATTTACTCATACCAAACAATTGAAAAATTTAATAAAAAATATTTTTAAAAAAATTCCCAGCAATGTGATTACAGGGGGGGGGGGGTAAAAAACATTTCGCTCCACCAATAATTTTTGCTTTTAGCAATAATTTATGGATGTGCGCCCCTAATTTCACGGAATAAAAGATAAAATATCAAGAATCACTTATGATACATTTTAATACACAAAAACACTGACTGAGCATGATCCTATGAATCTTATTAAGGCTCATCAAAAGTGGCATAGTCAAAAACACTGGCGTATTGAGAAAATTATTTTAAGAAGTGGGGGTCTTATAAAAAATAATCATCATAACGAGGTAGTTATTATTATTAAAAGTTGGACATTTTTAAATGGTAATTCGTATTACACTGTATTTCTAATATATATATCTATTTCAAATAAACTGGAAGGCAAGCAAGTATAAACGATCTACACTTTATTTTAGGAGGGGTCTATGGTCCAATGTCCAACGCCACCCCTCCCCTCCTCTCTTCAAGAGTAAAAATTAGCCTTGTGCCAAACATATAAATATATTATAAAAAATACTTCTGTAATATCAACAAAATGCGTAGTCAATTTAAAGTGTGTCTCGCATATAAATCGTGGAAACAGATCAATCTTATTCTGAACGTGAGATGATTCCTTCCAACAAGATCTTTAAAAAAGAAACTTTCTCACCACTATAGAGATATCCAATGATATACTTTGGACTTCAAATCTGAGCGTAAATAAAACTAATATTACTCCGGCTAATTTTGGACTCAAAATTCAAAATAATGTTTTTTTAGTTGTCGATATCTATCGCGTCCAAGGGAAGAGTAATCTTCCGTAGCTAGACAGATAGTAAGGAAAGTCACGATCGAGAATCGAACCAGACCGTCTGGATCGAGATCTTACGCTCCCACCACTATACCTAAGTAATATTATGTGAATCTCCAATGTCAATAGTGAAATCGATGAAAGACGACATTTGGATAAATGGGAAAGGGTGTGAAAAACCGATAGAACTTTAAAATAGAGCTCTTCATTTTTAATATTTTAATGAATTCTAACAAAGAAATAGAAAGAATAAAAGGTAGTTTTCTTTAGATGATCGATGAATATAACTAAATATTTAAACATTTATAAGGTGCACACCAGGTATTCATGATAAACTCATCAAGTATGAAGTAAGAGGACGAAATTCTTGGTTTGATAAATCATTTTAATACCGATACAAATTTTTAATGCGCGGATTAATGTTGCGTCAAAAATTCTGTCTATGCTAGTAGATAAGATCATTTTGGCTATGCTATTCAAAAATGTTTGCAGGCGTATTTTTGGTATTTTTTGCAATATCATTTTCTATGCGTTGCACGATTGAAATAGAATATCAAAAGGACTGTAAGTTCTAAATAATTGTAAACAAAGCATATTAATTTTAATTTATATCATTAAATTAGGAAAAAATCATTTTAAAATAGATTTTTTGTATTTTATTGATTTTTGTGCAAAAAAAATATTTTTTTTAACAAATTTAATAAAATTTATTTTCCATTGTTTCGTTAAAAAGTCACATGATGCGGTTAAATAATAATTCCTTTATTGAATAAAGTAAAAGTGATTACCTCGAAAAAGTCTTCATCTTCATTATCCACACATTCAAGTTTTTCATCTGGAGAAAACTTTTCGGAATTATCAGCATAAAACATAATATAAAAATTGCACATCTCATCTGTATGAGTAGAGCTATAAAATGTGTAAAATATTAATAAATTTATTTAATTAGAAGATTCCATAAACATTTTAAAAAAGCATTGCAATGATGAAAAAATGCAACAAAAGCCAAATAAAATTGTGTAGACAAAAAGGAAAAACTGATATAAGTAAGCCTCATTTTTACTCTTGATAATGCGATCGCTATTACCATTTACCCAGCACTTTATCATATATATATTATTTTTTATTTTGAAGAATGATATAAATTAAAGGAGGCATCTTTAGATGTATAAATAATCTTTATTATTTGATAACGCAAACTTGGAAACTAGTGCATAAAAATAAGGATGCAATATAACTTGAAGTATATAAAAGTGATAAATAAGAATTATAAAAGAAAATAGAAGGAAAGTGGACATTGTAAAATGGAGGCAGACTTTTTACAATTTCTATTATTTTTATAAACTTTAAGTCTTTCTCTCTTTTGCAACTTCAATGAGCGTATTAATTTACTTTAGTTTTGGAGAAAAAATTATTGGTCCTAAGAAAAATTATTCGGCTAAAGATGTTGTGTTTGGGGAAGTACTTATTCTTGTATGAAAAATATTAAAATGCAGAAAGAAATAGGATTACTGATCAACATTCATACATTATTATCGATCAAATAGTAGGGGGTAAACATTTACAAAAGTTACACTCAATATTTAACATTGTATTTTAGACGCATTATAATAAAGCATTTTTGTATCTTTTGCCATTTATTCTGTTGTAAATTTGACAAAAGTTTGCAAAATTAAACGTTATAAAGGTTGTTAAACAGTAAAACGTTATAAAGGTTGTCTACTAATAATACATCTTTATAATAAACTCTTTTTTTTACATCAAAATCTATTAAAGTCAGCAATCAACGTGTCGATTAAGGTACACGTAAAAACATCATCAAAGTTATTTGAATGATTTTTAATGTAAATCTGCTTTTCAAATAAACTAAGTTTGACTTTAATAATTGTTATTCCTAAATATGTTTTTAGTAATTTAGTTTTTTGCTTAAAATTAATTTTATTCATCTTAAAACAAACCAAAATTAGTTTATCAAATTATACTTTTTTGCGGCCCAAAAAGGGCATTTTAACCCAGTACTAAAAAGGTTGAGCATCCCTGGTCAAGACCAATGACTCAAGAAAGAGCAAGCACTATTAATGGCTGGCTTGTCATGTTTAAGTATAGACATAATATTGTTAGCTTGTTTATAAGTGGTGAAAAAGGCACTGTCGATAGTGCAACTGTAGAGGAATTTGAGACAAATTTGCTGGATATCCTTTCTCGATATGTGTCTGAGAACATTTAAAATATAGAGGATTAGACTGGCCTTGATTTCAGAGCTTTACCTGATTTAAAGATTAAAGTTGTACTGGCAGAAAAGTATCCAAGGAAAGACTTACTGTTTCGTTTTGTGCAAATTAGGCTGCACTTTTCAAAAAGCGGAAGAAGATGCTTCAGGAATAGACATAACCGTAAGCATATTGTCTGTGACAGTATACCAATTAGAAAGCGTGGATGACTATCACAGTTTTTACTAACAGTGTAATATCTTTCAATAAACGAATGAGAAGCCAGAAGAGAAATGTTTTATTGACATCAGATAACTCTTCATTTATCTTCCTTTCACACTTTCTAATATTAAAATACCTTTTGACCTGCTAATACTACTGAAGCAGGGGCGCATATCCGGGGGGTAGGGGGCGAAAATGACCTTCGCCCCCCTCTCCCCAATACTTTTCTATAAGTAAGAGTTGCTGCTTGTTTATAAAACATGCATGATGATCGCATTATAGCATGTAATGATCATTCGAATACATGATAATGTAAGATAAGAGAATAAAAGAGGGAATGCAGACTTTTGAATGAAAGAGCATGCCAAGCTGCTCTGAAATTGCAATCTGATGTGCAAATGACCTCCCCCCCCCCCCCCCCCCCCCCCCAATAATTTTCTATAAGTAAGAGTTGCTGCTTGTTTATAAAACATGCATGATGATCGCATTATAGCATGTAATGATCATTCGAATACATGATAATGTAAGATAAGAGAATAAAAGGGGGAATGCAGACTTTTGAATCAAAGAGCATGCCAAGCTGCACTGAAATTCCTATCAAAAGTATTTTACAAACGATGTGAGAGCTATATAATAATAATAATCCATTGCTTCAATATGCACACAATAATTAAGCAATGTTTATTACAGTGTCTCCCTGTAGTATTTTTAAGCAAACACATGTTGATGATCCACTAGATTTAGAAGGTCTATAATAAATAAATTTAGGATATATTGAATTGTCTAAAAGCTAATAAGAATCTAAAGTAATCAGTTAAAAACCTGTTTGATGAAATAGTATTTTTGAAAGACCAAGAATGTAAAATTATCATGAAAATAAGAAGAATGTAAAACAACAACAATTTAAAAATAAAATAAAGAAGAGGTCAGACTTTTTACCGAAAGAAACTGAAAGATACCAAAAGATATAAAAAAATTTAGTAAAAAAAAGATAAAAAAATCTTTAAACACTATAAATCTGTAAAATCAGTATTGAAAATTTATTTTAAAAAACTATAGAAAGATAAAAACTTACCGAAAGATATTAAAAATTTTCGGTTTTTTTAAATGTTTTTTGATCTTTTTTATTAAATATTTTAATATCTTTTCATATTTTCCGGTATCTTCCAGTTTGTTTCAGTAATGTTTTTTTAAAATTTTCCATTCGGATTTCACAGATTTGTTTTGTCTAGACTCTAGTGGGTTTCTTTTAATGCTTTTTGATATATTTTTCTAAAATATTTAAAATCTTATGGTATCTTCCCGTTTCTTCGGGTAGGTTTATCTTTCAATGGGTTTTTTGTATAATTTTTCAATATCAATTCTACAGATTTATATTGTACCAAAAATTTCTATATCGTTTGGCATATTGCAATATTTTTCGATTTCTTTCGGTAAAAAGTGTGACCCATAAAGAAGATAAGGATACAAAAAATTGAAAAATAGTATTTTATATCTTTAATTATAAGAAGTGAAAGATAATCGTTTACCCTATAAGTGTTTCTTCTTTTTTTGATGATGAATTAAAAATACATCTGGCTGCCTGGAAAAAAAGAATTAAATATTTCATGTAACAAGAATCACGTAAACATAATGGGCATGACCAGAAAAAGCAGACGACATTTATTAAAAAGCAGAAGATTCATAAACAAAACTATTTGAAAAAGCAGACGAAGCTAAAATTGTTTATATATCATATATGATACACTGGTCAGTGGTCACGAAAGGGTTAAAAGACGCAAGTCACTTAAATGAGTTTGCTATATTATCATGGGAATCAAATTGAGAATTAGGGAAAAGTAGAGAGGATGTCTCTCAACTAATGTCAGTACAAGTGACAGCCCGAAAACTTTATTCACACCGAAAATTTTTAAAAAGGTCTCCGTGAGAACTGCAACTTTTCTCCTAATATATGGAAGTGAAGTATTACAATGAAATAACAAAATGAAGATATTATGAAAGAGTTATAAATACAGACGTATCATTTTTTCATACTTTCGAACAGTGCCATTTTTTATCAAAACATATTATAATAAAATAATAGAATCTGTAGTTGTTTCTAAAGATTGTTCAAAATTTCGGGTTTAAGATTTATTTTGTTGAGAACTTTTCAATAAAAATTTGAATTTAATTTTTGAATATTTTGGCCAATAAATCTTTATTTCAATAAAGCTAATTTATAATATGGTGATAAAATTAAGCTCAAATTTTCCTAATTTCTTAATCTCAAACTTCGCCTATGACGAATTTTTTCAGTTCATAATGAGATTCATATATTATGGTGCGCTCTTCCTTACACAACTTAAAACGCTCCAAAAACCTGCATATTTTGAATTCACAAAAAAAAGATTGTCCAGCTACTACTAATTATTTTTGCACAGACAAATTTCGTTGTTTCATTCTTTACATAAAACAGGGTTGCAGCCATGATTGATTTCTTTACAGCCAATTGCTTTTCTCAACCGAATAGTTCTTCTTGTTCTTGACATATACAGTTAAAACTCCATTATAGAGAATTTTCAAGTATCCGGACTGCAAGTATTTCTCACTACTTAATATTTAAGTATGCAAATTTCTTTAATTATTATTAAACATGCATTGATAAATCAGTCTATAAAATCATTTTTCTCCAAATAAAATATTAACTATTTTTAATTTGTGAATAAATAGCACCATTTTATTCCATTCTTGCCAACTCTGTATATTTCTATAATAGTTTTTTCTTTTATTTATTTTTAGGTACTGAAAGTAATGGACTTAAATTTCTAGACTGTGCATTTCCATCTCCAAAGGGAAGAAATATCGGAGTTCTAGTGTACTCATTATTAACGAATAGCACTAAATATTATCGCCACTGATGAAGGGAATTAGCGTAATTCAGAACTGGCCCAAGCTTGGATAAATGAGGATGATTAACGTGAGAAAGAGCACACGTCAATTAAATCTTTGCAAATCTCTATACTGACCAGTAAAAAAACTAAAAGTAAACAAAGAATGTTGGTTGGTTAAAAACATAGATCGTAGAGAAAGGTGGGAAAGGATGAAGCTAAAGAGCTAGTAGACATTATCGATATTCAAGTATATTATGTATGCTTTCCACCAATCAAATCGGCTCACGAGAGGATCGACAGATAAATACGTATCATACAATTTTATAATATTAAAAATTGAATAGCAACAGCTGGGCTTTTATCAGGATATTTAGATTGAAATATTTGAAAGCATGCTATATGCATTTAATAAGGTTCTGAGTTATGGTTTGCTGAAAGAATCACTCAATTGTATATAGTGGAATAATGGGAACAAGTGCAACTCGGGTAGGATTCAACTTTAAGCAACCCTTAAAATTTCTAGTAACACTTCAATAAGCCAAAAACTGAATAATAAAGACAAATGATCATTACAAGATTATAATATATTGGAAAATTGTCTCAGAAAACTTGGCCTAAAGCCTCAGTATGCGAAATTCGGTCTCAAAAAATTGGGTCTCAAGCGACAGTGCTTGCCATCCTTAAAAACTTTCAATGTTTTCCTTACAATATGTTTATGGGGTACTAAATAAAAAGTAAAAAACATTTATTAATCAAAAATATTTCTAAAAAAATTTAATTATGTGTTAGTTTATTAATTAGAGAGGAAATTAAGTTCAATAAAAATCATTTATGATTATCGCAGTATTTTAAAAACACTTGAAGTTAAAAAGTACTTTTAAAAATTCAATCTTCTTTCTTACTGCCCAGTTCGTGCGAGTTATAGTCAACTGAGAGACAACTCAGAATAATTATAGAGTCAACTATACTTTATATTGGCTTTTCTCAAACTCTTTTAGAAGACATGATCAATTTTCTATAATTTCAAGGTTTAGACTTTAATATTCAATGTTAATTTGAGATCCAATAATCCGAGGTTTTTAGAAGGCGGGTTTTGTGAGAGTTTTTCTAGCACCAGTCTTCAAATACGTTCATCGATACCATTTTCAGCGCTATCTGTTATTTAAAAAGAAAAAAGAGAGTTACTAAAGCATCGCCCTTTTCAACGGAAAGAGGTTGTGCTGTTTGATAAAAAGCTTGCGGTAATTGCGGACTTTTCGAGCCTATTTCAATCCAATCTCTGCCATTATTCTTGATGACATAACCAGAAACGTTTACTCCTTAAAAAAATGTTCATATTAAAGTCTCTTTCTTAAATTCATTTAACTCATCATTTTTTAATTTAAAAAATAAAACTTTTTCTTCTTTTTATAAACCTTTGGTTTTATGTTTTAGTGAATGGGAAATTAGATTAGAGTTTTTTTTAATTTTCTTTAAAAAATTTGTTATTTAAATGTTCGTTCCATTTTTGACTAAAATACCTGCGTTTTATAGGAAAACCCAAATCCCAAAAAAGGCTAATTGCTTGTTAGTTTGCTCTACAAACATCTAATACTAAGGATATTAATACAATTATTTAATGACTTTTAGATACAAAAAATATATGTTTCGCTGGGAAACTTTAATAAAGCATATTCATTTTTTCAATTTTTCAAATTTAATGACACAATAAAAGAAACTTACAATTTAACATTATAATCATTCTGATAAAAGGATATATCATCAAAAATATTTTTCCATATGATATATAAACTTAAATGATGCTATGACATTAAGTAATTTGATATAAAAGTACCTTAACCAGTTTACGTTCAGTATAATCAGACGATATCTAATGTAAAGCAGAAGATTTGTATTAAAAAGCAATAATAAAAGCAGATGATCTTATTTTTGTAAAGTCGATATATGTCGACTGTAGTCGATAACCGGTGAGGAACAAGAAATCACATGCCCCAGTTAAAACTGACGATGGGATGAAATTAAACATTAATAAGGGCTGCATTCGCAAATATAGTGCTTTGGAAACAGTACCATTTTGCATAATAGAAGTAACTAAAAAATTTTGAATGAAAAAGTATTTGGGATATAAAAAAAGTACTAAGTACAGTTAGTTTGTAAAACATTCAAAAATCTAGCATGTATTCTTTTTATTTTGTAAACACTATTCAAGAAAGTGAGTGGTCCGTATTAGAAGAGATGTATATAAAAAGTAGTGGGAGTATTCAAGATATTCCACATTATGATTGAAAAATATAAGACTTACCTAAAGAATGGGCGTGCACTCGAAATGCGAAGATATGCATTTTAAATGGCAACTTGTATTCACAGCTGATATTCATGTAGAACACTAAAAAAGAAGAGCATTCATTACTTTTACATTTTATGTCGCATACGAAGTATAAATAAAAAGGAAAGGCATTTAAAGCTGATATAAAAGTTAATTCTTCTCTCCTATTATTATTATTATTTAAAAGTAACAATCTAACTTTTTCTTCTTGGTACGTACCAATTTTCGGAAATGGAGAAGTGAGCTTCTTAAACATTTTATGCCCACGCTTTTTTAGTTGAAGAGTAATGAATACTGTATATTTTTAAAATATCAAAATCGTTAAAATGCCACCTTAAGGAACGAATTTTGAAAGAAGAAGCGAAGACAAAACGAAGACATTTTGTGAAAAACCTCTTGAGGTTGTTAGATCAGTGGAAGAGATGACGAAAATAAAGGGAATGAAGGAAGCATAAAAATAGAAGGAGTGAGTCGAAACACAGAAGCACGTAGGCAGAAATAGAAATATTGAAATCTTTTGTTCCATGAATAGGAGCATTAAAAATGTTTGACCAAATGATATTAAAAGGTGTATTTTAGTAACTGGGGCGTATCAAGAAGATAATAATTGAACCACAGACGATTTTATAAGATTTTGTTCTAATATGAACTTTTTTATATTCTCTATACAAAATTAGTGTGAATGAATGCTTACATAGATCTTGTAGTACTACATTACACAAGGAATATTAACTCAAATCACCACCTTACGGAGCTGAAGTACAACACTTCTTTGAAAAAATCAAACTGAATTTGACTGAAGACTGTTATGCTAAAAAATTGGAAGGGGCGATGAACTTCATTCCCACCCTCAAATCCGTCACTGAGAAGATATAAAAAATTAGGAACAGATCGAACAATCGTTATCAAATCGAGACGAAATGAAAATAACGTAATTTTTCTTTTCACTGTGAAATAAGCTCATCGGTGTGATGTGGTTGATGATGATGATGATGATGATGGTGATAAATGCGAATAATATAATAGAGAGTATCTATTAAATTTAAAAACAGGTAAAGTGTCACAAATAATAATAATAATAATAATTAAGACACTGTTGAAGGACACTAAGAAATGAAGTGTTTGACAAAAAAAACCTGGCAACTTGGGAGGAATGAAGTACTTTTGTGAAAGAAGAAGAAAAATGGCTGCAACTTTTGTAGGAACTTGATCAGACAAGGTTAATTTGATAGATGAGTTATCTGTCAAATTATCTAAATAAAAAAAAGGATATTTAAAGCCTATACATGCTGAATACAGCGTTCAAAAAACGTATGCACTAATTGAAGAACATCAAGCAAGAAACTTAATTAGAAGACGACTTATTCAGCAATACCTTCCTCCCTTTATATCCGTGTTGAAATAAAATGTCATATTTACTAATAATATGGATGTGAGTTCGATTGAATAGTTAGAAGCGCCTTGAAGTCAGAGATGGAATAAATTTGAATGTTTTATATTTACTTGCATTTTCTTATTATGTAGTCAGATTACGTAAACTTCGAAAACAATTGTATATAAAAATAAATTACAATAAAAATAGTTACAAAGTGTAGTTCCACCTAGACGTGTTCAAAGCGCGGTCGAATCAGTCTAGTTCCATCCAACATAAAGTGTAGCATAGTTCTCATTGGATAGGATCAAAAATACAATGCCCACCAAGACGGAGTTGGAATGGCAATATTAACAGGAGTCGGATACGATGTTTTTTGTTCCGACAAAGCAGGTCTGTTAGTTACCTAATTTTTTTGAACACGATTTTAAGTATACATAATTTAGCAGCACACCGGTTTAGTATATGCAACTTTTAGGACACTTTTATGCATCTTCAAGACAATTGTTAGTTTCATGCATAGATGATAGTTTTTAAAATGCGAAAGTACTTAAAAAAAGATTTAAAAAATACGCATAGTTTGGCTCACATAAGCAAATTTACTATTTCAACTCATTATTTTTGCTTCATACGGTCAACACATCTGTTAAATATTTGGCGTGAAAGAACAAATTTCCCATTTTCGATGCTTTAAAGTTTATCATTGCTGAAAATTATGTTTCATGAATTCATGCCGTGGAAACTACAAAAGAATATGCAAAGCATTTTGAATGTGTTTTCGAAAACAAATCCAAAAATACTCCGAGTCAAGAGAAAACTTAGCTTTCAATGTCTACTTTAATATATTTTTACGTTGTTTTGGGAAGAGAAGAGTAATTGTAAGCGATGCACATGGAAAATGTAATGCAAGTTTTGCTTATATAAAAGTTAGCTGTCATTGTATATACAAACATTAGTCGGAAGCTTTTCTTAAAGATTAGATCAGCGCTAAAACAATTTTATTTCATCATTATTGAACTAAATGTTTCATTGCGTACACATAATGTTCATTCAATATAAAATTATTTTAGTATTTCAAGTATTAATTCTTTTCCTCAAATTTGGACAAAAAGTGTGCTCCTTTTGCCCCCTCCCGAAACATATGCATAAAGAGATCATTTTTTATTTCAGCCTGTTCTTCATCAGAAATTCAGAAAGTGAAAAATTATTTGTATCGGTTGCCCTAAACGGATTTCTGATCCAATCATAGTTTGGATTATCAGTATTTGGAAAATAAGGTCTTAATTTGTCTGAAAGTGAAGTAAATAGGTTCAAATATAACAAGATATGCTAATAAGCTGCAACAAAGTTTTCAATCAGATTGCAGAATTGATTTTGTTGATTTTCTATAAATATTTAAGAAAACATTTCTTATTTTGAAGACGCGGCAAAGCATGTGACTTTTGATAGACAACGCAAAAGTTAAACAGATTTAAAATAATTATTATTAGTTCTTCCATAATATTGCATAAACCGTAATACCAATTGAGGAGCCTTGATTTGAGACAACATGAAACAAGTTTCGGTGCGTTTCAGCTCTCCAAAAAAGAGGGCTAGAATTTAAGTTTAAAAAAAAATAAACCACTTTCAATATACTTTGCTCAAGAAAATATGGCCACCCACAGGCTTTTTCTTTCGTTCAAATTAAAAAAATAAGGAAAAAGAGTGTCATAAAATGAAGATTACTTATTTCCATTGGTCCATTTTAAAAATTACCTAGCAAGATTAGTAGTAGACGCGTAGTAGGAATTGACAAGGTTTATGCGATGGCTTTGCGAGCAAACAAATTTAAAGAGACAAGATGAAATGAGCATTTTATATATAAGGGCTACTGAGTGAAGCAGTGTTGCCACATCCACACAACACTGGCGATGCTTTCATGTGTTGCGACACACCCGTTGCAAAAGACTGAGTTAGAAGAATAAGTTGGCAAGTTCGTTTTAAATTAGTTGATCGCTTACTCAATTATTTAACTACAGTTATTTAGCATTTAGTTAAATTATCGATTCTTCGTTGAGTTATTTAGTTAAAAGCATAGCAAAGAAAGGTTAATAAATTCATTTTTGCAAGCATCTACCAGAGATCGGCGAACTTTTTTACCCGTCGACGACCCCGTCATAGAACATTTGTCTTCACATCAAACCCCCCCCCCCCCCCCCATAGAAAAGTTTCATTAAAACATTAATCAATGTCCATCGATTATGATAAAAAGTATAAACCAAAAATGTTTCATATATCCTATACTCTACGATGTCCTAAGCTATGTTTTAAAAGAAAAGGGAGATTTATTACTACTACAAAGTAAAAAAAGCATAGCACAATTTGGTAAGTTTGTCTATCTTATCGACCCCTAAAGATCTGTTATCGACCCCCAGGGTTCGATATCGACCACTTTGCCGACCTCTAACCTAAATAATCTTTAAATGTGTATAATATGTTATGATTTTGACAACTATTGAAAACTTTTTAGGTCACTAAAGTTTTTATTCCATTGCGTGAATGAAGCCAATAATTTTTCATTTAATTAAGAAAGAATTTTTTTATCTTTCTTTTAGCCAGTTTTAAAATGGTTAAGCCTTATTTACGTCTGTCTTTCTTAAACGAATAAATTTTGGGTATATATAAATTTTACAACAAACTGGAAAAAATCATTGCCAAGGGACTATTTGGCTGAATTTTTCAAAACTTAAATATTACTAGAAAAAACAAAAATTTCAAGCTTACAGACAAAATAAGGAAATTTTAGGGATGAAATACTTTCCTGTTTTTATTATAATTCAAAAATCAGACAAATATTAAAGCGCTGTGATTTTGAAAATGATTTTTAAAAGACTATTTTTTTCTTTACCATTTTTTTAAAACTATAAGTCCATTTTTTATAACATTTATATCATTTTTTGATCGATGTGGTTATCGGCCAGTTATTAAATGTTATTTTCAAAAAAGGTATAGAATGGTTATGAGAATACCTGGAAATTTTATGAGATAATGTGTCTGCATAACAAGATAGTCATATTTGATAGGAATGGCGACGTCTAGAAAGAAAAAAATATTAAGAGAAATCACAAACACATAAATGGGCAAACATAAGTTAAATAAGTTTAAATACCTTTGGGTAGGTGGAAGGAAGTTGCATTTTTTCCCCAAGCAAAAAGAGTATCCATGTTGGAAGTGCAGACGGGATTAATAAGACAATTCCTAAAAGGCGCAACAAGACAAAAATGAGTAGAAAAAAAGTATTACCAGAGAAAAAAGTACCAAAATTGAGGAACGCGATAAAAAAACGGAGATTGACAAGAAAATAAGAGAATGTGATGAACAATGTCCATTGAAGAAGAAACGCTAAACTTTTCTTAAAAAGGCAAAAATATCATGCATTTTATCGAATTAAATACATTCAAAAGATCGAGAATAAAAGAATTAACACTTAACGTTTTAAGGATGCGTTAGTCTACAGTGTCCCAAGAATTTAAAACCGTCTGCTTTAGATATTTAAAGTTACATTGGGAAACAAGGCAGACAATCAGTCTTCAAAATTCTGGCGGTCAAAGTGTTAAGGCTGAGGTGTTTGAAAACAAATAGTGGGCCTATCTTTCTCAATGAGTTTTTATATCTTGAAGCAAAGGATTTTTATTTAATTGGATATCGCTTGGGCCTGAAAGGTTAAAGAAAATAAATCTTAGACTTTTTTAAAAGTCCTCAAAATTTCATCTTTAATTTGCATATCAATGATTATCAAAACCAATTAATTCCCTACATTTGATCCAAGAAGAAGGCATTTCATGGAGAATGAGATATTATCCTCACTCCCTGCCACGGCAATTAACTTAATTATTAATCCTGCATTATTAATCATTTGATGGATCATACCAAATTACTTAGAAGCAAACTCAATTTTAAGGATAACAACTAACTGCCTTTTAGACTTTTCATCAATTTTTGTTTTCTAATCGATCAAAGATTTTAAAATTATTCAAAAGAAATCACTCTTACATTTTTAAGCACATTGTTTAAATTAATGCACACAATATTGAAACTTTTTCACTTGTACGTTCGCGAAATTATTTAAGTGAAAAATTTAAAGACGGCCATTTTACTCTTTTTTTTGGGAGACCAGGATTTATTGAAAAAACAAGATCTAAATTTTTGATGTCTTGGTTGTCAGCTCATTGAGGAAAAAGGAAGGAGAGGAGAGGTAGATAGGCAGGCAAAGCAAAAGTTTTATGTTTATAAACAATTGAAATGTTTATGAGAATTTAATTAGTATTGCATAAAGATCATTTGTCACTATTTTTGTTTCAATCGTCTTTAAAGAATTGGGAAATATATTTCCACATTGCTAAGAATTAATTATTATGGATGAAGAAATGGGCTAAACTGCGGCCAGCGGCTTGAGCATCCCTGCTTTAGATAAGGAAGTGCCAAGAATATCTGATAAACGGATGGCGTTTTTGAGCATCATAATACCAATTTTAGATTATATATTATATATATGGAAACTCGTTATAACGCAACTTCCTTTATTTTACTATTAAAAGAAATGCTATTTTTTTCCAGCATTATATACACTGCAGTTAGATTAAACTTCCACTTTTGTCTTTGAATGCCTCGCGTCACTACCACTTTTTCTTTTGCTCTTAATACAAATTTTGCCGCAAAATGAGACAAATGTCAACAGGAGCTGATAGATGATCCTCAAAATAGAACCGATTTTTAAGTATTTAGGTAAGAAGGTAAATTTAATTAATTTTAACATGTTATGATCTGTGCTATTTAATTCATTTCAAAAAATAGACGTTAGTACAATTTTGGCTTACATTTATAATTTAATATCATTAAAATTATTTTTGTTCAATCGTATTTCTTATTGAACCAAATAGAACTAACTACAAAATTAATGTAGCTTAATTATTATATTTGTGACGTCTCATCTTGACATTAGTTCGCGTGGCACACTTGGCACGCATGCGATAGGTTGCTAACGCCTGTGATACAAGCGATAAAATCAGAGTATAATTTCGTCAACCTTTTATTTGGCTAAAGTACACTATTTCTAGAAAATAAGAATGAATTGATTAAAATAAAATTAGCTTTGATTGCATATTATTTCTGCGTTGTGTAATCGTAATGCCATTAGCGATCTAATATCATATCATTGTCTATATTGATTTTCTTATCGAGCTTTGCTGAGATCATAAATTAAAAAGAAGGAGAATACCATCTTTCGACTAAAATAATCCAACACTTCAAAATCATTTAAGAAGTCTAAAATCTGATTTTAAACAAAAAGATGTAAAAAACCTTTTTTTTCCACTCTACTCCTGATATTGACTATTCAAACTTTTTTCTCAATTTCCATAATACTTGACAAGTGCGCACCCAATTTCTGAATGAGCCTTAATGTCCAAAATTTTGGAAATGTATTATCGGGGTCAGGATTAATATTCGTGCTAGTATTATAGTTGAGATTAGGGCTTAGTGTTGGCGCAATCGCACATGCATACATTTACATATACACTTGTAACATTCTTGACAAAAACTTTCCTATTTATTCGTATTAATACACGTCTGACACAAAAAACCTATAAAATTTAACACATTTTAGGCAAGCATAGTCTGAAATTTTATAAGCTGAACAGAATGAGGATAAAAGAAGCCACATATTAAAATTAAATAAAACTTACTTATGAATTGACCTTTAGAAAGATTTTGCGGCAATTGAATCGAAGTGCAGATATAACTGTCAGCCTAGAAAAAAATGCATGCCATAAAAAGAGTTTAGTAGATCATTTCAAATGGATAAACCACTTGATTGACATTTCTAAAGATACAAGAGCACGTTTTTAATAGATCGGGTTGATACATCTCTTAGCAAGCACTCGCGTTTAGTCCGAACTTTTTAACCAGGGTTTATAGACTAAAAAAGGGGGTTAGGTTTATTTGAGTAAACAGAATTTAAAAGCCAAGAAATATTTAAAGTTGAAATAGATAAGTGTGTGAAAGAAAATGCAAAACACATCTAACATACCACAAGCATATAGATATTAATCCTTTGAAAACTATTTCTTTATTTTTATTCATTCTATTTACCTTATATAAATATTATATAAAAAAATTTGAAGCTCAATGTTTCTAAAGTTACGGTGCGAATTATCCGAAAATAAAAGCTTATAATTGGAATGTTGTGGAATACCAACGTTAGCGGATCAATACTTCTTATGCAACTTTAAACTTTCAACATTGTCCTCACTATATTATTATAAATAAACAAAATCCCTGGATTATTATTGGGATCAGACATTTACACCAAAGGCGCGTATGGTTTAATTAAATTATTGAGGTCCTCCAAGGCAAGGAACAAACAGACTGGTAACGAGGGTTTCAAAGCAAGAAAAAATTGTTTGGCTTTGATTTCGTATCAGAAACAGAAATATTTTAATGCCTGGCTACGGTTCCAAGCAGGATTGTGGAGTCGGAAATTTTTTTGAGACTCCCGACTCCGACTCCGCTAGATGAACATTTCCGACTCCAATTCCAACTCTGACTTAGGTAAACCAAAATTTTCGACTCCAACTCCTACTCCAGAAAACAACTGTGACTTTAGCGTACATAAAGCGCTACTTCGATTTAGACTCGAGCAATCGATTAATATTTACACTGATTCCGATTTCTAAAATTGTAAAAATGATCTCCAAATCAAACTTGCAAAGTTTTAACTTTAAATCTAGTTTACATAATTTCTTTAAATATCATTTTTATCCATACTGCTATTTTAATATCAACATTAAAATGTACTTAGGTTTGAATTTTTTTAGTCATAATTATTTTTACCATTTAGTTTGTTCATTACAATTTGAAAGCTAAGACGTGTAAAATCTTCGCGTTTTTGCTTTCATGACAATCTCTATATCATTTATGCCACTGTGAGATGATAGATTTTTATCACATCTATAATGACAGTGATTCTTAACCGATAGGGTGTCTACCTCCCCTAGTAGGGCGTAATTGAAAAAATAGGAGATCGCAGTCTAATTGAGTAAAAAAGGAGTAAAGAAGAAAACTAACTCTTCTATTCTCCTATCAAATTTATGTTTTTCATTTTCTTTTGGAATTAATTGATATAAATGTTTTACTGATATAATTTTTAGGAATATAATTTAACTTTATTATACCTTTTTTACTTTTTATAGCACGAAATAATACACTCCAATTAATCGTTTTTTTTATTGTGAAAAAAAAATATTGACACTTTCGAAGAATTTAAAAGCAGAATTTGTAAGGTTTTTTTTCTACTGCAGACAAATATCAAGAATGATCTAGTTTTCTTCTTCAAAAATTCATTTTAAAAGGAAGTTTAATATGTTTCAGATATTGATGAAAACAACACATTCAAATTTAACATTTAAACTTTTGGATAGAGTATCATCCCATCCATCCTGAAATTGCAAATGTAACTCTCTAAGTTTTAGTCCTTTTCTGAGCTTTCTTTGTGGAATGTTTTTGGCTTTAATTTCAATTGAAAGAAAGTCGAAAAGTAGACTGGACATAGGGAACGACTTCTGCTGCAATATTTCCCCACTAAACCGTGTATTCAAAAAATTAATCACGAAAATTGCCCTAATATGTATAAATTTAAATTAAATTTTTTTTTATAATATAGTAAAAAAACTGTGGTTTTGTTAAATTAATTTTGAGTAGATTCATAACTATATAAAAATAAGATTAAATCAAACTCATAAGTTGTGTATAAAATTCTTACCTTTTCTTTATCGTAGAATTCAGTACAGTAAAATTTGTATCATAATAAAAATGATTTGAAGTTCACTTTGAACAAAAGTAATTTTATCATTCAGAAAATATAATGTAAATAGACTTTTAAGTGGTAAGGGAGGTATACGGAAATATAGGGGATCCAAATTCCAAAGGGATGTGGAAAAAAAGATGGAGAAACACTTTTTGATACTTGTCTATATGCAAACAAATTTAATTACTAAACTAATGTATCAATCAGATCTCAAACTACAATAAATCGCTGCACAATTAAAAAAGTAGAGTTTCAATTAATAACCGGAGTCGGAATCCCAACATTTTTTCTACGACTCCGATTCAAAAAGTGCGACTCCCGCTTCGACACCACAACCCTGGTTCCAAGTCCGGCTCCTTCAACTTTTTCCATTATTAATTTATAAAAAAATAGATTGTAGCGCTAAACTAGATTTATATAACTATCTAATTGTTTTATTATAAATTTATTACTTTACATGGAGGCTACGCAAATTTTTAAAATTTAAATTAAACCTTTTTATGTTTTAAAGGCCTCCAAATGCAATGACTAGTTTTTTTTGCTTTTGAGTTAAAAAAGGTTGATTTCTTCATTTTACCTTTTAAACTTTGTTTTGTATTTACTTTATTAACGGAAATGAAATTAATTATAACTGAAGATATTAATTAGTCCGATAATGATTTCCAGAGTTAACTTAAAAGTACTTAGAGACGAAATGTCTTGAACCGGTGTCGTTACTACTTGCCAAGAAGCACTTTAAAACAAAGCTAACCATTCCAAAATAATGCCACAACGTAAAAGTAAATTTTGCGATGATTTGAAAAGCAAGGCTGAGGCTGGTACGAAGCAAACCATATGCAGTTGCAACTTCAACGATCACTGGTGCTACTGATTATGGACAGCGCGCATTCCAACATAGTTCCAAACAGATTGATCAAGGTCAAAGACCACCTTTACCAGTGAGGATGAACTGCCACCTACAGACACGAGATTTCGAATTGATTCATAATTTCAAAACCAACTTTCGTTGAATCATTGTCAAATGCTGTTAACAAACTGACATTACTAACAAACCCGATGTACTACAACATGCAGAAGATGACGACGAAGACAAGATAGCAGTGACTGAAGTGCTACAACGCACGACCAGAGTCCTAGACATCGATGGTTGCAACGTCGAACCTTTGCCACTCACTGACGAAGAACTCAAGACCTACTACGAATTAGCACTTAAATGATGATCACCAAGAAACAGAACCAATACAAGTGATAAAAGATATGAGATCTGCTTTGAATATATGTAGCAATTTCATAGTATGTAAATGTTATTTACATTCTGTTTTTTTTATTTAAAGGTTTATTTGTATTACCATATATTTATTTATATATATTTGTATCAACATATCATTAATAAAAAACCAAATAGTAATTAAAAAATAGTTTGCTACACTTTGTTTCCCTATTTTAGATATGTTTTCTTTGTTTAAAGTGTTATAACAACTTCAAATGGGCAACAAAATTAAAATCCTGCAGGCAAGAACTTATGCTAATACTCCACTCATAACAGTTGACTTTAATTAAAAAAAAGATTGGATAATATTGCATAGCAAAGTTAGTCTCAAACAGGTGAATAATATAAAATCTATTATATTATAATTTTCAAATATTTTTATATTTTTAGTAGCATCAAAAACTTACATGAATTGAAATAACATTTGGCATCTTAATAGTTATTTCATCTTCAGTTTTAACAAAAATATAAAAATTTAAAAAGATTAAGGAAAAAAATAACGACATTTTTTATTAGGAATATATTGAAAACTAATAAAAAAATAATATGTATTCCTCTTATAATAGCATCACTGTTATTACCAATCATTTTCTTTTTTGATACTCCAATCAAGTCTTATTCAAGCTTTATTTTGTTTCGAAATTAATTTTTCCCCAGTTTATTAACTTGTTTATCATAATGCTTACTCTTATTAAAAAAACTTTAGTTGATAGCCCTCTTATGATCAAGTTTAAAGTTAAACTAAATAGGAAACCATGGTTTTGTCCATTTTTACATTCCCTTAGGAAAATTGAAGAATTGCACCAGGTACAAAAATATATTGAAATAATACAAAAATGAAGTTAAAAAAGCTATGTCGATGTAATAATTGAGTCAGTTTTAAACTTGATAAAAAATAGTATTTGGAACAATTTGAATAAAATAAGCCTTAAAAAATTATCACAAATTTTCAACTTATATAATAACTCCAAAATAAACTAATTTATTTTCTTTCTTCAGATGTTTGGCTGGAGATTATCAAAACACCTTCCTCCGTAAGGCTATATGCTTGCGTTATGCTTGAAGATCTCCAAAAATTTTGTTTAATAGAATACCATAAAGAGCAATTTGTGGGAAGGCAAAGTAAATCAATTATATTGTCAGATTTAACCCTTATATTATATTCGAAATCTTTTTTCATTTTCTACTGTGCGTTTTTTACGCTATCCAAACTTAGTTAATCTTTTTGAAATTTTACTTCAATTAGGATCATCTAATCTCACCTAAAAAACGCAGACTTATGATCTTTCAGAAATCTTGATTCTTTAATATCAAGGATCCTTCTAAATTATTTATGTAAAATATTTTATTCTTAAAATTTATCTCAATTCATTAGAATGGGGAAAGGTTTGTGTGCAGTAATAATGGTAAGCGATGAAACTTTTTTCTGACTCATAACCATCACATCACTTTCTCTGTGAAACTACAGGATAATAATTGAGATATTGTTCTCTCACAGAAAATATTTGGTATTTCTAATCACTAAACTTTATCAATTGCCTGACATTCATAGAGGTAAAAAAACTAAAATATTAAACTTGGTCCAAGTCTAAGATTTTTTTCCCAAAAACCCTAAATATATTTGGTTGGTTGGTTGGAGATATCAAAGCACTTTCAGCCTTAAGGCTATACGCTCGCATTATGCTTAAGATGATTAATCACAGTTTTTGTGAATTTGTTTTTAGAGTTGGGAGCCTTGGGGATCGAACCCCTGACCTTCAACTGTTAAGCTGAGAGGTACACCCTAAAACCATTGAGGCTCTACCCTAAATATATTTAAAAAAGATCAAGAAAAATAAAAAATTTAGTAAAACAAACTATTATTTAAAATTGAAATTAAAAAAATCCAAAACAAATTTAAATATTCTTTATATGCAAATAAAAAATAGAATATGACAATTTTTCGAAGTGCCGTAATTTTCAATTATAAGTTTTTTATTTATAAATTCGTTATAATTATAATTTATCTCAACATCTTCAGTGTACTATTTTACTCTATATTAAGAAAAGCTCTAAAATGTCAAATATCTACCCCCAAAACTCTTATTCTTGTGGCTTCCTCTTTAGTTCCAATTGATTTATATCTTGAAAAGCTTATTTTTTCTAAGAAAATCTCGTTCATCTCTAAAAATCAACATTATGAATCTTTTGGATTAAGCTTCTGTCCCAATATCCACTACTCCAATTACGACCTCTTTCAACACCTGTTCCGAAAATACTTTGGACGTTATTTCTCCCACTGCTTTAAAATTCAGCTTCCTCCACGATCATACAATCTTTCCATTGTAAATTTCCAACCAAAAATCACAATCTGTTCTTCTAAAGCCCAAGCCCTAAAATTATGCCAAAATATCTCTTGCTCATCGAAATTTCCACTCATATTCACTGACGGTTCTTATGATAACGCAACATCCTCTTTTGCCGTATTTTTAGACGATCTAAGCAAACCATTATACTCTTATTCATTTAGTATAGGTGCTTATGCTTCTTTATTTTCCGCAGAATCCGCCGCTTTGATATCTGCGTTACAGTATTTATCTAGTAATAAAAGGTGTTTTCCTAATTACTCAATTATATATATTCTCTCCGATTCACTGTCACTAATCAAATCAATAAAGCATAAATCTCTGAACTTTTCAATTGCTGAAATCTTCCATCTTTATTTAGACCTAATTGATTACTTTTCCATCAGATTAATTTGGTGCCCAAGTCATAGTGGAATTTTCGGTAATGAATTTGTAGATAAGCTTGCTAAATTAGCTCTAAACACAAGAGGCCGTACCCATCTCTTATCGACTAAATCCTTGAAAAACTATATTCGATCAAAAGTTGAAAAGTTCTGGGTTTAAGAGTGGCAAATGAGCAAAACTTGTAAGTCAGTGGTTCCCAACAGGGGGTCCATGGAAGAATTTCAAGGGGTCCATGGAAATTCTACTTCAAACTACTTATGCTGAATCTCCATTAAATACTTCTATTTTCTAAATCAATATAAATATATATATTTAGAACTTTTTTAAATAAATATTTTCTTCCCTTTTTTAAAGTTTCATATTTTCAATGTTTATATATCCTTTTTATTAGTTACAATATTTTTGAAAAATGTATATTTTAATTGGAAAAAAATTTTATTCACATTTTATGTCAGGCTTTACGATTTCTCTGATTTCATATGAATAAGCATACGATTTAATCAGATGACTACAATAATTTTTGCATAAAAATCTTTGATTAATTTTGTTGGCTCAAACTAATCAGTTGTAGGGGTCCACAGGTAAAAAAAGTGAATGAAAAAGGGGGAACGGGATAAAAAAAGGTTGGGAACCACTGTTGTAAGTATTCTTTTATCGATTTGATAAGCTTTAAGCATAAGTTGAAAAAACACAAAGTCATTGCAATTCCACCAGTAGTATTAAGAAGGCTTTCTAGTAATTGCAGATGCAAAAAGTTTCTGCACCTAATAGGTAAATCCGAAGATGCTATATGCCGCTTTTGCAACGACTTGGAAACTCCCGAACACCTCTTGTTTCTTTGTTCAACAACTTCTATTTTAACAGACCGATTCAATGTCTCTCTCATCAAAAATGGCGATTTCCCTTTAACTTCACTACCAGAAATTTGTCATAGACCCCATTTGATAACTCGATTTGCATCATTACTTAAGTCAATAGAACTAATTTTGACGTATAATGCACCTTAGTTTATCAATTTTGCTTCTCACCTAAGCATGTCCCTTCTTTACATTATTATGTTTCTACCTCTATCTTTCCTTTTCTTAAATTCTTTACTTACTTTACACCTTTTACCCTTTTAACGTGGCAACGATGTTATCCATTCTGTTTAACACTTTTAAGCACAATTTCCAGCTTTCGCACCTTCAGGTCTACAAGCTGCGTCAACTACAACAAACAAACAAACAAACAAAATAATTATAATTTGTTATTTCAACTCTATTTTATAGAGTGTCGAATTTTGCCCTTCATTTTATGATGATCCTTCCTTGGTAGCTCAACTTTCATCAGAACATTATTTTCACAATCTGTGTTAAAAAAAAGCTCTTCAAAATTTATTTGACACAAAATTTGATAGTTTTTTAATTGAAGAGTATCTTGTTGATGAGGCTCTCTTATTACTACCATATATTATTTTATCTGGAGATATAAACGGATATCACTCTGAATATTTGTTAACCAATCCTTTTTCGAAATTCTTATTTATCATGAAAGTATACATTTTTTTAATTACAAAAAGTTTCCATCTTCATTTCATAATCTAAATTCTAAAAGAATCTCCCTCACGCAAGAGATTCATATGAAATTTTCTTGTAGGTGACTATACCTTTACTTATTAGCATTTGCTTTAATTATGGAAACACTAACTTAAAATTTTCAAGATTTCTTACCCTAGGTTCTAATTTCCATTAACAAGATAAAGATGCCGAATTTTTCATTCATAAGGGAGTAGTTTTCCTTTCATGGTCAAAATCTTTTTTCAAACACTCATTATTAGATCATTTCACCATCTCCTAATTAATTGGAAAAGGGTAGATCTTGGGAGTACAAAAGTTACATACTTCATACCTAAAATTAAAACGCTCTCCATGGACTACTACGCTGACAATATAAAAGTGAGCATTTTTTTTGTTATCACTGATAACAAATTGAGTGGGATTGTAGCTTACATCCATAATGTTACATGATGGGAATGGAGAAAAAAGATCTGGACAGAAAATTACGCAAGTTTTTTAAGTGTGTCTCTAGAGCTAATTTAAATGTTAACAAAAAATCTAAATTTTTAAAAACACTATTAATATCTTAGGTTATCAAGTTTCATTTCAAACTATTAAACATGACCCAGAGCTTATAAAATCTAATCAATTTCTGATTTAAAAGAGTACTAGGGTTATTCGCTTATTATGCGCGTAGGATACCTTTATTTTAAGACTTAATAAATCCCCTAATTGAGGTAAAGATTAAGGCAAATTTTCCACTCAATTGAACTGCCATAGACGACTTCAATAAAATTAAATCAACTTTGGCCGATATTACTATGCCATCTACAGATTAAACGATGCTTTTCAAAGTAGAAACGGATGAGAGCGATATTGCAATTTCAGCAACCTTAAATCAAAACGGTAGGCCTGTATCTTTTTTCCTAATATATTCTATTGAGAAATGGAAATATTTGCTCTTTAACAAAAAATTCACATTGATAACTGATCAAAGATCTTCATTTTTTATGCTGGAGGAAAAACATTGCGGTCGTACTAAATATGAGAAGATAGAACGGAGGCGTGGAGAGATGTTCTGTTTTTCTTATGATGTTGTTTACAGAGCAGGTAAAGAAAACAGGTTTGTAGACACATTTTCTAGAGACTTCTCTGCAAGAATACCACTTAACCCGTTAGAAAAACTTCACATCGAATTGGGGGAATAACTCATTTAACTCATTTCGTGAGAAGTAAAAATTTACCCTGTTCAGTTTTAAAAGTAAAACAAGTAGTATCAAAATGTAGTGTATGCAGAAGTAAAATCTTTTTCATTCTAAATAATTTATATTGTATAATTGTATATTGTTTCAAAAAGTACATTAGTAATTAAGTATTGACAACAATACCAATAATTACATCTTTGAAGTGGTAATTTCTTGGAATTGTATGGAATCACGAAGAATTGTGGCAAAGCTGGATATTTTTTCAAGAAGAAACCAAAAGTAAATACCATTATATTTATGATTTAGATTTTAGAAAAGCATATCTCTTTAGAAAGGGGATATATTACGTACACCATATGGAGAAGGAAGTGGTTGATCAATTGCATTTTGAAACGTAATATGTACGGGAGGCGGTAGTGTGTTCAAAAAGGAAAATCAATTGGAAAATTATGATAGAAATGTTTTTGCAAACTCCATTACGTTTAAAAAGTAAATATAGGGTCCATTTGTTCATTAAGATATTCCTTTAAAATATCAATCTTTTTTAGATGCTATTTGAAAAAGAATCGCTATTGAGACTATTATAAAAGAAGACATTTCAATTAAAAAGGCAAACCAATTATTATTGCTTAAGAGCAATTCAAGGGTTTAAAAAAAGGTGATATCAAACATAAGAGCTTGTTAGTTTCGCCTACGGAATATATGTCCTGTGTCAATTGAGAAAAATGTTTTTTTCTCTAAAGAATACATCTCTGTAGACGATGGTTAATGACATTAATATTGAAGATAAACAGCAACAATAGATCAAGAGTGTATTGAAGATGTAGATGCAAATTAGAGTAGGATAAAAAAGAGTGAGTAATTCTGCGGCAAACTTAATGACAAAAAACTTTATCCATATATATTGAGTAAAGAATCTCACTTCATGATTTACATATTCATGGCGCTAGATATCTTTTCATATTAATATTTTCCATGTTCTAAAGTAAATTTTTCCTTCAATTTCAGTATAACGAATTTTCTTTACAACTCGATAAAAAAGTTACATCTTAAACTTTTTTATAACTTCGTTCGACGAAAATTATTAACGCTCTTCGAGAAGGGTAAGAAAAACGTCTGCGTTTTGAAACAGACTTTATAATTTAGTATTTTAAAAAACTGCATCTCTCTATCCAATATTTACACGAAATATTTTTTGATTTTACAAAAAAAATTTTTCTTACGTTGTAGCTAATTTTAAAGATTTTTACTTTTTTCCAGAAAAAACTTGGCCGAAGCGGTAAAAAATAATAAAGTTTATCGTATATTCACAATTTAAAACCAACGCCACGCAATTAAATTTTAAAAAGGTCAATTCACTATGATATTGAAATAGGCGTTGGAATGAAAAAAAAGATTTCCTACCTTCCCATCACAAGTAATTTCATTTTCAAACCAACAAATATTTCTGCAATTTTTCTTCCTAAAATCACTCACTTTCAAGACGAATCGTAGTCTTCATTTATCTGACTCTGAAATAAATTGATTTCTTTAACCCGTTCAACCAGAAGTGCATGAGTAAGGTTGGTTAGATATTGGGTTTAGATAACTCAAGGTCTGGGGTTCAATCCTGCATCAAGCCTACTTTCCTCATAGTTCGATGCAAGGAGCTCAATTGAACCTTCTCAATGAAAACCCCCCATGGTACTTTTACCTTTCAAAGAGAAAAATCAGGCGATATCTGTTGTAAAGCAGATTTGTATTAAAAGGTATTGATAAAAACATGCAATTTTATTTTTGTAAAGTCGGCAATAGGCAACCCTAACCGTTTAAGAATAAGGAGGCTTTAGGGCAGGGGCCGGGAAGCTTTTTGACTAAAAGAGCCCAAAAAACACATAAATTAAAATCTAATCTTCTGAGAGCCATATATATTTTTAAATACTGATTACAACTAAATGGAAAAAGAAGACCAACAATTTTATAGTATAATAAAACTCTGAATTTATTTTAAACAGCATTGTTTTATCGAAGTTATTTATTAATAAGCAAAGTCTGCATCATCATTAGCTTTATTTGTATCGTCGTGATTCGTAATGATGACGAAATTAAGAGAGTGTAGAATTGGCAAGAAGGATATGCATTATCGCAATACCTCCCTTTATTCTGAATGCCACATGATTTATCTGAGAGCCAGATGCATTCATCAAAAGAGCCATGTCTGGCTCGCGAGCCATAGGTTCCCGACCTCTGCTTTAGGGGGTTAGTCTCAAACCTAAGATTTGTTCGTTTCACTACTTTATTATGATTTTCTTGTTCATCAGAGAAATCAAATTTTGGATTCAGTGGAAATGAGAAGCGGATAATTTTATGGTAGTGTGAATAGATGAGTGCACTTGAAGATGAACGTTTCTCATTCATTTTACGGCTTATGCTTTGACTCTGTGGGATCGTTGAAGTGGAAGGGAATCCTCACTTTGCTGTGAGTGCAATTTCGCTTTGAAAAGCAGCTGTCGTTATAAACTGATAAAATTGGTTATCATTATTATCACTTTTTTACAAGGCAGCTTTTTATTTAGCCTGAAGTCCAAATCGTAAGGATAAAAATGTTGTCAATGCAGTGGTATGCAGAAACTTTTTTATGTCCAGGCCTAATAATTTATATTTGAAGCAAAATTCTCAACAAGAAATAAGTAAAAAAAGAAGAATGAAGTTATGCTTCCTAAATAAGATTTGAAAACATATGAATTACATCATCTACTTTATTTTTGAGAAAATCATTTTATGAACTTTTTATTGCCCTATTAAGAAATCTAAACGTATTTTAATGGCATAAAATCATGAAGGTGAAGATTTCCTCTATAAAACTGTAAAGATGAAATCACATATAAAGAAAGTTGAGGTATAAAAATATACGGACTACATAAAATATGGATTTAAAAAATTTCATTTATTCATTCTAATTAAATATGATCTAAGCAGAGCTTAATAAAGTTTTGTATGCAGGCAACAACGTCAAGATCACTGGACTGGATTTTAGTTTTGTCTTTTGTAGCGACCCAAAGAACGCGAGTAGCCAAGTTGACGTAAAGAATATGGGAGTAGGGATCGCAGTTACAGGAACAAAGGTAAATAGCATAGGACATGGCATTTTTATCGGATTCAATGACAACAAACTTAGACTTATGAACTTGCAACATATGCTTGGTCCATGATATATTCATGGAAAACACTTTCAAACTGGGATTCAAGGATGAAAGCGGTAGAATTAGAGAAGCACTGGATAGCATTGATTCAAAAATTGAAGCTAACTTTGAAGATTTTTCAGTACGATGCTTACATTTCAAAACTTCAAAAAACTTATTCCAGGTAGTTTCTCTGTTAAAAATAATGATGACTGCATTTAATTCATTTTTAATTTCATTTGCAATCCTAGAGCCCTCGTCAGAAAACAACTTGATCATAGCATCTTCATTGAAGGTGTAATAACTCAAATAATTTATGTTTTCCAATTCTATGAAGCTTTGCAAATGCCAATTTTTTAACGCGTTATTTGAATCAGCAAAACTACCTTCCACTTTTCCATCTTTAGCTTCATTTGAAAAAGGGCGTTTACATTTTGTTACCGTTTTAAAAGAGCCTAGCTTTGTTTCCAACGACATTTTGGGAAATAAGGTAACTTTAAAGCAAAAGGTTATGTAGACGTTTAAGTAGTAACCATCTAAGAAGTTGGAAGGCGAAGTTGAACACTTGCCCAAACAAATGATAACGGATACATCGAAAAAAAAATTGGAGGGCAGATGATCGTTGCTTTGTGAGAAATTTTTGGTGAAAATCTTTTTCAAAAAATTTGACGACAAATTCGCTTTGCTACCAGTGAAAGCACGAAAGCCAATCAAGTAAGGATTTTGCAACAAGAATGAAAAAAATTCAAAAACATCGACATTATCTAAAATGAGGTTTTTTTGGAATAAAAAGTTATTTGCGTATCCGGGAGATTTGATGTAGTATTTTGAGAAATCGTTTAAAACGGAGGGAAAGTCCAGCGTAAAGAGAAAAGATCCGTAATTGGCGTATGCATTCAGAATTCTGATGTGATGGTCATACATGAAACTGTGGAAGTGGGACAATGTGATAACTTTTTCACATTCACTGCGGTCAAAGCTTTCGTTATGATTCTGCTCCTGAAAACGTGTTTCATAGGAGGAAAAGTGAAGGTAATCACATATGTAAAATTTGATTGAGTAAAAAGGCTTTGCAAATGCTAAAGCGAGAAGAAGAATGCCACCTGAGACTCGCTTGAACATGTAAACATTTTCGTTGACATCCTCATTTGAGAGCGCATCACTTGCTGTTTTGTCATGAGAATTATAAGGATGCGGGGTTGAAAGTATCGTAAGAGAAGTAAATCTAAGATTTTTGAGATATGTGATGTAGTTTTGCTTGAAATCGCTATAAATTTCGACGAAGGTATTTTTGCTAAAATTTGTTTGAACATGGTCCTTATCAAGCTGTTTATTGAATCCACGCGTTTTTCCCGCCTGATTTCGCCAAGATGCCTCAATCAAAACGGGTGAAAAGCAAAAGTGAATAAGATGGAAAAGGCGCAAGAATGAAAGGAATTCGGTGTTAGACATCTCAAATTCCACAACACCACTTGTTAGCGACTTACTTTCGAAAAACTGCACAAAGCGTTGAATATAAAATGGCTGATCAACCTTGCCTTTTTTTAAATCACCCTGATCTCCTAGAATAAGAGTTGGGTCTTTTAAGAGGCAATTGGTTCGAGAATTACTCACAGATATATTCGACAAAATGATCAGAGCTTCTTTTTCTTTCAGTTGATCAAAGTAGTGAAAAGTTGCTTTACAAAATACCCTCAGATCATTCCATGCTTCTTTGTTAAAATTGTAGGCGTAAAAAGTGAACTTGGTGTTTTCTACGTGAACAAATAAAAATCGCTTTCGAGTAGATGGCGTGTCTTCACAACAATCACTAGCACATTCAACGTTATAAAAGAAGAGATACAAATTTTGTCTGAAATCGGGATTGAATAAAGAAAAGTTTTTATAGGAATCAGTAAAAACGGATCGATTGAAATCCTTTATTATTTCCAATTGACACTTCTTTAACAAATGAATGTCTCCAATCAGTTGTGTCTTCTTGACGCAGTACGTTTTTATTTTAAAAACAATTTCAGAAATATCAGAAAAGCGAGAAGCACAACACTCCAGTGAAAAAAGGGAATTCGTTTTTGAATTTGAATTGTTCAGTAGGTAAAGTAACCGTTCAAAATATTCAAGTGTGGAATTGTTGCCCATTTCCTCCTTAAATACATTGCGAGTGGAGTTTAAGGCGTGAATGCGATTAAAAGGAGTGAACTGGAGGGGCGAATTTAGAAAGCAGATTTCAAGTAAAACATCTCTAACAGCATCCATGACACACTGCAATATTATATCCTTCAGATAACTAGTACTTCCTTTACAGTTTTCCCATAGATCAATCTTTAAGAAAAAACTCATTTCTTCAGTCTCCTCAACTTGCTTTTCGAAGACATATGCTAGAGTTGAAAGTGATGAGCATACATCTCTGAAGTCTATGCAATCTGTTTCCAAAATTTCCAATTTAAATAGTTCAATACAAACCAAAACCAGTCCAGAACTTCGGCAATAAGAAAACATATTATGGAGGTAAGTTTCCTGAAAGATGGGCTCAAGCTCTTCATCACAATTTACATTTGCTTTAAAGCATAACTCTTCCCCTTCGATAAACTTTGGCTGAAGCATCGTTACACGTAAAGTTTCTTTAAGAAATGAAATAAAAATTGATAAGCACCTGAAAATGGAGAGTGGGAGAGGAACATAAGAAGTGAATGATGGTGTGCTGCTCCTTGGCTGCAAAAAGTCCACGTCTTCGTGAGTGAGCTTCAAAGAAGGATTCCGTAGCAAAGAATGCGACAGCAATTCGATCAAAAGCTCTTTCAGGCGATTCGTAATGACTTCGACGAGGCCTTGTGTGATTTCGCGAGTGGGCGTCGAAATGCCATAGAAGCAGAGATGCAGGCATTGCCTTTGTCCCAGAATGAGAGAGGTAGATGACGAGGAAAGAAAAGAGGAGTGTGAAGAGACCTTTATGGTGCTATTAGAAGAACTTCTCACGTGACTGGCTCTGAACATAGAAGGTTGGGGCTTACCCTTGCCTTCGTCAAGAGGAAGGCTCATATCGCTCAATTTAACGCGGAAGTAGAATATGCCTCCGCTCTTACTTTTGAAGACATAAGTGAAAGGCCTGTTTTCAATACTGAATTTGTTGAGTACGGAGGTGTGCAAGGACTGAATCAAGATGTCTTTTTTGTGGTGATTGGAGTGTTGAGTCAACAGCGAAGACTCGGTATACAACGACAAACGAGAATTCAGATGAATTTTCTTTTCCCAAACACATTTACAGTGAAATCTACCGGGAGGATACTGCACAGATGCAGCCAAAAACTCGCAATGATTCAAATCTGTATTAAAGTCTTCTTCAATAGAATGAGGATTCAAGTGGAGAAATGGATCAATGTTATCTGCTGGAATAAGTAGATCATGCGCTTTCTTATTCTTGAATAAATCTTTTAGAAGTGAACTCTGATTAACTTTAACCAAAGTTTCCTTGATGCGAAGAATCGCACTCTTGTATACACCCTGCAACTCCTCAAGCTTTTTGCAATTTTCTTCGTCAATACTTTTGGTTTGAAAGTGCACACCAAGAAAACGAACGTCCAATTGGATTATGAGCCAAAATTCGGGAATGGAGTAGCGAGGACTTTTATTGTTTTCGTCTGAAGAAGATTGGAGGGAGAGGGATGTTTTTTCCAGGCTCGAAAAACTTTTAACTTTTTTAAACTCTTTCTTCCCTGAGAGAGATAAACTATTTTCGCTTTTATAAAGGCGATTTGTTGAGCTTTTAACTGAGAGAAGAACAAAGTAGTTACTTTTATCAAATTGTAAAAGTTTGTATTTTTCACAAGTACCAAATTGAAGCATTTGAAGCAAGAATGAGGGAAGGATCTTCGCGGCTTCTGACTCGTCCAAAACGAAATGAACAGGAATTTCTTTATAAATTGAGTTTGCGTGTCCAAAGGAATTCTTTATGTGTTTGCAAACCCTTGACAAATAACTTTCCTTTATTCCGATTATTTGGAACTCGTTGCAATTATCCATAGACAAATATATTGGATGCTCATATTTAATAACGTCACGAAGATAGGATACCGTAAAGTCTTCGACCAACCAATTTATGTCAGAAACAAGTGACTCGATGCATTCTTTTTGAAAAGATGTTATAGGAAAATCTACAAAAGATTTGCAAGGATTTGGCGCCTTTTCTGGTAAAAATGGCATAACAGACAAAAATATTAACTCGATTATGACCTTTTTAATATTTGATTCTTCACTACTGTCTATTAAAAGAGTGAATGTTTCTAAAATCCTAGAAAAATCAATGATATCAAAACTTTGTACGAAACTTTGAGTGAAAATTGTGAAGTGTGAATGAAGAAATAGAGGCTGAAGGTTTGAATCTGGAGATTGCGAAAATGTATTATTGAAATAGTCGAGCGAATCAAAAGGATTGTAAAAAACAGAAAGAATGGAAGATGAAGAGAAAGAGCCCGCGTTACTTCTGATGGAAAAAGAAGTGGACTGGCAATTAAAATTAAAAGAAGAAGCTGTATCCATGAATTCATTATTTTCTCTCAACTTCAAAGCATCTAATTGGCTCGTTTGTTTAATGGGATTTGCATCATTCCTTTCAAATTCAAAAGTGTCTTCATTATTGGCATTTGCATAATTAATTTTTTCGCTAAAATTCAAAAAAGTACAAACTTCATTATTTCTATCGACAGAAAAAGCTAAATACTTGGACAATTTAGAAGTCTTGATGAAATACATAGAGATTATGTGATTCAGTTTACAGGAAAAATTATTCATGACATAAGAAAATTTAAAAGAATCGTGTTTTTTCAATTTGCAACATATGTTTAGAGCAAAATAGGTGAAATCAATTGGAACTAAATTTTCCATTCCACAATTTTCTAGAATGTAATCAATATCTTTGCTATCAATAGGCAAGCTTTGATTTATAGCTTTGAAAAGTGTATTATAATAACTATCATAAAGAATGTGATTAACCTTATGCTTAATACTTTCGATAAATTTAGATAATGAATCATAGGACATCTTTTCATATTTGAAAATATGTTGGGTATAAATCAATGATTCCAAAGATGTGTAAAACAAACAAAAGGACAATTCGATATATTGACATGGAGCTTTTTTCTTTATACATTTCTTATGATTTGAATCCAACAGTTTTATTTTATTCTTAATTTTATACAACTTTAAGAAGTCACTAAAACTTGCCGGTGAGAAACAAAAGCATAAAAAGGAATTTGTTTTATCGCAATTTATAAAAAAACTCCAACTTGGAACTTCTTCTTCACGACATTGATCTTTCATAAACTGTGAAATATTACTCGATTCAATATCCGAAAATTCACGCCTTAAAACTTCAACCAAAAGAGATTTATTGTGTTCACTGGTAAAGTTCAAAGAAATTTTATTACAGCATTCTTGTATTTTTGAATTCAAAGCTTCAAAGAAAAGGCGATTGCAAGATAAAATATCACTTTTCTCAGAGGCAAGATCATTAAAGCAAAAAATGGGAGTCGAAAGGCTATCAAAAGTGAAATGGAAGAGCAGGGTGAATATATTCAAGGAAAACGGGACGAAATGTGTAAGCATTTGCAGGTTGCTATCAATTGTATTACATATAAAGCGGCTATCAAAAATGCTTTTGTCAAGAGGTAAATTCAATGAAGATAAAGCTTTTTCAGAGATAGCAGCTATTTTGGTAAAAGACTTGAAGCTGGACAATAGGGATATTAAGGAATTATCTTCTTTGAATATAGCCGAGGGTATTTCAAGGCATTCCAAATCATGCAAAAACTCTAAACCCTCATCTTTCGAAATTTTGCCCTCAACAACATCAACGAAAACTTCCACAATAATACTACAATTCGTATTTTCAAGCGAATTGACGATTTCTATATTCTCTTCAAAAGATAAAAGAACAATGTACTGAACGAGACAAAACTTTGTGCAATTGTTTTGAGTGACTGCAACCTCTTTAGCCATATTAATGTGCTGCCTATCAGAAAGACATAGGTGTAAGGAATTAAATCCTTGAGATTGACGAACAATCGACAACAAATTTGCTAACATCTGCAAGCTTTGCGCTTCTAACTTGAACTTGCAGGTTTCAGATGAAAATTTCCAAATAAATCTCTCCGCGTATAGATACTTGGTCCTATCATTTTTTTCATGCATGATCAGAGGCTGTTTAACGTGTTTATTAAAAACATTGGTTTCAAAAAACGTAGCACTGCTCTTTGAATCCCTGCAGTTTGGAGAAGGAGAATCCAGCTCTATTTTGGTCATTTCAATTTTCAACAAATTATTCTTCAATTCGTCACATATTAGGCGACAATGAGCAATGGGTGTGATATGCAGGAAAAATATTTGCATTCCAATAAACGTTGCATCTTTTTGGTAAGTTATTTTAAGAAGGCAAAATGCTTCTTTTTCTTCATCTCTTTTTAGAAGACTAGGGCACGAAAATGAATATTGCTTAACGTAGAGAAAATCTTCGATTAGGATGAAGGATGCCCAATTTTTGAGAAAGTTTGAAATAAAAGTGAATCCATTTCTAACGGGAGAAATCATTGAAAAGAGTTTTTGACTGTATTCACTGAAGCTCCTCTGTCTTTCTTGACAGGGAAGCGATAGGTTGTGATAAAATGGACCTAGGAAATAATCTCTTAACTGGGATGAAAGAATTGCTATGGGTTTCCACAACAAGTGAGAGGTCGAAAAGTCATCAGAATCACTCTTGCAATACAAGGACAACTCATTTAAAGATTTTGACAAATAAAATAGGGGACAATGTTGTGAAATCACAAAATCTGCCATCTCTTTGTTCATATTTATTTTTTCACTGTGATAAAGGATAGAGAGCATGAGAAACATTTGATCAATGAACGCCTTTAAATCCAGTGCATACTGATTTACACATGAAGAAGTTATGTTATTGGTATTTAGGTACAAGCAAACATCAACACTGATGACAATCGGCGATAACAAACTATGAATGAAATCTTCAAAACGCATCTCAAAGCACAACGTAAAAGAAAGAACAGAATAGAACGAAAAATACTTGCGAAAGAGAAGACTGATCTTCTTCGTTAAACACCCCTTCACGTCTTCGTCTGTGTTTTCTTTCGCTACCTCAATGCTCTCTAGCTCAAAATTCATCTTTAGCATGTGGGATAGAGCGTTTATCAGAGAGAGATTAATAGTCTTGTATTGTGTGTAGTGTGGTTGTGGCATGTACGCAGTTGTATCCTTTGCTGAAAATACACTGAAAAAGAGGATTCTTATGATGTCATCACCTTTCAAAGCAAATTCAAAATCTTCACAGATATAAAAAACAACATGTTCAAGGAAATGGCTTTCAAAATTTTGCAGATCTTTGAGAAGTGGAGTGCCTGGTAAAACTCTGAGAAACTTTTCTTCGCTAAGGGCGCTGACAACAATCAAAAAGTAGGAAAGTCTGAGATCTGAAAGATATGACAAATAATTGCACAGCAAAAAGGTGTCATCGCTTATCATGAAAAGTTTTGCCAAGTCTTGTGGAATAAGGTCAAGAATGTTTTGCACTTTTTGAAGCAAGAGCAAGCCTTTGTCATGAATATTTGCCGCACCCTCCATTTTATCCATGGCTTTGTGAAAGTATAGCATTTGCAAGTATACTTTGCGCATATTTTTGTCCACTTTCTCAATCAGGGTTTCAAGTGTAGCAAAGTTGAGTAGGTAAAAACCTACAAGTATGTCTGAAGAAATCACAACACCAGGAGGAACAGACACAAAAATCGAGGTGTTAACTTGTACCTCAAAGTTATAATTCTGTTTCAATATCTCACACATGTAGCAAAATATGGAAAGAAGATGTCGCAAACTAGAAAGGTATTGTGAACACAAATTCCCACTTTTTGAAGAATAAACAACAAAATTTTTAGAAGAACACAGATCAAAAACAATGACCAGTTGAAGAGTTCTGTTCAAAAAAAAGGCTTTGTTAGGAGAAAAATTAGTTACATCAGTAAATTGAGAATTGACGAGTTTTTTCAAACACAGAGTATTCATCAAACGCGAAGAAGTTGGCAGCTTCATCATATCACTCATTGCAAAAATGATTGCGTCCAATTTGAATAGAAGGGGATTTAGAATTTCAAACAAAGCACACTCACTCAGTTTTCCTTCGATTAATCTTTGCATGGCTTCTGCAATTAAAAAAAATAAACTAAAGAAAGTAAAAAAGGAGTCATTCTTCAAATATGAATCACTCACATAATTATTGCATCCTTCAAATCTTGGTATTTTTAATCCACGCTTTTTAGCACAGCGTGTCAAAATTTGGCACAGAGGGGTTAATTTACTAGCCATGCTATATCTTTTGTTCTACATCTTGTTATGCATTAGGAATTAATTTGAAGGAAGAAAACTATCTGAGAGTTCAATAATAAATCAAAATAATTATAGTTTAAGCTCACAATAAGGTAAAGGTAGCGTGGGGTGTTTTGATGCAGAAGGCATAATTGCGCAGCTTGTATCGAACCCAAGACCCTGAGTTATCGGAGCCGCGTATTTAACCAACCTTACTCACGCATTAGAAAAAGTACTGAAAAGGGATTCTATAAGATAAGTGACTTTAGCTCTCAATCTCGAATAGAATGCTAAAGAATGTCAAACTCTGAATTGCTGAAATTTTAAAATTTATTTGGATTGTTTTCATTGAGAAGGCACAATTGCGCAGCTTGTATCGAACTATGAGGAAAAGAGACTTGATGCTGTATCGAACCCAGTATCTAACCAACCTTACTTAGACTCCCTTTCTTGAAAATGAAAGATGGGAAGGGAGGGAAGAAATTAATGCTATCCCATATTTTTAATCGAGGCGGATCAACACATAAAATATAAAGGCCGATGCTTAATTGTATAAAATTCCCATACGTGTCACCACAGACTATTATAGTCTATTGATAAATATTTTAATATATTGATTAGTTGTTGACAAAAGTGTCAGTGATTTGTAAATTATAGAATAAAAAATCAGAGGAGGACACTCAATTACAAATAATAGCTGATCTTATCTTCGTTCTTTCCTTCCGTTTGTAATTTATCTTTTTCATCCTTGAAAAAGGCATACGTACCCGAAAAGGTTTGCATCTCAATAAAGTTGTAAAGTGTTCTCTTAAGCTCTTGATTTTAAGCGCCCTTCAGAAAAATAGTTACTATTTGAAATACATCTACAAGGCTGAATATAATTCTCTCAAATTTCATGACATTTCCTAAATTCCTTGGTTGCATTTTTTCATACTATTTTCTTGATAGTTGAATGACCCTATTATGTCAAAAACTGTCGATCAAAAACAATGTCGGTCATTTTAAAATCACTAAAAAAAGCCTTTACATACCCTTATTTTTCTCAAAGTCTTAAACTTTTTAAGACATATCTTCATTTTTAACATTCATATTCTTAGCAAAGAAATAGAAAAAACATCTAAATGTTCTCAAGTCCACAACTCAAAATTTTTCTACCCGCACCCACCCCCTCAGCAAAAGAATTTTATGTGGGTATGCGCTTGCCCGCCCCACGCAGTAATCTAATACACACAAATACCAATCCACTACCTCCACTCTGCATCCAAACATACCCACAAAAGCACAGAGTATTTTTCTAATTGTCCACACACATACACACAGCACGGTCACCGCTTCATTCGTGGTCAACAGTTTTCCTTACTTTTACACACTGTACTCCTAGACATAAGTGACATGTACTAGACAGGTAATTTACCAATTACATGGTAAATTGTTTTTTGGAGGGACTGGCTACGCTGTTATGGAAATAACATAACTTGAAGGCGAAGAAAAACACAGATCTCTCTCTCTTTTGTTTGAAACATATAAATAAACTCTACACGTATGGCTAGTATACTTATTTTGATACAGAGTAATAAGCAGAGACAGATAAAATGTAAATTATCTCATTTGACACTTTGCTACAACATGCATGTTACGTAGCTTTCGATATTTTTATGAAAAATTAAAATGGTATATACAACCAAGTCTCATTTATCCGCTTACTTTGATTCCCCAGACCAATTGTGCGGATCAAAGAAGGCAGTTTGTCAAAAATGAAAAATTTGCCAATAATTAGTGAATCAGTCATTACCAAAGATTATACTCCTACACACTTACACAAAATAAATTGTAAAAAGTCATTTTGTATTCGAATCATCTGGACTTAAGCTTTGTTAGGAAAACTAAATAAGTTTGCCATTTCGGCCTAGATATGATCGAATCATGCCATACTAAGATGTTCTGAAGCAAGTCACAGTATGACTCTTAGCTAGTTAATAAATACATCTGTACAAAATAGACCACGCAAACTTTATTGCATACACATGTCCAACTTCGATTGTGTGAACAAAAATGATTTGCGAGCCAACTTGCGTTCCAAAATGATATTAGTAATGGAATACTTAGTAAAAAAAATAAAATGGAGACAAAAAGCTGGAGGAAAGTATTCATAAATATCATTTCTTTCCAAGAGGAAGATGATACACCAAGCCCGAAAATCCCTTCAAAGACTATGGACGTTAATCACTCAGGAATGGAATCACAAGAGGATGATAACGATTCGCTACAGAATTTTTAGTTTCCGGATTATTCCTGAAATGTTAAAGAAAAGAAGCATCAAAGGATCCTAAAAAGGAGAATGAGGAAAGGCTGATCTCAGATTTCAACCATACAACAAAATTATTCAAAACTTCGTACTACACAACCTCGAGCCAATTTGGACGTGTGCCTTTAAAGTAGACATTGCATTTTATGGAATCCAACTACTCTGCAAGAAGATTCTTCTGTAACAAATACAATAAGTCAAATTGTATGAATAGACTTCCCACGGGTCATTCTTTTGCGTCTGGAGATCTTCAATTTAGGTTTAAGACACTCATGGGAGTCCTCAAAGCTAGAATCAATACTCAAGTAAAGATTATAATTTTAAACATACATTGACGAAATTTTATTCCTAGCAACAAGCAAGGAAGATTGTGACAAGATAATTCCCATCAAATTAGAATTCTTCAAAGAATGAAACATTAGAAGCAACGCAAGCTAATCAAGCATAGAAGTTTGCCAAGATCATCAAGTATTTGGGAATCATTCTCAACCTTAGCGATAACATAATCACTCTGGCAAACACAATCAAAGATGAATTGAGAGAAGCACTAATACTGCTAGCGGCAAATGTCTTCCAAGAAAAGCCATCCAGAAAACCTCTTCAGCACACGTTGAGTTATATCATTTATCATTTAGGGACAATCTTCTAAAAACTCAAGCCTAATATTTTTAGTCAATAACTTCCAAACCCTAAAGAGGATGAAGGCATCCAATAACCCCTTATAATTTATTCATTATAATCAAATACATATTATTACCAATTAAGTATAAGCTCCGTGTTTGATTTGAAATATAAAAATAGGAAGACAACTTAGTGAAAATTATTGTGTTTTTGAAAAGAGAGGGAGGCAATTTTCTAATCTAACCCTGTTAAGAATAAGAGATTTTCACCTTATGGTTGGTTAGAGTTAGATAATGTCATTGTTAAAATATATTTTCAAAAGCAGAAACTTTTTAATTTTGTTGACTCTAAGGAAATTTATTAAAAAAACAAAGAGCCTTATTGGAATCTATCAAATTAATAATTTATTGCAGGTAATTCCGAAAAAGTTTCCGTTTTTGAAAATATATACCTTTGAAGCTAAGGCACTGAGTTTTGATCCATTGAGATTGTGAATGCGCATTCTTATGAAGCGTTTTTGTTTTTACCTCGTTATTCACAATTAGCAAGTCAATTTGTTATTTCAAATTTCTATTTGATTTTAAATAGCTATAAATATTTATTACTTATGTGAAGACTGGTTCAAACCCATAAAAATAGTTATAAAAGAAGCCAGTTTGGAATAAAAATAAGCACAACAAAAGGAAATAGTGATAATTTTTTTGACTTTTTAAAAAACAAAATATAAAATTTTAAATTGCAGTGAGCAGTTTTTTTTTATTTATTTATACAAAAAAAAGTTATAGAAATTAAAAAAAACTAAAAAAATATATAATATTTACTTTTTGGAAACAAATGGTTAAGGTGTTGAATAGGTATTTCAAAAGATATTTCTTTTATATTCAGTAAAATATTGCAAACACTTTTTTCATAATTATCTTCATTGATACCATAATAATCGCATGAATATTTGCGTAACCATAAATTCAGCTCTAGAATGTTTACTTTCGCATTAAAAAAGGAGACTTCAGGTAACGACGCTAGCAGACGCGCAAAAGCTTCTATGAACGAAAACAAAAAACAATAAGGTGGTAATTAGGTAAAAAATAATTATAGAAATAAAATTTACGTCTCACAATCTGTTGTACGGTTAATCCTTTTAAAGGTAGAATCTGGAAGAATTGGAAAAGCAGGCATTTAACCTTAGAAAAAAATATAATGCAAAAACTTGTCTCACAAGAATTAGCAAAAAAGGCAGAGAATCGGATAGGAAGTAGGAATAAATAAAATCAAGTTACAATAGAATTTAGTTTGATCGATTATAAGATATAAGAAAGGTAAACATCTCATTTTTACAAAAAAAAATTTAAAAAAAAATTAAAAAAACAAACGAGCTTTATTAAAGTGAGATATAAATTTCTTATATGATGAACATTCACGGCCAGATGAGTGTATTTTACCACATGTATTTTTATCCATTCCTTATAGCACATTTAAATCTAGAATGGAAGTTTTCTAACAATCATTCAAAGACCCAAATCCTCATGAAGTCTTAGATCTGGTAAGTATTTTGAAAATTTGATAAATAATATATTTACTCCTCAAGTAAATATATATGCAACACAAAACAGTAATGTTTTTCAAAAAAATGTTCCCGAAATGTGTGCCACTTGGGTATACATATGATTAATCATACTTTACAAAAAATTACGGCATTACTGGTCAAAAGACCGAGACCATTGGATTCCTTTCATTTCTTCGAGCATGAAAATAAAAGATTTTTGAAAATTAGAAAATTTTTTCAATTCGCAAAATACCAATGATAGAGCAAAAAGTAATATTTTTCATTATTATAATCTCACATTTCAATCAGAGCATAAATGAGAGAATGATAAAATCCAAGGGTCATAATTAAGGATGTACTGAACAGCAATAAAGCCGGACACCCGCATATTCGATCAGGTTTACCGGATATTAGATTGCACATTCCACGTAATTGTTTTGTTTAACGTTTTAATTACTAAAACTTATTTAAATTTACCCACAAATTATAAAATACTTATTTAAAACAAAGCAAACACTAATAATCTCCAAATAACATTTATTTTTCATGATAAACGAAAGCTTTCAGTTTATTACAACGAGGCTAAATTAAACTTTCAGAACTCGCTGCTGCACTTAAATATGTAGGTACTAAATTTTTAAGTCTAGAAAATTGGTTTTTATTTTCCACCATTACAGAGGATTTTCCTTTCTTGACAGCAGTGTTCCGGTTAAATAAATTCCCAACTTTCGTTTATTTTCATTTAAAATTTCTTTCGACGTAGCTGCATCCTTTTCTGAAGAGTTTATATCAATACCAATTAGATTAGATTTTAAATCTTTTGTACAAGCTATCAACAATATTGATTTATCAGTTGTTTTGCGCCCGTACCTGAATTCAATTTTTCTAAATTGAACAGTATTATTTCAGCGTGTATTGCTGATAATAAAACTTCATATTTTAAAAAGGATTTTTCTTCTTGGATTGATCAAATCAATTAAAGTTCGTGATAGACTGCATAAACCATATAAAAACACTTGATATCAAAACTTATCAGAAATAAAATTAAATCTTAAAAGCAGGCATTTTTATAGTTATTTTTCCATGTCTTCGCCCAAAAATATCAGGGAAAAAATTAAATCAAATTTATCCCAAAATCTAAAAGCGATATTATACAGTTGAAAGATATTCAGAATAACTTAATTTCTGATGTTAAAGAGGTTGCTGAAACTCCAAACAAACATTTTATTTATAATGACTCTGCTAAGCTATACCATCTTCCCCTAAACTTCAGTAAGTCTGAGAGGAATGCTTTTAAAATTGGAAAAATTGAAAGAGCTGAACTGATATTTGCAATAAAAGAATTCAAAATGAGTAAATCTGAGGACATTTACGGCATTTCTGTGTTTAACCTTATTTTAATATCTTTCTTAATTGTTCACCACATGTTAATTGGATTCAATTCTTGCATAGAATTTTTTATTTTTCCCAATATCTTAAAATTTTCTGAAGTTACTGCTGTCTTCAAAAAAAGGTGACAAGTACGATCGGAATAATTACTGTCCCATCTCAATTATTCCTTGTCTTTCCAAAATATCTGAAAAACTTGTTGCTAATCAAATGACCCAATATCTTGAGGATAACCAGATTATCAACGAAAAACAATTTGGCTTCAGAACTAAATACTCTACTTCGTTAGTTCACTCTTATTTCATTAATAACATTCTAAATCATATGGATAACAAAAAATCTATTGTTTCGGTCTTTCTTGACCAATCCAAAGCTTTCAACTCAATTTCCCATCCACTACTCTTAAATCCCCCTTTTCAATATGGTTTTAATAGTAAATCTGTTAATCTTTTAGCTTCCTTTTTATCGAATCGATTTCAGTGTGTTACAATTAATCACGTTATGTCTGATTGTTAGGCGGTTAAACTTGGAGCTCCTCCCCAGGGTTCGATTTTAGGATCGTTGTTATTGAAGATTTTCATAAATGATTTGTTCACATTTAGTTATCATGAAATTTTATTATATGCGGATGATGTTAGCGTGATCATCCCTTTTAATGATGAATCTTCTTTCTTTGATCTAAGCAAAATAAATGAATTGTTTTTACAAAACTTTTTAAAAGTTTATCTCTAAGAGTAAAGCTATACTATTTGGTCATTGTAATAGTATAAAACCTCCTGATATTGGTATCGAATTTGTTACAGAATATTTACTTGGTCTAGGAATTGACAATAGGTTAAATATTGAAAAACATAAGTTGTACGTCCTTATTAAGCTCAGTTGTGTCTTAGGTAAATTGAAAAACTGCGGAAAAATATTGCCCAATAAGACTGAACTCCGAATTTATAAAGCCTTGTTTTTACCTCATCTTACTTGCAGCTTAGAAAATAGGGGCTATACTAATATCGTTGAGTCATTGATTGCTCAAAAGAAAACGATTAGATTCATATATAACAAACCGTATCTTGCTCAAACTTCATCTTTGTTTTATAAAAGTAAACTTTTGAAAATTTCAGACCTGTATAAATTGAGAATTTCAATTTTTATATTCAAATTTTTTAAGGATATGCTGCCAAATATTTTTCATGATTGGTTCACTTTCAGATCTCAAAGTATGAAACATTTTTTGAGAAATTCATCTGAGGTTTTTTCTTCTAAGCAATCTATAAAATTTCAAGCATCAAAACTTTTTAATTAATTTTATTGGTAAAATTTTTATCAGCTAACTTATCTATCTTCCTCATTAAAAAAAAAAAAAGACCGAGTATTTTATATCGTATATGAATAACTGTTGTATTGAAAATTGTTTTTTTTGTTGGAATTTTATGAAAATGTCACTCTATAAAGTTTCTTTTCTTATCTTTCATCATATGGTTACTTTTTTGTGCATATAATATATATCTTAGAAACGAACTTTAATTCTTTGATCTAATTTATTTTGTGATAGATAGTAAGATATTCTTTGCAACTTTTTCCTTTTCATACTGTGCTATTTTTTTTAAAATTCAATTAATGCCTTATTCTAAACTAGTGATAAAAATTAATTTGGCCAAATGTATGGATGTTAGATGAGTGATAAAGGTATCGAATTTTTTAAAGCAAAAAAACAAGAGAGCATGGTTCAAACAATACCCTCGATTATTTTATACTATAATCAATATATAGAAGGAGTGGACAAATCTAAGCAGCTTAAACGTTTTTATGGTTATTGAATTATGGCGATAAATCGAGTACCAAGTTTTACCTAGGAATTTTCTTTGATCTATTTGAAACTTCAATAATTAATTCATTTATTATATAGGAAACGATGGATGGAAAAGAAAACAAATTACTTTATTCCTCTGATTTTTGTTTAATTGTTTCAAGAAAGTTGATAAGCGATTCCATATCAAGAATTTATAAAACGACATATCGAGTTTCAATGGAAGTTTAGAAGTACAGCACCCTAATCATCTACCCAGATTTATAGAAAACAAGAAAATAAGTTTTTATAAATAAAAAAATTTAGACAACAGAATATTCAAATTTTGTTAAGTTTGTATGAATTTCCATCTTTGATATTGGTCACCATCAATAAATTTTAAAAGTTTTGATATCGATGTAAATTAAAAATGCAATCTATTCCACATAAATTAAGTTATTATTTTTCCTAAATCCAACTCATTTGATAAGATCGATATTTGAAAAAAATATATTTAAAAACCCCTCATAATATTTTAGATAATTAATAATGGGACACTCATAATTCATTGATTGGGGTGGGAAAAAAGAGTTGAGTACGCTAAAAAAGGTCAGGAGCCAATAAAATGAGATAAGTACTTGAAACTTAACTTACATATAAATCTTGAGTTTCTTATTTAGAAAAAATCCGTAATCAAGTCATTTAAATAAAATGGTATTTTTATAGAAGAAAGAATAAAAAATTTAAGGATTGTCTTCCATTTATGTTATATAGATAATAAAAATAATGTCCACTCGATACTTTCAAAAAATAAAAGCAGTAAAAAAATTTAAATAGTTGTAAAATAAAATTGACTGTTAGCAGATTGCCTAGTGGTAGGAGTGTAGGGCATTGATCCAGATGGTCTGGGTTCGATTCCCAATCGTATCTGTCCCGCTATGGAGGAATATTTTTCCTATTAATGCGATACCGACAACTAAAAAATATAAAATAACTCTGAATTTTTTTAAACTGTATTTTGGAAGAGAACACATATCATAGTTTAGAAACCTTTTTCATACCCTATATCAACCTATTACCAAACCTTTTTGTGATCGAATTCGACTAGTAAGTTCAGGTACAGTCGATTAGACTTAAAATTTGATCCAATTTCTATTTATGCGATAGATAAAATAATTATAATATTAAAAATAAAATAATTTTATCGATTGGGCTTAAATATATAAAAGTCAATGTAGTGTGAAATTAATTAAGTATATAAAACAATAGCCAAATTGAATGTAGTATTTATTACCCGTGTACAGTGGCGGATCCAAGGGGGAGGCCTCATGGGCCTAGCTCCCCCCCCCCCCCCCAATGAAAAATGACTTCGAAAATAACCCTTACATGTATAAAAAATAAATTTTTGCAATTTATTCATCGCAAAATAATGTTAAAAATATGGAAACATAGGTAATTATGATTCTAAAAGACATAATACAGCTGTCATATTCTCTGAAGACCTTTAGCAAAATTGCAAAAAAATTAAATAGATTTCGCCTCCCCCCCCCCCCCCTATAAGAAATTTCTTGATCCGCCACTGCCCGTGTATATATTGACAAAAATACTGTCCTGATTAAATATAGATAGTGGATTTGCTAAATGGGGATGAAATAGTTTTAATGATAAAAAAAATCTGACTACAAATTAAACGGTTAAACAGTAATTGCAATTTAAATCTAGAGAGACAAAAATTTTTTCTCAGTCAAAATGAGCATGATCGATTCGGTTTGTATGGGTAAATTTATTTTAAAATATTGAGAAATAGATACACCATCTGAAACTTTTTAGTTTACTAACAGAACAAAAAACAAGTCATTCGAGAGCTATTTATTAAATCTAAATATAAAGTGAAACAATAATGGTTTCTTTTAATATAACAAGTCCATCCAACTTTATGTATAAAATACGTAAGACAGGTAAGAAGAAATCACATAAATGATTTGAATCAGAAATCGTGCATGTGGTTTTAGAACTTTTGAATGAAAGAAAGAAAACATTAATATTTTTCTGCAAAGTGCAAAGCTAGATTGCTGATGAAAGACGATGGTTTTCGTGAGAACATGGGTTAAAGTACTATGGAGTGCAGAATATTAAGGTTATTATTTTTAACAACAATTTTGCAAAGATTTATGAATTGTGGGTGGCGAGAGCAGTTTATAATGAAGGATGGATCATTGATAAAATTTTCAGAAAAATTTACTTTGTTTGATCTTTCAAGAATATCACCAATTTTTGATTTGATATTCTTTTCGATTAGTGGACACAATGTTAGAATGTGAAGAGCAGTTTGTGGGGCTGTTTGACAGGACTCAGGAGCACAAACAACTGGGCCATATAGTTTTATCGAATCTGTTTATGAATGAATATAGAAGTATTTTTAAAAAATAGACCCTTAATAAGAACTTCTGATTTTCGATTGCAGTTGTATGGGTATTACTGATTTGTGGGCAGAAGTAGGCAGAGGTTTAAAAAACATGAATTTTGAAAGTATGAATTTTTTAGATTATATTTGCAATAAATTATTTATATTACAATAGTTAACTTTTTATAAAAATATCTAAAAAAAAACTCTAAAAACAAATTCATAAAAACTGTGATTAACCATATAGCTTTTTTTTGAGAGTAAGATTTTTTGTTCGTATTGGGGGAATATTGACAAACTTATTTTTTGGGAGAATCTTGTGGTTTGTGTGAAGATCCTTGAATACTTTTATTAGAAATTTATATCTCAGAAGTAGGCTTCCTGGTAGCAAGTTTGAAGTGTGAATGAGTTATGTTTGGGTATGCTTGAGATTAAATATGAATTTGATTACGTTTTTCCATAAGCTTTCAAATATATCCACATCCAGAGGCGTACCCAGAAATTTTTTCTAGGGGGGGGGGGCAAAGTTGTAGTCTAATTAATTTTAACTATTTCAAAAACCTATTAGTTAAGTTTATTCCAATCAGTAACGGTTGCAATTCTTACCTCCCTCTTCAGCTTCTGAATTTATTTGGCAACAAAAACTAAACACCAAAAAGATGAGATCTTCATTATTTGAAAAGAAAAAGTTTGACTAACAACAAATGAGAAATTTTTTTTCTAAAATTTATATAATTTTGCAAAAAGTTTTTAACTTGAAAAACAAAAAAGTAAGAAATTGATGACTTCTTTAAAATGTAAGTCTTCCTTTATTTGAAAATAAATAAATAAATTTTTCTGTCAATTTTTTTAAATAAAAGAAAGAAATATTAAATTGTTTCTTCTAGACGGAGTCATCGATTTTCTAATAGGGGTCATAATCCTGTTCAAGGTTGAAAAACTTCTTTCACAAACTGCTGTACTCGAACCTACCGTAAAAAGGCCTGGAAGAAAATAAGAGTCATTTTACATACAAAATTGCTTTAAAATGCCTTCATATAGTTTATATATGTTAGGAAATGCCTCTTTAACTGGTTCGAGTACTTCAAAAACATCAATAACGTTAGATTCTTTCTGTATCTTTTTTTTAATATATTCTTTTCCAACTTTAAGTTCCGAAAAAATCTGCTGAGATATATTTTGTAGATGGGATATAAAAGGTTTCAGTTTTTTATATTCCAAAAATCCTACACTTTCAGGAAATAAATATGAATGTGCTTTCATTATTGTGCAGTTTTTTTTCATTAAACCTGAAAAAAGATAATTAAAAGGATGAACATTGTCGAAAACCAAACCTGTTGTCAAATCCCTCTAGAATCAATTGTAAGGTTTCATTGTAGAGAATACGAAATTTTCTGTTTTTTTCTCCGTTATTATCAAAAATATCAAAAATATTATCTGTGGAACTGGAATTGTCAACATAAAATATCATTTTCTTGATTAATGAATCAAATTCGTTTTAGTCATCTTTGAATTCTAACAAAACTTTCACCAAATCTTCTACCAAACTTATCCCAATAATGATATTATTATCTTCTTTCAAAATCAATTAGTATAGTACACTATTCACGTAACTTTGAAAATGTAGTTTACTTGGAGGTAGTCATTAGCAGGCTTCATTACACTAAGAAACTTTTCAACCATAAGCATCACAAATATTGAAGAATCGTCTTTTAAAGCATGAAGTAGACCACTTGCTTAGAAAGAAACATCTAGATCAGAACTATTTATTTACTTTTTCAAGACAAGATATTATTTTTCTATAATTTTTTATCAATGAATTAACAACTTCATAATGTGATGTCCATCTTGTTGGAATAAATTTTTTGAATTGTTTACTGAAAACAGTTTTAACTTTAACCTTTTTCGTGAACTTGTAAAGCCTGGTTATTAATGATAAAAGAAATTCAATATGGTTTATATGATGGAAAGATGCAGTGATAACTAAGTGAAGCTGATGGTTTATACAATGAATATAAGGAATGTATCTTTCAAGTGGTTCACTGATTTTTTCTTGGACTCCATTTTTCTTGCCTTTTAAGATATCATTTTCATCTACAAGTACTGGTAGAAAAATATTACCTGACATCACGTAAGCGCCATCATAGCATTGACTCATAATTTTGTGTTTTTGAATTTTACACTTATTAAGAATGTCTAGAATTGTGGTGTTGATAGAAGATGCATCACATTCTTTCAGATAGACCATGCTAATTAATGCTTCCTTTACGGTCTTTCCTTTCAAAAATCTCAACACCTTACACAAAAGAAAAGGAATCAATGAAAATGAGCACCCCATTAAACTACTTACAATTGACAGGCATCCTTTTCCACGTATATCTTTTGTTCCATCAGCTTTCAATGACAGATATGTTGAGTTATTGATTTCAAGTATTATTTTTTGTATAACAAAACTTTTTAAAGATGGTTTTTAAAGTGGAGTTTTTTGGAATGGAAACTGCGATCTTAAATTTTTCCGATAAAAATTAATCATTAGATAATAAAATGATCAGTGCTGGAACATGACTTATTTGAAAGTTTCAAAAACTTTCTTAATATATTTCATTTATCCATATATTCAATTTCTATTTTGACAATTTCAAAGATAACAATAGTACATCAAACTTCCTCAATATTAAAACTTCACTTTTGGGCATAACTTACATTAATATTATTCGCATCACCCGATATATCGACTTCTTCAGATGTTATCAAAAAAATTTATGTTAATAAATATGCTTTTAACAGAATTTTTTATAAAAAAATAATTTCAAAACGGTGAATATGTTAAATTTTGTGTTGAAATAACATACAGTGAAAAGAGTTTTTTTTTACTATTTTGTGCTTATCATAAAATATACTAACTCAAAAATCAGTTGAATGAACTAGTTACAAGAAGTTAATAAAAAATTTTCTCAAGTGAAAAAAAGTATCTAAAAAACATTTATAATATTCATCAAATTAAATTAACTAAATTTTAAAATTGTTAATTTACTTTATTTTTATATCTGATTTAACTATGAATTTTCAAAGATTTTCCTAATTTTCAAATTTAAATAACCTAGTTAAAACAACTAACTGATCGACATCTTCATTAATGCAACTTTTTGTTTTGACAATGTGATATGAAGGATCTTTATAGAATTACTGTATATTTTGATGAAAATGAGGACTGATATTGTTTGAAATTCAGTTTCTTACATTTTGAAGACAGTTCGAACTCTATTTTTTGGTGAACTGTATAATTAAAACTTCCGTTGATACTGTCTGCCTCACAGTCATATCACAGGATAATAAGCACATATCATAGGAACATATGGTGATGATGAAAAATGAGCTGACATTCAAGCAATTGTAGTGAGACATATTTTGATGGCAATACATTATTTAATGGTTGTAAAGAATTACAACTTATGATTTCTGAGTGTAATGTAGAATAGTTTGAAAGTATGGTAGCAAAAGATGTAGCCAATTTGGTACAAGAGAAATTTTAGTATAGAGGGGGGGGGGGCAAAACACAGAAAAGTATTATGTTATTATTTTTCAGCTATCATAATATAATTCTCTCAGGTATACATATACAACTGGAACCTATACACCAAAAGAAATTTTCCTTTATGAATACACATGCCATCTCTGGGCAAACTGGATTCTAAAGTTAAATACTTTTTTAATTCTTACACCAATTTTTATATGATGTGGTGAAAAAAAATTAATTTGTCTTTAGATATAAATTTTTCATTATGAGCCACTTTTTTGCATTTTTCTTTATAAAATTATATCACAAAATATCTTACCTCCAACTGCAGAAAGAAATAAACTTTGTGGTTTATAATGATCTCAAGTATTGTTCTTCCTAACTGAGTGCCTTGAAAAGGAGAACTGTGAAGGTTATAGAATATAACTTCTTGTAAATTTGAGTCCACTCTCTAAAAAATAAAAGTACCTAATAATGGAATTTTTCTAGGATATAAAGAGAATCAAAATCCGAATGAAGTTTTCTCATTTTTATATTCTGGGTTTTTTCAGCTAAAGGAATTCTTTTTTACTCTTATACATTAATTATTCCTTTAACTCATCCTTAAATTATTTTACAGTCTGTCCAAAAATATATAAAACAGGATTTAAAATTCGATCTAGTTAACTACATATTCATGTCATATAACGTGATCCTTATTAAAAAAATAAGGAGGTCAAGTTCAATTTCCCTCTATTATTTAAGGTCTTCTTAAGCTCTCTGGTTTCCATCTTTCTCACATTTTGATGAAATTTCTCGCTTTCTTTGTTGTTTACAGATTAGCGTACCGCCCAATATGTCAGAATATGTAACACATTTTTAAGAATGACCAATGTGTAAAATTTTAGAAACCTATTTAGAGTTAGGATTAGTTTTAACATTAGTGTTAGTATTAGAATTAGTTTCCGTTTTAGGGTTATGTCTAGTGTTAGCTCAATCGCATATGAATAAACTATACATAGTTTTGACTTCTAACCCACAACTATGTTAAAATTGGTAAAAAAAAATAAATGATTCCAAAAATAGGAATTTTATAACTTACAAATCTAGAAATGTGTCCAAGAATTGTTTCTATTCCATCTTTAAAAATCTTAGACCTCTGAGAAGAATGAAGTTTAGGTATCATTCACAAATGACGTCAACCAAAAGAAATGTAGGTAAAAATGACTCTGAAATAAGTAAGATTTTAAGTTCTAGATTATTAAGTTGTAACTTATAAGATTATATTAATTTGAATTATATGATTTTTTACTAATTTTAATACTATTGTAGGTTGGAAGGCAACTTTTTTCTCTTAGCTACGCATATCTCGGAAAAAACAGGAAAATATCATGTGAGCAACTAACTAAAGATTGGTTATTGTTACTCGTTCATATTACATAAAAATCTCATTTTTATTTAATAAACAAGGCTTTGTTTAGTTGAAGAAATTTTTTTTAAATAATTTTTGTTAAAATTTCTTTGTCTGTTTGCTCCAATCGTTATTCTTGACTATATAATAAATTTGAATTTAGTATTTTAAATCAGATGGCCAACAATAATCATATTGAAACTAATATAATTACCTTGACGAGATTTGTATTGGAAAAACAAAGAAAATGTCCGAATGCTACCGGTGAATTGACACAGCTTCTAAATTCTATTCTAGTCTGCTTAAAGGCGATTTCATCTGCTGTCAGAAAGGCTGGTCTTGCTAATCTGTAAGTATCTTTGGTATTAAAAATTATTATTATTTAGATATAATGTTCTTCAATATTTAAACTATAAAATTAAATATTTTATCCTTAACTTTTTTTAAGACCATTTTTGTTCGGTTTGATGATTTAAGAATCTTGCAACCCAAAGCTAGAGTCAACTATTTTTTTCTTTTTTTGGAATTGAAATAACATAGAATCTAATTCCATATATTTATATATAAATAAAGGTATTTGCTCTTTAAGTAGCATTTAGATTCCTTAATTTCGTACCTTATGTTTTAGTCGACCCTTCCTCTAATAATTTTGGCTGATACAGATATAGTTTTGTATTTAATATATTATTTCCATTTTTTATCAATAAAATCATTTTGTAAATAATCCCAAATTGAATACTTAAATTAAAAATAAACACATCAATAGACAATTTTTAAAGAAAATACAATTAAAAGCACCTCTTAAATTTTGCCTATATGCAGCCATAGACAAAGATGTTTCACAAATTTCATAAAAATTTTATTAGTATAATATCTAACTTACTTTTATTTCTATCTTTCTTTCAATGGAATTAAATAGGCATTACTAACGTCGTCTGCTTTGTTTAGTTGTAAATGGGTTAGCAATAAAAACAGAATATATTAATCGAAGGTTCAATATCAATAGTTATGACATCCCTGTGAGCAATACCTATAAATGCTTTTGATGTATATTTTCAAATGAATTTTTTTAAATTTTAAGCCCCCTAAAAACAATAAATAGTTACGGCTATGATATTTTGGTTGACCTGTTAACTACCAGAGTTGACAAGAGTCGACTTTACAATAGTAAAATCGTCTGTGTTTACTATTGTTTTTAATATAAATCTGCTTTAGCGTAGTTATCGTCTAATTATTCTGGTCGTTAAGAGGCTAATCAGAAAATGCTACAACTGGAATAAGCGAGCCTTCATTGCCGCACTGTATTCGGAGGAGTGCAAAATCATTTGATTTTATAAAATAAAAATATTTCGAAGATATCTAAAACTCTTGGAAGATTTAACTCTCAACAAATTCATATTTGTATACTTTATTTACATATATGGTGATTTTGTACGATCTGTGTACAAATCATTACTAATTAATTGGGCCTGATTGAGTAAGTTGTTTGGATGCCATGCCTTGGTACTATTACATGGCCTTTGTTCCAGAATGAAACATTTGCTCTTAGTTCAATGTAACAGGTTCAATTGTGCCTTCTCAGTTTAAACACCCCACGATACCTTTACTTTCAGTAAGGACATTATTTCATGATATGGAGTCGGGGTTAATGAAGTAAGTCTAAAGTAGTTTATTATAAAATTTAAACAGAATTATTATTGCTTTTAATTAGTGATGGCAAGATTAGTTTATATTTGGAATCATAAGAATCGTGCTTTTTTCAAGTATCGGATTGTGTAAAATTTACTACTTTTCCGATTCTTTTACTTTAATTCCTCTAAATGAATACGCCTTCTGTAAGGTTGAATAAACATAGCTCATGAGCAATTGAAATCTAAAGCGTTTTAACCATCACTCTAATTTTTCTAGTTTACATCGGGTTTTTATGTCAAAAATTTTGTTTGAAATAAGGATTTTCTTTTAAAAAATTGACTCTTGTATTTTAAAAACGAAAAGATACTCTAGTTTATTTTTTTCGAAGCCAAGTCACCTGAAACCTGTTTAAAGTTGTTTGACTTTTTAATCCTTATGTAATATTTTACCTAAAAGTTTAATTCCGAAAATTTATATTTAACTTCTACTATCATAAATACTTAACTTTGCATTCAATTCTTTCCATCATGGATTACTCAATATCATAGACGACAACGATGGAACTTTTCTGTTCAATTTGACTTCATAGAGTATATCCTGCTTCCAATTAGAAACCTCTATAAACGTATATTATATGAAGTTGAAAGTAAAATTTAAAAATCAAGAAGCATAATTGTACAAAATTTTCGTATAGTCCCATCACTAACGGGGTTCTTTGTTCCTGATCAAGTCTTCTCCTACACTAATCAAAAACTCTCTTCTACCCGTTACGACCAGAATAATCAGACGATATCTAATGTAAAGCAGAACTGTATTTAAAAGAATTCATTTAGAAATTGGGCTGCACCTATTTATAATTGTGCGACTTTGACTTTAAAAATTTATAATTTAAACAAATTTTGTGTTTCAAATATAAATCTCAATTTCAAATTATGTAAGATTGCCTTAGAAACATCAGTTATAAATTACTGACTCACTAGTTAGTTTTCAATCTAATAACTAATGTTAAAATTATGATGATATGCACCATATTTCAAGATTTTTGAATTTTAAATAATTTAAAAGATGTCCTGAATTTTACACGCTTATGCTTTATGTTGCAAAGCAAAATGTTTCGTCCTTTTCTTCAACATAGTTTATAAAAATGTTGTTTTATTCGTTTGTATTTGTAGTTTGGCTTTTATTACATTGTTTTCAAAAAGATTTTCAAATTATTGTCCATAACCCTTTTATCTAAGCCAAAACAATAAGTATTCAAAAACTAAATTTATCTAAATTATTTTTCCAAAAGTATTTGGTTTAAAAAATTTTCCAAAAACTTTAAACTCATAAACTGAGCTTTGTTCCTTTACGAGGTGTTTGTGTAATAAAAAAAGTTCATTCTTTAAATTTATTGAATTTTTTAGCCTTTTATAACTATTTTTAAAGTTGGAGTCGCAATCTGACTCCTTCTCAAAAGGTGCGACTCCCACTTCACAAGCGCGAATCAAACAGACTACGTCTAAAATAAAACAAATTATTTATAAAAGCTTTGTTGGATATGGCGAAGTATTTGATCTGCTTTTTAACTCCGCCCTCATTTTTGTTAAAATTAAAGAAACTCCATGATTTCATGGTGTGGAATTGGAGTGGGTGACGATTGGTAAATCGTTTTATCTATTACATCTTTTAATTTATCTATTTAACTTAAGTTTCATAATTTTATGTTTTGATATAAAAATATAGAAAATATGTGGCAATTCCAATCATATTTTGATTGACAATGAATAGAAAAGTATTTAATAATGTTAATAATAATCATTATTAACTCATTAAGTACCATAGAAATCTGACGATATCTAAAAAAACGCAGACGATTTATATTCAAAGTCATTGAAAAAAGCAGACGAAGATTAAATTACTTATGTTCCCAAATGGGAGCATTGGGACTTAATGGGTCAATCTGAAATATAATTTATTCACACCTCTTAACCCATTGATTCTCAACATGAGTGCTAAGGGCCCAATGCTGCCTTTTGAAATTCTTATGGGCGCTATGAAAATGTACGAATAACAAGTATAAGTACTAAATGTTTTTCTTGATTCAATCAAACACAGAATATTTTTGACAACTTGTTTGATAAGTAGCTACCAATTTTGAATTTCTTTCATTCTTTCTCCACAGATGGTACGTTGAAATGGAATTCGTGCTGTAAATAAAATTTTTAGTTATCAAAGATAGATGCATGTGAAAGTAGTGATATCAGAATTAATTATAGTAATATCAAACCGAACATAAAATTTAAAAGACTTAAGGGTCACCTGCAAAAAAGGATGATAAATGTCAGGAACGAATACTGAATTAACTCTTTCGTGACCACAAAAATCAGACGATATTTATTAAAAGGCAGAAGATTCATATACAAAACTATTTGAAAAAGGAGACGAAGGTAAAGTTGTTTATGTATCATATATGATGCACTGGTCACGAAAGGATTAATTTTATATTAATTTTTTGAGTTTTCTTTGCATTTGATTTATTCTGAATGAAATTAAATTATATTTTATAAGTGAGTGGCGTTTTTTTGAAATAATGCCCTCTATTTTTCCTGAACTATATATGGCACAATCATAATTTCTTAAAATTCTCCAAGCTTTAATGGATAATGGAATGGAGATTAACTTTCGTTAGTTCATGATTCTATCTTGAACGCTGAGTTCGACCTTTTTTAGTCCTTCTATATCAGTTAAAGCCGTGGATTCGAAATCTTATCTAATGTATAAGACTAAGTATGATTTCCTATATTTCAATCCTCACAAAATTTGTATTCAAGATACCCATTTTTTTGTGTAAGAAATGGAAAAAATTTAGTGCTAAAAGTTTCATTAAAAAGTTCTAAAGAAATTCCCTGATTTAAATGGATTTCTTGCGACAAATTTTGTTCAACATTTTAAGGGCCTATATCTACTTAAATCAATGAAGTTATAGTTTATTGTAGCGTACTTTTCAAAATTTTAGAACTATAAAACTATTAGTTGCTTATAGATCATTTTGTTGTAAAAAAAACAGATTATAATACTGAAAAATAAATCAACTTCATTCACTGCTATTCATGAATTCTTTTCCTTACTTGTGTACCAGCTTCGTAAATATATACTTTGTAATAGTGAATACAGAATTCGAAACAGCGAAAATCTCGCGCCTAAATCAGAATTGAGAGCTTGATATGAAAATGTCGCGACGGAATGGCGCATTACTTTTTAGTTCATTAGTTTGTTATTTGGTTGGTTAATTACTTGAATATTAGTTACTTTGATTCAATGGACAAAATTTAGTATAAATATTCTTGTTGCATTTAAAGTTAGTTTTCAATTTTAAATACGCTCACGCCGAAAAGGGTCTTCGCCAAAACGTTTGCGCGAAACCGTCGTAAACCCTCCTGGTGAATGTATGAAAAATAATTTTCTTTCGCACTGCCAAATATTTTATGACGACGATACATAGTATGTTGTTCGTTCATTTATCGAACTCTGTCTGCGTCTTCTATCGATATGCACTCTTTTATATAAGATAATTTCTTTCTCCGTTACTTATGTAGATAATGATAGTAATACAGGCTGGACGAATGTGGGTATTCATGAAAGAGATTCAATGGGCATGTGGTTTTATATTTTTGCTAGTAATCGAAAAATATGTTTGGGTGCATGAATTATGAGATCCAAAAAAATTTCAAAACATTATAAACGTTCAGTACTCAAAATTTAATTTTCCTAGGAAGCTTTTGGTACTCGATTTTTTCCAGTTTCTTATGAAATTTTATATTAGTGATCCTTATTAACCGGTTATCGACTTTACAAAAATAAAATCGTCTGCATTTTTTAATGCTTTAATACAAATCTATTCATGAATTTTTGCATTGGCTATTTATTTTTTGCTCATATATTTCACTAGATATGGGATAGCTGGAAGCGTGAATGTGCAAGGTGAAGATGTTAAAAAGTTGGATGTTTTAGCAAATGACATCTTCATTAACGCCCTAAAGTCATCTTTCACGTGCTGCCTGATGGTTTCTGAAGAATGTGAGAATATCATAGAAGTCAAAACGGAAAATTCTGGCAAATATATAATAGTCTTTGATCCGTTAGACGGCTCCTCCAACATCGACTGCTTAGTATCAATTGGCTCTATTTTTGCAATTTATAAGAAAGTGAGTTTGTTGTTTCTTTCTCTCTTTAAATCCTCTCACTTGTTTATTCCTTTTTTAACTTTGCATCCAGAAAGATTCGCAATCTCCAGCGGGAATTGAAGATGTTTTGCAGCCTGGTAAAGATCTTGTCGCGGCTGGCTATGCTTTATACGGCAGCGCTACAATGCTTGTTCTTTGCACAGGAGATACTGTTGATGGCTTTACTCTAGATCCGGTATTTTTGGTCTATTTTTTTAAATATATATCATGCTTCACTTTTCAAGTATGTATGTTGTTTATCATGTATTGCTTTATTAAAGATTTTATTGAAATTAAACGGTATCCCGAAAATATCCGTTCTTAGTGATCTGAAAGAATTTAGAAATACTGTCAACTAAATAAATTTACCTGAAAAAAAATTTAATTTATAAAAGGCCATGTTTGATAATTCCATTTTGATAATAAAGATTGTTATTCTTATCTTGCTTCCTTGTTTTTTTATTTGTTCGTTTGGCATCCAAGAGCTCTCAATATTCTTCGATATCTAGATATATGATAGGCATGTCGTCATGATTAGGAATTAGCCCCGGGTCGACTGGATCAAGATTCTTAGCTTCGACGATTAGATCAGTTGCAGATTTTTTCCGTCAACCTATTATCTCACATCCCACAAGTTTTTGCCATTTTGTCGATGGATATTTTATCGCAAACAACCAAATTGATCTCACATACCACTCTGCTTACAACGGGGATTCCCAAATGGTGGGTCGCCTCTTAACTTTGTAAGAAAAGATTTGAGTAGTTTACATAATTTGTCATCATTACATTTTTTGAAACAATTTTTTAATCACATTTAACTTTTTTTACACTTTACAAATTTTCATATTACAATGTGCTTTCTGACATCAATTTGTCATAATTTTGTTTCGGTGCTATATCTATCTGTATATATTATTGGATTGAGAAACAAGTGTGTTTTGTGTTATGCTGTGTTGATTACAGAGTATTTTATATCTTCGAGTAGGAATTCATCGCTATAAGAATTCTACACTTTAAAGTGCAGGTATATTATGCGTTTCTCACATCTTTTTACGCCTTCTTTCGCTTTTCACACTTACTTTCTACAATTTCTCCTCACGTGACAATGATGTAATCGTGATTCACGTGTTTTCATGGAATACCCTCTTCACGTGATCTCATTCATCATATCACGCCTGACACTTCTATTGTGTAGATATTCTAGATATAAAAGTCTTCATCAGAATTCTCACGCTCAGCTATGACTTTAAAATTTTTTAATTGGTATAAACAATTGACACAATTTTTCGCATCCAACATGCAATTGCTTGGCAGTAGATAAAAAATCGGGGTAATTTGTAATTGGAGTAGTTTCATTTTTAAAATCCTACAAATACAAACAAGACTTCTTTTTTTTTCTATCCAATTGGTAACAGTCCAATCGCAACCGAATAGTGAATCCGCCATATTAATGAATTTTTTTTATTTTAAAAACTTATTGTCTTTTTTGTCACGGGTGGATTACGCAAAATCTTTGATGTGATTTGAATAATTTTTTCTTTTAACCAATCAAATTACGTTATAGGATCGAAGCAATTATTATTAACAATTTCTTTAAAAATTTTCAATATTCAATTCAACTGCATAAAAATCTCGATTCCGTTTGACTAAAATTCAAAAATTTTCATTTATTTCCATATTTAATAATTAATATATGCCGGCAATATGTGACTTACTGGATATATTTGGTTTATTAGGATGTTTTTGAATGTCTCTATGCTATCTCTCTTCCAAATATAAGATTCGAGTAGAGGCAGTCAATAAATGAATTATATATTTTCAACACTAAAAATAAACTATATTATATATTTTTTTAAAATATGTATTTAAGGCATTAACGTTTATCTTCCACATACACTTCTCCAATCAAAACAACGCTAAATATACCTGAGAATTTTTTCCGTATCGAGAAGGACTAAGAAGCGTCGGGATTCGCTCCCGTCCAATTAACTGAATAAGAACAACAACACCAATTTGCCAGTGTATAAACTCGCATTGTTGTCGATATCAACATTGGGAGTGCAGCTTCGCAGAAGTCGGGTTAACAAATTCTTTTCAATGTAAAATATCAAATATTAGATTAACAAAATCTCTTTCGCAAATAGAAACAAATTCCAATATTGCACAGATTCATTTCATTTTCTTTTTGTTCGGATAATGAAAGGATTACACGATTATTGAGTCCTGACTATAGTGTAATTTTCAAAAAATATAATGGGTTCGTAATAAAACTTGCTTTAACTCAATAAACCGGATTCATTTCATTTCATTACCTTAAAAAAAATTTTTTTTTAAATTTGTTTAGATGTCAATGACCTTTTTACGACTATGCAATTAAGGCTTTTTTAGCTTATAATATGTGACACCTGTAATGCTTTACTTCTTAATTATGTAGCCAGGACTGCAAAGTCAGGGTGATAATATTCGACTCCAACTCCAAGTAGTACTTACAAAAATCCGACTTCGCCTCCAAATACTTAAATATTTAAACCCAGCTCTTACCCTTTCAGGTTCCACTAAAAAAGAGCCCCCCCCCCCTCACATGCTTATAAAAATGAAACTTTTTTTTCTTTTTTTAAACCCCTAAATTTTAGTAGATACCGACATCGACATAATTTTTTAACATAACGAGCGATGATTGTTCAGCTGTACAAAATGAACGCTACATTCATTTGATTTACTATTTAGGCTATAGGCGAATTTGTTCTGACTGAGCCGAATATAAGATGTAAGAATCGTGGCAAATACTACAGCATTAACGAAGGTTACACTCAGTACTGGAATAAAGATGTAATGGAATACATTCACGAGAAGAAGTTTCCTAAAGTAAGAGCCCTTTTTATTTTCTGCATCTTCATCCAGTTAATGTGGGTGGGTAACTATGAAAAAATCCAGCTTACGACAAAATATTTTTGAAATAAGTTTGGTACTTTTATTGAATATACAGATCCTTTATTTAAAAACCTGCAAATCTTATTAGATATTAGACTACCTTTTACTTTTGTATCTTTGACACTAATAACAGTTTTCCAAGGCAGGCATTTTTGGCCAAAAATATTTGACTGTTTGAGTTTGTACATTCAAATATTTTCACTGGGGCATTAACTCAAAAAAAATTTTCTTTCTAATTTCGTTCTCTTCAGTAACTTATTAATAGTTTCAGTAAATTTTCATTATGTCTATTGGTATCTCTTGTATAATATAATGCTGCCTTAAATTTGGGTTATAGTAAATTGTCTCTTAAAACGTCCCATGATACGCGAGTATATACAGTATTTTTTAACTTTCAACTAAATGGTGCTTAATTCAGTCGAACCCCGTTATTTTTAAACTTTAAATCTAGAAATAAAACCAACATGGCTGATTTGGTATAAAAACATATATTTCATGTAAAATTTGAAGGAATGTTTTTGTAGACAATTTTTAGAAGTAAACCGCAAATTTGACTAACACATAGGTATTTTCACATCCTAAATGCAAAAAATGAGCCCAGAAATAAAACCAGCATGGCCGATTTGGTATAAAACATATATTTCATGTAAAATTTTAAGGAATATTTTATTAGATATATAAATCTCATCATTCAAAATTTTGATTGACATTTTCTAAAAAGTAGCATGCTTATTGAAAAAGTTAAATATATAAAGTATTATGGGTTCAAAACTATATAATTATAAATTTTCAAGGGAGTATTCAATATTGACCCTAAGTTATAAGGTTAACTTCAGATCACGCCAAAGTTTTGTTGAGGAATGTTAATTTTTGATTCTGATTGACACTTTTTGGCATGAGAGAGTGATTCAACTTCTATTGAAATGGTACCAAAAGATGAAGCTAACACTTTTAGGAAAAGTTACAAAATTTGAATGGATATAATTAAGCCAATTTTGTACAATTAATTTTTTAGTGAAGGGGGCGTTTTATGCCCCTCTTGAATACATAGGAATACATAGCATTATGAATAAATTTGGATCAATTAAAGCAAATAAAGTATACGCTTAGTATATTCATTACTACGTACTTCATTATGTAGTAATTTTGTATACTTTTTTATTGAAGAAACATAAATGAGACGCAAATTTGTTTTGATGATATTTATTCTCCATACACCTTTGGGTATTGAAGATATCAAAATTCGAAAATTTTGTTTAACAATACGATGGCAATGAAATGGTCATTTTTGGCATCTTTTCTTTTCTAATCACATTCTAGTTTTTTCGTAATTATCACAAGAGGATAAGACAGACTATGACCACGTTATTATATCAGGTTCGTGATCCTCAACCAAAAGTGGTCATCAAACTACGGCTTGCTAAAATAAAGTTACGAACTAAAGTTATTTAGGCTCTTTTATTTTTCTTATCATTGATGGAAAAAAATTTCGATCTGAAAAATCATAGCTATTCATATTACACGAGCATTTATCATCATCATCATCGTTTTTTATAGTCAATATATTTCCCTCATACCAAGGGTTGTGACTTTCCTTCATGTTTTGGCAGCAAATTTCTATTTAGTTCCGTTATCTGCATCCTACCAAATGTGATGTAATCTTTCTCCATCTTCCGTGAGGGCGTGAGCTAGGTTGGTTGGATACTGGATTTCGATAAACTCAAGGTCTTGGGTTCGATCCAGCATCAAGCCTCCTTTTCTTATGGTTCTATACAAGCGGCGCAAGTGTGCCTTCTCGAAGAAAACGCCCCATGGGACCTTTACCTTTTCTTCATTATAGATTTCCAACTTAACCTATTTCACCCCATAGAAAGGAGACGAGATTAAGTAATAATTAGATATGAAAATACCTTAAAATGAAGAAATTGTCTACCTCAGTTTGAACTGACTTTGGGATGATTTGTGTTAATTTAGGTCTATTTGTAAAATTTAAATTCATTGATAACGAGGGTTGACTGTGTATGAGTTTAAAATTTTGGAGTTGGTGTGAGAATAGCTTTTACGTTACTTCGAGTGTGTTATATATAAGAGCTTTCAAGTGATTTGAAGTTGGTGAATTAATTTTAGAAGGAAGGCGAAGCACCTTATGCAGCCAGGTATATTGGTTCTATGGTGGCTGATATTCACAGAACGCTCGTCTATGGAGGCATTTTTCTTTACCCAGCCACTTCTAAATCTCCAAATGGAAAAGTAAGAGATTTTTCTTTTTTTGCTAGGTAGATGATAAAAGAAAAGTAGGTGATTACTTTTTGGAAACCAATGTCTGAAACGGTTTAATTTCGCGTGGAGCAATTATTGGAATATTTTTTCCAATGTTTTCTCCACGCCAGTGCCCTGCTATAATAAAAACTTTGCATATTTGAATCATTAATTATGTGAACTTGTTTGGAATAAAGCTTCGCTTACTCTACGAATGCAATCCAATGGCGTTTATCGTTGAAAAGGCAGGAGGCATGAGCACAACTGGAACGAAATCTGTTCTCGATGTTCAGCCATCCTCAATACACCAAAGATGCCCCGTCGTTTTGGGATCGAAGGCTGATGTTCAAGAGTATGAAGCGTTTTACAAGCGCTTTCAGAAGGCATAGTGTGGAAAGAGGATTTTACTGATAAACACAAACACCTTCCCGTTCCTGAGTCCCGCTTTTTCTTTGAATACCAAACAAATCTTTTTTCCTTCTTGCTCAACTTTACTAAACTTTTCATCTTTATGAAATTACCGTTACTTATTAATATTAAATATTGTTGACGAATAAAATTTTTTCTTTTTAATCAAGGCATACCTTATCGTATATTTTGCGCTTAGTAGCACACATTTTGCTTGATGTCTTGATGCCCATTTTAAAAATGCGAATAAAAGCTTGCAAAAAGATGAAATATCCTTACATTTACTTTTTTCTTTACACCTTCGTTTCAAGACTTGCAGCTTCCACCAAGAATTGAGTATGCTTAAAAGCGTGGCACAGAAGTCTAGCATCGATTGATCAAGCTTTTTACCAAAGTGCTACAATGTTTGTATACTTGGACTTTTTAAAGTGTAAATAACTTGAGTTAAATTAGGCAAGGCCTCATAGCTTTCCTAGTTCAGGAATTTCTTGTACATTTAAGTAGCAATGAATTAATATCATTACACGATAAATTAGTTTATTGACCAGTTATCGACCAGAATAATAATCAGACGATATCTAGTACAAAGCAGAAGATTTGTATTAAAAAGCATTAAAAAACGCAGACGATTTATATTTATGTAAAGTCGACATATGTCGACTATGGTCGATAACCGGTTAAGTGTTATATTAATTGGATCGAGCTACATTTTCTTGACTGACAAAAGTATATGGGCAAAGTTCCTCAGTTCTGGAAGATTCCAAGTTTTAGTCACTTAAAAATCTGCTTCTAAATCAGGGGCGCACATGCTTAAAATTATTATTGGGGAGGGGGAGCGAATTTTTTTGTTGCAATTTTCAAAATTACTGGTCTGGAAATACCACAGGAGACCAAATATTCAAGCAATCCTTTAAAATAGAGTGTATACACTGCATACGTGATTTATAACTTTGTTTGATTAGTTAGTATATACTAAGATTGGGTAGTGATTGCACTTAATTTAGCCATTACAGAAACTTTAGCCTCTCGTAAAAGATTTTCGGTTGAATCTCACTTTTTACAATATTAACTTAGCAAACAAAAATGATAATCAAGGAATTTATTTAACTTTTGTATTACATTAAATGAGTATTCCTCATATATATAAATGCTAGGGCAAAGGTTTAACTTTTAAAAATGAGACGAAAGAGGGCTATTTAGTAAAAATAAATTGACACAACCAACTGGCACTAGTATGAACATTGAACATGTTTTACAAGAAAATTATTACACATATTCATTTATTTCATGATTTTCAAAGCTTCCTTAAATTTGATTTGATGGCTCAAATTTGGTATTTGATATTTTTGTGAATAACTAATATGAAAGAGCGAGTAATAAATATGAAAAAGTAAACAATTTATCTGTATTACGAATATAATTGAGAATCGTAAAAAAGTATTACATGATTACATTCAAAAAAGAAAATATCAATGGGAAAATTTTATTTGTATGAGCTAAAATTAAAAAATATCAAATAAAAATTTTTGAAATTAAAAATTACATGCTTCAGTTTAAGGAAAATTAAGAGACGAGTTAAAAAAATACTTAAAAAAAAGTAACAGATAGGGTAGGAGGGGTGTTTAATAATAATAATTGATCAAACTTTTGATGAAATGTAAGAATACAATGCTGAAAATATAACGAATCAAGTTTTTCAGCACATCGTCAATCATATTTTAACAAAAATATTAAACATTCATTTTTAATTTGATTGAACATAATAAGCACCGGATTAATGATTTTTTAGTTGTGGTTATAGCATTCTTGTATGGATTAACTGAAAAGGGGTTCTGGATGGAGAGTGGAGACCCTATGCTCCTACACTTAAACCATCTACCAACAATGATGACGAGGGTAAAATATATATACAAACAAATAAAGTTAATTTATCTTACAAACAAAACGAAAAGCTAACTATAATAATATACAAATATTTGATAAAGAAATAATACTAATAGAGAATTTGAGAGAGAAGAGCTTGAGAGGTAGAGAATGATATGAAGACGAAATGAGCGAGATGTTTGGGTGAAGATGATAGAAAAAAGGGTTTGAGTGACAGAGAAGCGGAAAGAGTTATTGCGTGAAATGAAAAGAAACTTTGAAGCATGTCCCACTGGTATGCATGGTTCATAGCGTTTCCAAGAAGGTTTACATAACTAGTTTAAAAAGATGCAAAATTATTGGGGGGGGGGGGGGTAGGCTTTTCGCCCCCTTATCTGCGCCCTGTTCTAAATATAAAAGTCTATATCATCTCTTCTGATTAACTAATTTGGTTAGTGTTTAAAGTAACATGCATACGTGATATTTGACGTTGCTTCTTTTCACAGCAAACAAAGGATATGGAAGGAAAAACACTCAGCCCAAATATATACTTTTCAGTTTTCACTGACATTATTTTCTTCTCTTGTATGGAGAATTCCTTTTTGCTGTCGCTTTGAAGTACCAAAATGATCCATGTACCCCTGTTCTTGATCTCTTGTTTTTAGCATGTTTCCCTGATACCCAAATTTTACCTTTTTTCCTAAGCAACCAATTGTTCCTCCAACAATAGGTATTTGGGAATGAATATTTTGACTAGTTATTCTTTTTAAAATCAAAAATACCCTATTTTTTTTATAATGTTCGATTGTTAAATTTTGTAAGTAGCACTGTACGTGTACATAATTAAATCATTTTTTACGAAAATTTGTTGATTATTATAATAAAGATATAATATCGAAACAAAATGTTTCAATTGTTAAAAATGTACTTGCTCTATTTATGACAGCTGTTAGAATTTTTTTGTAGACCGAGAAATAGTCAAAAAAACGCTTAAATATTTTTATGAAAAGTGATTAAACTACCATTTTTTGTATACTTTGATTCCTTACAAAATGTAAAAAATACAAGCGTTACCAAATCACCCTATAAGTGTTAGCTACTTCAACGTTGCCTTTTGCTGCTTATAAAAACTTGAAAATATCAAATAAAGTGCCGATAAACTATCTCATTTTTATGCCTCCTATTATTTTGAAATTATTCTGAGAACAGACACTTTTATTTTAAAATAGTGAAAATTGCTTTATTAGTTTGATTTGTCTCCTATCTCTCTTATGTTAATTATGTAGCAAATTTTTCAATTTTGAGTAAAAGGTAAGGTAAATGTACCGTGGGTGTGTTTTCATTGACAAGGCACTGATGTACCGCTTATGTCAAACTATGAACAAATTGGTATCGATGAGGAGTCGAATCCAGAGGCTTCCGTGCTGAGTCCATCATCTTAACCAACCTGCCATGCCACCCATATGCTGTAGTGGATACGTCAAACTAGTTTTCAAAAAATTTAAGTTATGCTGTAAATTTTTTTAGTTTTTGTTGAAGCTCTATAACTTTTTTTGATAGACTTTTTTTCCTTAAAAGTTATTATAAAAGGCAAATCATTGCAAAAGGCTAAAAGTTGTTATTTTACTTTTTGTAGACCGCCCAAGTAATAGTATCTGAATTTATAGTTTGACTATTTTCTGTTTGTATCATTTAACTATTTTATTTTGCTTCATAAAAAGTTTATTATTACATTTAAGTATTTTTTAACTTTGTTTTTGGAGGCTAACTCGCGCAAAATCGGCTTGCACCAATTTAACTTTTAAACTTGAAAAAATGAAATAATGCAATCTTAATTTATTGTTTGATTTTTGTTTGCGCAATTTTAACTTTATTTTATACCATTTTTTGAGAGTCTAACTAACTTACACTTATTCGTATACGCTAAAAAGAATGAAAAAATTCTAACACACAGTTTTCTAACTTTAGTTATGTTTTATATTTTTAATATAAATTACCTCAAAAAAGTTATGTAATTTGGATGTGTTATTTTATTTTTCTCAATAAAACATTCTCATTTTTTAGGAAGAAGAAATGGAACAACTGAAAATTAATGAATGAATTTTTTCATTCAATAAAAGTTCCAATTTTTGTTAATTGATATCTTTACCCCTTTTCTACACATAATTTGGAGATGGTGCGCATTTATTTGAAGTGAGAAGGAAGAAGCTATATATAAGTCATCATTCATTGTTGACGTTAAGCTTAATAGGACGGGGGTTAAAGTTTACATTAAGCTTAATTAAGAATGAAATAGAATAGACAAGGGGGGAGTAGGAATTCAGAAAAATTTGTTGTCCTTTTTGGAAGACGCTTGAAAGTTCGCCCCTCCAATAATTTCAAGGATTCGCTTGTTAGAAATTTTTATTTCCTTACTTACATGTACATGATATTTATATTTCTGTAAATGATTTATATAAGTAGCTATAAATTTAGGATATCAAAAAATAGATATGGATAATTTTGGATATCAGTGTCGGCAAATGGCCTATTCGTAGTAGCTTGGGGTCTCGATCTAGATAAGTTGTGTTGGATTCCTGATTGTGACTATCCACCACTGTTCGGCAGTGACTAAGATATTTTAAATCTTTTTCACAGATTGTATGTTAGAAAATGAACTTTGTAAGAAAGATAATTGACATTTCTGTAATAAAAACTAACACTTAAATTTGGAAAATAAACATCAAACTTAAAAGACATACCGATGTCTATTACTAGAAATAAAGTTGTCTAGGGGGCGTTTCTTTAAAAAATGTCTGCTGTGTTTGGGAAACACAGCCATAAAACATACAAATAGTGTCATTGTTCTCAGCTTAAATTGAAATGAGTTGTCATTTAAGCCCTTAAAAGTTTCATATTAAAATTATTTTATAATCGAAACGTAAAATTTTTAATCTAGAAGATTTATTTATAAAAATAAACTTCTTAGTCTACAAAATAATTAAAAAATACTTACATTAGTTTCACCCGAAAAATTATTTTTGTTAAATAAAAAATCTTTAAATGTGTGATGTAGGTAAGAGATGCCAAATCACTTTGGAATCAAATCGTTTTGTTGCAAGATGCTCATTAGATATCTCTTCTCTCAAGCGAATGATAACAATGATAAAGTTAAACTTGTAAATACTTTCATATTCTCAGTTTTAAAATGATCAACAAATGATTTTTGTAATTTTTGTCCATAAAGATGTAGAAGCATAAGAAATTTTGGTAGAAGAGGCACTCAACCCAATTTTGAAAGATGTGCAAGAGTTTGTATTCCGTGGGACTAATTTTGGTTTTCATTGAAAAAACCATTGACACAACTGCAATAGGGAAAACTGAAAATATGTATAACATGCTCAAAGTTACAATAAAAATTCCCCTTCTTTTGTGATAGGTCTTCTTTTCCATACTTTTCATAACGACAGGATCATTAGTATCCTCTATAGAATTAATTTTTGGGATATTTTTGGCGCTTTCAAAAACTTTACGCTTTTCCATAAATCTATGATACAAACATGGAATGTTAATTGAGAGGTAGACTGTGATCATGGAAGGCAAAATGCGACAGAAAAATTCACGAAAGAGTTCATAAACTGCGAAATATTCGCTTCTTTCAGTGTTTGGAGCGAAAAAGAAATATATTTTAGCTTGGCACTTCTCTGATTTGATTTGATACCACATGAAGGTCGGGATGTGGAGAAAGAAAATGAGGATGTAAATTGTGATAAGTTGCCTGAAGACTTTGGATCTTTGCAAGGAGTGAGCGGTTTTCTTGAAAAACATGTATTTATGCCAAGTGAGAAACATTATTAGGTAGCCAGTGGTATTTTTGGCAGAATAGTGAAACATGTAGGACAATTTTTTGCTGTAAAAAATCCAAATATATGAATAGAAGACGTCTCCAATAAAATTTTTGCCGATTGTGTCGAGTAAAGGATAGAGAAAGATATTTACATTGATTATCTCAATGAAACACGAGATGAGGAATAGGATTAAGTATGCTGAATTATTCTTGCGCAACTTCCCAAAAACCAGGATAGATGGGATAGTTATGAGATGCGAAAAAAAGGATATCAGGGACATGCACTTGATCTCTATCAAAGTTATTAACGTTGGGTGCAAATTTCTCATTTCAATGAAACACGATGAATAGTTCATTTCTATTCTTTCTTTACAATTTTCCCCTCACTTTCTCTCTATATTTTGTCTTCTCTTACCCCAATTAGGGTCTTTTTGTGGGAAATTAAGTGGGTGTTTATACGTTGTAAGGGATTTTGGATTCTATTCTTCTTTCATGAAAAGTCGTGTAAACTTTATACGCGCGCATCAAGATGTACAAGTCATTTTGTTCATCCTATATTATTCTACCAATGATGAAAAGGAAAACCGTCGCGATATTTTTTAGCAAAATGCTACTTTTCCCGTCTTAAGGAAAAAACCCTTAATTTTCAAAATACTTCTAATTGTTCAAATTTTCTAATTTACTGTAATGGGTGTGTGTTTTTTTGTTTCTTTTGTGTGTGTTTTTTGTTTCTTTTGTGTGCCTGCGTGTTTCTGTTACGTAGCATACACATATTTCTTCATCACTCACAAAAAAATGAAATATTACCAAACAAAGTAGCAAATCTTTTTGCCAATAAAACCACTATGTTAAGTTAAAATTAACGACGCCATAAAATTGAGGTTTGATAAATTTTACTATTTCATGACCAAAATTGCTTTTACATGCAGAAGAAACATCTTTAACATTTCTTTCAACTACTTGAAAATGAGAAAATTTAAATATATTTTCAATATCAATATTTTCTAAGTTTTAAATGTGAAGTAATGGCGGTATTGTTAATTCAACTTTTTTCCAATCGATCATTTTTGTAAAACATTTTGCATTATTATCAAAATTACTAGCTGAAGAATTCTCATTTTAAATTGAAAAGCTTTTTTCATAAAAAATATAACATAAAAAGAGTAAATGGATAAGCAATGATAAAAATGGAAATGATAAAAGAAAAAGGCATACTTTATAAAAAAATGATTGCATCTAAAAATACAAATCAATACTCATCAGCAAAAATGTCTTTTGCTAACTATAGTAAAATTGGAAAACAAAATATTTGGATGGCAAAAAAGCTTTATTACTGTGATTTCATTGATGCTAGCAAATATGGCAAGAAATCAGAAAGAAAATAATGAATTTTTAGGCGATTAGCAAATTCCTTACACATTTCAAAAATACTTCCTTAACAAAGTGAATAAATTTAGATTATAACTCGCATCGGTTACTACCTTTGAGCAGTTTAAATTTCTCTTTTTATCATTTTAGTTTTATTACTTATAACGGTAATTCTAGCATTAATTCAATCTATAACACAGAGAGTAAGGATACTTTTGAACACTCATCTAAATTAATAAAACAAATATAAAAAATTGTAAAAACTGGTCACTTAATTGGTGATGTTGTTGACAAGTTTCGGAGTAACTTATATAAGGCGGATATCATATTTCGACTTAGTTTTTATTATTAGGTTTGAAAATTTATGAAAGTGTCAATCAAATTTTAGGTTTTCCGAAAAATGTGTCCAAAAATATTATTCAAATTTTAAATAAAATATATATTTTTGTACTAAATCAAGCATAATAATTTAAATTTCACAGTCATTTTTTGAAATTTGGTTTTCTAAATGTCTCAAAGTGTCAATCAATTTTGCGGTTTACGTCTAAAACTCCAAGAACATAATTAAATTTCAAACCAAGTATATTTTTTATACCAAATGAACCATGTCAATTTCATTCCTCAACTCAGTTTTAGCAACTATGATTTGTAAATATCTAAAAGTATCTGAAGTGAAAAAATATATCAAAGTGCAAATAGAATTAATGATGTATCCCTGAAAATTATTTCATATTTTAAATATTTTATTTTTTTTATTACGATGCTCACTTCATTTCAGTTCCCAAATTAGGGTACAAGAATGTGTGGATTATGAATCAAGTTTCACATTTTGAAAAAAATTCTATTTTCTCAAAAACCCCAAATCAAAAAATTTGTTTTAGATTAAAAATCACAAATAAAATTCTGACTAAAAATATGCCTAAAATTTGAATTATTTTTTTAATACAATATCGCCATGTATTTCATTTCTGTACTTCTTTTGGGAAATGGATAAAAGTATCAATCGAATTGGCAAAAATAAGTTTTTTTCCAAAAAATCATTTGTCAAGTTTTTTCTCACAATCGGTATTTATTATAGTACAAAAATTTAAGTTTGCAAGAAGTTAAACTTTGAAATGGGAACTCGTAATCATAAGAAAAATGAAATCGTAACCCGTATTAAGTCCTTTCAGGAGCTATATGTTTTAAGAAACAAGTGTGTAACTTGCCTACACGGAAGATATACTGTTTTCCGATGAACTAAAAGATCGTGTAAAAATCTATTATTGAGACTTTCAAAAAACATCTTGAACGTGAAGTTGAAGCTCCTACATTATGAATCAAAAATCTTTAAACCTTTATCTTTTTGGTTATATTTCAATCATCAATTGACTAAAAAAGTGATATAAAAATTTTCAAACAGTTAAGGTTACCATAAATATGACAGACATCAATATGTAAAGATTATAAATGGATTCATCAAGAACAGGAATTTTGAAAAAGGATTAGTTTGCAAATATTCAGAGTGATATTTGCTCATAACCACTGATACAACACATGATATATAGATAAAAAATGACAGGATCAACAAAGGGATTCTCTTCAATAGAAAAGTTATGAAATCGCTTAAATTCTGAGCTAAATAAATCTATGAAAGGGTTTTTTCGAACATAGATTACACAAAATCCATTTCTGATGAAAGTAGAGCTAACAAGGCAGAATCAGTTTAGATTTAAGAGAGAAATTAGATACCATATAAATTATAAGAAAAAGAAGTAGACTAGAAGCTGAGAGCGTATTTGTAAGCAAAACAATAGAGGTCGGATTGAGATTTATAGTTCAAAGCCCCCTCTTTAATTAGTAAACTAAGGGAAGGATAAAATAAAGAACAAGAATCAAACCAAGGAGGGCCAAAAGTGCTAGGCTTGGTTAGATTAGCAGCCAGTAATATTTTTCTCCATGTAATTTTACACCAATTTTATTGTTGAATTTATTATTTATCATTAAATATATTATAAATAAGTCATCTATAGGCTTATTATTGAAAATTTTACACATTAAAATTTAGTATTCATTACCTGTGTATATAATGACAAGAATGCCGTGATGATGAAATAGAGAAGGGTCGATTTGCTGAATGGGACGAAATGACCACAAATTAACCAAAGTTAAACCGTAACTTTAACTAAAATAACTTTATTAATAATTTAAAATAACGAGAAAAAGTGTTTGGCAATAAGTCACACGTGAAAATTAATTTACTTCCAGGTAAAATATTTTGCGTGAATTAATCACCAAAAGTGGTTTATTAAATATAAGACAAAAAATGTGGAATTACAATATATTTTGAAGTTTATTACATTTGGCATTGATGAATAGCTTTGATTGATTTTAATGAAAAATAAATAAAACCACCAAATTTGCAATCAATCATTTAATCGGTTAACGCAAGAATTTTATAATCAATATTTTAATAAAAAAAAGGGGGTCAATTCCCCGTCACTGAAGGAATAAAAATAGCCCCTCAATAATTGGGTTAAAAGGTCACGCGTGTAAAAGAAAAGATCTAAATTTTACTATATGGGAAGACGTAGAAAAAAAGTTAGAGAGATGAGCAAAGAAATTAGTGACTTGACAAAGAAGTCATATGATTTGGTTAAAAAAGAAAATGCTTCATTCATACTATCACAAACACAAACAATCGCTTTACGAATCAAAGTGATTATTAACTTGATATAACATAGCTTCTCCGAAATATTATTGACGCGTTGGAACGTCTCGCATGTTTAAAAGACTATGGTTTAACCAAGGATTTTGATGAATCTTATTTCAATCGTATTGCGGAGTTAACATATGATATTATGAACGAGTGCTACAGTGTTGTAAAACAACAGATCGCAGACTTAATTAAATACTCGTAGTAATTTTATTTTTATTTTATATTCAAGCGCTTCCCTCCGAAAAAATAATTTTGTGTAAAGTAAATCAAATAAGCATGCTTTTATTATGTATGCATGAAAAAACAATAGAAAAAAGTTTTGAGATGAAGTAAATGCTAAGGCACGTTTGTCGCAAGAGAGAGAACAAAAAAAGAACAATGATAAATACAGCGGTACAAATGCTATTTTGGTTGAAACTATTTGTTGGAATGAGTATGATAACTTTTGAAGCATTCAGGGTGTAGAGGAGTTACACATCTTTCACAACTAAATTTGCAAACACCTCCACATGCTCTGCACCTTCGAGAATTTTCATTATAAAGTGGCCAGTGTTGGGCAGAAAGGGCGAAGCGTATGGGAAGTTGCAGCAGCGTCTCTAACAACCAAGCGGCGTGTCGGTACTTTTCTCTTGTTCCCATGCAGTTTTAAAAGCTCGTTCACTGCCTGTCGAATGAACCATATTTGTGATCTTTTCAGGCTTTCCTTGTTTTGTTTCAAGAACAGCTTTCATGCGTTATTCATTATAACTGAGAGTGTCCAAGAAAAATATGGCCACCACCATTTTTTCGATCTTATTCGTATTCTATAGGAAGAAATATTTTTGTCAAAAGCGTCCACCCCTCCCATGAAATTATTATACTCTTCAAGACACTTAGGCATAAAAACGACTTTTCACAGTTTACTTGGGTTCAACTCCAAATACGTTAGAAACGACAGCAACTGGCTTGTTATCATTCCACATTACCATGATCATGTTTTTTTCGTAGGCAACATCAATTTCTCTCCTATTTTTTTCTTTGCCATAACTTTGCTGGAAAAAAGAGGAGCTCCACTTCTGCGATTTTCGCCAGCAGTCGCAGTGAAGCCAATTTTTAGTTTTGTTAACTCGTAACTTTGAACCACAGAAAAAGTTATCACAATAAATTTGCTTCCTTCATATAAGCTTCTTTTTTCGCAAAAAGAGACGACAACATCAGCACCTTGACTTATGGGTTTTAGTATCTTTCCCGCAATAAGGAATACCATGCAAATAAATCCCATCATGTGAGCATAAGCTCCTAACCTTATATCCAAACCGTATAGGTTTTGATAAAATAAATCGTTTTACTGAGTACACATCACAGTATGGAATAATGGTTTCATCAATGCTCCTCAACTTTTCAGGTAATTCAAAGATTCTACATACTTCGTTCAAAAAAAGGGTTTGTTTTGAAATGTCTATCATTATCAGGCATTCGTTCATTATTAGAAAAATGAAGCGTTCTTAGAATCGAATCGAAGTCATCACGCCGAATTGAAGTAGGCAATGCGCTATTGAAAACATCAGGTTCGTTTTTCCAGAAAAAAAGTCTCTCTGGTAGTTTCACATATCCCGATGAAATTTTACAAAGCCCCAATAAATGATAAAACTGCATCAAAAGACAGCGTAGAAACTTTCAGATTTTTTTGTTCTCCATACAATTTTGATTGGTACAAAATTAAGTTTAAAAATTTATCCGTTAAAAAAAGCCTTAGATACTGGCAAGGAGATTTAAAAGCAGAAAAGTTACTCTGTCTTTGTTTTTCTACAAAAGGGGGTATTTTGACAAAAACTGAGGAGGACACATTTTCCCATTTATTACGATCCTGTATTTTTGAGGAGCTTTTTTTCCCATACTCTTTGTCTAATTCCAAGCCTTCTCTGAAAACACGAGCAGGTAAATGATTTAAATCTACTTGCATGCTTTCCCCATCTTCGTTTTCGAAGTCTTGGTCTGATAATGCATCGAAACGCTCAAGAGGTAGCTGTAGTATTATTGGAACATTTATAAGATCGTTCTCGCTGTGAGTAATACTTTCAAAATCTATCAACTCACAAATTTATTCATTGGTTAATCTAAATTAAAAAACTTTTTTACTACCGTGAAGAACAACAAAATACAATTTATTTTTTCTTGCTTCGGAAAACTAAGACAAAGCTCATATAAGAAGTGAACTTTGTCAACTATTACATAAATTAGATGATAAAATTTTTATTGATGCAAAAGTCAAAAAAACATTCAATGAACATTCCTCACCATAATATTGTTTTTAACGATGTAAGAATAACAAAAAAGTATGTAACTCCAGACGAAGTAAATTTTTTTGCCTATTTGTCACATATAAGAAAAAAGTTCATTTATCACTGAGAGGGGACGAACGTCACTAATAAAATCTAATACAAAATAAAAATCAGAATTAACTTTTTTTTTTTTTCATTTTTCAACAGAAATTTAAAAATTAGTTAGATGAAAAAGAAGCCTTTATTATACAAATGTAAATAAAAAGGGAAAGCATACCTCGAAACAATAAAAATCAAAACATATATTTGTATAAATGGTTGAGAAAAAGTTCCTAGGAACCGCTTAAATCACAACCATCTAGCACATTTCAAAAAAAGGTAGATACACAATATAAATGTTTCAAACATTCGAAATTTAGTAAAGAGAGATGAGCAATAAATGCATAATCAAATAAATAACTAGATACTTAATATACGTATTCACTAATAAAATAAAGATGAATTTTGAAGCAATCAAATTGTTTAGGAATAACGCAGGTTAGGTATTGGTAAAAAAATTACCCTAACTTCCTAGACATTTTCAATTTTTTAAAGATAAATAAAAATCTGCTGATGTAAAGCCACGAGCTAAAATAAAAGATGAATCAAGCAATATGATGAAGGTTGAGTGTATTGAAAACAAAAAATCAATAGACTTTGATATTGCTCATCAAAATTTGTGGCCTTGAAAAGTGATGGTACGTTCGTCACCAAACAGAGGGAAAGGGATAATTACAGCTTCTCATGTTTTATTGAAGACTGTGTATGAATATAACTTGGGTTTTCATATCTAACGCATGTTTATTTACATTATGTATGATATAAAGTGTTTCAAACTTCACATTTTTTTCCTACCGTAAAATCCTTTCGGAATAAAAAAATACGATATTTAAAAAACTTATAGAAATTTTGAAAAAAATATTTTAACACAAACAATGCCTAAAACAATCTTTAGCACAACCACTATCTATTATATTATGTTTTTTTATTATATATAATTCATCTAAAGAGACGATTTGAGGAAGCTAGCTTGAAATAATATAGTTTGTTAAGGAAAATTCAAAAACATAAATTCGATATATAGAATCAATTAACTGTTTTTAATTTTTCCACTTTCACAAGTTTGCATTTTTTCTTGAAAAAATTAAAATGTTCTTTTATTAAAATAAAAAATGTTTAAAACAATTTTGATGGGATACAGTAGGAAACAAGACAAAGAGCACAAATAAAAATATTGTCTTTTTCTTTCAAAGTTTTGAGTGGTGCATCTAAATGATATATTAAACTTTAGAATTCATGAAAAGGAGTGAAGTGAGAGAGTGGGATGAGCAGCAGCTACGTCTCAATCTGCAGAAATCGCTCGTTAAAAATCGTAATTTCTATCACTCTTAGGCCGCGCTCAATTGGATCGACGATGTGCAAACCCGCGGGCTCGTAGACATTCTCATTTTGTTGTTGGACGTAGCGGCGAATTTTTTTCAAGTTTTTCTCGTAGTGAGAATCCATGCAGGCAAAAATCAGGAATAGGGTGAGATAGCCTAGACACTCTTGACTGAAACTCTTCCAGTTGGTTCGCTCCGCCTCACAGTACATCACGTTCAGGGTGTTTATCGTTTCTGCAAATGCTTCAGGGGAAATGCGCGCCTCCAAGTCACGAGGAAACTTCGTTTGAAAGCGAACCACCGTGCCCTGCGAGTAATCTCTTTGTATGAAGACTTTGGCTGGCTTCGTTGCAAGGGCATTTTGACAGCCGTTAGATGAGGACCTATTTGCAGCGTCCATTCTTTAATCCACTGAAAATTATTTTGGATTTAGAGAGCGCTGTGAAAAAACACTTGTCAAGCAGGCCAAAAGGAGCGCGTGGAAAGCCAGCCTAAAAGAAAGAAAATGAAATGTTGTTTCATATGATGTGTAAAGACATTTAATCACTCAGATTACTAAACAGTTATTCACACAAATTTATCCTTAATCGGTCTATTTAAAACCATTTTTAAATGTCAAAGGAATATGAAGATTACAGAATAAATAGGACAACAAAACGCGCTAGCAAGAAATATATTGAAGATATACACATGCATACCGATGTCATTAGGTTTTACACAAATATGTAGTGGACACACTCAACTCTAATTTCTGCTTGTATACAACAACAACAACAATAGGATGCATCTCTGAGACTAGGTGTAGAGTTCTTTTTATTGATTTTTAGAATTTTCTGAGTTTATTTTTTAATTTTTTTTCTAATGAAAGATCCATTTTGTTGAATTATAAATAAATGTCAGCTTAAAAAAAATAATCTATTATAATGCAAAAATACAAGAAAACTCATCTATAAGCTTTACATCTAATTGTTTAGAATGTTTCTTTTAGGTTTAAAATGTTTACAGTGAAAAACTTTGCATTAAAATAAGCCATGCGATAAAAAACAGGATTTCAGAAGTCCTATTTCACTTCATACCATTTTCTCTTGATTAGGGGGCATTACATTGCTCAAAATAATTGCAACTTTCACTCACTTCATATGAAAGTGGAAGAAAGCTTTTCCCTTTTGAGAAGATTTTTAAATACTCTTTGGAATCTTCAATGAAGACAAAATTTTTGGCTTTTAAATTTTGCCTATTGATTCTTGTAAAACTATTTTTTTGGTTGTGTCTCCTAGTTTAAGTGAGCCGTTTTTAAAATGGAGTAGAAATGATCAGATTCAAAACAGAGTGAACAATGCTTTTACTTTATTAGAACTAATTCCTCCTCCCCGTGTAAAAATTGTGTAATCTCTTGTGCAAAACTTTATCAACAAAATATTTATCAACGCTTTTGCCATATTTGTCGGTTTTTCATCAAAAATAAACGAAATCATAAAGCATTTTATCTTTCGAAAACATTTTTAAATTTAAGAAATAAACGACTTTTGTATTAGGTGAATGAAATGAGACTTAGACAAGAAGGATTTCTCTCTCCAATAAATTTAAAAGTAGACAGAATTATTTGAATAGTTAATTCAGATGCACATATATTTGAAATGTGGTAAAAAATCTTTTTGTCGAAAACTTTTATTCTTTAGTAGAATATTAAACTATTCAATCCATTCCATCCGAGATAAAGGAGACATTAATTAATTTAATATACTACTAAAATCGCCCCTCGTATTCGCGGGGGTTAGGTTGCAAGACTAGCATATTTGAAAATAAGAAAATATATTTTTGAAAAATATTAAAAAATAATATTTGAAATTTAAGGTAGTTTATATTAAATTACAAAATATCGTCTGTTTTTTCTGGGATCTAACTAACCAAGATAATTAACTATTTAATTGATACTTATTAAATACTTAACTATTAAGCAAGCAAATCACTTAACAAAGAAACTGTCAAATATTGAGGTTGACAAATGTGTTTCTTTTAACCGGTTAACGACCAGAATCAATGAGTTAAAAAATAAGAGGATCATTGGATACGTTTAGGTGCACAAATGGTAAGGTAAGGAGAAGAGTGTTGATATTCTGTCCATCAATCAAACACTTCACCTGCATACCACCACATCACACCACACCACACCACTTCAAAAACATGCACGCGCATCAACCTGAACAGCATGCACAAAGAGAAGCGTTAGCAAGTGGCAGGTTGAACTATTTATTATCCGCTCAAGTTCCAAACATATTTTATTTTATTCGAGTCGAAAATCCTAAATTGAAATATTTTACGCTTCGCTTGACACATTTGATCCAAGAAAAAGCGAAAAACATTTGATAATTTGATATAAAAGTACCTTATCAAGAAATGGTCTCCTTCATCTAAAGATGACATCGGAATGAAATAGGTAAATGGAATATATCAGGACTGATTAAAAACATTGACTTAGATGAAGGCTACTTAGAAAAATTGAAAGGCATAAAATTACTTTTTATTAGAAAAAAAAACATCAAGCAAAAAGAACAGAAGCTGCATTTGTTTAAATTAAATTCCTTTAATATATTGTAAACCATTAAAGCAAGTTAGACTGCATTTAGTATTGAAATTCGAATCACGTATTATGAATTAAATATATTTTGTGCATTTGAACAATTAAACAAGTTTGCCTTAGAAAAAAATCAAGCTAGGAATCTTTGCTATGCCATAAAATGGGAAACAAAGGCAGCATCAACCCCACTTTGACAGTCGGCACGTGAGAAGTGGACCCAGGCAAAGTATACAAAATGTAATTTGAAAGGCGCTTATTCAAGAAAAAATGAGATACTTACACACTTCATATTCGCAAATTTGTGACCTAAAAATGAAAATCATTTATAAAGGCTTTCTTTACCACTCATTCAGTCTCATGAACGTTACGTGAATTTAATGCTCTTATAATACAAACGCTACTACTAGCTTCTAACTTTGATTCACTAATCGATCATTCATCAGTCAATGTTCGGATTCTGAATCGCCTATATCCGCATTACAAAGAGGGTATTTGAATGAGCAATGGTACGGTACCAAGAGGTTGTACAATAAAAATACAGATTCTTCTTCCTTTAAATAATTTATTTTCACTTTTGAAAAATCGACTCAGCGCATTCAATATTCAGTCAACAGTATCAATCAAGTATGCAAGTTTATCAGAGAGAAGACATTCACTCACACCAACTAATTTAGTTTTAGATTTTACACGTATATCTATGAAATCAAGTGTTCATCTTTGAAGAAAACGCTAAAGTTGTACCATCATTTTAAGCCTCCATGATATACTATAAACTTTATCGTTGCTTAATAACCCATTTACGACCAAGCAAAGCAGACGACTTTAGTAATTCCTATTTAATTCCATTTAAAGTAGGAATTCGTCTGCGTTCCCTTTGGGAACATTGGTCGTAAATGGGTTAAATATATCTAATGACTTATTTTTAAAATAGACGCATAGATAGAACTAAATATTCGAAAAAATAGTGCACGTATTCACATATTTTACTTCTAAATGGTGTGAAAATTGCTGATTTGTTTTTATCAGCATATAGCGATTGGCAAAAAAATGTAAACTGCTATGTATTTATTAAGCTCATCCATTAATTATTATTATTATTCAACCTAAGAGTCCTTATTCATTCGAGGAATCAGAAAAAGAAAATAGCAAATGTCAGGAAATTTTGCCGTTAGCGATTATGATATTTGGAAAAACGTGATTCAAAGGATTTACGATTCCCAAAAATCTTCCCGTCACTAATTACAATTATTCAGTTTCATATTTACTTTAGTCAATAATAGTCAAGCTTTTAAAAAAAGTCCGAATTCCTATTTACCTATTAATTCATTTTTTTAATTAATATCACGCAAAAAATAATCCTGGCGTGCCAATCTTTAAGGCCGCCCAGAGCGGATGCTATTTTGCATTGATTCTCATGTCTAACTTTTTAAATACAAAAGAAAATCTTAAAGAATATAAAAGTTTTTATGAAAATATCGACTACGAGATAGCAAACAAAGACACAAAACAAAATATAACAAATGAATTTGGTTTTAACAAATTTTTGGATTTTATGCGTGCACTCTGTTGAAATAAAATGTGATTTTGTGCTTTTTAATTTTAATTAAAAAAAAAGTTTTTTTAACTAGTTTTATAATAGAAATAATTTAATAATATAATTTTTATTTCATATCATTTTATTAATTTATTAACAAATAAAAAACAGTTATTTTTTCATTATCTATCATGTAATATCAAATAATAGCGTCTTATTTTTAATATTTGACATTTTAAATAAGAAGGCATATATTTATCCGTTAGCAAAGGAGGGAAAATGTCATGAAAGATCACCAAGTTATTTTTTTGAGAAAAAAAAGGTCTAACGAAGGAATTATCAAATAAATATAAAAACTTTTAAAACTGAAATAAATAAAAATCTACTAAAATCAGCTTAGCACAAAGCCTTCTTAACCCGTTATCGACCAGAATAATCAGAGGATATCTAATGTAAAGCAGAAGATTTGTATTAAAAAGCATTAATAAAAGCAGACGATTCATATTTTTATAAAGTCGACATATGTCGACTGTGGTCGATAACTATTTAAGCATGGAAATTGCAGCTAAATGTTTTATTTATAACAAAGCGTGCTTATTTTTATTTAACTAATAAAAAAAATATAAAAAAGTTATTTTAGTTGAAAGAAGATGCAGGTGGTGCATAGCACTTCTGTTTGTTTTATTGCTTCGTGGGAGCAGAAAAAAATGTTGGAAGTTATAAGGTTTTTGCGGCTCAAAACAATATTTCATTTCTGAAAGTGGAAGAAAATTTTTGCGACCACGGGTCTAAGTCAATCTTTTCCCAATGTCCCCAATATATTCTACTTAAGCAAAGTTTACTGTGCAATGTGCATACAGGAGTAAAAAGTGTATAGAATATAATTGATACAAAATAATCAGAAAGTGTATTTAGATCAGGATTTCTAAACCTTTTTGTATAAATCGCGCACTAAGGTTGGAAAAAATGTAGAAATCTTATAACCGGAAATCTCATGAGTGTATTCAGAATACCCAACATTATTATATACCATTGTAAAAACTTAAATCAATAGATTTCGTTAAAAATGGAGGGGAGGAAGGGGCGAGAGACGGGGTCAAAAAAGTTGAAAGAATGAGAGGAAAATAAAATTTAAATAAATAATTTAGCAAAAATTCTGAAAACAACATAATTTATGAATAAATGCCTTTCCATATTTATTAGTTATAAGGTAATTTAACCCGTTAACGACCAGAATAATCAGACGATATCCATTATAAAGCAGAAGAGTTGTATTAAAGAGCTTTGATAAACGCGGACGATTCACATTTTTGTAAAGTCGACATATGTCAACTGTGGTCGATAACCGGTTAACCCATTAAGTACCATAGAAATCAGACGATATCTAAAAAAACGCAGACGATTTATATTCAAAGTCATTGAAAAAAGCAGACGAAGATGAAATTACTTATGTTCCCAAATGGGAGCATTGGGACTTAATGGGTTAAATAAGGGATTATAAATATACATTTACCTTTTAGGAACTAAAAAATGTTTAAATATAAACTTAGTGCAAAAATTTAAAAAAAAAAAGAAAGAAAAATAATCAAATAAGTAAGTAAGCACGCAGTGCTGCCGTGCCTGTCTCCTCATGGGTTACTCCTCTGCTCCTGCTTAATAACAACGGGCTTGAACAAAAAAATGAATTAATAATCCATGATTGCTTGATCTAGTTCTCAGTTAAACAAATCATTTACACAAAATATGATAGTATACGTTACGCTTTATTTTGGAATTGCAAAACTCGTAAACATGTAAATAGAGGCAAGTTGGTATCTTGCTCAGCTAAAACTTTATCAATTGAAGAGCTTTGACAAATGGGAGAGGGTAGAGGATAGGCAAAGACAAACACCCTACTTTACCCTTCATCGCTGGAATGGGAAGAATAATCCACTAACTTTGCCTTACTTTCCTCTTTCTCGTCATCTTTCAGAAGCAACTTCTTCCTCTTGACTAAGTTATAATTGATCGGTCTTTTGCCAACTCTTTTCACAAACACCTGCGGCTTCTCATTCGCCAGATTTTCAGTGTGACTAGCGAACAAGCAGGGAGGCAGATTTTCAGTGAGGTCGGCACTGTTGATTAGAACTAAATTCTTCTGCTCCTGCTTCAATTTGTGTAATTCGGTTTGATTGCGCTTGAGCGTTAGATAGCTTGACGTCTCCAAATCCTGTATAAATTGCTTTTCATCCACACTCACTTCTCGGAATACGGTGTTTCTGTCTTTTATTCGTTCATCGTATTCCTTGTCTTTCAGCTCTTTATTCGCAACCAACTGTTCATAAAGACATTTGTAAGAGACTGGATTTGACGAAGCTGCTCCCGCATCATTGTCTGTGGCAATTACATTACTCGCATTTCGCACTTGATCCCATTGAGCTCGCTTTTTTTCCTTGTCTTTTGACTCAGTCGCTGACACAAAATTTGGCATCTAATATGAGCTAATGCAAACATACTTCAGCTTAAAGTAAGAAAAATATTTAAAGCAAGAAGATATCATTCGAGCGTATGTATTCTCCTAGCATGCGGCTTTTTGAGATATAATTTCCAACCTAATTTTTAGAGTTCGCATCATACACGAGATAAACAAAGAATGAAAGAAGTGTAAAATGGAAAAAATCTAATTAATTAAAAACGTAGAGTTTTGCAAAAAATACCTACTTTTTAAAAAGCTCAACAATCGTTTAAAATAAATCAGTATACCTATTGATTTTAACATCTATAATGAGAATAGGTTCGTCAACACCTCTATCCATTGAGTGACGTACCCATCTTTAAGGTCGCCTAGAGGGGATGCTAATTTTGCAGGCCTCAAAATTTCAAATAACACTTTAAAATGCCATTATTAGACTAATATCTCGGTCTAAACTATCTCGATTAAATTTCACAAATAAATTCTGAGTCCGGGATAGACCGCCCCTCCCGTCCCCTTCTTCATGCGCAAACTGGACCTATTCCAATCAAAGAAGCATTTTCTTTTTATAACAACTTTAATCTTGATCCATGAGAGACTTAATTAGAATTATGATGGGTTCTAATTATTATTTTGGGTACTTATTTACTCCCCCTACTACCCCCGTTTTAGAAATAGCTTAAAAAAAAATAATTTTGATCAGTTCTTTAATTCATCTAATTATATTGTGTGAATATATTTGATACACTTTATTTAAGTGTCATACTTTTTAATCTTTTAGAATATTTATGCATTTTAAATTTATTATATTCAAAATTGAAGAAATTAACCTAAGAAAATGTGTGAAACATTTCACAAAATTTAAAGGAAATGTATCTTTTTTTCAATTCAAATACTCTCTGAAAAAATTATTTGTCTTTTGTTAAACACTTAGGATTACTTTACAAAGAAGAGTTTATAAGGATGTTTCAAAGATCCTCAAAATTTTTGGGGGCGGGGAACTTTTTTTTCATATAATTTTCAAAATTTATCATAAAAAATTTTTGTCCAATGAACACACCATCATTAATACCAGACATTATACTTGCGCTGTAAACTCTCAATCCCACCACAACTGCACAGATTTAACGAAGTCAAATTACCTTATTTGTCATTCTGATTGCATCAACCTTCTACCTCAGTGGTTTTCAAACTTGAGTCCGCGTGCCACGAAGAAGTTCCATGGTGGATCGAGAATGGGACACTGAGTGAATCGTTTTTTCGCAAAATATTGAACCCATATTGGGTCGTTTGCCATTTTTGCCAATAAGTCACATTTAAAAAGAATAAATAAGTTAGTCTTTGAATTGAGTACTATTTTTTTTATTGCTTTTCATGCCTAATTTGGAAATGTGCATTTTTCTTAATGGCTAAAAAAAATGAAATATGACTACTCACAATTGAAATTTTGTTTTACTCCATTAACGTCTGGCGGAGGAAATAAATGTCCTTTGTGTTATGAAGTGTTAGCATCCACTTTTTTAAAGCCCAACAAGTGAAGCTTGCGCTCGTAGTTAAGCACTCGAGTTCGGTAAACAAATTGATTGGTTGAGCTATTGCACAAATTCATGTTTGATAAATAACAGGAAACTTTTTGCAAAATATTAAGTATGGTTTGAAAAGTTTCATAAATATCTGTTGTCAAAAAGTCCCACAACATAGCAGAACAGTTGATATTACCTTGCTGCAAAGATATATGGAATGTGCTAAGAAGTTCTGAAGTTGTAAAGTTTAAGTGTAAGTTTTCCTGTCAAACGAAACCGTCAGAGGGCTAATAGGAGAGATGTCTGATGAAATGTCAGGCGTGGTTTTATTGATTCGGAATTCGATTTTCAACTTTTTTGTTCAGATTGATGAAACGATGGATGCTGCAAACTTGTCTCAGTCTTGCGTTTACGTACAATATGTATATGACAAGAACCTGGTAGACAATTTTTTATTTTGCAAAACGCAGCAATAGAACAACTGTAAGAGAAACATTTGACAAAGTTGTAAAAATTTTTTTACAGCACATGGTATTAAGTCGGAATATGACTAAGTAAAAATCTCCAGATGCAATTGGTACCCAGTGCGCCGAGCCATAAAACCATACCCGATGAGTTGAAAAATGTTTTCAATGAAGTCATTAAAACAGTGTGTTTCATTAAAGCAAATGCTTCAAATCTTGTTTGTTTTCAATTTGAAAAACTCTTGCTGCACTCAAATCTGAGGTGGCTTTCCAAAGGAAAATTTTCCAAGCGATACTATTTAAAGAAATCTGGCAATTTCTGGAAGGCAAACTAGAAATGCATGGAGAATTTTCTGATGTCCTTTTCGTATATTTCTACCATTTTTAGTGAACATAATTGAATATATGAATTCCTTCTTGCTCCATTGTAATAAAAAAATGACAGCTTTTGAAATGAAGCTGGGATAATTTCATTCTTTGACAAGAAAAAATTTTGCTGAATTTCGAACATATTACTTGATGAAAATAAGATTTTTATTTATAAAAATATCCTGGAGGCCATAAAACACGGTTTAGCATTCCAAGAAATTTCTCTTTATTTTCTTAATCAACCAAAAAATAATATTTTCAATTTATCAAAAACCCGTTAATGATTTCAATTAGTAATCTGGCCTCAGAAGACTTCTTTTAAAGAACAGTTTATTGATTAGGTTAATGATTGAGGAGTTGCAAAACATGTTTTTTTGAAATATCTCATAGCGATTTTTCGATTGAAATGGAAGAGTCCTATGCTTGCAAAGATTGCTCTGAAAGCTGATTCGATTTGCCACTACATATAAGTGTGCGCAAGCATTTTTCTTCGTACTTGCCATTGAAACGAAATCCCGAAACACATTAGAAGTACGTAATGATATAAAAGTTGCATTGGCCAAAACAGCCAAATTTAGACAAAGCAGATGTCATCCATCCCATTGAGATTAGAATTGTTCAGATAATTTTTGAATAACCTTTATGTGTCGATTTTTTACTACAGTAGTTTATATGTTGATTTTTTTTTTTAAATGAGACCCCAAGCTATCAAAAAATTATAGTTGGACCGCTACGCCGAAAATTTTTAACAAGTTTGTGAGCAACTCTTCAAGCTCAACAATGGAACAAAATCATTCATATTAGATCACAACTTATCAGATGTAATTAAGTCTTTATCCCTCCTTATTGCCATTTACCAGTTATTAAAACGGATGGTCACAGTCTATTAGATATTCTATACTCTAACCAAATGAAAGATTTATATCATGAATAAAAATGATCTCTTTTGTAAATCTTTAGGGAGCTGAATTTTTGGTTGAACCGATTTTATATTTGGTGTTCGAAGGGTAAACATTTCTGTCTTCTAAAGACCATATGGAAAGAGTTGTATTAGTTTTGATAATTAATGGAGTGTATTGTTTTGACCCATTGGTAATACAGTCAGACCTCATTTATCCAACAGCAGATTATTCGACAATCGCACTATCCGATGCAATATTGATTAGGAGCTAAAAGATATTTCTCAGCCTCTCATCTCACTAATTGTCAACTAGCCTGATTCATATCAATGAATTAGTTAGATGGATTGCTTACTCTGTACTGAAATGCATTGTTGATTAAATTAAATTTAAAAATTTTTAGCAACGAAATTTTACCAAGCTTGATTAGTAACACACAAAAACAAAGAATCATTTTATATAATCTTCATATTCTACCCACACAATTCAGTCAGTAAAGAATATATTGTTTGAACATTTATTTAGGTTATGGGTTTATGAATTGACAGATATGTATCCATGAATTTAAATTTGGCCATTTAAAATAGAAATTGAAGGTTTAAAATTTTTGGAAGAAATATTCTACAAACTTTAAATTTATATAAATTAGCTATTCCAATCCCTAAGTTATACGCTATAAATGACATGAAAATGAAATTATTTGTACTAAGTTATATTAACAAACATTTTAAACAAAGTGTGAAAACATTGTCAACTATTCTAAGAAATCTTGATAAAAAAACTAAAACATTAATAAAACGAATATCTAAGGATAAAGATGCTATATATTTGATTTCTAGAATAAAACCCGTCGCTCACTTCAAGTACGGTGGGGGCAAATCTGATCAAGGGGAGAGTGCAAAACTGATTTTAATGGGGCCGGGAATATAAGAAAGTGTATACATTTATATATTTCAAAGGAGTTTCAGATGGGCAAAATAAATCCCTGGGACCTAGCTCCCTTGCCCCCCTCCTATCGACGGGCTTGGTTACAGTAATTAATAGGGATAAACATTTTAAGCTTTAAATTATAGAGCTCTTATATAGTTATGCGCTATAAAAATATTCGCCTTGCTCAAAATGCATGGACTCTTATTCAAACGTGGCTACATTACTGCCTCTGAACAAATATAGCTCAAATGTGCATTACTATAACAAAGAAATGGACGTTAATGAAAAAAATAGATTTTAAATATTCATTCTAAGACTTAACCTCAAAACAAGAAGGTAATATCGAAAATCTACTCAGAAGACAAACAAGTCTAATGAATACTATAAAAAAGAAATATAATTCAGAAAATTGGAAAATGTTTTGACGGGGGGCGAATAGCTTTTTCGCCCCTTGGAAATCACATTGGGGGCCATCGCCCCCCCCCCCCTCGCCCTCCGGGTGTACGACCCTGTTATTTATATACTTATCAGTCTACTAAGTATAGTTTATTAAAGTTTTTAGGTTGTTTGAAGCTCCATCGATACCATATATAATTAAAGTTTAATATAGTATTCCTATTTCAAAATCCTCATTTTCAAACATAAAAAGTGAAAAGTAATATATAAAAATATATTTTTTTAGAAATTTAAATATTTTAAAAATTCTATTAGGTATCATACTAATATTGAATACATTTAATAAAATAACTTTACACTTTTCAATAAGTAGACTGATTGAAGAGTTGGATCAGAAATGATTTTTGTCGATGGCAGTTTGTTTATACCTAGGCATTGGAGTGTATTAGGGCTTCGCCAATGAAAAGACACCTATGATACCCTACCCCCTTACACTCGTCAGTAAATATTTTATAATCAATAATAAATTGAAAGATAAAATATTCAAATTCTCATCTAATTTCATTTCTAAGCTTTAGATGACAATTTGAATAAATTATAGGGAAAATAGAAATAGTTCAGTTATTTTTGAAAATCGAAAACTTTTTTTTAGTATACATAATCGCTATTTAGCAACTTGATATATTTTATTTTTTGCAAAAAAAAATCAATTTTTCTTGAAATTCGATTTAGACAGTTTTGACTATATATCCTTCTGTAACAGCTATATATTTAAGTTGCCTGGAGCCAGGCATAGGAGGCATATTTATAATCTTTCAGGCTCCATGTAGATAAATCCTCCGGCTCTGAAGCCCTGTTCAAACGTTGGGTGGCTTTCCAAATGAAAACTTTCGACGCGATACTATGAAAAGAAATGCAGCAATTTCTGCAAAGCAAACTAGACATGCATGTAGAATTTTCTAATGTCGATTTTCATATACTCCTATCATTTTTAGAGAACATATTTGGATCTATGAATTCCATTAATCTTGCGCCAAGTACTCCATTGTCATAAAAAATTGACAGCTTTTGAAATGAAGCTGGAATTATCCCATTCATAGACGAGAAAAATTTTGGAACATATTTGTTGATGAAAATAAGATTTTGATCAGTAAAGATGTGCTGGAGGCCATAAAACACCATGTAGCATATTTTAGTCAAGAAATTTTCTCTTATTTTCCTAATCTACAAGCATTTTAAACTATAAATTTATCAAAACCCCGTTTATAATCTCGACTAGTAATCTGGCCTCAGAAGACTTTTTAATTCAAGAACAGTTTATTGAGTGGTGCAAAACATGTTTTTTGTAAAATGTCTCATAGCGATTTTTCGATTGAAATGAGACAGTTCTATGCTGATGTTGCAAAGATGGCTCTGAAAGTTGTTTCAATTTACGACTACATATGAGTGCGAGCAAGCGCCTTCGATGCTACTTGCCATTGAAACCAAATCCCGAAATAGATAGGAAGCGAGTAATGATATTGGAGTTGCACTGGCAAAACTGGTTTAGATAAAGCACGAAAACTGGTTAAAAGAATTTTTCTCAATTTTCAAAATTACTGGTCTGGAAATACCACGGGAGACCAAATAGTCAAGCAATCCTTTAAAATAGAGTGTATACAGCGCATCGAAAATTTATAAGACTACGTTATATTTCAATTTATAGAAATTTAAAAACTATACTTCCAGCGAAAATATTTTAATTAAATATACATAACACATATACACTAGTTTAAAAAATCCAAAATTATTAGGGAGAGGGGGAATAGGCTTTTCGCCCCCCCCCCTCCGGATGCTCACGAATAAATACTTAAAGTAAATTGAGATAAAAGAAAAAGTAATCATTAATGTTTTTTTTAGGATTTTTTACATTTTATCTCACAGATGCATTGCGACTAAACTTGTTACAAATGTAAAATGTCTAGTATTTGTTTCTTTTTCAATTTTTTTCCTAAAAAATATTAAAATTGTTTTTATAATAATTTTTTATTAGTTTGGATAAATTATTTCACTTTTCTACCCAGAAAATTTAGGTGAATATATAGTATCTCACAGATACATTCTTGAATAACATTGACATAAAAAAAACTTATCCTGGTAAATATTTTAAACTTATTCTATTCTATCTACAGAAACAATGATTTTGATATTTGTTTTTATCACAAACAAAAATTTTTTTATTTTTAGGATTTTTTCAACATTTTATTTTTGTGACTAAGTCTATTTTAAATTTAAAATGTCTAATCTTTGCTTTTTACTACTTTTTTTAACATTTTATAGTTATGATTCAATCTTTGTTTACATAAAATGGAAGAAAATATAGATAAAGAAGTTTTTACACTACTTGTTCAAAATGAAAGTGAAAATGAAATAGTAGAAGATTATTCTGAAAATGACTCAGAAGAAATAGATGACGTAGAAGTTCAAAGTAGTGATTCTAATAGTGAAACAGACCTAGAAAATGGTAGTTTTGATGAAGATTATGAAAATGAACAAGAACAAAAGATGTTTATGTTGGAAAAGATAAAACTATATGGGCGAAGAAATTTAAAAAACGTTGTAAGAGAAAACCACACAATATTTTGATACATTTGCCTTGTGTTGGTGGAATAGCAAAAAATTTAAAAAATGCTTTAGATATTTGGAGTTGTTTGATTGATATGGAAATATTGAATGAAATTGCTAAATATACAAACCAATATATAGAAAGAAACTCTAAAAAATTTTCAAGAGAAAGAGATGCTAAGCTTACAGATCTAATTGAATTGAAAGCTTATATTGGACTTTTATATCTTGTAGGCTTACTACACAGCAACAGGCAAAACCTTGAAGATATTTGGGCAACTGATGGAAAGAAAAATTTAGATTAGTTATGAGTTTGAAACGTTTTCGATTTTTAATGCGGTGTATACTGTATACGTTTTGATGACTATGATACTCAGCAAGAAAGATAAAATGTCGATCGTTTTGCTCCAATCAGAAAGGTGTTTGAAAAGTTTGTGGAAAATTGTAAAAACTGTTTTTCACTGAAAAGCTTGACGGATTTAGAGGAAATTGTCAATACAATATATTCCATCAAAGCCCAGAAAATATGGCATCAAAATATTTTGTTTAAATGCAAATTTTTTTTATACTTATAATATGGTTCTCAGCCAGAAGGAAAATATAAAGTAAGCAGTAAACCAAATGATGTTGTCAAAAGGCTAAGCTCTCCAATATATAACACAGGTCGTAACATTACAGCGGACAACTGGTTCACGGATTTTAAATTGGTTAATTTTTTAGTTGAAAAAAAGTTATCTTATGTTGGAACTATAAAAAAGAATAAAGCTAAAATCCCTAAAGAATTTGTTGCAACAAAAAAACGCGAAGAATTTTCAAATTTATTTGGATTTCATCAAAATTGTTCAATGGTTTCATATGTACCAAAAAGATATATAAATGTTAATTTGGTTTCAAGTTTGCATAATGATGATGAAATTGATGAGGACTCTAAAGAAAGAAATAAGCCCCAAGTTATTACGTTTTATAATAGAACAAAATCTGGTGTAGACGTCGTTGACAAGATGTGTGAAAGTTACAATGTAGCAAGAAACACAAAAAGATGGCCAATGGTTGTTTTTTCAATTTTGAATATAAGTGGAATAAATGCTCAAGTATTGAACATGCTTAATGGTATAAATTATCCTAGTAGAAAAAGTTTTTGAAAACATTATCTGACCAATTAGTCGAAGAGCACTTGAAAAGGAGAAGTGAATGCAAAAAAGGAATACCTTTGATTTTACAACAAAAACAGCAAATTATTTGTAACTCCCAAGCATCAAATTCTGTAAATTCAATTGAGGAATCCCATGTAAGTTCGCAGTCGAATAAGCGAAAAGATGTTTGCCATGTACCAATTCAAAAAAGGCAGGACTGACAAAATATTATTGTCCTATTTGTAAAGTGCATTTGTGTTTGGAGCACGCCAAAGACGTTTGTGAAACATGCTTGGTACAAAAAGCAGCATAAACGTTCTTTTTTCATTTGTTATATTTTATCAATAAATTTAAATATTAATTAGTTTATTTGTAAGTACTATTGTAAACTTTAACTAATCGAAATATTGTCTTTTGCTTGAGTCGCCACCAGCTTTTTCCAAATGCTATGTCTAACTACTTTTATCCCAAGCCTATCCTCAACAGCACAACTGAAATGAACATGCTTTGGTGAAAGGAATAGCTTACATCGCCTTTTGTTGGTATCTTGCTTAGTGAAAATAGTCCAGAATTTTTTCGAGGCGGCGGCACTTGAAAAAAATTTGGGCGTATAACGAATTTTGTTTTTTACTAATTTAATATTATTATTGTTAAAAAGAAAGAAAAATATATAATATTCTCATAAAAAGAATAAAATATATGTTAAGATTTGCATTTTAATAACTAATGTCAAGTTTTATTGGACAACACTTATGTAAGATATTCCGCCAGGAGCCAATTTTTAGATCAGGATAATGAAACGAGTGGCTACATCATGGCCCGCTAGTTATCGCTATTATTCTCCAAAATGCAACTAATAAGCAACATTAGTAAAATTATATTATAAATTGATCATATACGCATTGGCATAAAAATATGACAAGGGATCTAACAAACTGTTTTGTGCAAAATATCTAATTTTGGGACCCCCTAAAGCGCACACACACACCATTTTTCTACAAAAACAAATTTATTTTGATTAATACATCTTTTAACACGTTTGTGTTAATTTAAAATCAAATGCATTGTTTAACCGTTGTAAAACATTATCTAAAAGATATATGTATCTCTTAGATACATTGCGACAAACCATGTTACAACTACCATTGCGCCTATTGGAGGGTTAAAAAAGGTGGGGAGGGGATCTAAACGTTAATACGAATTTATGAGAAATTTTTTTATTTCTTGCACATTGAAGATTTGAATAAACTAGAAAGTAGTTTTGGGTATCATAAAAAATGAGTTTTGTCAGAAATGAATCTTATAAAAAAGGATATTTATTGTCGACATATTTAAACACTACAATCTTATTATCATATATTGGTATATACTTTTAATTTTATGATAGAAAAGGTTGCAATATTTTAGATTTTTTAGACTATTCCATTATTAAAATAGTGTATATATTTAAACAATTTAATTTTATTATCATATATCTCTATATACTTTCAATTTTATGATATATAAAGTTTAGACTATTTTGTCAAAAACTCACCCATTTTAACTATAGAGTTAAAAAGCACTTTACAAAGGATTTAAATAATTAAAAGAAAATTGATTAAAGTAGGAAAGAGAAAGAAAGAAAGATTTATTTACTATTCACTTTTACATAAGTAATCATAAATAAAATAACTATAACAGCTTAATATATTTATATATAATTGAAGAGTTGTTAAAAACATATAGATGGATATGCCATCACAATAAAATGCAAGTGAAAAGAAAGTGTTCCAAAAAGGTTAAAAAGCTAACCCGCTTCTAGAAACACTATAAACATCAACAAACTTCAAAATCAAAAGAAGTATCTTAAGAAGTAAATGTTATCAAACAAATAAAATAACTAAATGAATTGTGAACAGTAAGAAAAAGTGATAATGTACACATATATACAAAAAAAAAACTAGTACAACTCTAAAATAAATGATTAACTTTAATCACTTTAAAAAATTCAATTAGAATTCAGATTAAAGTGCGAAAAATAATAAAATCAGAGAATATAACTTACTAAAGCGTCATTCTTTAATTTTTTTTTAATTTTGAAAAAGTATTATAAGTTTTGAAAGTAATGGTTCCAACAGTGTGTTAATTTCCAAACTATAGACTGTTTGGAGTTTTTTAATCTATAGGAAGGTAAACTTATATTCAAAGATGTTCTAAGATTACAGTTAAAAATAAAAAGTAATTAACTGCATAAAGTTAAAGGGAACATACCCAGTCATCATTTTAAAATAAAAAAGCGATAGTTTTAACTCATATAGGTCTCCAACTTTAAGTAAACCAAAATTTGAAATGACACTGTCAGTATTAGATATATTTTGCTTATTAAATATCAGTCTGATCACTTTTTTTAAAGAACAAAAACATTGTATAGATTAGAGGGTCCCCAATTTAAAAGATTGTAAAAAATATGAGGAAGAAAATATGATTTATAAAGATGTATTTCTATTTAATTTTTTCTTTAATAATAATTGGAAAATACCTACTAGTGAAGCTGAACAAACGAAATTTTTGTGATCTTTCCATCTTAAATTACTATCTATAAATAATCCAAGCAATTTAAATTCACGTACAAAATCGAAACCAAAAACAGATAATAATTTAATCCTACAAACAAATTTATTTGAGAAAATCATTCTTTTACACTTAGATTTGTTGACCTACAATGTGTTCATAGAAAACCACATATTTACCTTATTTAGGTTATCTATAACGGCAAAATAATTAGCATCAAATGAAATTTTATTAAACAAAATTAATAAAGTCACGCCATCAGCATATAAATAAAAATTTATATTACTATTCGAAGTATAAACATTATTAATATTTTGAAAAGAAACCAAATTTACCCTGGTATACACAAGAATTAGCTGCATTAAATCGTCTAAAAATTCGTTACTATAAAAAATTTAGAAAAAACCCTTCATTTCATAATAAATTCCGTTATAAAAATGTTGTGAAAAATTACAAAATTAAAGTTAATCATACAAAATCGCAGTATTACTGTTCAAAGCTATCTACATGTGATCATAAATCACTATGGCCTGTCTTGAACACATTGATGAAAAATAAAGCAACTGCTCCCAATATTGATTTGGATATTCAAGGTTTCACAGATATCTTTTCTTTAGAACCAGACGAATCGAACCTCGAAAGTTCTTTTATTTACCTAGAGTCTTTTTTACCGTCTCAATTATCTTCTTTTTACTTTAGTAAAATCACAATTGATGATATAAATATAGCTGTGAGCAGTTTGAATAACAAGAAATCTTCGGGCCTAGATGAAATAAACTTGAAATTACTTATATATATTTTGCCTATCATCCGTAATATTCTTGTTCATATATTCAATTCTTCTATACAACAAGGTATTTTTCCAGACAAACTAAAAATTGCAAAAGTTCTGCCAATTCTGAAACCTAATAAACAACCTACCATATTCAGCTCGTATAGACCTATTTCTTTGTTATCAAGCTTTGCTAAAATTTTTGAGAAAGTTATTTTTACGAAATTGAGTAACTATCTTAACAAAATAAATTTCTTCTATAAACATCAATTTGGTTTTCGGCCTAATAAATCAACCACGGATGCCCTATCAGAACTATCATTATCTGTAGCAACAGCTTATGAACAAAAAGCTAAATTGTTATGTTTCTTCTTAGACTTTTCTAAGGCGTTCGATACTGTGAATCACCATATCTTACTATATAAAATTAGAAAGTTGGGCATCAGAGGCTGTTTTTATAATTTGATCCAGGACTATTTATCTTTTAGAAAAAATTTTATATTTTTCAATAATTTTTATTCCGACGGCTATTATTCTAAGTCTTGTGTTCCTCAAGGATCAATCTTAGGTCCGCTATTGTTTTTAATTTACATAAATGACATACACAAGTGTTTAGACAATCATAGCAAACTTATCATGTATGCAGATGATTTAACTCTAATGTTTAATACAAAAAATTCTGATCATCATGCCATTCAAGCTTCACTTAAAAACATTACTAATTGGTGTGATTTTAATAAAATAAAAATTAATCATGAGAAAAGTAACTTTATAATATTTTCCAAAAGACCAGTAAACTCTACCCCATCTTTTTATTTGAATAATGTTAGTATCAAAAGAGTTAGCCGAATAAAATTTCTTGGAGTAACACTAGAAGAAAATTTTTCCTTTTTCACTCATATTAATAATATTTGCATAAAAATCTCTATAATTTTAGGTTGCCTGAAAAAATTGCAAACTTACTTACCTACTAATGCACGAAAGACCCTTTATTATTCCCATGTATTTTCACACTTAAGTTATGCAAACCTATTATGGGGCTCTAACAATCAAACGCATCTGGTAAAACTATCAAAGTTAATGAAAAAATTTTACAAATTCATAAACGAAAAAAGTGATCAGGAAATCAAAATTTTAAATATATATCAAATTAACTCAGTTTCATCCCTCATGTTTTATTATAAACAATATGTAAAACGAGGAGAATATCACGGTCTTTTTGTTCCAAATAGTTCAGTTCATGATCATCTAACCAGACAATATAGTAAATTGCACATTCCGAGATTTAATGAAAATTCTAATTTCAGAAACATTTACTTTCGGACATTGAATCTTGCTAATAAATTGTTAAACAAACTCAATATTTCCAACAAAAAATTTTTTCGAAAATCCGTGGTAAAACTACTACTAAAATAACTTCACTACACTTTTCTTCTCCTTTAAATATATCCAAATATAAAATTTTATATAATAACAATACATTAAATTAAATATTATTTATCATTTTTAGGCTGTATATACATATTATATATATATATATGTAACATATTAAATAATCTCAATATGTAAAAAATATTTTCATTATTGCTGTCTTTTTTTCCCTCTGTTTTTTTTTAAAATATGTGTAGTATAAACTTTGGAGATCAGTCATCTCGATGGATAGTTTTATCCCTTTGTCTTCTCTCCTCTAAAGTGATCTTCAGTGAATTGAATATATATAACCTTCAAACTCTTCATTGAATAAATTTTTTCGTCATTCTGGTGATGAAAATTTGCAGTTTTCTAAAGATTTATCATTTTTTTTTCTTCTCTTATTTAAATGAATGTGTGTATAAATTTATGAAGTCCTTTATTCCTCATGTAATTTTGCTCTTGTGTAAATGAATAAATTATTATTATTATTATTATATAAGTGGGCCCATCACAGACCCTTGTGGAACTCCACAATTCAAAACAACAAAATTGGACGAGCAATTCGTGACTGATACAAACTGTTTCCGGTTTATGAGATATTCTTTCACAAGCTTCAATGACAAGCTATCAAACCCATATGATTTCAATTTTCATAATAATAATAAGCTATACCTTATAGAATCAAACGCTTTAGTCAGATCCAAAAATATGGCAATTGTATCCGACTTATTTTCCAAATTTTCTATAATTTTATTAATTAACAATGAATGTAGATTTTCATTTGAGCAACTTTTTCTGAAGGCAAATTGCTTCTCATAGTAGAGACAATTTTAAACAAAATATCAATCAATTTGTAAAAAAAAAGAATTCTTTCAAAAATTTAAGATATAGTTGGAATAAGCGTTATTGGACGGTAATTTTCGGCAGAGTTTGGAGAGCCTTTTTTTAAAATAGAAACAACTTTACCTATTTTGAAAATTTCAGGATATATCCCTTTCGAAATACAAGAGTTAAATATATGATAAAGTGTAACACAGATATAGTTAATTATTGACTTAACAATCTTCATAAAAATGCCATAAAAATCTTCACATTCTTTTTCTTTGAATTGTTAAGAGTATATCATTAACAGTGATTTCGTTAAAAGAAAAGACAGAATTTGTAAAAAAAGAAAAATTATTTAAATTCTTTTCATCATCTTGTGAAAGTTCGAATTTAGCAAATTGATGATTGAAAACTTCAGCTACAGCTCCAGGAGAATTGCTTCCTGTCGATTTTTTACATAATTTATGTAGTTTGTCCCTTGTTTTAATTAACTCTAGGAGTTCTTCTGAGACCCAGGGGCATTTACTATGCTTAAATTCTTTAAACCTGGCATTCATGCTTCTAACGGCTAAGAGATGAAAATAATCGTTCTAATATAATAGATGTAAGTAACTCCACATTGTCTGTATGTTCATAAACAATGTCAGTCCAGCATACTTCAGACACCAATTTAACAAATTTGTTACTATCAAATACTTTTTTTTATAATACTTCTGTTTTAATTATATTTTTTCAGTGAAAAAACTATTAACATTATTATTCTTTTTTATCAACAGTAAATTCATATTAAAATCACCAGCAATGATATTAATATTACTTTTGTGTAAATTCATTAAGAAATTATTAAATTCATCAATGAACTTTTTCTCTCATTGTTTATTAGGATGTCTGTAAACATTAAACATAGAAACAGTAGTTGAGTTGTTTAGTTTTATTTTTATAGAAGCTAATTCAAACTGATGAACTTTATAATCATTCATAACTACAAAATCCATTGACTCATGTACATAAAACCCTAATCCACCATGTGAATTAATTTTACTTTTTATATGAACAAACTTATAATTATCTATCGGATACAGATTCATATCATAATTAAACCAAGTTTCTTGCAGATTGACTACTGCTATTGGGGATGAAATAACAGAGTTCATAAATCATGTTGAGTTCTACATATTTGAAATTTAACGATTGAATATTAATACTTAAGCAATTACACCTACTTTTAAGATTATCTATAACAGTAAAGGTAGACGCTTCAATATTAAAATCTTCATAAATATCTTGTAATGCATTATGTATATCAATATTATTATTAAATATACCTTCAGATAATGATATTTGATTGGTATTCATTTTCAACACACTTATTATTAATAAATCTAAAGAATTTTTGTTAAATAAATCCCTTTTTTCTCTTAGGCTTTTTAAAGATGTACAGTTAAAAGAGTTGCAAACATGGTTACAATCAATATTTATCTTGGAACAAGTTATACAAAACGATATACTTTGTCTGTACATGTTGAGGAACTATGATCAGCACCAGAAAACCTGCAAACAGAATTTATATTCTTACAGGTTTCGTTTAAACGAAGCTTGTTCAAACCTGGGTTTATTTTTATCGTTTATACAATCCTTGGTGTTTTCCATTTTTTTCTCCCACAAAAAAAATCGGTACGGCTAGAGATTTCGTTGAATCAAAAGTTTTATTTGAAGTATCCTTACTTTGTTGAAGAACATCCGAATATGTTTTTTAGGGGTAAAGGGAACATGTTGCTTTTCTATTTTATGACCAAAAGTTGCTATAAGTGTTTTGACAGATTTAAATTCGTCAAGTACTTTATCAACTTTATTGTTTAAGTCTTGTACATTGTCTTTGCTTTTCACAATTAAGATTAAGGCTTCGCGTAATTTTTCTTTAGAGATTTCTCTGGAGAGAAGGGCCTTAATATCACCTTTTTTGCTATGTCAATAATATTATCAACTTTTAAAATCATACGGACATAAATTAATTAAAAAAAAAAGAAAAATTAACCAGTCTTGTGAATGTTTTTTGACTCTTTACAACAAAAATTTATATTTAAGAAGAAAGAGTAGAAAAAAATTCAGACATTTTTACTTAGATCAGAGAGAAGTAAAGGCGTGAGGTTGGTTGGTTTTGAAACAACTTGTAGATCTAAATAAGATCCGAAAGCTGGCGTACGGCTTCACCAAAAAGTTTGTGCTTAGCGTCGTTAAAGTGTCACAACTGAAGAAAACGAAAAAGAAGAAGCAGAAGAAATAAAGACATTAAGATGAGAAAAAGTGAAAGAGTGGATGGCAGCATAGTATTTTTTTTATATCATAGAATATTGACGATATTTTTTTCAAAAGGTACGGGTGTTTTGGGATTGAAGGCAGAAAATGTTAGTAAGAAGAATAAGTGAGAAGTTAAGAAAGAGAAAAGTGTTAGGAAACAATAATAAAAGGAGGGTACGAATGAAGGTTATGACAAAATTAAACATTTACGCCATTACACAACTTGAACGAAACAATAGTTTTAAATGATTATAAAGAGTTTGATGGAGTAAGATATAACGAAGGAAGAGGTCGATGGCGGAAAAACCATTGATGTAAACATCAGTGTTAGCTTGGAAAGTAAGCATTAGAGTGTCATAAGAAGAGTCGAAAGGGTGTGTGAATATAAGAGATGAGCAATTGAGAGCGTATCTTTATCGGTTGGTTGGTAGTTATCATTTTTCATAGGATAGGCCTAGGCCCATGAGGCCCCCCTTGGATCCACCACTGATCTTACATTGAAGAGAAGAGTAAGATTTCTACCAATTCTATTAAGTTTTTAGGATGTTTAATATCTCAAAGAAATTTTAGGGTTGACACTGATAGATTACAGGGCTTAAGAGATTTACCACTTCCTAATGATTTGTAATCAAAGAAACGTATTGAAGGTTTATTTTCATATTATTCGTATTGGGTAAAAAATTATTCAGCGAAGATAAGATCATTTATACATTGTAAAATTTTCTCACTTTCTAAAAAGTTTGCAGATGCTTTTGATCTTTTAAAAAAAAATATAGAGAATTCTGTATTGATAGCCATTGACGAGTTGAAACAGAAGCTAGTGAACACAGCATTTTGGGAGATTTAAGTCAGAAAGGAAGGCCAGTTGCTTTTTTTTCTAAAAGTTTGCAGAAAAGTGAAAAGAGCGCATTAAATTGTGGAAACAATGCGTAGATGGAGCCATTTATTACTTGGCAAACATTTTACACTGATAGCTGATCAAAAGTCCATGAAGTTTATGCCCCCTCCCCCCAAGAAAAGTATTCAAAAGTAAAGAATGAGAGAATTAATAGAAGGGTTAAAATGGCAAGTTTCAATTTTGACATAATATCCCGTCCAGGAAGCAATAACAAAGTAGCTGACACTCTTTCACGTAGCTTGTCCTTGATTGATCAGTTACAAACATTGGATCAAATTGATAAAGGATTGTCATTCAGATGTTTCAAGAATGGCTCATTTCGTGCGTTTTAAGAATCTTCCTTTTTCAATTGAAGAAATAAAGTAGGCAATTTCTTACTACAAAACATGTAAAAGTTTTCAAGCCAAGATATTTCACACCTCCTAAAACTGATTTAATCAAAGCCACTCAACCATGGAAAGATTAACAATGGATTTTAAAGGGCTTTTGCCATCTTGTTCTGGGTAAAGATATTTACCAATCATAGTAGACGAATACTCATGCCATCCATTTGCCTCTGCAAAAAAGGATATGTCTGCTGATTCAATTAAAGCATGCTTATCCCAGCCTTTCGCTATTTTGGGTTATCCTGCATTTGTTCATTCTGATAGAGGAATCTGATTCATGTCAAGCGAATTGCAAACTTTTTGTTCTCTTTAGGAATATGCCAGGGTAGAACTTCAAGTTATAATCCTCAAGGGAACGGATAAGTGGAACGCTTCAACTCAACTATATGGAAGGCCATAGAGTGCTACTTGGATTCCGAGAATCTACCAATTTCAAAACGGGAAGATGCGGTTCCTTTAGCTTTACACAGAATACGTTCACTTCTGTCAACGGCTACAAACGAGACGCCCTATGAGGATATTTAAGTTCCAACGCCGTACATTCAATGGATACCAACTCAAAGCAAGCTTTTCTGAAGAAAAAAAACGTTAAAGCGTCGAAATATGATTTTGGCGTTGAAATTGTAGACTTAATTAAAGTGAATCCGCATTACGCAAATGTTAGAAACTGTCTTGGTAACGAGCTTACTGTTCCAACTCGCCACTTAGCTCCTTCTGTAAACGAGATTGGAGAATGCAGTGATGGAGATGTTATTTTGTTGGAACAAACTGAAGTTCAACAACCAATTAAAGCATTGGAAAACTTTGAAGTTTGTGAACCTGAAGATGTTTAAGTGCCTCATGAAGAAGTAGAAAACCTACCCAGACGATCACAAAAAATTCCCAAAAATCTTGATAGATTAAATTTTAAGGGGGGGGGGGGAAATCTAATTAGTGTTTTGACAAGTTACAATTATACTTAAGCATCACGGGCTGTTTAGCATGCTTTTACATACTTTGTACACTCTTCATGTTCTTTTATTAAATATTTACATGTCGAAAATTTTATCAATAACCGTGAAGTTGTCTCAAATATCGTTGTAGTAAATGATAATGCGAGAAGAGGAGTAAAATTGGCTTCCGATTACATTCATTCGGCTTGTATTAAAAAAAGGTATCAAAACATATTACAGATGATTGAAAATTATAGAAAGAAATTTTCTAATCAAAGAAAAATAAAGTACACCTTGATCAAAAATTGCTTTAAACCAATAAAATATAAAACAATATTTATATTTCAATTGTAAAGTTTTTCTTTATAAAAAAGGAATACTTTTTAGTTTTGTCAATACATTTGAGCAAATTTTAACACCATCTATCAGAAAAATATAAAATGATAAGCTTGTTTTGTGCAATACCTAAACAATCTAAAATTGGATTAAACTTTAAATGCATATTTTAAGCTTGAGTTTTTTTCAAAAATATTTGGCAAAAGACACACCCTTGGAGAGGGGATAATGAGGAAGGAATAATTATTTTTTTAAATTTTTATAAATTCCGATATTCATTTGAAATTTTACTCCTTTTTTCAGTTATCGAGATCGTATCTAAGGGAAGAATATTCTTCCATAGCTAGACAGTTTGTAAGGATAGTCACGATCAGGAATCGACAACTTGTCTCTCTTATAACCTTGTTCTCAATAATTTTCCTTTTTTTTCACAATGAAGATTACTGGCGAAAAATGTTTCACTTTCTAACTTGTTCGTAAATTTCAGTTTCCCATTTTCAATGCAACTTTTTACAGATAAAATTTCTTAACATACTTCGTACGACTTTAAACTTGTTAATCTTTTAAAGCTCTGTAGACAATCTTAAACTCCAAATATCTTATCATCACAGATTTCAATTAAAGTCTTTTTCAATTTCATCGATTCGTCTAACTATAAGTATTTAACACTTTTGTTAAAGAACTCAATCTTGAACGCTTAGGTAGCTTTTTCAACATAATTTTTTTCACAAGAGTGTGCATAGTTTAAAGTGAAACAATTTCGAATATAGAAAATGCAACTTAACAGATTTTTTATTGTTGTTGCGGGGTGTCTTATATAAATAGTCGAATGCTAGAATATTAGACACTCAAGGTCTTAAAAAATAACTAACTATTTAGGGTATTTTGTAAAAATAGAAAAATAGTCTAAATGGGACAAAATTGTTTCTCCAACTAGCTTTGGATTAGAAAAGCTTGATTGTACTTAAAAAATTTTCTTAGTATCGGTATCAGTTAAACATCGGTAACGGCATTTTAAAATGTGATCGGTGAAAAATCACTAACAATATACAAAACTTATTCAATTCATAATAAAATTTGACAAGCACACTATCATAACATTGAAAACAGCAGTAAAGTAATTGCTAAGTAAACAAAACAATATAGGCGTTCGAATAAAAAACAGAGTAGGTACAATAAGAATTGAAGTAAAAATGAGAAATTCCAGAAAGACGCTTCACTTCATACAACACTTTTTTAAAAATAAGGTCCTTTATTATTATATATATTTCGACTGATTCATTAAAGAGAAATTAAATTTGAATGTATATATTGATAAATGTAGGCATGCTTTAATTTTATTACTTTGACCGAAAAGAACCCTATTTATTAAAATTTATTGTATGACAACTAAAACTTCAGGGGAGGTGGAGGGGGGTAAAAAGTTGAATTAGGTAATATAAAGAGATCTAGTAAAAAGGTGACAAGAGAGGGGAAGGGGGACAAAACGAGCAAAAATTGGTTGACATCGTATGTGAACGCTCCCTAACAACTTTCATGTCAAAAGAAGAGCATAATTTTGCAATAAAAAAATAATCAAAAAGCGTATTCTTTATGGTATGTTTCTGAACCAGACTTTGCACAGAGAGGTCATTAGATTATGTTAAATTTAATAAAAATTTTAAATTAAAAAATATATCTAAATAAATGTAAAAATTGAAAAATACGCCTATAATCTTAAAAAATTTCATATTTATTGAGTAAAAAAACCAATTTTGGCTAATGGAAGAGATTTATGTTATTATCATTTATTATGATGAATTTATAAAATGCAAGTTATCATCAGAAAGTTCTATTTTTTTGCTTAATGGGGTAATTTTTATAAAATAATAAAATATTTTTAAATATAAGCATCATACAAGGTTAATTCCACATTTTTAATGAAAAATCAAATAGAGTAGACAAAATAATATGTAAAAATAGTTTAATTAAACAATTTATTCCACTCAATAGTATTGGATAAATGCAAAAATACAATGTCCTTGATTCTAAGAAAAGAAAAGTTAAGCAAGTATTTTTGTTTGTGAATAAATAAAGTAAGATCAATCCGAGTCATTAAACTCTTCGTTATAAGTTGACAAAATATCTTCGGTGTTCAATTCAATGCCGTGCTTATTGAAGAGGACGTTCAGCAAGCAGAGTTCAAAAGAGGCGTTTGTAAAAATGATATATTTGGAATTGAAGAAGTCTATTTCCTCGGAAAAGACATCTTTAAAATTTTTTATGGATCTAATGCTTTGCAAAAAATCCTTCTGTTTCACAGCCTTTTTCAAGAAACAATTAGATGCATAAGTTGACGTTTGAGACTTTTCAAGTGAATTGAAGTCGAGGTTTTGCAATGATTCCCTAATATTTTGCACTTTTGCTGAATTGAAGCTAGCAAAAGGCACAGATATGTATTGAAAACCGCACACCATTATTTGCTGGCAAATTTTAGCGGAAGCTTCTTTAAAGTACATGTTGATAGCTTCAGAATAGCTTGAAAACGTTTTGGGACTACTTTGATACCTTTTTTTAGGTGTTGGCAAAGAGAGGAGTATGACAGAAACAGCACCGCTACCGAAGACGGTATTGAGGTTTGTGTTTAGGGTATCACAGAGAAGCTCTCGCAACAAATCAGGACACGTTGGAAAAACCGAATAAAGGATAGAAGCTTTCAAACTATTATACAAAACTTCTTTCGTTAATCGTATTTTCTCTTTTTTCACATTTTTTAAAAATTCATTCACAAGTTTCAGTTGAAGTTCATTTTTCGAAAAAGCTAGAAGCTTATTCAACACAAATTTATCGTTTAAAGGAAGTATCATTTCGGATACAGCTTTTTCGCTGAATTTTTTAATATTTTTCCAAGGCAAATCGAAACCCGAATGTCCAGGCAAGGGAAAATTTTTGTTAAAAGGCCCCAAGTACGAAAGTCCGTGATCCGTATTGACTTGAAGCAGATTTTGAGAGGCGCACCTTTCTTTTCTGGTATACGAAGAAATTTCATATGTTGAAAATTTGTTGAATGAACGATCTACATACGCTATTTTCACACTTTTAATGTTAAGTAAGCCAGAGAATGCACTGCATTTTTTAAAGAACATAATTTTGCGCGTGACAAAGGATAACTTGAGCTACATCTTAGTCTAGAAATAAAAATCTTATATGTAATAATGAATATGAATGAAATTAACAGAACAAAATGAGTTTTCAATGGTGGAAGAAAGATTAGGCAATAAACTAAAGGAAGACTGAATTAACTTTTCTGACGTGAAGTGCATAAAACCAGGGTTGCACTGATTTATCCGTCAATCGTATATCTATTCTAATATTTTCGAGATAGGGATATGACACATAATCAATATGAGTTTATCCAACACAATCTTCTATAATCGTATCACACTCCCACACTTTTTTGTTTTATTCTTCACTTCTATGAATATTGTATATATTACAGGAGAATTTAATTTGGTACAAATATGTTATTTAATATTTATATATATACATATTACATAACCACATAGCGGGTGAGGCACTTTTATGTATGCTCCCATTTGTGTGTTTAAGTTTGATGATATTAATTTTAAAGAGGCATACACTAAAGATAGTTAGCATTTGTGTGTTTAGAAGAGTTAATATTTAATTTGACTGAGTGCATCACTATTTTCGCTAGTGCTTATAGGTGTGGTGTATACTTACTATGGTAATAGCTAGGCGCTAAAGGTATATATATATAATATATAGCCAAAGGATCTAAAGGTGCAAAAAGTTCTGATGAGTTGTGAAATTTTGTATAGAGTCCTGATGAGTATAATCTGTTTTACGCTAATTACTCGAAAACTAAAAAAAATTTCGAACAAATTTGGAGATATACAATATACATAACTATAGGAACCTATCTATTCAAAATTTGAAATATTTGTTTTGTAGTTTTTTTGCAAATCACCTCCTATAAAAGTGGTACCCTCAAAAAACTTTATATATGTACATATGTACATTAGGGTGCTCAAAAATTAATTTTTGTTTTCTTTTTTCTCACCAAAAAAAGTTTACATGGCAATTTTCTCCAAATTTAAAGCAAGGTAAGAACTCACCCAGGGTGTCTCTTTTTTAGTGTAATAGGCATTGTTTCTTTTAGTAAACTTATTTTTTTTGTTGCAGATATAATTAATTTTTTACAAGACACTACAATTCTCTTTACATAATTGGCATTCCAGAAACTGAAATTTTGGGTGCAAAGTTGCCTTCAAACAAGCAAGTATTGTCAAAATTTCTCTACCACCATACTACTGAGAAAAAACTTTCCGCGATTCATCCAAAGCTACCTTCATTGCCGTTAAAAGCTTCCGGGATAACGTGGGAATTCCAACGCGTGCCTCACAACACTGTCAGTCAAAAATCGAAAATCATTACAGTATGTGGTTTGATATTAAAAAATCGAAAAACAAAGATTTTATGTCAGAGCTTAACAATATGTTTGACGTTGCGCACCATAATGCCTTGTTTAACATCAGAAAAGAAGACCAAATGTTTCTTCAAGCACAACGAGAACCTCGACGCAGAAGAATTATTGGATCATTGGATCGAGTCGAAGTAGAGCTGAAAAATAGAAAGCAAGCTCGAGAGTTTGCTGAGAACAAAAGGGGAGAAAAAGCATTTAATTACAAAACGGCAATGTCAGAATCTGCAGCGTCTAATTATTCATTAAAGTTCTTACCTTCTTCTAATTCCGCAATTAGTATTACTGAAACCCCAGATGAGTCGTATTCGGGTAATGTTGATGGAGCTACCAAGTTGAGCAAGAAAGTTTTTCAATCAAGTCAATTAAACTTTGATATCGTTTTACCAGCAAAACGACCCAAGAATCTGCTGCCTTCTGGTCTTACTTCTGCTTTAGATCGTACAAATATAACGTCTCGAAACGCAACCTACATTATAGCTGAAATGGTTCGGAGTTTAGGTGGAAATCTAGAAAACTACAACATCAACCCAAGCTCTATTCACAGGCAACGGGCTCTACAAAGATCCAGAACAGCAAAGATTTTAAAGGCAGCCTTTAAACTCGTTACTTATTGTACATTGGGATAGTAAATTAATAAATAGTTTGGATGACCAAAAAATGATAGAGCGTCTTCCGATACTTGTTACAGGAAATAAAGTGGTTCAGCTTCTTGGAGCACCTCAGAAATCTGAAGGAACAAGTTTAGCTTAAGCAGATGCTGTTGATACTTGCTTGAAAGACTGGGGCTTAAAGACAAAGATTCAAGGGCTTTGTTTTGATACTACAGCTTCTAACACCGGCATCAGAAATGGTTCGAGCAAACTGGTAGAAATAAATTTAGATCGACAGCTTCTCTACTTTACTTGTCGCCACCACATTTACGAGGTCATCGAGGAGTCTGCAACTATTTTCTTGGTTTGTCGTCTGGCCCTGACAGCATTCTCTTCAAAAGCTTTAGAAAAAAGTGGGCATCAATCCAAAATTTTCAACCTGTTTTATCTGACCCTGAAGTTGAGGCTACTATTGCTCCAATGAGAAAAAAATCTCATCGCTTTTTACATCATTCATTTTACCAGCATTCAATTCCGAGATGACTATAAGGAACTCGTCGAACTTGCTTTGATATTTCTAGGAGATGAGGTTGCACATAAAGGACGTGTACTTTTGTGACGACCAGGCGCAATGCACCGTGCATGTTGTATGGCTAATTTGATGTACGCTATTAAAATCTGGCTCTTTAGAGATCAAATTTCTTTTAAAGAAAAAGATCAGCAAGCGGTCAGAGACATTGCTGTTTTTGGCATCGTTTTGTACATCACGCGCTGGATCGTCACTTCTAATACCTCTGCTGCTCCTAGAAATGATAAGGAGTTTATGAAAGATCTTCTAGCATATAAAAAGAAGGTACTTGTGAGTCCAGCTATTAAGAAACTAAATGGACATCTATAGCATCTTAGTGATGAACTTGTTTTCCCTGGCTTTCTTTGATCCAGAAGTTTCCGCGAAAAGTAAACAAGCTATGTTTCGTCGTCTTGAACATAAACCAGGTCCTCGGCATGTTCGCCCTCAATTACCACGTGAAGCCTTCAATGATGGTTTAGAGCAATTTGTGACACAAAGAACGCTGCATTTTTGACCGACTTCAAATTGGTAAAGAATTTTTGATTATTGATCGTGACCAAACTGCAATGATTACAAAGTTGGGCCGGAGATGGTTAACGAGCAAGCTATGGTCAATGATTTTGCTGAGCGCGCTGTTGCACTAGTTCAGTCTTATAATCAGAAACTTACAAAAAAGGAGAATGAACTTCAAGACCTGCTTCAAGTGGTTCAAGATTACCGGATCAAGTATCAAAATCCAAAGAAAAAAACTCCATTGAAATAGAAAATTAAGAAAATATAAAGATAATAAGAAAATTTTGGAGCATGAGCAAATTTTTTTATGATTTTAATTTTTTTTCCTATATTTGAGACACACCTTAATGTACGTACATATATTACTTTTTTCGAAAATTTAGATGTTTAATAACTTTTTCAAAATTAGTTCAAATTTTATGAAATTTTCAACAAGATTTTCTTGGTTTTATATTAACAGTCATGTAAAGTTTGGTGAGTTTAGATTTTGTCGAAAAAAAGTTATAAGCGCTTTTTTCAACCTTATTTTCAGCTATAAGTAGCGAATTAGAATTATGCAGCAGGCTAAAGAGGCAGGTATCCAGATTTGCCGACGTGCTTACTCTTTGCCAACTCGCAGAAAAGGACACTATTTCAAGACCTGTAGAACTCTTAGGTCGCAAAGTAAGTTGTAGCTGATCGAAGCAGGAATAGTATGAACTGGTTAAGGACGTTTTCATTAGAATAAATTCAAATAATTTTCATTAACTCCAGTCAGTAATCTTAGGGGCTTTGAGGGAAGAAGATGTAAGCTGTGATCTATGAAAACGCAAACATTGTCTATTAAATGTTGGTTTGCTCTTTGCATAAGACTTGCTTTCTTATCTTACCATAAATTGTTTATAGTAAACATTAAATTTGGGTGCTAAAACCGGATTCAGATATCAGGGACGGTACCCGCCAAATCCAGGAGTATATAAAGTAAAAGTTATGCATTTTCATCCTGTTTCACGGATTTAGATAATTATGTCAAAAAGTTAGTTTTAAACTTATATACAGCCTTTTTAGTTGTCGGTATCGCATCCATAGGGAAGAATAATCTTCCATAGCTGGAGAGATAGATGGTAATGATAGTCACGATCGGGAATCGAACCCAGACCATTTGGATCAATACTCTACGCTCCTGCCACTACGCCATCTTTTTGAAATATTAATATGAAAAAAATGCAAACAAGAAATTACATTTTTAATATTCTAAAAATTTTAAATTCAAAGATTATAATATTTTTTCAATAAATTATAAAACAACCTTTTATAATATATATAAGAGAAAATTAAATTTTGAAAACATTATAAGTAATAATATTTTTATACAAATAAAATTTTTTTAAACAAATATCAATAATACTTACTCAACTAATAAAAAGTTTTTCGCCACTTAAAACTGAATATATTACCACATTTTAGAGAGCTTGGTATCTCGCCTAGTTCCCTATCAACTAAATTTTGCACGCTGCGGTCTCAAATCAAATTACAATAAATTTTTAACTAAAATAATTTGATGCGGGTATGTAGTATATCAAAGAATAGTAATAAAATATTTGAACCGCAATATAGAAACAGAGAGGTATATATACAAATTATATATTTCTGTTATTCTTTTTAAAAAAAAGTCGTGTAATATCCGGCTAATTGGTGGTTGTAAAACCGGACACCGAATAGTAATTAGAGTATAGCATATCTTATAGACTATACAGGTAGACTTTGAACATCTTTCAATAACTGGTAAATGGCAATAAGGAAGGACAAAAACTTAATTACATCTAATGAGTAGTGATCCATCATAAATGAATGATTTTGTTCCCTTGTTGAGCTTGAAGAGTTGTTCACAAACTTTTTAAAAATTTTCGGCGTAGTGGTCTAACTATAATTTTTTAATAACTCGGGGTTTCATTTAAAAAAAATAAATCAACATATAAGCTACTGTACTAAAAAATCGACACCATGGTTTATTCAAAAATTATCTGAACAATTCTAATCTCAATGGGATGGATGACATCTGCTTTGTCTAAATTTGGCTGTTTTGGCCAATGCAACTTTTATATCATTACGTACTTAAATTGTGTTTCGGGATTTCGTTTCAATGACAAGTACGAAGAAAAATGCTTGCTCACACTTATATGTAGTGGCAAATCGAATCAGCTTTCAGAGCAATCTTTGCAAGCATAGGACTCTTCCATTTCAATCGAAAAATCGCTAGGAGATATTTCAGAAAAACATGTTTTGCAACTCCTCAATCATTAACCTAATCAATAAACTGTTCTTAAAAGAAGTCTTCTGAGGCCAGATTACTAATCGAAATCATTAACGGGTTTTTGATAAATTGAAAATATTATTTTTTGGTTGATTAGGAAAATAAAGAGAAATTTCTTGGAATGCTAAACCGTGTTTTATGGCCTCCAGGATATTTTTATAAATAAAAATCTTATTTTCATCAACAAATATGTTCGAAATTCAGCAAAATTTTTCTTGTCAAAGAATGCTATTATCCCAGCTCATTTCAAAAGCTGTCATTTTTTTATTACAATGGAGCAAGAAGGAATTCAATTATGTTCACTAAAAATGGTAGAAATATACGAAAAGGACAATTCTACATGCATTTCTAGTTTGCCTTCCAGAAATTGCCAGATTTCTTTAAATAGTATCGCTTGGAAAATTTTCCTTTGTAAAGCCAGCTCAGATTTGAGTGCAGCAAGAGTTTTTCAAATTGAAAACAAACAAGATTTGAAGCATTTGCTTGAATGAAACACACTGTTTTAATGACTTCATTGAAAACATTTTTCAACTCATCGGATATGGTTTTATGACTCGACGCATTGGGTACCAATTACATCTGGAGATTTTTACTTAGTCATATTCCGACTTAATACCATGTGCTGTAAAAAATTTTTATCACTTTGTCAAATGTTTCTTTTACAGTTGTTCTATTGCTGCGTTTTGCAAAATAAAAAATTGTCTATTAGGTTTTTGTCATATACTTATTGTACGTAAACGCAAGGCTGAGACAAGTTTGCAGCATCCATCGTTTCATCAATCTGAACAAAAAAGTTGAAAATCGAATTCCGAATCAATAAAACCACGCCTGACATTTCATCAGACATCTCTCCTATTAGCCCTCTAACGGTTTCGTTTGACAGGAAAACGTACACTTCAAATTTACAACTTCAGAACTTCTTAGCACATTCAATATATTTTTGCAGCAAGATAATATCAACTGTTCTGCTATGTTGTGGGACTTTTTGACAACAGATATTTATGAAACTTTTCAAACCATACTTAATATTTTGCAAAAAGTTTCCTGTTATTTATCAAACATGAATTTGTGCAATAGCTCAACCAATCAATTTGTTTACCGAACTCAAGTGCTTAACTACGAGCGCAGGCTTCACTTGATGGGCTTTAAAAAAGTGGATGCTAACACTTCATAACACAAAAGACATTTATGTTCCTCCGCCAGACGTTAATGGAGTAAAACAAAATTTCAATTGTGAGTAGTCATATTTCATTTTTTTAGCCATTAAGAAAAATGCACATTTCCAAATTAGGCATGAAAAGCAATAAAAAAAATAGTACTCAATTCAAAGACTAAATTATTTATTCTTTTTAAATGTGAATAATTGCCAAAAATGGCAAATGACGCAATATGGTTATAATATTTTGCGAAAAAACGATTCATTCAGTGTCCAATTCTCGATACCTATGGAACTTTTTTTCTTAGATGGATTTTTTAGAATGTGTAGAGCAAGACAACGAGTATCAGATGGAAGATCCTACAGGCAGAGAAGGCCCTGACTTTGATTGTGAGTTTCTATCTGAGGGAACAAACAACCCGATTCAGGAAAAATTCAGAAATGATTTGTATTCAAAAAATGATTATTCGTTGAACTCACCACTATTCGATGAAGTGTCTGATGAGATGCGAAGTTACCTGCTGGACATAAAATGGGACAAAGTTCAGAGGTTGACGTATACCGGAAAGAAGAGTCTGGATTATCTCAAGCTTCAAGTAAGGTCAAATTTCCCCCAGTCTATGTACTCTTCTCAACGACTGCATAAAAACTTATCTACCCTTTATTTACTGCCGATCTGGAGACATAATTCAAATCTGTCTACCATCACTGATCATCTATGTCATGATATGGAATTTTTCAAATCTGTGATATCTGATTACTGGAGATCACTAGGACTAGATGTGGGAATGTTCACTAGAAACAATGTTTCAAGGATAACCCTGTTTGATTCTCAAAACCCTGAAAGAAGTTCCTTGATCAACTCTTGGTGGGAGAAGTTCTACCTTTTGCACAATATAATTCTCTGGGTTAATTCTGCCAATCAAGGGGAGAGAGAGAATCTTTCATCTGAGAACACCAATCCCTTTACCCTAGTATGTGACGACAAGGACAAGGAAATGTGGATAGGAGAGGGGAACACCGGCCTAGACACACGAACTTATATTGGCCCCGGATATTGTTATTTGGCCTCACATGGGTTGTTGATGGATCGGAACTTCATTCTCATGTTAAAAGATATCGGAGCAGGGCGTTTCACCACTCTTGTCGGAATGTCTCATAGGATTGACTCTTTCAAGGGGGATGATTACACCCCCGTAATTTCCGAGATGTGGACTAAGGGAGACCTCATAATAGAAAAGCATGGAAACGAAGCTTATCCAATCATCAAGATGATTGAGCCTCTTTGCAATCTCCAGATTTCTAAAAAAGCAGAGACCACAGTGCCTCTGCTTCCACCGATGACGAACTTCCAACAGGCAATGGTAGAGAAAATGGAGAGATTGAACCCTGATCACAATCCTGAAATCCAAGCATTCTTCGACCATATCTTACTTCAGGAAGACCCAGATTTGCTAGTGACCATGATGAGTCTATTTCGACTCTGGGGACACCCCTTCGTAGAGTACCTACAAGGACTCAAAAAACTCCAAGAAAATGTGAATTGCATTAAAGAAGTAGACACGATCTACATGACAAAGCTCTCCAGCATCCTGGTACATGATATCCTTCGACATAAATTCCGGCAAGACAAGAAATGGTATGTTGATATCACTCAATTGGCCCATGATCATCTCTTATACAATTTCATTGAAACTAAAACCTGGCCCCCAAATCATGTAATAGAATCCTTTGGTGACAACTGGGACAAACTTCCTGTCCAAAAATGCTTCCAAATTCCGATCACTCTACCTCCGTCGTCGGTATATGATGACAAATCTTACTCAATGGGAAGGAAGGAAGTCATTCACCATGTCTCTCGGTTCCCCAAGAGACCTATTCCAAGTAGAAAGGTCCTGGAAACTCTCCTTAAAAAGGACCATCTACAGGTGGAGGATTTCTTAAACAACATAGACCGAGACGGGTTGGACAAAGAAGACCTTGTCATAGGTCTCAAAGGGAAGGAGAGAGAGCTTAAAGTGGAGGGTCGATTCTTTGCATTAATGAGCTGGAAACTTCGTGAGTACTTTGTTATCACTGAGTTGCTCATCAAAGATCACATATTGCCTTTATATAAAGGAATCACAATGACGGACGACTTCGGAACATTGATCAAAAAACTGATTAATGCTACTTCAACACATGGGCGTGTCAATCACTCTTCTGTCACCATTGCAAATCACCTTGATTATTCCAAGTGGAATAATCACCAGAGGGAAGAATCTACATCCCCTATCTTCTACCAACTAGATAGGTTCTTTGGGTTCGGAAAAGTTTTTTCTCGCACTCATAGTTTCTTTCAACAATCCCTTGTTTATTACTCAGACCGACCAGACCTCATGGAAAAGTGTGAAGACTCTCTGAAGAATCGAGATCCGGAAAATACGGTGTGTTGGGAAGGTCAACTAGGAGGTCTAGAAGGACTCAGACAGAAAGGTTGGAGTTTGATCAGTCTCCTCATGCTGGTGCATGAATCCCGCTTCCGCAACACAAAAGTCACATTACTAACACAAGGAGACAATCAAATCGTCTTAACCAACTATGCTTTACCTCCCTTCACTAAAGACGAACTGCTGACAGAATCGTACAAAGGCATACATAAAAACAATGAAGCTCTGATGAAAGGAGTTGTAGAGGCAACCAGGAAAATGGGGCTTCTGATCAACTACGACGAAACCATCCAGAGCCCAGGCTATTTGATATATGGAAAGATCCCAATCTTCTCAGGACGTATTATAAACAACGAATTTAAAAGATGGGCGAGAGTGTTTTCCGGAACTAATGACCAAATTCCAACTCTCCACAGTTGCTGCGGAAACGTAGGTGCCACTGCTCTAGGAGTTAACCATTTTTCCCTCCACTCTGCACAAACCATTGTGTTGTATGGCTGGTACATGAGATTGTCTCTTATATTGATCAGTAAGCACCATCCTCTTGTTCAGAGCCGACTCCTTATCCCTCACCCAGACGACCTAGGTCTCAGGAAAAAACAACTTCTCGTTCTGTGGTTTTTAGATCCATCTTTAGGAGGCTGCGCCGGAACAAACCTAGCGCGGTTTGCCATCCGAAGCTTCCCAGACCCAGTGAGCGAATCCCTCTCATTTTGGAAAAGGTTGCACAACACCACACTCCATCCTGAAGTCAAACATGTCGCAGAAATGGCCGGGAATCCGAGACTCGACAAAATATCTTTAGAGAATTTTTCTAGACTCATTGAAAAACCCAACTCCTTAAATCTGCACAAATGGACTGACCCCTCTTCAATCATACGAGGGAAGATTACCCAGGCTCTCATGTCAAATTGTCATCTCTATAAAAATCAACTAATCTCAAAGTCGATTCAAGCTCTCTCACTCGGGAAATCCAGTTTAATGACCTTTCTGCATGATATAACTCCGCTTTTCCCTCGATTCCTAAGTGAGTTCTACTCGTCTACTTTCGAAGGGATGGCAGAGAATCTATCGTCTCTCTTTCGCAATTCTAGGACCATCCGCAACATTTTCAAACGAAAATTGGAGAGTGAATTGGATGATGAGCTCCGCGAGGCAGAAAAATCTATGATCAATCACCTGTTCATTGACTCATTGAACCATCCACAGCCCCCCATGTGGATCTGCTCCTCCTTTAAAGCCGACCAACTAAGACTCAAGTCATGGGGCAGAACATGTCTAGGAGCAACGGTACCACATCCTCTGGAGTTGTTGAAATACCCCACAATCACAATGAACTTGTGTCTAACATGTGAGGACAGTTTAGAACACCTCTCCTACATAAAGGTAACTAATGCAAGAAGCTTGCCGATCCCTCCCTGTGATAGGGGGAGATTCCAGGCTTACCTGGGTTCCACAACTAAAGAGGGGTCAGAATTATTCCATCCTTGGGAGAAATCTTCAGATGTATCCTTTTTACACAAAGCACTCCGACTCAGAAATGTCATAGGTTGGTTCGTAGAAGACAACTCTAATCTCTCAAAATCCATATTTTCGAACTTGAGAAGTCTGACAGGAACTGAATGGGAAGAGTCAACTCAGAGCTATAAAAGGTCAGGAACCTCTCTCCACAGGTTCCGGAGTGAGAGACAGAGTGCAGGAGGATACCTCGGAAACAATCCTTTCTACTACGAACATGTTTATGTCACATCTGATAACTTCAAGGTGGACCCCAATTGCAACTATGACTTTCTTTATCAAAGTCTCTTATTGTTCTCCCAATACATACATGTAGAGAGCTTACTGTCCAAGGAAGGATCACCCTCGTGCACACATTACCATGTAGGATGCCCTTCTTGCATCAGGACTATTCAAGACCCGACATTAGACTCTAGCAAAATCCTGGAGTTGCCTGATAGGTCACCCGTTTTTTTCATGATGGTGGGAAGAGAACTTTCCCCAATCATAAAGGGCAAAAAAACCAAGGTAGAGAGAGGCTCTTGGAGATCTGTCAATTACGAGGAGAAATCTTTCCACATAGGAAGGACTAGCTCACTAATCCACACGACCAATACTTTCCATGGAGGGCTAGACTCTGAAGAACTGCATGAGTTCCCACAGAGCATTGTCAATGGAGTTTCCATCCATCATTACCTCCTAGGGGTATGTCAAGGTCTTATAGAGTCTGGTGGTTACAGAACTAGTTTTTTCCGAGATTGTTCCACAAAGAATCTCCAGAGACTCCTGTTCTCTCAAACAATGCTATCCATTGACTCCCTCTGTAGTCACCCACCTTTCCAGTCACTCCTTAATTCCTCTACTTTCCAGGCTTACCTCCGCAAATGTCCGCATTCCAGAAGGTGTGTGTCCATGTACACCTCCAATGATTTGCGAACACTAGGACGTCAGTACTTTTCTTATCTGATCACTCAAGGTACCGCAAATGCTTTCCCCATCCCATGGTGGAGCAAGAAATTATGGATCTTCTCCAATTTCCAAAGCTTATACTGGAAAGTTGTGCTGCAAATGGGGGGAGCACTCGATTCCTCATCTGAGGAAGAGTCTTCGGCTGAGGAGGAAAGGGAAGTATCGGAGTCGATAAGGGACAGAGAAGCAGGCTCTGTCGTTAAGGGAGGATCAATGAGGAATGTGTTACTCACATCCCTCAAGATCCTGGAGAAGTCGGCTAACTTACGTCGCCTTCTTCTTTCCCTTTTGGACAGGCCTGACTCTGTCCCTTGAGCGAAAGAACGTTTGTTGTTGAGTTGCAGGTACAACAGGAATGTTCAAACAATTCATTGAGGAGGATCCAATCTGTTTACGGGCGGCTTCCCAGCCGCCTTGGGAAGCAGCACAAGCAAGAGCGGCGGCGTTATTAATAACAGAGAGGTCTTCTGCAGGAAAAGTGTTTAGGTTACGCTCCAGAACTTCGAAAAGAGTGATTAACAGTTCATCTTTTGCATTTCTGGATGATGATGGAGAACTTTTAATGAAAGCTTCAATTCGACGAGAAGCGAGCTGAGAAGGAGAATATCTTTCCATAATCTCAGGATGGGAAGCATCATGGTCAGCATAACCGAACGAGGTTTTAGGAGTAGGAACAAACAAAGGTGAAGGATCACATATTGTAGTTTTGTCTTCGATTGGGAGCTCGAGAGCAGCCAGTCTATTCTTGATGGTAACCATCTCATTCATGAGAGCCGTGACACTTGCGGCCCTGGTAAGGATGGACGCGTCGGCCTTGTCCTTACTTTGATCAGTCATGTGAGCGCGAGTTAGGAAGCAGAGCAATAAAAAATAATTTAATTTAATTCTATCTCATCATCTATTGGACGATTGATTTTAAATTTAACAACGTTAAAACGTTTTGCTAATTAAATGTCTGTTTAATACATTTTTTAAATCATATGCGTATTATATTTTTTACGTGATTATTAGATTTTGTTTTAAAATACTTTAAAAGTAGCATAAAATATAAAGAAATTAGACTCAACTTTAAAAAAATTTTAAATAAAAAACTTCATATCCTAGATCCGCCGCTGTTATATATCTATATATAAGCCATACAGAGTACTAATATATTTTATATCAAAAAAATTAATGATTTATGGAAAAAAGATATCAAAGAAACGTAAAATTAAAGAGAAAAAAATAGAATGAAAAAGTACTAATAATTTCGATTTTTCTTAAAAAAAATGCCATTAAAGGATACCACGAAAAAAGCATTGACAAATTCAAAAAATAAAATTTTATATTTTAATTAATGGTTATTATAATTACCTAAATATTTACCTTCAAGTGTCGACAAATAACACTAGCTGTGGACTGTAGGTTCTTGATATGGTCATTCCAAGCTTGATTATCGAGTGGGTATTGTAAAAAAGTGCGCTAGATTTTACCAGGATGTAGCTAAAAAATAATTATTTTTTCCTTTTTGTGAATTTTTATTCTAATTTATAGTAAACAAAAAAGCAATTTTATTAAATAAAAGAAAAATACTAGCTATAATAACTAATTAAATAGAATAATATATATAATAGCTAAAAAATGAACTAGAGACAGTGCCCGCGCTAAAGCTAAATTTCAAGGGGGGCTGAAATGGGGCAAAGAAACACATTTGCAAAAAATTTATTTCCTATATTACTTTATATCCTATATTACTTTGCTGAAAAGCATGAAGTACTTCTGTATAAAAACCTATAGAAATCTCATATTATACATACACATACACCAGCATTTATATAAGATTATTGTGTACAATTTTTGCTTATTTATTTTTCCTTTAAAAAGTGCATGGGGCAAAACCAAAAATTTTAGGGGGAGCGCAAAGATTAATACAGGGGAGGGGCGGGGGGGCACGTGCCCCAAAATTATATAGGTAGCGCGGGCACTGACTAGAGATATAAAGGTAAAGGTACCTGGGGTGTTTTCATCGAGAAGGCACAATTGCGCCGCTTGTATCGAACTATGAGGAAAGAAGGCTTGATGGGGAATCGAACCCAAGACCTAGAGTTATCAAATCCAGCATCTAACCAACCCTACTCACGTTTTCTTTTAGCTTCATAATCTTTGATACGGCACGTAGAAATAAAAAATAATGTTACAAAAATTAAATAAAATTATTCTATACTTTTTACTGATTGATCTTGTTTTAAAAGAAAACTAAATTAAAGTCATCATCAACTGTAACTTAAATTATAAAAAGGGCAAATTTTTTGACTATTAATTGTTCTTTAGATCCTGTCCCATCTGGTGCCAAATCCATCTACATCTTCTACCCAATTAAAAAGAATATTCTTCACTTAGATGTACCAACAACCAAAAAAATAATAATTCTATAAACCGCTGTTTTCAATTGCTATTTAATAAATTTTGAAATAAAAAGTTAATATTCTATATATTTTTAATTATTATTTGAGGATTATACTTAAATAATTTCTTCTTTTTGTTTATATTAAAATAACTCTCACTCCCTTGTAATCCCACATATTTTGTTGAAATCCCGCATGAAAGATTTTTTCACCCCCTTTAAATCCCCGTTTTTTCACCGCCATTGAAATCTCGATTAAAAGGCTTTTTCACCCCTTTAAATCCCTTCTTTTTTATTTCACTCCCTTAAAATCCTGATTATTTTCTTTCTCGTCCTTGAAAGACTTTTTCACTCCCTTGAAATACTGTTTTTTTATTTCACCCCATTGAAATGCTACTTTTTTTCTTTTGTTCTCCCCACATGAAAGACATTTTCACACCCTTGAAATTCCGTTTGTTTATTTCACCCCCTTTCAAATCCCGTTCTTGACACCCACATGAATCCCATTCTTTTTTTATTTCACTCCTATGAAATGTGGCAAATTTTTTTTTCTCCACCCTTGAAAGACTTTTCACCCCCTTTAAATTCTTGTTTTTTCACCCCTCTTGAAAGCCTTTATTTCAATTAATTAAAATAAAATTAATTTATTAACCCTAATCTTACCCCTTGAAATCCCTTTTTTTTTATTCCACTTCCTTGAAATTCGGATTTTTTTCTCCCCCATTGAAAGACTTTTTCAGCCCCTTTAAAACTTCGTTTTTTTCACCGCCCTTAAAAGCTTTTTTACCACCTCTAAATCACTTATTTTTTATTTCTCCCATGAAATCCTGCTTATTTTCTTTTTTTCACCCCTTTAAGAGCCTGCTTTATTCACCCCTTTAAAATCCTCTTTTGTTCTACCCCTTGAAATCTAGATTGAATGGCTTTTTCACCCCCCTTAAAATCCCTTCTTTTTTCATTTCCCTCCCTTGAAATCTGGCTTATTTTCTTTTTCACCCCTTAGAAATCCCTTTTTTTATTTCCCTCTCATGAAATACCGCTTTTTTGTTCCCATTTAAATCGTTTTTTCAATGTTGTTGAAATTTCGATTAAAAGGCTTTTTTCACCAGGTTGAAATCCCTTATTTTTTTAATTTCACTCCCTTGTAATTCCAAATATTTCGTTTTTTACCAACTTGAAATCCTTTTTTTTATTTCAACCCCTTGAAATCCAGAATTTTTTCTTTTGTTCTCCACACATGAAAAACTTTTTTCACCCCTTTGAAATCATTTCTGTTTTCATTTCACTCTCTTGAAATCCCGCTTATTTTCTTTATTTCATCCCCTTGAAATCACTTATTTTTTATTTCACTTCCTCACAATCCCGTTTATTTTATTTATTTTCACACCCTTGAAAGACTTTTTCCTCACTTGAAAGGCTTTTTTCACCCCTTTAAAATCTCTTCGTTTTTATTTCACTCCCTTGAAATCCAGGCTTATTTTCATTTTTTCACCCCCTTGATATCCTTTTTTTATATCATCCCCCTCAAATCCCACTTTTTTTGTTCTTCCCCTTAAAAGGCTTTTTTTCACCCCCTTGAAATCCGTTCTTTTTTTATTTCACTCCCTTGAAATCAAGCTTATTTTGTTTTTTCAGCCCCTTGAAATCCCTTTTTTTTATTTCAGCCCATAGAAATCCCACTTTTTTTCTTTAGTTTTCCATCCTTGAAAAACATTTTCACACCCTTGAAATCCTGTTTGATTATACCCCCTTTGAGATCCGGCATTTGCCACCCAATTGAAATCCCTTTTTTTCTTATTTCACTCCATTGAAATTCCGCTATTTTTCTTTTTTTTCACCCCCTTCACATCCCCGCCTTGAAATCACGCTTTTTTCACCCCCTCGAAAGGCTTTTCACCCCCTTCAGATGCCCGTTTTTTACTTGAAAGGTTTCGCTTGAGACGTTGGATTCTAGGTCATGTGAAAGATCATTGGTACTATGATTCAAGGTGTTTCAAAGATCATTGATAGTGTTATTCTAGTTCCCCTCAAAAATCATTGGTACCTTAATCCCCGTCCCCTCAAAGATCATTGATAGTCACAAAAATCATTGGTACCCGAAAAGATCATGGGTACGCCCCGTAAATTGTTACCAGGGCCGTATTAAGGAGGGCAATTGCCCCGGGCGCCATTTCATTTTCCTACCTAAGAAGCACTATGGGGCAAGCCCGCCTCCAAAGTCTTGCTCTTATGAGTATTGAGAAAGAAGTTTTCGATTGTGTTGATTTTGACGAAGTTATCGATAATTTTGCTGCTGCTAAAACACAAAAAATGAACATCTAATGGAGACTGTCTTAGACTCAGTCAGTATATATCTGAATTATGTGCCTTAATATAAATATAAGCATTTTTTTCCAAATCACTTTTTAAGCCAGAATTGGGTGGGGATAAGTGAAAAAAGAGCAAGCAACATTCAGGATCTTTGCTCTGGGGCGCCATGATCCCTTGATACGGACCTGATTGTTACCAGTCTAAAGACCATTGGCACCCCTAATAATCATTGATATCCCCCATAAATACCATTAGTAGACGTAAAAACCATTGGTACACGCAAAGATCAAAGATATGATAATATATTACATAAAATCTAAAAGATTTTTACTTGTTTTAAAATAAAATAAAGAAAGGAATTAGCAAATCATATTATCATTAAAAATAAATTAAAGGAAAGAATATAAAAAAGTATATTATAATAACTAAAATTAAAAGGGTTAGCTTATGTAAATTATCAAGTATATTATAAAATTATCTTTTTATAATTATAAAGTTTATGGAGCAAAAATTTTAAAAAAAAACGAGAAAAAGATTGAATTCAAACAATGAAATTATTTAGAATAATAATAATTAAAGCTTTAAATGACAATGGAAAAGAGAAATATTGAAAAAATAAAAAATATTTAAAAGCAATATTATGGCTCATTTTTCAAAAAAACTTTTTAATTCTAAAATTCATTCAAAAGCTTCAAAGATACGAGGAAAACAATTGAATGATTGGTTCTCCAGCTCTCATCTATACCAATAGGTGGATTTAGTTCCAGCAACTAAAATCTTCAGTTAGGACATTTTAGCCGCCCTGGGTAAGATGCACAAAAATAGAAAGAAGACAGTTTGAAAAAATAAATTATAAAATTTATTCTAATAAAAATTTGCATAACATTTATAAATTAGCATCAACTATGACTTTTTTTTGAAAATAAAAAGGTGATCAAGTGATTACTCTTCACTGAATTTAAATAGACTGAAACACAAGCTTAGCTTCTTTTTTGAAGGCAGAGCTCTCCGCTATAAAAAGTTGCTGAAATTTTTTTCGCGCTTTGGTCAGATCAAACAAAGTAAATTTTGAAAGATTTAGCAATTCATTAAATAAGCGTGACCAAGCCTGGGAATACTTAAAATTTCTTGGAAAGGATTGTGATATGTGAAAGTTTTCATTTTGACTTTGGTTGATGTGAATTTCGGAGTAAAATATTAGGGCGTGTAGCACGCTTAAGAACCCAAAATAATCAGAATGAAAGTTCCAGGGATAATTTCGATGCATTTCTGGACACCTACAAGAATTTTTTTTGCTTTTATACTGGAAATAAGTATCTAAAAGCAAGACATATAAAAAAATTTCGGTAAGAAGAGAATTATTGAAAGCAAAAACCTTTCTTATACAAGCTCAGGTCTATACTCCTGTTGTAATCGACGAGTACTAAGATGTTCGTTGGAACTGATTCGCACCAGTTCGAAAAGTTAACTGTTGACAGTGTATCTACATTTCTGTAAAAAATAGAAGTTAAATGGACACAGCTTCGATAAAGAGAAGGGAAAAAATACGCCAAGAGAATATTTTCTGGCTTTATATCATTGTGAATGATATTGCAGAGGTAATGAAGATTTTCCATAATGATTAAAAGCTCCGTACAGAAGAACAAAGCCATTGATTCCGGTATTTTGATTTTCTTCAATTTTAGTTTGTTGATAAACTAGACAGAATTAAAAAACATCGTAAATAAAGATTACAAGCAAAGTCAAGGAGACCAAAAAAACGAGCTATTGATATAATTGCCAAACATATGAAGTATGTTGTATAGATATTAAACGTTTATTAATTACTTAAGAGGGTATTACTTACCTGAGAACCTACCTTTTTAAATCAATGGCTACCTAATTAAATGTAGCTAAGTATATCTAATTTAAAGAAGTTATCCACCTAAAATATAAACTCCGCCAATATTTAGCCAAATTTTAAGTCTTTTCCTTCCTGCGCAAGAAATATAAGGAAAATATATTTTTTAGAATAATAAAAAATACTTACAAACTTATATTAATCTTGCAGATGAATAAATCGCTGTTAAAAATGATTTTATGTAGCGAGCCAAATTATGGCTGGGAGTCTTGTTAAACCGATTTGATCCCAGGAAAGCTCGCATCATTTGTCACACAACTACTCCTAGGCTTAATAATCACATCACCTCAGCAATGATACATCATCTGTTAATTCAGTTCTATTTCTATGATTTCTTTCTCAGCGTCTTTTAAACGTATTTTTATTCATTCATATTATGTCCTTAGGATGTTTTCATCGAGAAGGCACAATTACGCTGCTTGTAATGGGGCAAGTGTCTGATGTGGGATCGAACCCAAGACCTTGAGTTATCGAAAGCCGGTATCTAACTAATCTTACTCACGCCCCCTTATTAAAAGTTGCATACTAAAGTTCCTTTCCAATGTTCACTTTGACTTGTTTGTAACTCTTTATGGTTATTTTAACTAAAGTGGCTAATTTTTGTGTAAAGATGCTATAAAAAATTGGACACACTTCTTTCAGAAGAATTTTACATTATGCAGTCTAGTGTAAAATATATAATAGAAGAAAAAAACTAAATATGTTAATTAAGTTACTATATTTAAGGATTTTGTCGTTCCAAAACGACATAAAGTCAACTTCTTTAGTAAAATTACTTTGCAATAAAAAATAAGCGTTTCAAAGCTTTGACCGCGAGTTTGGTGCATATGCATTGCAGTCCCGTAGCAAGTAAAAATTTAAAACTGGCTAAAAACAAAAACAAATTAGATACAAGGTCCCAAATATCTATATTGATATTTCTTTAATACGTCATCTGTAGAAAAGACTGTGGTAGGGTGTTAAGATTTGTGTAAGTTTAAAAATTAGCGTTATTTTATGTAAAAGTTTTCTAATTCTTTTTAGAAATATTATTAATTTGGAAATTTAGGGCAGCTAGAGCCCCTTGCGCCTTCCTGGCTCTGACCCTGCGCAGCTGAAGTATTCTTTCAGTTCTACTGATAATATTAAAGGTTAAAAGCAAAATACAACATTTAAAACTACACACAACTAAGTGGATAAAAAATGGAGGAAGTGTAGTTATTTTTTAAAATTTTTGTAATTCTTAAATAAATTAAAGTTAATTATATTATTGATTAAAGCAGCTACAGATATTTCGACAACAAAACTTTTGAGTTTGTGTCAGATACTTTTATGCTACTAGCAGTGGCGTATTCAGGAAGGGGGAGGGGTGGATAGGTATTCATCTTTTATTTGACTTCTAGTTGATTCGAGAAAGTTATTTTTGTAAATAAAAATATATTAGGAATTTAATGCAATGCAAATTACCCCTTTAAAGTCCAACTTCATTAATAACAAGCACGCAGTTGTGATGACTAGTTGTGCAACCCACTAGATCTTTTAGAAATGATATGCAAGTGTTTTTGACACCAATATTTTAAACGAAAGTTTTTAAATTGTGTATGCCTAATTTTTATTACCGTAATGGCTAGTTTTGTTACGAAGCATTTAGCAACAGTGCTTCTAAAATATAATGTATCACTGAGGGTTTAAAATCCCAGATGAAGTTAGGATGGATGCATGGCAAACTGTGTAAACGGTTCATAAATTAAGTAGCTTACACCGAGAAGAGATCCACACGCGTAGAAGGGCATCACAAATGCCATGCAGTTAGAAAACTTTTGGGCGCCATTAATCATGAGAAAGGAGTTTTGGCATATGAGTTTTTGTGATTTTAAGAGTCGACAAAATATTTGATATGAGATGTAGTACTCCCAGAAGGAGACGTCTTTCATGATTTTGAAAGCGAATTTTATTACGTTATCCACATTCATCTCCTCCTGCTCTACTTTGTATGAGGCGAGATACACTTTAGCATACGCTCCTTCACCTAAATAAGAAACACATGGGATATAAACCCAAGCCCATATTTTTATATCTTTTAAAATAACGTAAAAATAAGCTCCTAATCGTCATATCTTCTGGGTGGATTAGGATACTTTCACACCTTTGTTCTTTTATTTGAGGCAGTGGTTTCCAAAGTCGAGTTAAGAAATTTGAGTAAAAATTTTTATTTAGTAAAATGAATTAAACTTTTTACAAAATGTTTTTTTCATTCTTTATTTTTTAACCTTTCATCAGTTCAATTAATCCGCCAACTCCATCATCATAATGAAATAGCAATTTTTCAAATAAAATGTATATATTATTTTGAAAGTAAAACTTGATGATTTTTAAAAATTCTAAGCTGTTAAATTCTTGTGAGGTGAGATCATATGGTGGTCAAAGAGGGGGAAGCGTGAATATGTTTGGCAAACAAACTGCAGAAAGATTATTATTATGGCACAACTAATCACTAGCCTTAATCAATGAGAGAGAGTAAACACACCATTGTAAAGGTTTATCAAAAGCATCGATAATGTACGAAATTTGGCAAGATTATCACATCATGCATTTTTAATTATATTTAGTGTTTCTGAATTTTTGTCTTTTTTTGTCTTCCTGGAATTTCTAGGATGAATTATTAGTTCTCAATTTCCGAAAAATCAACTATTTTCTAAACTTGTTTCAAAAATTTAACCTTTGGCAGGATTTCTAAACCGTTTTGTCTAAACCACCCAATGAGATTCTTAAAAATTTGCCATTATGAAGTAAAAATAAGGTGAAAATCATTTAATCTTTTATGAAACTTTAATTTCAATTTTTAATCAATAAATTCTTCGTAAAAATTTTTGATTACAGATTCCATATTCCAAGAAAAAGGATTTATCATCCATTCTTCTATTCAGAGCTCAAATAAATCCTCAATTCTGAACAATAAGTGCTCCTTCAGCTGAAATTTATGATTAGGAAATTTTTTTATTTTGATTGAAATTCTGTCTTCATTAATTTCTAATGGAAAAAGTCAGTTTTTAAAAAATATTAGAACCAAAGAATAATCAAATTACAAGATTTATAACCCAAAGAATAATCAAATTACAAAAATAAGAATAAAACAGTTTTTATTAAAAAAAAGTTTTGGAACTAAACAAAACATTAACTTTGTGAAAAATTATTATTTAAACATTACACTTAACACAGATTTAATTTTTTGTTATATATGAAATAAATAATTAAATTTGTGCTTTCATACTGTAAAATAATTTTCTAATAAAGTTTGCTTAGTTTAAATTTTTTTTAAATATTTGAGAAATTTGGGAGTCTTTTACCAAAATCATCATTTACGTCTTCATCTTCATTAGAATTGCATGGTTGGCGTTAAAATTTAACAAAAGATTATGTATCTTACTAATTGACTTTTATTTTTCGGATACTATGTTACATTCTTCCCTTTTGGCTACCCATTTAACATAACACAGTGATATCCGTGTCACTTAGTACATGTGATAGAATATCTCTTTTTGAATTAACTTATATTTGTTAAAAATCTAAGAAAAATAAAAATGAAGAACGGACAATTATTTTTTATAAAAAATACTGAAAAAATAGAGTGAATAAATAAGTAAGATATGTCAGGTTAGAGTATTTAGTATATATTTTTTTCTAGTTGTGTTCGTTTATCATTAACATCATTACCTAGAATGAAGAAACAAAACTGCGTCAAAAATCAAGGCCTTCACGTGGTTGGCGCGACATCCAAAGCTACATATGGATGCAAATTCAACACCTCATCTTCAAGAAGCAAAGCAATTGCAGAAGCATTTAATAAACAATTTACATCCATTACGCCCAAACAAACAAACATATCCCATAGATTAATTAACAAAAATCTTAATAAACTACAAACAACACACATAACAATCTACTATTAAAAAGATAGTAGCAATAGCAAAGCACTTAGCCCAAACAATTTCTCAAACTTACACTTGAAACACATCGGACCAGAAGCCATATCACTTCAAACACACATATTTAACTTAGCCATCAATAGAAATACCATAGCACACACATGGAAAGAAGCACACATTATTCCAATCAACAAACCCAACAAAGACAAAGACATTGGCGAATCATATCGCCCCATATCATTACTCTCTCCCATTGCAAAAACACTCGAAAAAATAATACTCAACCACATAAAACAACACATCCCAGACTGCCCATACAAACATGGATTCAAAAAACACGACTCAACATCTACAGCTTTACACACCTTACACAACATCATAGTAAATGAATTTAATCAGAAGAGACCTTTCCACCGTACAATTATCGCATCACTCGACCTCACAGCAGCTTTTGACACATTAGAAATACATCTATTAATCAACAAATACACAAAACAAATACTCTCATTTTCAAATTATATCAGAAGCAGACTAGCTTACACACAGTTCAACAATCAAACCTCAAAGAAAAAACATATTCACTCAGGCGTACCACAAGATTCTCTTCAAGATTTACACTTCAGACTTTCCTAGACCAACTAAACCCCACATTCACTTGTTAACCTATGCAGATGACATCACAATAACCTCCAAATATAAACACAGCTACAGAAGACTTACAAAAATACATAACTAAGATTTATACATGGATAAACAACAATAAATTAATTCTGAATACTTCAAAATCACAAACCACACTCTTCACGCAGTTTAACTAAAATACTAGGCATAACATTTGATCCTAAACTATCATACAACACACACACACAAAAATCACTAGACATAAAGCCACCAAAACACTAAATGTTATCAAAGCTCTATCTGGCACAAAGTGCGAAAACAAGTTTCCCAATCAAAACCAAACACACATAAACCAAATTATCCACTCTCAAGCAGTCACAAACTATTTAACCACACTACAAAAAAAAAACAACCACATCAACAAACCTCCTCCACAAATGAGCTCACAAGAAACAGAATTAAACACACCAACACGTCACGCACTAGCAAAACTCAGAGCCAACAAATCGCCACTACTACACGAATACATGAACAAAATTAGCCCTGACACACACCACAGCCCAATAACAACAAATGAATTGGTATAAAAATACATTAACTATTTGTTAAACAATTTGAAACGAGTGTAGGAAGAAACAAAATCGCCTGTGACCCGTTAACGACCAAATAATCAGACGATATCTAATGTAAAGCAGAAGAATTGTATTAAAGAGCATTGATAAACGCAGATGATTTTATTTTTGTAAAGTCGACATATGTCGACTGTAGTCAATAACCGGTTAAATATACAAAATTAAATTAAAAAAGAAAGCAGATAATTAGTCTTAAAATTTCTGGTGACTAAAGCGTTAAAATCAAGAAAAGGCTTGCGTGATTTAAAAATAAATTTGTATCAAATTTGTTAATATTAGATAAAATATTTTTTCTGTTGAAACGAACTTTTAATACAAAAAATAAGGAATAATGAAATTAAAATTTTAAAGATCATTGTGCGATTAAATTGGTCACGATTATAACAATAATAAAAGAAAGGGATAACCTAAGAAAGATTCGATGAACCAACGTCGCCCAAAAAAAATGACGGAGGATTTGATGCGAACGATGAGCTTGCGCTCGGAAGTGTCTGTGAAGTTCCATTGGTCGTAGTCCTGGAAGCTGCTGAGAAGGGTATTTTGGATGCAGAGAAGTGCGGGATTGTAATCCGAACTCATGACGTGGAAGAGGCTCTCTCCGCCCTCTTCATTGCGTGCCAGAGAAGAATCGCACGTTATTTTGATTTCTGGGTTCGAAGGAGTAGTAGCGTTGGATGAAGAGCCTGAGAGAAGAAAGCACATATGTTATGAAACAAAAGGTGGAGGAGAATGGAGTATCAAAAATGAGATTACTTCATTAAACGCGTTTTATGTTTTCTTTTTCCAATATAGCAACATCACTGCTTAAAAGTTTGATTCCTGATATTTCGTTTGCTGATTGCTGGGATACGTTAGGCTATACTTTATATATCTGTGATTCTCAACCTCTTGTTTTGCAGCGCGCAGAGCAAAGTTGCAGAAAAAATTAGGCTAGCAATATGAAATCAAAACTGTCAGGATTTCGCAAAATGATTGGTCTATACATGGGTTGTAGGGTAGTTTCATATCTATCACCTGCTCTAAAATTTTGTCTACAAACCATATGTCTATGATAGTTGTAGTTTTGGAAAGAGTGTTTTTGAATATATCAATGTATATCATTTTTTCTTTTGTTGCGGGCCTCTAGTGCAATGTTCGTTCTTAATTTGGCCCTTTGTAAAAAAAGGTTGAGAACCACTGGTATATATCAACGTTACCCTGCATGGAATGAAAAGACCAGATACATCCTGGACACAGCATTCTCACGTATCAAACAAGCACGATCTCACGTATAATCAATTTTATTATTTTCTATTATTGATGCAAATAATGAGTTATTTATTTTAATTAAAAATATAAACATTTATTTTTACCAAAATTAACATCACTGTTGTTAATTTGCTTTTTTTCCCGCAAAAATAGATGTCGCTAAATTTTACACTAAACAATCGAGCTTACTTGAAGAATAGGAACCTTTTTCCCTGCTCGATTCTTTGATTGTGCTCAGTTTGGTAACACTTTTCACTAGAGGTGATCGGGTTGGTCTTCGAGGCGCAAATTTCGGTCGAATATTTTCTTTTGTATCTTTCGAAATTTTAGAGTCTCCGTCTGCACCATCTTTATTCAAGATTTCCTAGAAACAAACGATAAAGTATTGAAATCTAATTTTGTGTTAGTCCATTTATCATTGTTAGTTTATGAGAAAACCCCAAAAATTGTCCCTCAAGATTTAATCGAGTTTTATACTTAAAACTTCTATAATACGTGGAGGCTTGGGATAGGCATTAATGCCCTTATTGGAAAAGTGTCATTGAAGAAAGGAATGATTAAAAATTGATACTTCAGACTAAGACATTATAAGTAATAAAGATGTATCTACTGCATATACATATATATTATACAAATAGATGCATGCATTTGCACTTTATTGCTATTGTGTACAACTGTAATCATGTATCTTGGCTCATGTGAAAGTTTGTTTTTGAATTTGCAATGTGTATCTATGATATCATCATCATCATCATCCATTCGCTCTAATGAGCAGGTCTTTGTCCTGGCGAGCCAAGGCTGACCAATGTGTATCTATGGTAATGATATTGTATCTTTTAAATTCTCATATAGTTTTAAAGGAAAGAAAAGCAAGATATATTTCTTTAAATCCGTTTAAAAACTCTTTGAAGAATTTGTATAACATAATAATGGAGCTTATTAGTATCAAACTACTTAATATCATTTGCATTTTTTGATAGAAATGAGTTAAAATGAAACATTAATTAAATATACAGTGGAGTAAAAGACAGCCAAAAAATGAAATGAATGAAAAATCTTTATCAAAATCTTGAGAATAAATATTTGAAATAAAATTTTTTTTTCTCTTAAAATATTCTTTGTTTGGGAGTTCTTACGCATAATAATGAATAAAGATTACTAAAATAAAAATGGCCGAAGATTGAACGATATGAAAATTTCGATGAACAGAAATTGGATCCGTGGGGACATTTTTCTTATTTTCAGAAATCCAAAACAGAAAAATAACTACAAATCCGATTCCATTACCTTATAATAAAAGGCGCTAGACGAAACCGGATGCTTTTCAAAACTGACATATACAATGCATTCCTTTATGCAGAGATGAGTATAATGTTTTTTTGCAAAAATAGCAGACAGGAGAAGAAAGAATATAATTGAAATAATCAATTAGACATTTTCTTCAAAGAATCAGAGGGATTTGGGGTCGCAAGTAAGCGATACTTTTCTTTGCAAGGGAAAAGTGAATATAGCAAAGAGAGCTTACACTGTTAAGTTCTACGAGAGATCTTCTTTCTGAGCAGCGATTTAGCTGCGTATTCTTAGCCACCATTTTGTCAAATTGGTGGGTGTTGCAGGCGTGACGATTTTCTTGGTTTGGTAGTGGAATAGAAGATATTTTCGAATTTTTAGAACACTCGGAAAAAGGAGTAACATCTTGTGACGGCTAAAAATATGCAGCATTGATAAATAGAAAATGAAAAGAACTTTGAAAAAAGAGAAACATACTTGAATACCCTGTTTGGAAAGAGGGTCTTCAACTAACTTCCCTTTGCCAAGGGCAATTAAGTCAGGAATATCGGACTGTGCTGGTTCTTCCTTTTTGGAAGGAATGTGAGTAGGATTCATGGGGGTTGAAGTGACTTTGCAGTGTGAAACGAAGTCGGTGAAACCAGTTGTCATGTTCATCTAAATAATAAAAAAATACTTTAAAAAATTTATAAGCGAAATATTTTAAAACGAATTTTGATATAATAAAAAAATGAAAGTGTTTTATAAGAATATTATAACTCTGCAAAGGTTCATCAATCTTATAAAACATCGAAATAAAAAGACATAAATTCAAAATAATGATTGAACACTTTTATGAGATAAGATTATTTTTTAAGTATCGTTATTACAGAAAATAGCACTTCAAATTTATCCAGAAAATACGATACACAAAATAATAAAATGAAAGAAAGGATAACTGTTTTTTTTGGCTAAAGATGAAAAAATCAAAACATAACTTTTCCTCAAAATTTCAATTTTTTTGTGTTATAAACGAAATAGAAATGGTCTCGAGAGTTTCTTGATTTAATATTTTTCAAAATATAATAATTTGTATGAAAAATATATTTCAGCTAAAAATGGCTTTTAAAAATAGGTGACCGCTAAATTTATCGCCATAAACTCATCGGCATTTAAATAAACGGAGGATAGGCTCATCGGTAAATTTATTTTTACCATTTATATAACTTTTATACTAAAAATAAAAGCATGCTCATCCGCAGCCTGGTAACGTGTTTTCACGGCTAAGAATTTACACCACATTTACTAGAAATGTAGTTTACTTAAACTTATGTGATTGAAGATAAAAGTTAAGCAATTGAAAAAGTAGTCAATCCAAAAATCAAATTATTATTTGCATTTTCAACTTTGCTATCATTCGTGAAGAGCATTTTGGAAGAAATAAAAGACGTGCACTTTTATATTTTAAAAAATTATGAAACTATATTTCTTTATTTTATAATTTATTTTTTTGAAAAGGAAACTTTTTTTAATTTTTTTTTCATTTTATATTCACTATACATAATAATAGGTTAGGAGATGGGCAAGGGATCGAAGAACCGCTGGTTATTGGTCCAGTCTTCTTAGATTGTGTTTTCTTCACGACGTCCATATCATCCAATCATGTAAGATTATTCTTCCTTTGGAGTCAATATCAAAAAATAAAAAAATAATCATCTAAAATAGATAACAGTAAATAAAATCTATAAAAAAAATTTTGACATTAATAAAAAACGCACACTTTCTTATGTTAATTTATCTGGAAAAAAATTAATCTGTACTATTAATTCGGAATAAAACAAAGACAAGAAAATTAACGTTTATTGGAGCAAAAATAGAAAATTTATATATATTTCGATCTTGCATGGGATCTTTATCAAGAGCTGAATCAGTAATTGTGAAGTTATATTAAGCACAAAAGGTTTACATGTTAAATGAATGTGTTTGTGTGAATGTGAAGTGTTAATTGCAGTAATAACAAAAGAGAACTTTCCTTCTTCAACCAAGCTTCTCATTAACAAAAGGAATTGGATTTAGAACCTTTCTTCAAAGTCTCTTTCAAACGAAGAAACTAAACTATTAAGGTATGGTTCTAAATTCGATTTTGAATATAATAGAATAATCCAAAAATTGTCATTCCAGAAATAGAAAACAGCATTCGTAACATGGACAGTACCACAAAAAAAATATTTGACAGGATGTAGTAAACTGCCACAAGAAAATGACATGTACTTCACCTAACTTAGCTTCTTCTCAAAAGAAAGTAGTCAAAAACAATAATAAAAACAGAAGACAAAGGCACGGCTTTTGTAATTTTGGATACTGATAACTACTTGACACTCTTTTGTGACTCCAATACCTCTACACTCTAGTAACTAGAAAAAATGATAACCCTCTTGCAACATCTCAAAAGAAACTAAACAATTACAGCTTGTTGATACAGAATAAAATTAAGTTTTCCGTTTACAAAAAACTACACTCAAACAACGCAAAGTATGCCCACCTATATGGACTACACAAAATTCGCAAGCCAGAAGTTCCTCTTTGACAAATTTTAAACTACCTCAAATCTCCTTTTTACGAAATCAGCAGACCTGGCAACTTTCCTGATAAACATCAACAATCAGAATAATTGATAAGTAAGAATTGTCAAGAATTTATTCAAAAGAAAAACAAATACAAGCTTCAAAATAATGATGTTCTAGTAAGTTTTGATGTTCAATCACTATTTACTTCTATTCCACTAAAACTGTGGGTAGAAATATTGAAAGTAAAGCTAGAGTCTCTTGATTTAACCAAATACACTAAGCTTACAGAGAAGATATTATATTCCTTATAAGACGGACACTGACAATAATTAGTCTTTCAACAACAAAATTTACAAGCAGACATTTAGAACAGCCATAGCGAATTCTCAAAGTGGAATTATTGTAAATTTAGTCGTGGAAAAACTAGAAAATGATTTACGATTTACCCCCCAAAGTTCTCGAATTTTTATACTAGTTACATCGATGATATTTTCGCCATTATTGGAAACAACAATATTTCCTGTTTCCTAGAATAACTCAACGGTTGGAATCTTCACCTCAAATTTACTCATGAAATCGAAAACAAAAACACTCTCTCTTTTTTAGATTGTTAAGTCATTCGGTCTGAAACAAACTTTAAATTTAATCCTACTTCAAATCCATACACACGTATAGATATTTCGTTTTTTGTCAAATCACCTGTACAATCAAAAAGTTTTTGTTGTAAAAAGTTCGAGCACTCAAATACCCTTCTACAGAAGAGGTAGAAAGAACTACCAAAATTCTTAGAGCCAACAACTTTCCTTTTAAAACTATTCAAAACTGTTCCGACTGCAAAAAGTTAATAAACTTTACATCTCATTCTATTGGAGAAACGATGCCAGAGATTTCTTTAATCTCATGAACAATCAACCTAACGACAACAAAACGCAATTCAACAAAAATAAAGTCAACTCTAAAAAACACAACATACAGGTTATTGCAAAATCCAAAAATTAATTACATTCCTTTTTCCTTCACAAGACTTTTGAAATAGTCACAACTTGACAAGGATAACGTAGTTTACAAAATCACATACGACGTGTTCTTCTTTCTACTTAGGCCAGACACAAAGACCTCTTAAACAAAGGCTTACACGAAAACAGCATTAACGCTTTTATACATAATATAAGAAACTTCCTTCTAGGCGCTCTAAAATAATAGATCGCATGGCACTAAATCAAGGTCACAAATTTATTATTAGCTACTACACCATCCTACACTTAGTTTTATAGAATCGCGGTTCTCCACTAAGGATCCGTCTTTATCAACAAAAAGCTTCATTTTTCTCCAATTTGCCATAATCTTCTATAACTTAACTCAGCTTATTCTACAGTCACACCCGAGCACACCAAAACAAACATAACACACACACATACATATTGCAACCACATTATAAATGCAGATATCATAGCTTGACTTCAAAAACCTTTTGTGTTTATATAATATACAACTTCACAATTACTGGTTTAGCTCTTGATAAAGATCTTTTGAAAGATTGAAATATATTGAAAATTTTAATTTTTGTTCCAATAAAAGTTCTTTTCCTTGTCTTTGTTTTATTAAAAATAAAATGTGAAAAAAATTAACTTTTTAGATTACTTTACAAAATAAAATTTAAGAATAAAGCATATTTTTAATGTGAGGAGGAAAACACGTGATTAATTTTTTTTGAAAAAGGGTTCAAGACTAATTTAAACTTTGTAGAAACAAATCAGAAACGAAAAATTCAGAGAAAATTTTACAATTTTATATAAATAAAAATATCAGACAGAATGTAAGTTAGGTGAAATAATGATTACTATGGAATTGTATTTAGAATCGGGAGCTTTATGAACATTTAAAAGGATGTAATCATTTTTTTCACAGTTAGGTTTAATTTCATCTTCATCTTTACTTTCAATATCTTCCCTTCTATTTATCTGATTTTCTCTACTTTGAGAAAACTTGTTAAAATATTCTATATAATAAATAAATAAAAAAGATGAGCAAAAAATAATTAAAAACATAGGAATTAGAAAATAATGCAGCTAATACTTTTCCGTGAAAATGTATCTATCACGTCTAGTTTTTAAGTATAATTCAATGTCATATCGAATACCATTGATTTGAAGACAATAACTTCACAATCAAATCCAGATTCTAGAATATATAGTATAGATAATATGTATAGATTCTAGATTCAGGATTCTAGATCTCTACCTATCTTCAAGAGGTGTCTGCCTATTAAAAAATATAATCATTTAATGCAGTCCTACACGGGGCTGCGGTGTCAAAGGGAGAATATCCGACTCTCGCTCTTATGACTTCGACTCTGTCTCCAAGCACCTAAAAAGTTAATAAATTCAACACCCACTCTTCGCTCCCCACTTTGACTTAGAGAAGGAACACTCCATATGCTTACAAAAACAATAAATTTTATTCCTTATTTAAAATACTTTAAAAAATTATTTTTTTAAACTTAAAAAACAGACTCCAACTTCAATCTATTCAAAATCTTAGACTTCGACTTTATATGATACTCGAAAATCGACTTTATATGATACTAGACTTTCATCATTCAGTACGTGATAAATTAGAAACCTCAGTTACCCAGATAAGATTAATTAGGTTTCATCAGATTAAACATTATATTCTTGGATATCAATGGAAATTTTCCTCTCGGGCAATTTTTCGTGCACGTTGCAAAATCAATATGAGATCACAGGTGTTTCATCACACTCATCACTTTCACATTTAAGGAGTAGATTTGAGTGAATTATTTCATCACTGAAGTTCGCATTGATGGTTTATCAAAGAAGTCGATGTGAAAATCATCGTAGACACATTTTTCACTTTTGACATTTTCAAAGTAAATACAGGAAAATTGGATTTGTTATAAAACTCATTTTTTGCTTGGCACATTAAATGGATAAGCGTTGCTTAATTATTATTACTAGATCTCATTATAATAATTAACTAAGCTAATTATTATTAGTTTACTTGCTGCGATTAAAACGTTGATAGTAAAAACTAAACAGAGGCAAAACTGCTTAAAAACTTGGAATAGCACCTAACCTAGTTGAAAATAGATATGTTGTCATTTATCTTAATTAGAATCAGTATTTAAGTATGCAGAAAAAGCCTAAGACACAAAAAATTGGTTTAAAAAAGTTTCAAGTTAATTAAAATCAAGACCTTGATATTGAGAAAAATTTTAGAGTACAAACCTTTGGTAGAATTCATTAAAAAATACAAAAATAAAAAGTATTGAATCAAGCAGGCCTATGAAGGCATATGGCAAATTTAATATATGCAACGATGTTTGATAATTCAAAGCTAAATTGTCCGAAGATTAAAAATAATGATGTTTCAATTATGCACAAAAGAGTGAAATTGGCCTTTTTTATTTTATTTACTAGAAATTAGTCAGGCAACATCAGTGGAACTTTTCTAATGTCACAAACATAGTGAAAAAAACAAAATTTCAATGAGAAGTGTGTATTATATATCAATTTTCAATTACAAGCAAAAGTAATACGTAATGTTAATTTTTATGTGTAATTTTTTTATTGTATATTTCTGTATTTTGAAAGTAAATTTTTTCGATTTTTGGACAAAACAGCCCGTGCTAAAATGGTCAAATTTTATCGTTCCCTTATAATTAGTAATAAATAATTGGACATTTATTTTTAACAACGAAGTGTCACGGGTAAAGTGTGACCAAACCGTTTACTCCAATTTTACCATATGATACTGGTGGTAAAAATAGGGATATGCATTAGAAAAATGTTGAGGGAGAACGTTTCTAGCACAAATTTATATATAAGGCCGTTATAAGTATACTCACTTGAAGAATGTTCTCTGCTCGCTTCTTTAATTGTGGATAAATTGCCCAAATCATCTTTTTTACTTTGAATCACATTTAAATTATTGACATTCTGTGCTTCTCCATTTTTAGAGATGTCCTTAAAATAAACAATCACACTTGCTTTAATAAACCTGATTGAGATTCATAAAAGGAATTTCAAAATTTTTCTCCTCCTCTCCATTTTGAATCAATATTAGGAAATTACACATATAATGTTTATATTATCATAGAGGGTCTGCAGGGATAATGCCAAAGACAAAGTGTTAATGGAAAAAAACATAATAAAAAATGATGAAAAAAATGTTAGATAGTTTGTTATTTAGTTAGTTAAGACTTCGTTAAATGAGTTAGTCCATTATTTTGTCTATTCACTGTTAGCTATGGAACCATTATGTAAATTTTATATTCTTTTATTTGATATAATTCATCAAATAAATGTGTAATAATACTTAAAAATTATATTTTTTATTCAAGGACAATTCAACTTCTTGATATTTTTAAGTTATTCAGAGAGACAATTTGAGCATTTCAAATTTTGTTCTCAAGATAATTCCGACTCTTGAGATTTCCTTAAATATTTTGAAACGACTCCGCCTCTAAATAATTAGTTTACGAATTAATTCAACTTTTTATGTTTTTAAACTTTAATGAGATTGTTTTGCCTCTTGATTTTTTATACAGAGAAACTTTTGTGCTCGACTTGTTTTTGAAAGCAATCATAAATATTTCTTTAGACAAATTATATGCGTTTATTAGATAAATTTCGCGCTTAAATATTTCACTTTCAATGCCATTTAATTTTATCCTTTTTTCGAGATAATTTAATCTCTGCACAATTTGTTCCCAATAAAACGTAATTTCTTCGCGTTTTATTTCATCTCATAGACAAGTAAGATGTGTATAAGTTGTAATAAAAACTTAATCATTTGATTTATTTGTGATAAATCAGATTCTGCATAATGTGTTTTAAATTTTATATCGTGGTTTCCGTTTTTTCGCCCAGGACGCCTAAAAATGCCATATCTCTCTTAATCTTGCAAAACCAGATATATTCCATCATTTTTGCTATTGATATAGGCACAAAAAGAGTATTAATTTCTGAATACCATGAAACCACAGCAATAAAAAGAGTCCCCTATTCGTGGGTGAAGCAATGCTTACCAAGTTGGAAAAAATAAGATAAAGTTCTGTTTTTAATAAACTTTTTCTTTCAATTTCTGACTGTACGATCTAAATTTTTCATTGGACCGCGAGAGGAGCACATAGATTTAGTTCCGCCCTGCTTTGATAAAAATAGGAATCCTGTTTAGAAGCTTTTTTATTTTTAAATACAAAAGGCGTAATATTTTCTCATGATTCCATACTTTTTTTTAAAAATTTCATCTTTTTATATTATAGAAAGTTTTGTTCCTATGGTATTATTTTATTATCTATATTTACTTTTTTACTCAAAAAATTGTAGAAAAAGTCGCTAATTTTGTGAGTTTAATTCAAAAAATGGAATATATTTTAACTAAAAAGGAAACTTATATTTATAAATTTCTGGAAAAAATTCAAAGTTCACTCATAAATAAAAATCTCGTAAATTGATTTTGAAAAAACGATAAAAAAACTTTTCCAGTAGACAAAATTTGTAAAAAAAAATCATGAAAAAGCAGTTCAGAGTGAGATGCATAATGGATTTTAAGAAATGTTATACAGATGATGAATAATTTTCCAAACTTTAAGAAAAGGCAAAGAGCTTTAATTATTTTCAAAATATAATTAGGGAGAGGCTGACTTATCTCAAAAAAAGGAATTGTTTTGAAACCAAAATACATAGAAAAAACAAGTTGAAAAATAGTAAAAAAGTAAATCGTATCAAAATCAAAAAATACAAACTATTAAAAAAAATTGGAAATTCTAAATAAAATGAAGACACTGCTTTGTATCTCTCACTCTTTACACAGAAGTTCTAACAACTTTTGACGTAATTGTAGCATTCCCCTAAAGCTCCGTTCATAAAGTCAGCTCGCCTTGTAGGGTTGAAAAAGGAGGAATAAAGCATACACGATTGATCCTCAATAATGATTTTGTATGCAAGCAACTATTTAACTCTGGATTTCTCGCTGAGATTGCATTAACGTGTTGCACAGAGGAGGGTCGGAGATTATTTTGGTTTGGAAGTGGAGTAGAAGAGACCTTGAGATTCTTGGAAAATTCGGAAAAACGAGTAACATCCTGAGGAGGCTTAAAATCAAAGAAAAGATCATAGAGGCGAATCAATTTTGTGCGTAAACAAGAGTAAAATTTGCATCATTAAATTGATCAGCCCTTTCATATTCATTGTATCATATACATTCAGGGACCTCATTTCAGGGGGAATGGGCAAGTCCCGTCAACCTTAAACAGGATTCTCTTTTTTAAATTTTTTATATTATCTTGGAATTTTCTGTTTATATCCTTTGTTAAAATGGACATTTTGAGGCAAGTAATGATATCATTTTTTATCCTAAAATGGATTTTATGCTTAAAAACTTAATAAAAATGTGAATAATTGAAAAGTTATTTAACCCATTAAGTCCCAATGTTCCTATTTTGGAACATAAGTAATTTCATCTTCGTCTGCTTTTTTCAATGACTTTAAATATAAATCGTCGCGTTTTTTAAATATCGTCTGATTTCTATGGTACTTAATGGGTTAAAAGAGCTAATAAAAATTTACTTGCCTCCTACCCATGATTTTTCATGGGCTCTAGTAAAACCTGCTTATAACTGTTAGACATGTGACCCATTAAAAATGATCGTTTTAAACAAGTGGTTGTTCCATCAGGGATTTACTGTTGTAGAATAGTCGGTATAGACAGGTAAGCGGTGTATCAAGGTGAGAACTAAAATACGCCTTAATGTATATGACATAAATCTAAAATTGTCTTGTTATTTGATAAAGCAAAAATTTGTTTATGCTTAATGGATTGCACACAATAATTTGTTGATTTTGAAAGCGCTTATAAATAAACTTTCGTAAAAATGCTTTTCCTTGATTTGTTTCATAACCAATAGGAATAAAAATATTATACGTTTGAAGGCATTTTATAGCATTTTAAAAAAAGATGAAGAATAAGCAAGAGATAGTATTGATTTAAAAACAAAAGTTCTAGTTATTATTATTAGCAACCAAAAGATTAGGGCCATTTAGCAGTTAGGTCAATGTGCTATCATGATGGCGAAAATGACTTGAATCGCAGTGTCCACTACTAAATACTTTTTTCAAAAATGCTAGAAAGCGCAAAAAAATTTTATTTAAGCGAATTGGTAATCTTGTGGGTAAGGATGAGAAGTTTGCGTTTGAGAAACGCGCTCTTTTCTGACTGACTAGTAAATAAAATGAAAGAGAATTTGAAATTAAAAAGTATTATACTATAACTCTTTAATGAAACATACTTTTAACAAAAAATAGGCTTTATGACTAAAGATTTTTTCAAATAAATTTTCATGGAACTTTATACAACTATCCCTTTGGGTTAGTTAATCATTAATATTAATTAAAAAAGATAAAATATTTTTTAGCTTTCTTAAAAATAGGCATATCACATATGATACGTTGGGTACAAGGACATTTTCTGATGAAAAAAAATTGAATAAAAACAAAGAAATTCATTAAAAATAAAATAATTATTATAAAAAACATGTAAAAAGTTAATTTTTAATATCTGAAATCATTAATAAAACATTTTATATGGATACCAGCATGACCTTTGAGTCAAATAGTTGGAGTATATTTATGACACATTCTACACTTTAGTAAAGAAAAGATAAGAAGTTTATGTCAAGTAAATGAAATAAATAAAGTATTAGAAATACAAAGTTAAGCTGGTTTGGGCAGGTAAATAGAAGACCTTAGGGTGATCTAATTAAAGAAGCTTATAAAAATCAAACTTTAGGTAAGAGTAAAGGCAGGCCAAAGATGGCATCGATAGAAATAGTCAAAAAAGACATGATCAAAAGAGATTTAGCATTAGGGGATGAGCAAAATAGAGATGAATGGAGTCGCAAAATAATGAGAGATTCGTTTAATTTTGTCTAAAATGCCATAGTGGTAAAAACGGGCTAAACTTCAGCGTGCTGGGAACATTAGCCGTAAAATTAATTATTATTATTATTATTATTACACTTTAGTCTTTTTTCAATTTCAATAGCAACAAAAACAAGATTTTATTGTGTATGATAATTGACAAAAAAGTCAACGTGGACTCCAACTTTGCATTAACGCACATGGTTGGAGTCAGCGCTTTTTGTTTTCGATTGAGGAAAGCAAATGCCCTAACTGTTCATATCTTTTTATTGCCAATGTTTTGCTTGGTTTTTTTGGGCTTGTACCATATTTGTTCAAAAGGAAATTCACAATATTTCTCCTGTAACCTAACTGGTCAAGTTTATCTCCTGGAGATAGCCTGTAAAGGATCCAGGCTTGATTCACTATCATATCAATAAGATGTGTGAATATAGGCCAGTACCATTTCTTGCCAAGCACACAGCAACGGTACCGTGCTATGTTTTGGTCCATTTGATCCACCCATCCCATCTCGTTATTGAGACATTAAACATATAATCTTAACGTAATTTTATTTTCCTTAGATGATAAAATCCCCTCTGTTCTTTTTTGAGATCTTTCAGAGAAACTTTTGGAAAGTTTATTGATCTGTTTGAACTTCATATCATACATAATGTCAAAATATCATACGTTGAAAAATACTTGTTAGTGATAAAATATAATTGGTAACCAATTTTTCATTGAGTGAATTGGCAAACTTCAATGGTATTGATGGTCCAACACCGAATTGACAACTATCTGGACTCTTCCCTTAGTACAAATCAAAATTAATAATATATCAAGGCGAGACACAATAAGATCATTGTTTGTAGAGCAAACTGGTGGGTTTACCTTTGATAAACTGCTTGCTACAATCATTTCCGAAGTAAGGAATCATTGTTTCATCAATAGAGTGAAACTCTCTGAAAGGCATATATAATTGATATTTTTCTTTTAATTTTTTCATTAACATTCTGATTTTCGTGATTTTGTCAAAGGAATCAAACTTTGTATCGCAGAAATAAAGATATTTTTTAATTTCTTCAAATCTTTGCCTTCTCATAGAATCTGATATGAGTGAGTTTAAGCAATCTTGTTTTTTCCCAAATACATTCTTGTTCGAGGCAAAATAATATACACAGACATAATTAAAATTGGCATAAAACAAAGGATTTCTTCCATAGGCGTATTTAAAAAACTATATCTTTCAACAGCATTGAGATTAGTGAAGCCAATAATTGTGTCAATCCAATCCAAATTGAAAAAAAGAGAGAAAAATGTATAAGGAAGCAGAGGTAGATTATGAAAAAAAGGTCCATGAACTGAGAGAAATTCACCTTTCAAATTTTGATCCATATTCAAAATACCCCAAGAAACGGGCGACTTTTTTTATTGGATTTTAGAGGTTCTGGGGATTCATCATTATCATTATCGTCATGTTCATCCCAAATGACAACAATTCGAGAAGCAGCAAGTTGATTTGCTGTTAAATTATCAAAAGTGAAATTTTCCTCATCTCCAGAATCTTCGCCAGACACCAAAGAGCAAGTGTTTATTGGAGGTTCAATGTAAACGTCAGCATCAGCTATCCCTTCTTCGTCAATCAGATATTTTAAAACTAAAGAATATGAAACAAACATTGAAATCTAGGTAATCTTTTACTTAACGGTGACACCAAGCAAATTGTTTCCTTCTGTATTTATTGGCTAGTTCACATACGCATACTAGTGGTCTGCACGAGACAGATGCGGGTTATTCACGGCAACTTTTTTGAAGGTGGTGCGAGTTTTATCACTTTAACGCGGACAAACTGTGGGTTTTGCTCGCACGTTAGATTGACTCCATGTCAGCCTTTATGAAAATAGCGTATTTTTATTTTCTGTTACATAAAAAAATGGCATTGAGAAAAAATGTGTGGCGTGGAATCATAATTGAAATGTACTCTCTGTATATAAAAATTGCTATAGGTCAAAACTAATTTGAAAAAGGCCTTAATGAAGCCAGTTATTTCTTTAATATTTGGTAAATATGAATTTTCTAATGGAAATACCCTAAGTAGCGGTTTGATTCGGGTTTTAAAAAATTATACGAAATAGACCCCCCCCCCCCCCCATCACAATTTTTTATCGTGGGTGCGGGGGGTGCAAAATAAATAAAATGATTTTGGAGTGGGTGCGGTGGAGGTAAAAAATAATAAAATGCGAAGCAGGGCGCATGGGGATAATTTTTTTAAATCGGTGCAGGGCTTTAGTATATACGTGAACTAGCCAATAAATGCAGAAGAAATTTTTTGATTGACGTAACTCCAAAGAATGTGTAGCGTGGATTGATGTGGAATCAGATTACCGAAATCTATAGCATACCTGAGGTAATATAGTGAAAGCCGGGAATTCTCTTTAGGGGGAAACGATCAGACTCGCTCTACTCGGTTTTAGATACAATGTTATCTCTAATTACTGAATTTAATTATAACTATGCAGGACTAGACCAAAACTTTAGGGGAAAGAGAGATACAGGAAAACCCATTTGAGGAAAAACACCCTAGGAGACACCCCTATGGAAAAAACCTCTCGTAAAATCCACTAGCAAAAAACATTTCGAATTTTTCTTTTTTTTCATATCTTTATAAATGTTACCCTTAACTTTTTTACTGACTCAATACTGGAGCATTAGCGTTTTCGAATACAAAGATATTTAATGAATACCACTTTTCAAGATATGAAAGGTCAATAAAAAAATTTTAGTTTTAATTTGAAATAAAATATTTTCTAAATTAACATATGAGTATTTTTCGACCAGATTATCACCAAGGGTCTAAAAGGTTAAATTCCTAAGGATGTTTCTACCAAGACATTCTCCCATAAAGGAACTCCATAATCCCTTATGGTTAATAGGGGCAAACAATCCCAAACTTGCAAACGTACTAGATTCTAAATAAAAGATTTAGTCTAAGGTAGGCAAACGCATAATTCTAAAAATATAATAGCGCTTCCCAACACGCTACATGTAAAGATGCAGGAGTCCACGAAGAAAATTCAAAATTTTTTAATCAATTTATTATTCTTAGGCATTGAAAATATAGCAGTTAGAAAATTTTCCCACTGAAAGAGGAGTTGGAAAGGCAAAGAAATGGATAAAATGAGGCCTCAAAATTTCCCTAACCCAAAATTATTATCACAAAAATAAAATGCGATGCTTTAATAGATAATTTGAAAAAAGTAATCAGAATGAAATTATTGAATATAAAAAGTAGAATTCAACAAAATCTACACTCAATTTTTATATACTGTCAAAAAATGAAAAGAATAATGATTTAGCATCAAATCATCTTCAAAAAAAAAACTTTTGCTTTGCAAAGAGTGTAAGATCAAATATATAAATGATGCAAATGAAAGAAAGAATTCAACAAGAAAAAGGCTAAAGAATATACGAAGAAAAAACGCTTAAAGCATTTGATTGATCACTATTAGTTCTTTTCAAAGCGTGCATTATAAAAATTGGGCGGCTCTTCATTTTTTGTCGTCAAGTTACTCGCATGTATTCATCATGCATCACGACGTCATATGTGTAGCTATTTTTTTTTCTAAAACATCGATTATCAAAATGAGAATTCATCGAACATGTTCATCTAACATGGTTTCATTTGGCAGGATTAAAGAGATATTTGGAATAAAAAGTCTTCCGTATGTTTATTAGTGTGAAAACTGTTTATTTTTGCTTAGCGATGGTATATGATACGCTGGACATTAACCTGGTCCTCATGGTAAAAAAAAAGCGCATATGTAATACAGCCATGCTTACCTGGTGTTATTAAATGGCATTAAGTACAAATGAAATGACATTGTAAATGCATTATTGTACTTTAAAAAAACGGGTAAACTTGATCTCACTGAAAAAATAGTTATAAATTATGGATTAAGATATGGCATCGAAAAATGACTATATTGGACTCATCTTTTAACTATTGGGCTCGCTAGTTAAAAATAAGGCAGTGAGAAAGCATTACCTCGCTCTCTCTCTTGGAGAATGGGCGTTTTGCTGAAGGAACTTTTATGAAAGTAGGAATGGAAGAAGCGTCTATGGTGTGTTCCACACCGACGTTATGTGATGGATTCATGGGAGTAGACGCAAATTTACAGTTCTGAGCAAAGTCATTGAAACAAGTTGTGAGATTGAGCTTAAAGAAACATCAAATACTTGAAAATATACGTGGTATTGGCGCCTAGGAATAGTGTCTCTCGCAAATATTCAATGGCTCACACCATCCTCCCTCTACATTTAATAAATGTTTACATTTTAGCTTAAATTTTCGAGTTTCTGACAACATTCAAAGTGATTGATAAACTAAGTAAATTTTTCAAAATAAAATGTCATATCTTTTCTTTATTCTTTAAAATTTGTTTTACTAAAGACTGAAAATTAATTTAATTGACATATCAGTTATAGAAGGGAAATTGTCTCTCCTTAAATTATGTCGCCCATGCCAATACCTACCATTGTCCCATTTGGTCGGATATTGAAAAGTATCATTTATAATAGTTTTACAAAGTGGCCACTACAGAATTCTTGTGGCCTTTTGAATCGCTAAAATGGCTCGTTATAATTGAAATCATATGGGGGTGCATAAAAAAAGAACTTAGAACATTTTTTCATTCATTGTATTCAAAAATTCCAAAGACATTTTTGTATGCTTTTATAAATTCGTTTTAGAACAGTTTTTCATTTTTACACTTTTTTATATGACAGTTAAAAACTGAAGTTAGTGATCTACAGAGTAAACAGCTAAGATAAAATGACTTAAACAATATTATCAAGTGTGAATTTTATTAACCACAATAAAAAATACATTTAAAAATTAGGGTTGTTATATTCATGTATTGCATTTAACTTGATATCACTGCACCCTTCTCTTATGCAGTTCAATACCATGGGGGAGAGTCATCTCAAATTTTTGCCGAGACCTACCCTGGAGCCATATTCTTTTTTAGGTGAATCCAAATTCTGTTCAGATTAGGAGACTAAGTGGATGGAGTGGGAGTCGATATATAATAAAATTAACAAGTCCGTATTTTTAAGTGGAAATTTTTTTTAAATAATTGAAAAAAAGTTTCATTTTTTGAGCATATGGCGCTACCCTTTTTATTCAAATCCAAAAGAGTTGGGTTCAAATATTTTAAATTTTGAAGTATTCGCAAACAGTCCCACTTTTATAGCTACTTTTAGTCCATTATTTTCCTTTCGACTCTGCAAACTTATGATTTACAAAATTATCATAGATCTTAATTTTAAATTAGAAAATCATAAAACACTTCTCATCCAATAGGTTATGTAAAGATATTTAAATTAAAAAATTATCTAAAGAAAAAATATTTTGAATCACAAGTTTGTGAAAAAAAATTAAAGAATGGAAAAAGTCACTAGAGTTAAATTATGCTTTGCTTCAGGCGCTCCAAACAACCTTGAAATGATCTCAGGATCTTTGACGGGTTTTAGAGGATCGCAGACGTGACTTTGATACAAAAATTCCTTTTCATCCTCTTGCAATTCTTCCTTCACACTTTCTCTTTTCTCTTGTGAATCTTCATAGCAGTCTATGCAATTTCAGAAAAACAAGTCAATCAGCATTTCAGGGTAAACCAATAAGATCAAAACTCGCATAAAACTGAAATCCCGTATGAACATTTTTAATAAAATACTCCTATCTTCAATATATTTTGCTACTTACTTTTTCCATAAATTTAAAGTGTATGAACACACTTAGAAATGCCAACGGTCAACCTTTTTGCAACATATGACAGTTAGTGTTGAATTTTGCAATAGCGAATAACTATCCTCGACTGTTAATCAAGTTGATGTTATGGGCGTTAAAATTTTTATTTTTATGCAAATAGGATTATGTATTCATGTGAAGAAAAACACTTTCATCGAGTCTTTAGAAAAGACTCAATTCAGTTCAAGCTAAAATCGGTTAATTAGTGAATCACTTAGGGTGAAAAGACATGAGTGAAAAAAAGAGAATAGCATATGTCAATGAATGAATATTAATAGAATGTAATAGAGGGTGTGAGTATGTCCATGTAGTCTTTGAGGAGTCCTATTTGAAAAGCTTAGATATCCCAAATTGTTCGGAGGTATCCACGAGCTACATTGAAGAGTAAATATACAAGTATGAAATAGAAAAAATAATTATATTAATTTAAATACAAAAGAATAAGAAAATCTCTCTTCAAAACAAAAATTTCAGTGCTTATAGAAAAAAGCAAAACGTGATTTTGAAGCATCGGGCAATAAAAGAGTTTCATAACTTAATTTAGTCGTAATAAAAATTGTTTTAAATACTTTGAAAAAATGGCATTACGTTGAACATTGACAGACCGCAGCAGCAAGAGTTATGGCAGTGGACAGTTTAAAAGATGCTCTCATAGTTGAGATATCTAACCCCGCCATTTAAAAAATGGAAGCGCTAGTGATGATGTGTTTTACAAAAATTTTCAAAATATTTTGCAAATGAGGCAAACATTATGCAACGAATGACATTTAGATTTGATATATAAAAAAAGGAAGTAATAAATGGAAAACTTTTTAAGAATTACAGAATAGGAAAATTAATCCAAAGTTGATGAATATAATAAATCTCATTTCAGACACATTCCACTCTCCAAACCTTTCCTATTCCAGCGCTTAAAAATATAGCTCTGATAAAATAATAGTAGATAAATTAATAAGTAAAAAATGTAAATTAATTCCATTTTACCATTATCCAAGTTCTTTGCAGATTATATAACATATTTCCACACACGTTGTAATCAATTGTCTGTGTGTGCAGAAAATTTTCCTACTATTAACGATATAGTAGTAAGAAACCAAAGGGGGACCAGCTAGTAATTGGCATGTATACTCACTCACCAGGTAATTATATTTAGAGTTGTCTTTTCAAGATTTTTTCAATACAAATGGCCTGTACGTTGGACAAGTTAAAATGGATAAAATATTTTGTACATATTGTAACAAAGTTTGTGCAATGTTCGCATTACATAACAGGATAGTTTCCTATTATTTTGTTTGAAAGTAATTCGGGAATTGAAATAATATAGAATCAGAAGGTGTCCTACTTAGGGAGGAAATTTAGTTTCTTAAATTAAGTTTCATGGTAAATCTCAGTCAAAATTAATGAGGCAACGTTGAACACCCCATTTATATTATGCCTAATCAAGCAAGGAGAAAATTTATAATTAAAAGTTAACAAAGTGTTACTACGCCATCTATTATTATTATTTAAATGACATCAAAAGAAAATATATGCTAAGTGTAGAGTATATGAGAGGTTAAAAATTGTCTTCAAAGAATAAATGAAAAATCCAGCATCTTTGAGTAAACGTACACACTCAAGCTATTACTATGAGTACTCATTATATGCGCTTATCTACCGTGTTCAGCACCATGAGGTTTTGAAGGTATAAATAATCGATAGCAAAAAACGTATAAAAATTGTTTGCTGATGAATTTTGACGGGATGAATTTACACTTGGCCTAGAAAACTTTGAGTAGCACTGAATTCTATTAATTTACATCATCGTTTGGAATAAAAACACAAATTATTCGTATTGAAAAATGAAGTGCGAAAAGATGCGAAGTTTACAAAATTCAGAAATTTCTGGAGGAGTGATTAATTTAATAGAAGCTTCATTCTTTTCTGTACAAGGATTGTGGGTGTCTTCCTTTTGTGCAATTTTTTGATTTTGCAAATCTGTTAACATTTTGTGAAGTTCTGAGATCTGAGAATTTAGCAAATCTCTAAAGTATAAATTATTTTAAGCGATTAAAAAAATGAGTCTACGACAAAGACTAAAGGTAACTACTCCTGCGGTAGATTAACTATAGATTATTAATTATCTATCTATAAGTAGCTAGCGAAATAACTAATTTTAGGCTGATCTGATTTGATATCAAAATCTTAGTTACATCAGTATTGATGATAATTACCTACTCAAATTTGAGATACTATTTTCAAATTTTATAATTTTAACTAAAACTTAAATGATAAAAAGAAAAGAAAAAAAGGTTTTTTTGTAAAATAAAACATTATTAATCAGTTATTGATTTCATGTAATTACAATACTAAAAGCAATTGTTTTCGTTGTCTAGAATTTAGATGATAAGGCAAATCTGTTATTAACATCTTAATTATATTATTTAATAATCATAAGCTCAATTGCAAGCTTAAATACTAATTCTATAAGATATCGTTATTGGCGCTAGAAGTAGTTTACAAATTAGTGTACTTAAATGTCTAAATAAATCAATACCAGACATTTTCTGATTCAGGAGGGCCCGACTTTATCAAAAAAATCATGAGGCGATCTCCCCCTCGGGCACCTGGTTTATAAATATGTTGAAGCAGTATAAAGCATCTATATAATAGGTCTATAAAATTACAATATGAAAACAAAGTGATATTAGTACAAGGAAGAATTGTCATACTACAATGATTATGGATATAATCTTATATGCTAAAATATACAATAAGGTAAACTAGAGATGAAAATTCATCTGTAATTTCCCTGTTTTACTACAAGTTTTAACCGTCCCAAGTATTTCACCGGCCCCTATTACAGATAACGAGAAAAATGCTTCTTACCCAAGGCAAAAGGGGACAAGAACTCTGCTCGGGGAAAACCTAATTTCGGGGACTGCAGGACTCTGGGGTGTATGTTTTCTATTCTTACTATATGAATAATCCAAGGCTATAAACTGTTTAAAAGTGATTTCCTATGGACTACTCATTTAAAGTCTTTTATGTCCCCCATCACGCTTCATTATGATTATGCTTCTCCTTCTAGAACTAAGTTGAACACATATCTATGTAGAGTATTAGTATTTGAACAGCAGTGATGGCCTACGACGTTACGGTTCGAAAAGAACTTTCGCATTTGCAAATTTCCCTTTTTTTGGTACCGTAAAATCTTATCTGAAAAAGACGATATTCGAAACGCAATAAGGTAATGGAACATGATCAAAGAGATTTGTTTGATGTTTCGCTCTTACGAATGCTCCAATATTCTTTAGTAAAATCGTTGTCTAGAGTTGTCTAGAGGCGTGAGAATGGTTGATTGGATGCTGCATTCGATAACTTAAGATCTTGGGTTCGATCCTACATCGAGCCTGCTTTCCTCATAGTTCGATACAAGCGGTGCAATTGTGCCTTTTCGATGAAAACACCCTACGGTACCATTACCATTACCAAATCACTGCCTATTAATACTATCTTTTTAATTTATATTTTTAATATATAATTCATTTAACGAGACGATTTAAGGAAGTTAATCTGGAATAATATAGTGTGTTAAAGAAAATACAAAAACATCAAATTCGATATAAAATGTTTAATAACAAATTCATGTAAAATTAGATAAATTTGTCACTTATTTCGTATTTCAGATCAGAAAAATTCATAATTTCAAAATGCAATTTAAAATTCGAATAGTAAAAGCAATTTCACTACTTCCTTTTTTCTTGTAGATAAATTAATTTGCTAATCAATCTTTTATATACTTAGATTTTATATCATTGATATTATATATATATATTCAGTAACGTAGCCAAAAATTTATATTTGGAGGGGCCAAATGAGGCAGTAATATACTAGCTTTGTCCAAAATTTGCATATCAAACACTGTTTATTACAACTCTTCTCTTTGCGTTCAGGAGCTCCTTTCTCTACTGGTGTGCTTTTATTTCTTTGCTAGCGCTTTAGATTTTATCATGGTTAATACTTCTTATCTTCCTTTCTCGAGGAATTTATATTATAAATTTGCTTTCTTATTACAGGTAGAAGGTTCATCTTAATAAATTAAACAATTTGATCTTCGTTGTCAATTATAACAATAATTTTTCTATATTTTGATTTTATTTACTTTATATTGTTAGTATAAGCATATTGTCAAAAATTAATTCATAATTTCAATTTTTTAATATATGATATTCTTTATCGATTATATTACATGAGTTAGTGATGAGCAAATAAATCACAAAACCTTATTGACTGGAATATGATATCACGCAAGTAACGAACATACCAAAGATGTAATCCGTACCGAACTTCGATATTTTTCGTAGCATAGTGTGTTTGAATCCTATTTTTTACAGAAAAGCTATCGTATCGCGTTCCGTAATTTCGAAACGTAACATACCGAATGCCACAACTGGCTGTAAGTAAAAGTAAAAACGTGTTACTGCATTGCTAACCCAGAAATACATAGTCAGGAGGGGATTATACGCGAGGTTTCGAAATAAGTGAGCTTGGACCAGAGAATCTAATTAGTAGTATTGGAGTGTTTGCTTTAAGCGATTCCAGGGTATTTCATTTGGAAAATATTTTGATGAAAAATTTGTAAGTGTGCTTACTCAAATAGGGAAATAACACATCATTTTAAATATCTGCAAACTTGGTAATAATAAATAACATTTTTTAATTTTTCTTTTAACCCATTGAGCAACAGCGTAACACGCGTCTCATAAGAAATGGGAATCCTTTGCTTTAAATATCTAAAATTACATTGAAAAAGGAAGCAGGTGATTTGTCTTAAAAATTTGTATACTGAAAGGATAAATTGTTTTATTGTCGATATTACATTACGCAAAATATCCTCACTCGAGCTTCAAATTAATCTCAAGTTGGCTATTAAATAAAATGTCAGCAAAATCAAACAAGAATACTGTCAAAAAACATTAATTTAAAATACAATCAAAATGTGAACGCTTGAAATTATGCAAAACGAGATATTACTTTTATCAACAAAATTACAAACTTGGTAAACGAAAAAATTGCAAATTTTATTAAAGTAATTTAAAATAGATATAAAAATATTCTGATTAGTTTTGAGAGAAGACGGAACATAATTCACATGCATGAGGCCATTATCAAAGGTGATTTTCAAATATAAAAAAAAACAAAATATTTTTTTACTAAAATCAGCCCTCAATAATATTACTTCATCTAAGTTGCAGTCGATAGATAACAGGATAAAATATAATTCTTGGTTTTACGCAAAAAATACTTTAAAAATAATTTGAGAGGTAGTAAGAAAATAGCTTAGATTTTGTTTTAGATTTGAAAAAAATTTTTAGATAAAAAGGACAACAAAACTAAAATTTAATGAAAAAAGAACACATGTGAAGAGGCATTCATATTTCGTTTAACACGAAATTTTTTACGATTAATTTAGCGTATCCTTGAGGCGTTTTGAACATTTTGCAATACTCTCTAAAATTATTATTTGTAGTAAGCAAGCGTTGCCAAAACTTAAAGCCTAACATCGAAAGACCTTATCATCTTTAAGCTGTCGTAATTATGGAGATAGTACACCCTAGAATCGAAAAGAAAACATTAAAGATTAAAATTAAATTACACTTGGGATTTGAGAGAAAGAATTTCTTCATCTTTTTCCTTCAAAAGATTATTCATTTGGGCAAATTGATCTAAATTTGGGAAAAAGGTAAAAAAAAAGATCGATGCAAAAAGTTGATGTTGGAAAAGTAAACAGTTTCAGAAATACTGCACTTAATGCGGCTTTTTAGATAGTGTGCGAACTTTGCTATCGTAACCAGGGTTTTGGAGTCGGTAAAACCAAAAAAGTTACTCCTGTGTGAGGCTCCGAGAAATGATTTGATATAATTATTCTAAATTAATTTATTATGTTTTTATTGTTTAATACAAAGTTTGATATTCGTATTTCTTTCCAATTATATTGCCTACCAATAAATTCTAAAGAGTTATTATGACCCAAAAAATAAGTTTGGAATTGGAAAATAGTAAATCACACTAATCCAATTTACTTTCGTAGAGTCAAAACATAAAAATAGGAGTCAGAATTTTACTTCTATCTGATGTTTATTTATATATACATAAATTTTGCTTAGATAAAAAAATGTATATCTTGTTTAAATTTGTATAGATTTGTTCCATGAATACACTAAGCCACAAATGATTTTTTTATCTGTTCTTGGTCCAAAAAATTCTTAATTTATCGACTAATGTATTGCTTTTTATTTGGATAATACGAAACCCTTGAAAACAAGCCTCTTCTAGAAAAATTATAAATCTAGTTTTTCACAGTATGAGTTTTCATACGTTGGTTATGTACTAAGGAATCTTACAACGAACTTCTCAAAAGTTGAGAAAAAAATTGGCAAAGCCGGAGCCAGACATCGTAATATTTTTACTCCGGGGGAGGAGCTGGAGCCATAGGATTTTTCTGTCTGCAAAATCCTGGATATTCGGAATTTGAGTAACACTTTTCCCCAAAGTTGTTTGAAAAGGATTTAATAGGGGGCTGGACTACAAGAAAGTGTATGCATTTGTATATCTGGATGTAGACATTTTTGCTAATCATTTATATTTTTCAATTTCACTTTTCGTAAGTATACGCATAATAACATTCATTAGGGCTGAAGAGATCACATCTAGCTTGAGGAATCAGAGTCGCTACCCCTGACATTTAATAAGAAGTAGGAAAAAGCGGGAATACCCCTTTAAATTTTATATTTTAAAATTCCCATTTTTACACAGATTTGTACGCATTAATAAAATGAATTTAGAAACTAAATAAACGTCAATGATTTTTTCATTTACAATTTTTTTGTTTTATTTGTTAAAATTAAAGTATACACTCGCACATTTGAACGAATAATAATTAATAAGCTAATTGTAAGGCGTTGCATCATACACGAGACTCGAGATACAAACTTTGAGGTTTAAAATGCTTAAAACTGTTATTTTTAATTGTGTACATAATAAAGTATAGGAAGTTTACAGAGGAAAACTATATTTTATTGAATGAAAACGTTCCATAAAGTTGATTCATTGCCAATATCATGATTGGATAATTCTTTAGACATTTTCAGGAAAAAACGAGATAAATCATGTTATTGCTGGTACACAGAGAACAAAGCTGCAAGAATGATACTTATACACCTTTACATTAACAAGGGGAAAGAAATTAAAAATTTAATTATTTGTACTTAGTAATAAATAATTAACAAAATAAAAGTAATTAAAGTAAGGACTCAACTCATGTAAGTAAAACTAGTGTGTCTTAAATGCGCATTTGTATCAAATGGACAAGGGCGTCGGCAAAGGGGCGGTGACCGCCACCCCAATAATTTTATAATTTTTTTTTATAAAAATGATTTTTTTACAGAGATATCTTGAACAATTTAATATATTTTTTTTTATTGTCACACATATTTATTTGTTTCAATTCCAAACATGTCCGCATTTACAATTATTAATCAACCTACAAATTTTAAATTTCCCAAACGTTCTTTTGGCAAGAAGAATCCAGAGCTGCGTTCTTTCAACTCTACTTGGTTTAAGCAATACGCATGGTTACATTATAACGAGGTAATCTTATAATAAAATTAAAAAAAAATTTTTTTATTATTTTTTAAATTAATATTTTAAAAGAATACAATTTTTAGTGTATTAAAATTTAATGGTAAATACTTTAAAAAATAAAAGTATTTAGATTATTAGTTATTTTTAGAAAAAAGATGTAGCTTTCTGTTTTACCTGTATGATTACTGCAAAAGAAAGCAAGATTTCCAACTCTAATGAGAGTAGTTTTATTTCTACTGGATTCAGTAATTGGAAAGATGCAACTTCCAAATTCCGAAAACAACAAGATTCCGACTGCCATAAAGAAGCTATTGAGAGAAATGTGATACTACCACGAGAAACAAAAGACATTGGTGAACTTCTCTCAGCCGTTCACTCAGAGGAGAAAAAGCAGCTGATAACCATTTTACGTACCATCAGATTTCTTGAATTTACATCAGCAGCTATTCAGAATGAGATGGTACAAGTTATGGCTTTAAAAATATTGCATGACGTTGTTTCTAAAATCAGGAATAACAGCTATTTCTCCATCATAGTAGATGAGACAACAGATGAATCTAGCCGTGAGCAAGTTGTCATTGTTATCCGTCATGTTGATAATAATCTGGATGTGCACGAAGAGTTTATCGGGCTGTGTATGGTACCATCTATCGACGCTGCAACACTTACTAACGTCATTCTGGATGCATTGGTGAGGATGAACATCCCCTTGAGTAAGTGCCGTGGACAGTGCTATGATGGAGACAACATGTCTGGAGCTAAAAAGGGTGTGGCCGCTAACATCACCAACAAAGAGACTAGGGCTATTTTCACGCACTGTTATGGACATGCGCTTAACTTGGCCGTCAATGATACAGTTAAAAAATCGAAGGTCATGCGTGATACCTTAGATACTGTATTTGAAATGTCCAAACTTATTAAGTATTCTCTTCAGAGGGATACCAGATTCGAACAACTAAAGCGTGAGATGGCACCTGATACGCCTGGATTTCGCGTGCTATGCCCTACTCGATGGACTGTTAGAACTGCCAGTTTGAACAGTGTTCAGGAAAACTACTTTGTTTTTCAGTTTTTGTGGGAGACCTGCTATGATTGCACAAAAGATCTTGGGCGTGAAAAGCCAAATGCAAAGTTTTGACTTTTTCTTTGGAGTCTTGGATATGAGATTCTCTGTCACACAGACAATCTAAGCCGAACACTACAGAAAAAAGATATATCAGCTGCTGAGGGTCAACACTTGACAGAACTTTCGCTGAGATCACTATGTAAATTGGTGGAAAAGTCCTTTAATTCATTCTGGGATTTACTTAATAGTAAACTTGATGAGCTAGATGTTTGTAAGCCGACATTGCCACGACGAAGAAAAATGCCTATGCGATTCGAAACCGGAAAAGCTTCTCCAGAATTTGGCGTATCAGAGAAAGACTATTATAGACAGCACTATTTCGAAGCTCTGGATCTTGTGGTGAACTGTGTAAAAGATCGTTTTAATCAACCGGGCTATCAAGTGTATCGGCATCTAGAAGACGTTATTTTGAAATCTGTACGCGGCGACAATACATACAAAGAAGATTTGCACTTTGTCTTAAAGATCTATGGAGATGATCTGGACAAGACTTCTCTTTTTTCACAACTGGATTCATTTGCAACCTTCGCACAAAACAGCTTAAATGATTTATCAACTGTGTCCATTTCCTTTTTGGTAACTTTAGTGACTCAGATGTCTCCAACTTCCAGATGCATATTCTCTGAGATTGTAGATTTACTGCGACTTATTTTAGTAATGCCAGCCACTAATGCCACAAGTGAAAGAACATTTTCTGCTTTGCGTCGAATAAAGACATATCTTCGTACTACAATGTCCCAATAAAGGCTGAATCATATGATGATCCTGCACACGCACAGAGAGGCTACAGATGCCTTAAATATTTTTGAAGTTGCAAATGACTTTGTATCAGCACGAGATGGGCGTGCATTCATTTTTGGACGCTTTTAAATTATTTTAATTTAACTTTTAACTAAATACATTGTTTCATTTACATATTTTTCAAATAAATCTGATATTTGTAAAATTATTTAAGTAAAAATACGTCAGTTACCCCTCAACATTTTTTTACGATGCAGCTCGCCTCCCCAATGTTATATACTTGCCAACGCCCCTGATGGAGTCGCAAGATAATTGTCACGCGAATGCTCCGACTCAATGGCGGCGTGGTTGAGGCGAATGAATTCACAAGTTTCATTTAACTCGCATTAGAAGAAATAAATGCAAAGAGTGTTATATATGTTGTTCACCTTGCGATTTGGCGCGTTCATTGATAGCATCTATTTCCTTTTGAATGTCGTGAATCGGCTCCACTTCAAAGTCTTTGGCAGTATTCAAGATTTTCATCTCTTTTCCCTTGAAGCGCACTTCTTTTGAAAAATTGAGCCAAACCTGCGCCACTTTGTTGGCAATCTTTTTCTTGATCATGTGCCCATAAATTGATCCTTCCTTACCCCAGTCCTGCTTCTTCAAGAGGTAAATCTACAGAAGGAGAAAGAGAGAGATACAAATATCGCGCAGATGGATTAAAGCAGTAGCTCTCAACGAGGGGGAATCCCCTCTGGGGAGAAATTAAGAAATTCAAGGAAAAAGTTGAAACTACCGCCAAGTAAGAAATTTGGATTTTTTAGGTATTATATTATGATTATTTTGAATGTAAGTTTTGAAGAAAAAAAAATCAAGTGCAATTTGTGGCAGATAATTTGAAAAGCGAGTAGAGGAATTCAATTTTGACAAATGATCAAAGGGGTCTCTGGGAGTAAAAAGGGTCGAGAACCACAATAGCGAAGGCCTTATTTAATCGTAATTAAAATTCGTTTCAATAAAGAAAGAAAAATTCTAGCATTACTACCGAAGGAAAAAAGAAATCATGAAAACAAAAACATTATATTTATTATCTAGAGAAGAAAAGCCTATTATATAAACATAATTATAGGAACAAAGAAACATGGTATAAAATTCAAAAGAAAACATTCTTCACTTTATAAATGTTATGTTAATGCTCGAATGCTCTTTTGCATATTCTCTCTACATCGTTTTTGGGGTGTGTATCATTCGAAAAATAGAAATTGGTCATGAGGGCAATCGAAGAGCTATAAAAATTTCCTTACTAAAATCCAAATAAGTTAGTAAAGTTAAAATAAACTCTCAGTTAGTTAGTAACGTTAGTTTAGGGGTGGGCAACTACGGCTCCAAAGTACACATTTTCGTCATTGAGAAGGTTCATTTAGAATTAACACTTCTCCACATTTATCCCACCCAAGTATTTGAATCTTGAAGTGCTGCATCATTCTCATTAGCATTATTTATTATTTCTGTAACAGAAAAATTACTCAGTTACTTATGTTCTTTTTTTTGTGAAATAAATGTCTTTTAGGTGAAGTTTTTGCACTTAAAGATCAATTTTAATAAAAATTAATTTTTTCTTTTAATTCTATATATAACTCTTTTTCTTTTAACGTTCTAAAAAATGTCTTTGAAAAATGTGCTTTTTTAGATGCGGTCCTTCGAAAAATCGGATTTTCTAAATGCGGCTCTTACACTGAAAAGTTTGCCCACCCTTAGAATATAACTGAAGGAAGATGATTTTTGGATGAAACATTGGTGTCCAATTGAGGGCTTAAAGATTTTTCGAAGGGCCACATCTAATTTTCAAAGACATTTGAGTAATGTTACAGAAATAATAAATAATGTCGATGAGAATGATGCAGCACTTCAAGATTCAAATACTTGGGTGGGATAAATGTGGAGAAGTGTTCGGAAAATTCTAAATGAACATTCTCAATGATGAAAATGGGTATGTACTTTGGGGCCGCAAATTATGCACTGGCGGGCCGCATGCGGCGCACGGGCCGTAGTTTGCCCACCCCTATATTAAACACATTGAAAAAGATGAGCAGATGATTCGTTTTCAAAAAATTATGGCTTATTTGATAACCACCATTTTAAGACAAATTATCTGCCTTCTTTTTCAATCGAATTTTATATATTTAAAACAAACTATTTTCCTTCCTTGGGACACTGGTGTTACATTGGTCCTGGAAGGGTTAGCGTAATTTTATGTCAAGTTACTTAATATTGTCTACTATTTCTTTAGGAGTGTCAATGAGCAAAGGGGGTAGAGAGGAAAGATTTGAAGTCAATATATTTATAATGAGATATTCATTTATAGTGAATCACGTTCAGGAACCGTATTGAAAAGAAGTAAAAATTTATTCCGTTTATCAATCGTTCTTCTGTCAACCTTGATAATATTTTTGAATAGCTACAAGTACAAGTAATAGAAAGGAAATGTGATATAGCTCAAAAAAAGTTTCCTAAGGTAGATATAAAAACAGTTTATCAAAAATATACGATATTTAATATTTTTTTCGTACAAAATATTCTATTTGGTATCCCACGGGTAAACATATATGAAGACACTTTTTTCATAAATGAACATTATTGACTCAAAATTAGCCAAGAAAAACTGATACCAGAATTTGAAGAATAAAAAATTTATTCACTATAGATTTACCTATCAAAAATTCAGTGATGGCGGAAAAATTTTAGCCAAATTCTTATGATTGAGTAATGTCCTTTTTACAGTTACAAAGTTAGAAAACAGCAACTGGCCAACATCCCATTGTCAATTTAAAGTGGCGGAGATGATTTCCTAATTTGACTCATTTGATCCCCGAAAAAGCAGACAAGATTAAGTAATTTGAAATAAAAGTACCTTAAAAGAAAGAAATCGTCGGTGTCAGTTAAAACCTAAGTTAGGGTTAAATGCGTTACCGGAGTTTTGAATCAAATTAGTCAATGTCGTCAGTTTTTTCTGCAATCAAATGAGTTAAAGAATCTTTAGAAATTTAGTATTGTCAATATTCAATTATATAATTATAATGCCTTAAATTAAACTTTGCATCAATTCGTTTAGAAAGAAGTTCATTTCATTTAAACATTTCAAAATTTAAGCATAAAATATCTAGACTTATCTAAAAAGAATGTTACCTAATGAAAAATGATATCATAGAAACTTTCTAGTTCTAATCTGTTTGATTATTGTTCTTTCAAGTTTCGCGAAAAGAATGAAGATTAATGAGGATATATCAAAAGATAAAATTACTTCTAGAAGTCTTGAATCTTTACAGTACTTCGCCAAGTCAATCTGAGCGATGCAAGAATCAATCATAGAATTTAAGATTTTCTCATTTTTGAAACCGTTAGCAAAGAAAATATACCTTAATCACAAAAATATTTTAACATGAAGTGTTTACATCACAGCATACACAATTTGCACCACTAGAGTCGAACTATAAATAGTTAAGATAGGATTCGAACCAGGGGCGCACATTCGGGGGGACGAAAATGACCCCCTAATAATTTTCTATAAGTAAGAGTTGCTGCTTGTTTATAAAACATGTATGATGATCGCATAGAAGGAATGCAGACTTTCGAATCAATCAAACATCATGCCAAGCTGCTTTGAAATTCCTATCGAACATATTTTACAGACGATGCGTGAGAGCTATATAATATAATAATCCATTGCTTCATTCAATATGCACACAGGTCACAGAGCAAACACATGTTGATGATCCACTAGATTTTCTCATCTTCTGTCACAGTGATTATATTTCTCTTTCTGTCTCCTCTGTTTTTCTCTTCGGCTTTCTCTGCTAAAACTCAATCATTCACTCAAGCCCTCTTCTCTTGTTAAGCTCTCCTATCTCATTCAGCTATATTCTCTCCAGTAACGTAGCTAGGCTGGGGCATGAGGGGCCGTGCCCACACTCTGTACCGCATGGTGCCCCCATGCATCTTATGCGATATCAGTTTTTGAAAATTTCTACAATGAAAGGATCAAGAAAGTATAAATAATGTTGCGCAAGTTTTTTGTTTTTAAATTATGCCCCTTCTATCAACTTTTATTTGGCTACACCACTGCTTCTGTCTAATTTGCATTTAGAGTTAAATTAAAATAGTTTTCAATCGTTACAATTTTATATCAATGAATATTGTTAGACTCGCATTAAGAATTTTTTTCAACAAAGGTCATTTAATCTTTATCACTACGTTTGTTACATTTGAAAACTTTTATTTTTTCGAGTCAAGAAATTTTTTTAATAGCTATTTGGGAATGAATATTTTGACTAGCTATTCGGGTTAAAAGCAAGAATACTCTATTTGCTTAATATTTGAGCAGAGATATCTTTTATAATGTTCGATTGTTAAATTTTATAAGTAACACTGTACATAATCAAATACCTTTTTTAAAGAAAATTTGTTGATTATTATAGTAAAAATATAATATCGAAACAAAACGTTTCAGTTGTTAAAAATGTACTTGATCTATTATTTATGACAGCTGTCAGAATTTTATTTGTAGACAAATATTCAAAAAAACGCAATGGTTTTCTTTTCTCGTATACTTTGATTTATGTTAGTTTGGTCCTCGGACATTTCGCCCCATTATTTTCATAAGACAGTTCGTCCCATGGACAATTCGCCCCATTATTTTCATAAGACATTTTGTTTCATGGACAATTCGCCCCGTTATTTTCATAAGACATTTTGTCTCATGGACAATTCTAAAAAATTAAGAGATAAAATGAATAATTTGAAATAATTTAATAGAGATAAAATAAACAAGAATATAAAATTTTTTAATAATTTTACACATATAATAAGCAAAGATGGATGAAACAAATAGCCTATGAGACAATTTGTCCAGGGGGCAAATTATCTATGGGGCGAAATTTCTGTCGACCGTTATTTAAATAATTTTTTAATTATAAGGGCTAGCTACTTAAACGTTGGCTTTTCCTGCTTGTAAAAACTTGAAAATATCAAATAAACTCTCATTCTTTGTGCCTAAATTATTCTGAGAACAGACGGTTCCATTTTAAAATAGTGAAAATTGCTTTATTAGTTTATTTTGTTTCCTTTCTCTCTTATGTTAATTATGTAGCAAATTTTTCAATTTTGTGTAAAAGGTAAGGTGTAGCGGGTGTATTTTCATTGACAGGGCACTGCTGTACCGCTTATGTCAAACTATGAACAAATTGGTATCGATGAGGAGTCGAATCCTGAGGCTTCCGTGCTGAGTACATCATCTCAACCAACCTGTCATGCCACCCATAGAGTATGCTGTAGGGGATACGTCAAATTAGTTTTCAAAAAACTAGAGGTGCACCGGATAGCTCAATTTACAATCCGGCCGGATACCGGATAAATATAGTAGATCTAAATATCCGACCCGATAATATGCAGGATATTGGTAACTGCGGAGACATGTCTTCTTTCAACTGTAATTCCCAATGTAAGCACTCTTGAAAGATACTCTGAAAAGGCCACTGATAAGGAAGGTATCAAAGAAACTAAACAGAGACTCTTGACTTCTCTTCGTAGTAGATTTTTCAATGATTCGGATTCAGGTCTCAACATCATGACGAACACGATATATGTTCTGCCAACAATACTTGATCCACGATTAAAGCCCAATTTCTTAAAGACAAAACATTTGGGAAAACATTAGCTTCCAAAGAGCTACTTTCAAATCACAACGTTGCTAGTAGGAAAATGGAGACGGAAACTCTTGATGGAGCTGCTCGCCCTGACTCTCCAAGCATAATGTTACTTAAGGACGAAAGCAAAGTTGATTTCATGGCTTGCTTCCAAGAAATTGTGCAAACCAATGAAAATTCAAACACAATAAAAAATATGTCGAAAGATGATATTGAAGATGAGGCAGCCAGAGAGTTGGAAGTCTATCTCCGCACTCCATTCTTGGAAAGAAAAAATGTCCCCTGCAATATTGGAGGCAGGAAGAAAAATTTTCTTTGCTAAAGCATCTAACAGCCAAACACTTATGCACACCTGTTTCATCAGTGTACTCAGAGAGACTCTTTTCCGAATATGGAAACATTTTTGAAGAAAAAAGAACCAAACTTTTTGCTGAATAAGGAAAAATGCTTTTATTCGTTCATCACAATGCAAGAAATTTTTTGACATGTCTTATTTGTTAGTTAATTCTTTGAAATACACTCAAATTGTGAACTTTTTGTGATTTTTTAAAAGTAAACATTTAATGATAATTTGTTTGTAACTATCCGGTTTATCCTGCCGTATATAAGAATTATTCGGCGTTCATGCCGAATATCAAATAATTGTCGCTATCCGGCGAAATATCCGGTCGGATAGACTATCCGGTGCACCCCTACAAAAAACTTAAGTTATGCTGTACAACTTTTTCTGATAGACTTTTTTTTCCTTAAAAGTTATTATAAAAGGCAAATCATTGCAAAATGTTAACAGTTATTTTACTTTTTGTAGATTTTTGTAGCTTGTATCAATTTAGCTTTTAAACTATTTTTGAATGATGCTGAGTAAAATGAAATAATGCAATCTTAATTTTTTGTTTTATTTCTGTTTGCACAATTATAACTTCGTTTTATACCCTTGCGCCTGAATCAATCTCATTTTTTCATATAAACATCGCAGGGTGTCTCTAGTAGACTCTTTGCCTTTAGACTACATTCACTCATATAAAACTACCCAACCTTCAGTTATTTGTTTTCTCTATGAATCAAATATCCTTTCATCAATTCATGTAATGTGCCTTGTAGACTACTTCATTTTTCAAATGAAAAGCCTATTATCCCCCTAACAATTTTGGATTTTTTTAAACTAGTGTATATTCGATATGCAAATTTAATTAAAATATTTTCGCTGGAAGTATAGTATTTAAATTGACTAATTTTGTAAAAAAAATATAAAGTAGTCTTATAAATTTAGGATTGCGCTGAATACACTCTATTTTAAAGGATTGCTTGAATATTTGGTCTCCCGTGGTATTTCCAGACCACTAATTTTGAAAATTGCAAAAAAAAATTTCGCCCCCATTAATTTTGAGGATGTGCGCCCCTGACTATATTCCATTACATGAATAAGGAATGTAGATCACTAATGATTTTAAAATTAAGAATTAATGCTTAGCAGATCCTACTTTTTCTCTTTTTATAAAACCAGCGCAAAAGGCTGCATTAAAAAGAAATTTATTTTACAAATCTGTCTCCTTTTTCAAACATCATGTTCAACACTCAATCCTACTGATATTTCCTTATACAGCAGTTGCATAAACTATATAAGAATACATCCTTTTCAAAAAATTTACAATCCCTAAATTTAGTACTACAAAGGAAAGTAAATATCTATTGAAGCTGAACAAAATGAATTTCATCATAAAGTAGTAAATTTTTTGAAAGACAAAATAAATGTTTTAGCTTGACTTATACACAACGCACATTCGCCCACAGCTGAAGAAGTTAGTTATTTTGAACTGTTATTACAATTTTAATAATCTATCTCTTAAAAATTCTAATAAAATGATATTTAAAAATAAATTGAAAACGTTGAGTAAATCTTTTATTTAACAAAATACCAGCAATAATATTTCGGTCACTATGACCTTCTTCAGATAAATATGACATAAAATGAAAGCATGGGGTGTCTTACTTGCTGAGTGTTGAGAGGGATAATTGGTGCTGATCGTAAAGAGATTACTTTAGGTTAATCACATATATAGTATGTATATTTACAGTGTTATAATGAAGATGTCTTGATAAATTGGTGTGAATGATATTAACTTTAGGTTCATGAAAAAAATGTGAAAAAAATGTCAATCATTCTACCTTAAATCTCTTTACGATCAGCACCAATAATCCCTCTCAACACTCAGCAAGCAAGACACTCCACGCTTTCATTTTATGTCATATATATCTGAAGAAGGTCATAGTGACCGAAATATTATTGCTGGTATTTTGTTAAATAAAAGATTTACTCAACGTTTTCCATTTATTTTCTTTACAACTTTTATTTATTTATGAAGACTCAGCGCCATTTTATCTACAAAATGATATTTTGATTTAAAAAAAGTAAAAATAAGTTAACGTTTCCAAAATTTAAAAGGAATTATTTTCAGAAGTTCAGTGATTATTATTTTCGATTAAAATCTAAAACAACATGATGTTTTAACCCTTGCTTTACCAGTAACATCCATTTATAAAATAAGGCTCGAAAAAGCTGTCAAGAAGAAGAGGGGATGAGAAATATCAAATATGAGAGAGAGTTGAATGCAAAATCACTTACTTATGCCAAAGATTGACAGGATCTTCTCCATTATACTTTTGAATAGCGGTTTTAAAGGCTGTGCTTATTTCTTCAATATAATCCATCCTTCCCTTTAAATATGAAAACGAAATCAAAAAATGAAATTAATATACGTATTTAAAAAAACTTTATAAAACCAGCAAACCTGTTCAAAGATGTCCTCAAAAATGTTCAAGAACAAAAATCTTACATTCTATAAAAAAAAATGATCAATATGAAAAACAAAAGATTAAAAAAACTGAAATTTTAATGCTAAAAAATACGAGAAAATCGATTATATTTGAAGCGACATCTTTCCAAGATCATTTTTGGAACTATAAAAATACTGAATATCAAGTAGGCATTTTTTTTCTCAAATGTCAGAAGAAAAGGCATAATTAAATTTAAGATTATTTTATATTCCTGAACAAAAAGAAACTCGGTATACAGGATTCTAATCCAAAATGTGATTTTTATCATTTTATATTTCATTGTATGACAATCGATAATATCACGAAAATTCTCAAAAGAAAGAGAGGTTGGTTTGCAAAAAAAACGTACGAGTTACTCAATAAAGAATCTACGCAGATTTTAAGAAAATTTGTTCTAAAGAATTTGTTCACAAACTTATAAAGTATTAGGGATATATGGTGTCAAATTTTTAAAAAAGCAATACTGATTATATTTCACTTTGAAATTATAAATTCCCAAGAAATTTTGTTTAAAAATATTGAAATAAAGTAAAGGCACAGTTGTCGGGTTCCAACGAAAGGGCATAATTTGATCTATTTATTCAAACTATGAAGGATGATTTTATATTTTTCAATTTGAACCCAAGACACTCATGTGGTGCCTCATATTATTAATATATAACTAAAGACATTTCACAAAATAGCAAAATAAAAACAAATATTAAGCGAAATTTAAAATAATTTAAACTAAAGGTCAATTGTGGTAAAAAAACAAAAATTATTTATTTTACACTTAAATTTTGCAATCCTTTGTTCATCGAAAACGCAACTACGATTAAGAAATAGTGACTAGGCCACAAGATGCATCAAAAAATTTTTATGCATTAAAGTAAAGTATCAGATCCTTTCTTCTTGATAGATGATCTGAAACGTTATTTCAATTCAAAAAAAGTTATTTGACATTAAGGTTTAATAAGTAGTTGAAGAAAGTTCGTTTATTACGATACAACAAACTTTTGATATAAGAAACTAGTACACATTCAGCACTAAAGACTTCCACTATTCAAAGACATGATTAAAAAGAATTTTACATTAATTTTTTCTATTCTTCATTGATTATGCTTATTATTGATCATGGTTTTATTATTTTATTAGTATCCAGTTTGCTAAGTTACACAGTTTATCATGATTTATGTCTTGTATGCGTCATAACATAGGTATCACCTATAAGTCTTTCTTCATGTCAACTATTTCAAATATACATTGTGATATTTCAATGGTGTCTTAATTTCGCTTCAAGTTTTTACCATTACTTGCCTTTATAAATTTTAAAGATGGATGAGTGAAAAAAAGGGAGACAACTCTTTTTAATTTTAGGTTAACTAAATAAGTACAACTTAATGATAATCTCTACCTATTTTCTGGTGGAAAATATTTCGAGCCAAATTCTGCAGCCTTGATTAAGTGCAATAATTGTAAAAATAAAGGGAACAAGGAGAATAAGAAAATTAAGAAGCCTATATGAAACTTTTATTACTTGAATTTTTCAGTTACTTATAAATAAAAGGAGTGTACTGCAATTTTATAAATTTGGCCAAATGTGAGTAATTGATTGCCGACGGAAAATAATATTAATCAAGGGTATGATTGAAAAGCATTTACTAGTTAACTATTTTGAAAGAGAAGAGTTTATTTAAAATAATTAAGAAAAATATTTAATACTTAAAAAACACGACTTTCACTAAAATTTTTTATTAAATACCGATTCCCAATCAGACTCCTATCCCTTCAACATATATTTCTGCATAGTTTATAAAAAAAAGATTAGAAACTTCAAGGAATTACATTAAGAAAATTTTACATATGCATGACATGTATTTAAGTTTAAAAACTAAACAAGATATCAGAAAAAATGATAAATTAATATAGAATTCATTTTTTCTTTTTTACTTAAATTTCTTAAATCTTAATATATTGAAATTTCAAATGCTTCATCTAATTAGTTTGTTTTTTGTATGAAAATAAATACTAAATTTTTCTAAAACTCTATATGCATTTAGATACATACATAAATAAAGAAATATATTAAATATATATAACTTTAAAAAATTATTTATAAATACCTTTGTATTATATTCAAATTAAATAAAACCACCAAAATTAATTGGATGAAAAACTAAAGAAAAATGAAAAAAAACTTCTTTAGATAGAACTTCTTTTCGAGAAAACGTTCAAAGACCTATTAGAAAATTGTAAATATATAGGTTTAATATTTTTTCATTGAAATATTTTATAATTTTACTTAAAATCTAAGGATTTTAATAATTATAATTAATAATGTAGAAGGATTAATAAATTCATTGTAAATGCTATAGTTTTTCAGACAAAATTTCGTTATTTATTCAATTTGCTAACACCAATCTGAACAATTTCAATGAAAAATTTCATTGAATCATCCAGTGAAATATATCGGTCGTATATTTAGTTCCAATTAATGTTTTTAAAAAATTAACAGAAAAAATATCTAAAAGATTTTGGGTTCTCTATATAGCTAGCCAAGCGACAATCAATTAAAGAAATGCAGTTTAATCCAAGTTGGTAGATGAATCCATATACATCGGTAAGTCAAAGGGATAAAGACAAAACTGCATTCATCAGATGTTAACATAACTTTATTATCGAAAAAAAGCCTATGAAAATATTCGCATCATTTTTTATAGAAAAGAAATAAAATTTAACCGTGGACAAACATGTTCTCTTTCCAAAAATTATCGAGCATGTTCTCGAAAATATTTTATATAAAAATGGGATAAAAATTGATGATAATTTTGAGATTTCAGAGAAATTTAACAAATATATTACATCTTTGCCTACATCACACTCATTATCTTAGACTGCTTTCAGTGAGTCTCTCCACCAAAATTCTCATAATGAAATATTTTCCTTTAAACTTACAAATCCTTGTCAAATTTTCTCCATTATCGAGGCGATGAAGAACAATAGCTGCGAAGATATATTTAGTATTTCTATTAATCATATTAAATTTAATCATCTCGTCTGCTATCAAATTGCGGAAGGCATAAATCTCTCTATTTCTACAGGAATATTTTCAAAGGACCTCAAAGTCCACAAGGTAGTTCCTGTTTTGAAAAAAAACAATGATTCTGAAAATAATCAAATTATGGACCTATTTCTTTAATTCTCATATTATTAAAATTTTTAAAAAGTTTCTATTTCTTAACTCAACGAATACTTCGTAAAACAGAACAGAATAAATCATCTACAAATTTGGTTTTGGTGAAAAATATTCAACTAATTACTAAGTTATTGTACACTTACTTAATATACGGGATTGTTGATCTCCTTGAAAAAAAGGAGAAGTTTGACTTCTATTCTTTGATTTATCAAAAGCGTTTGATAAGGTTACTCAATGTGTTTTGATTCATAAACTCTCTTGTTTTGGTTTTATTGACAACCCTCTAAAGCAGGGGTCGGGAACCCATGGCTCGCGAGCCAGACATGGCTCTTTTGATTACTGCATCTGGCTCTCAAATAAATCAGGTGGCCTTCAGGATAAAGGGAGGTATTGCGATAATGCATATCCTTCTTGCCAATTCTACACTCTCTTAATTTCGTCATCATTACGAATCACGATGACACAAATAAAACTGATGATGATGCAGACTTTGCTTATTAATAAATAACTTCGATAAAACAATGTTGTTTAAAATAAATTCAGAGTCTTATTATACTATAACATTGTTGGTCTTCTTTTTCCATTTAATTGTAATCAGTATTTAAAAATATATATGGCTCTCAGAGGATTAGATTTTAAAATATGTTATTTTTGGGCTCTTTTAGTCAAAAAGGTTCCCGGCCCCTGCTCTAAAGCCTATGACTTTGTATTTAATGAACAGAAGTCAGAAAATTTATGTAAATTTTGTTCTATCTGATACATTAGATATAAATTCGGGCGTCCCTCAAGGTCTCTTAATTTATGCTGATGATATTTATACTTTTGGTCATGTCTCTAAACTAAATCATGATACTTAATCAAAGTTTGATATATTAAAAGAAAATTTGAGCTTATTGGGTAAATGGTGCTGTATCAACAAATTATCGGTCAATATGAGTAAATCTAAAGCAAAGATGTCCATTCTGAATTTTTATCAAACCCCTGTTTCGAAATAGTAAATTCTCATAAATATAATAATTATTTATAAATAATAATATAATTAATTTATAATAGTAAGTTTGATAACACAAAATAATTTTTTTATTTAACCCATTTAAGGCCAAGCAAAGCAGACGATATCTAAAAAAACGCAGACGATTTATATTCAAAGTCATTGAAAAAAGCAGACGAAGATGAAATTACTTATGTTCCAAAATAGGAACATTGGCCGTAAATGGGTTAAATAATCACTAATATGTGTGGCCTGGCAAGAAAATTGGTGACATAAAAATATATAACAATACTCTATTACCAGCGCTCGTTCAAACTTAAATATCTGTGTATCATTTATTTTAAGCATTTATTTAATATTATTTTTAATTTCAAGTTCTCATTTGTAAATAAAGAACATATTTAGGTGTATTTGGGGGTAGTCGTTCACTTGCACCATTTACATTTGCACCACTTACACTTTCACCAGTATAACTTGCACCACTTACACTTGCACCAGTATAACTTGCACTTAAATTATACGGATGAATATATTTTAATAGGCTTAACTTATCTCACAGTTGCCCTACTACTATATATAGCTTTATGGAAGAGTATAGTTTTAATAAGCTTAACTTATCTTACAGTTGTTGCTGTAAACACACTCATATTGTGTATTTTAATTTTTTAGCATAAATTATTACTTTAACAAAATCTACCAAAGGTAATGATGTTTTGGTAATGGATGGGAATGAATATTTGTTCAGAAAAACTTACAACTATAGCATAAAACACTGGAGGTGCAGAAACTAAAAAAAATCAAATGTGGCTCAACTTTAATTACTCAAAATAAGGATGTGGTTAAAGCTCCTTCTGAACACACACATGAAGCTGATCCTGTACAGTCTGAAGTATATAAAGTGTTAAATGATTTGAAATATTCGTCAGAAAATACACCTACGACTTCAAATAGATATTTGATATCGAAAGCATTAAATCAAATTTCATCCTCAACATTGATTAGAATGCCAAAACAAAGCACTATTGAACAACAGTTAAGAAGAATCAAGAAAAAAATAATAGTTATGCTAGGCTTACAAGTTTAAATTTTGAAATACTAACTGAATATGACCATCTAATATTAAAAGATTCAGGTACACAAGATATTTCAAGATTTCTCGTGTTAGGCGACTCTTCATTAACTCATCTTTAAAGTGAAGTATTTTTTGTGACGGTACTTTTCACTGTAAGATAGGTAATAATTATCCTCCAATTGTTTATTTTCTTCTTAAATTATTTCAACAATTTTTGGTTGATGCCTATGTCAAAGTTGAAGGTCGACGCCTTTCTTTTATTCGAAATAATCAAAGGCAACTTAGAGCAGAAACATATCAAGGTTTGGTCGACCATCTTCAAAGTACTGCTAATGATCGTAATTTACGCGCCGGTAATATTGTAATTCTTCCATCCACTTTTCAGGGGTTTTCACGTCAAATGCATCAATTATATCTTGATGCAATGGCACTTGTAGCTAAAAATGGAAAACCAGATCTTTTTTTAACATTTACATGCAATCCAAAATGGCCAGAAATTGTTGAAAATTTATTGCCAGATCAAACACCTTCAGATAGACCCGACTTGGTTTCACGCGTTTTCAAATTAAAAGTTGAAGCATTAAAGAATGACTTAAAGAATGGTGTTCTTGGTATTATTTGTGGCCACGTGGATGTTATTGAGTTCCAAAAAAGAGGACTTCCTCATGTTCACATGCTCTTACATCTAAGTAATGATTCTAAATTGTATAATGCAGACCACATTGACACCCTCATTTCTGCACAAATTCCTGATCCTGAAGAAAACCCAGAACTATATGAAATAATTAAATCTTGCATGATCCATGGTCCATGTGGACATTTGAACAATTTATCACAATGTATGCAAGATGGAACTTGCATTAAAGACTATCCTAAACAATTTAATCAGAGCACTATCCTTAATAATAATGGCTATCCTTTATATTTTAGACCTGACAACGGCCGCACAGTCACTATCAGAAATGTTGAATTAGATAACAGAAGGGTTGTCCGTTATAACCCTTTTCTATGTAAAAAATACAGCGCGCATATAAATTTAGAGGCCTGCGTTAGTATCAAAAGTGTTAAATATCTTTACAAATATGTCTACAAAGGCCATGACACAGCTCATGTTGAAATTAATGAACGCATTGATCATGATGAAATTAAAACATATTTAGATGCCAGATATGTTTCTCCTCCTGAAGCATCCTGGCGCTTATTTACATTCCCCATGCATACACAAAGCCATAATATTATTAGACTCCCATTACATCTTCCTAATCAGCAAACAATTTATTTTAGAGAAGGCGAAGAAAATCCTGCCCTTTCTTGGGCCCATCATTCAATGTTAATTGCTTGGTTCTACCTAAATCAAAATGATGAAAACGCCAGGCAGTACTTATACACCGATATTTCTTATCATTATGTCTTCAAAAGTTCGGAAAAAAAATGGGTAATTAGACAGAGGGGGCTGAGAAAGTAGTAAGTAGGATGTATAACGCCAGTATTAGAGAGGGTGAGCGATACTTTCTACGCATTCTTCTTTTGCACGTACCTGGTGCCACATCTTATGAGTATTTAAAAACATATAATGGAACTTTATATTCAACTTTTAGGGAAGCATGTATTGCACGTAATTTATTAGTAGATGACAGTTTATGGGTTTGCACAATCACATAATTAGTTGAAACGGCATCTCCTTCACAAATAAGAACTTTATTTTCTTTTATTTTAATTCATGGTGAGCCAAGTAATCCTTCTCATTTGTGGCAAACCTTTCGTTACGATATGATAGAGGATTATCTCCAGTATGAGTCGGATTTTAAAGCTGAACAATCTGCACTTGCAGAAATTAAAAGTATTCTCGAACAATTTGGTAAGACACTTATTGATTTTGGACTTCCAGAATTGAAAGAAACATTAATTGAAGATCCACCCAATATTCAACAAGCTAGACAAGAAGCTTCTAATTTAAGAAATATGCTTAACCCAGAACAGATTTCGGTAGCCGATTCAGTAATTGGTTCATTAGAAAAAAATGACAAATCTTCAGCTAAAGTTTTCTTTATTGATGGTCCAGGTGGCACCGGTAAGACTTTCACATATAACTACATTATTAAAGAAATAATTGGTCGTAATTTGAATGTTCTTACTTGTGCTTGGACAGGAATTGCTGCCACTTTATTGGAAAATGGCAGGACTGTTCATTCCGTTTTTAAATTACCTGTTCCTGTTTTAGATAATTCAACATGTAATATTAAACCAAATAGTAAACATGCAGAATTTATCCGTAAACAAGATATTATAATTTTTGACGAAGCAAGCATGATTCCTAAATACGCCCTTGAAGCCATTGATAAAATGCTTAGAGATATCTGCAACACAAGTATACCATTTGCTGGAAAAATTATTCTTCTCGGCGGAGACTTCCGTCAAACATTACCAGTTGTAAAAAGAGGAAACCCCGCTCAAATCATTGAAACATGCTTGAAAAGTTCATATATATGGCCATTAGTTAAAGTTTTTCATCTTCACACCAACATGAGGGCAGCTCAACAAGACCACCTCTTTTCAGAATTTCTTCTTTCTCTGGGAAATGGACAATTGCCTGTTAACTATAACGATCCTTTCAAAGATTGTATTGAGATACCAAATCAATGTGTATTAACTAAAAGTGATAACATCATTGCTTCTGTTTTTAATGATGATGGTATTAACGTTGCAGACAAAGTCATTTTAACTCCTACCAATGAAGTCTCTTTAGAAATTAACAACCAAGTACTACATCAACTTTCGGGGGAATCTAAAACATATTACAGTACTGACCCTGTTGTTACAGATAATCAAGAAGAAATTGATCTTTATCCAATGGAATTTCTCAATTCCTTAACATCATCTCGTATGCCACAACATAAACTCATTTTAAAAGTAGGATGTATCGTAATGCTTCTTCGAAATCTTAGTCTTAAGGATGGTCTCTGTAATGGAACACGTCTTAGAATAACTAAATTATTGGATAATACAATTGAATGTCAAATTCTTACTGGTGTTAACTGTGGAATAAATGTTCTCATTACTAGAATTTCACTGTCTCCTAACGATACAAATCTACCCTTTCAAATTAAGCGTATTCACTTTCCTCTCAAATTGTCGTATGCACTCACTATCAATAAAAATCAGGGACAAACTTTTGAAAAAGTTGGTATTTTTTTAAGAAAATCATGTTTCAGTCATGGAAAACTTTATGTTGCCCTTTCAAGAGCAAGATCTTTTCAGGCCATTAAATTTCAGGTCTATCAAACACATCAACAAGGATATCACAACAATAATTTATATACAAAAAATATAGTTTACCCACAAATATTTTTAACAAAACTAAAAATACTAAAAAAAATGAATTCTAATAAATATATCATAGGTGGATGGGGCAATACAAAGTAGAATCTTAAAGTTGTAGGTAAAAATACTTGAAAATACACATAATACAAAATCGCTGTTAAAAATCAGCCAAATAGACAATTAGAAAAATCTTTAAAAAGAGTAGAAAACAGTCAAAAACATATGTAAGAATCGGAAAACACAGTAATTAGATAACTAATTAGTAGTCGTAGCCAAACAGGCAACAAAGAGTGTGAGATTTCTGACTCACATGATACCCCCGCCTTTGAGCGGTTAATACCTTTATGGGGGGACTTGTATTCCAGATAAACTAATTTAAAATTCATTTATACATACATATACATATAGGTAAGCTCAGAATAATAAACAAAAAAATCATATTTTCAGAAATACACATGTAAAATGTAGGAATAAACCGCCATGTTTAGTGTATGCAGTTCACCGCAGCTTCGTGGCTTATTTTAATTGATTTTCAAATTAAATAACTATATCTTTTTTATCGTGTTGATTTCGTTTGAAAATCAATCAAAATCTGTCAAAAATAAGAATTGTTAATTCAATAGTACTTTTTTCTCTTATTATATAATAATTTATCAATAATAAATATTAATAATAATTACTTTTTAATTTTCGTTTAATAGGTATTGCATTTGATAGTTTTTTTTTGTTATTTTGCTTGTGCCCACCTGTGCCCACTTGTGCCCACGTTTTAAAGGTACCCACGCCAGTGAATTTTGTCAAGATAATGTAAAGAGGAAGGATGCATGGGTGATGAGCTAAAAGAAAGTATACCAAATTGAAATATAAGAAGAACTATGGATATGTATATATACAAAGAATGTATAAACGAAAGGATCTATCGTTATGATTATTTATTCCCAAGAGTATTTTTGTAAGTTTTGTATGAAGATTTTTAAAGTTCCCAGTCCAATGTAAATTAGATTGGAATGTTATTTTAAGATATTTTCCAGTTTTGGAGGCAAGTAAGCAAATGCTGTTTGTGATTTTCATCGGCATGTGAGGTGAGTATTTTAGAGTGAAGTGAAATAGAAACCTCTTAGAAGTATTGAATGAGATTTTGTTCATTTGTGCTGATTGAAAAAGCGTTTGTAAGAGGCAAACTTACAATGTTGGCTATTTATGTACTTTTGGTGAATGCGAAAAAATGTTGTCAGAATAGGATTGTGAGAAATGAGCTTTTGAGTTTAAGATGTCAAGAAGAGGATAAATATGAGCTAAAGTATGCCTAGAGACAACCACCATGTAGGGTCGACAGAGTGTTAGTATGAAGTTCAACATGAGATTTATATTTGAAGATAAGGCATCGATTGAGTAAGTAATGGTAAATAAACTTTATAATATAACAAAGATATTTTTACAATACATATTAGAATGATCGCACGATGACAGCCAGAATTAAACGCATTTGATATGTCTAAGAAGAGTGTAGATGTAATTTTGTTGGAAGAAAGAGAAAATCAATGCAGGTAGTAAGATTTGAGAAGGCAGATCTAGTATTTTTGTGAGGGAGATAGGCGAAATGAGAGTTGTTGATTAGGTTCTGTGAGGATATGTAATATATAACGCGTCTACGTATAATTTGTTCCAGAATTTTTTCAATAACTGGAATAATAGGTATATGTCTCCAATTGAATAGAATCTTGAGGTCTTTGTTGGGCTTAGGTAGAAAGATTAGTTTTCCATTCCTTCAGATAGGAGGAAAGTATTCAAACTGTAAAAAAGTGTTAAAAAGTTTGAGAATTTTTTGAAAAAAGAGATGAAAAGATTTTTGAATATCGTGGGGCGATATGAGATCGAAACTGCATGTAGATGGGGAATTGAGAGAATTGATAGAGTGTGTGATTTCGTTGATTGTTATTTCACGAAAGGAAGGATTTGATAGAGGAGATTATAGATGACGTAAATGAGCGGATGGTTGAATGAATTCGATCATTACAGCTTATGTTATTGGAGGGAAATATAGAAGAGAGATAAGAAAGATTAATAGTAACTGCGCTAGAAGTATGAGGGAAGAGAGAATCGTGTAATAGGTGTGAAGATTTGGCTTTAATGATACCATTGATAATGGCCCATGAATTATTAGATGAATTGGATGTGAATTTAATGGAAGAAACCCTTTTAGCTTGCTTCAGCTCTGCTTTGTAGAGTTTGAGGCATAATTGATAAGATGAAATTGATTTCCTGAGGGACTTCAGAGCACGCCTGAGAGTGTATTTTAAAGAAGATTATTTGGAATTCCAAAACGGTGCATGTTGTCTAAGGGAGAAAGTATTAGAAGGGGTTGATTGTTTGATGCAGGATGAGATGATTTCATTTAGAAGGAGTGAGTGGTGTTAATGTCATTAGGTGATTTTATTTTGGTTATGGATATGGATGATTGCTATGGAGTTTGCGTAGGAAGGAAATTTAGTAAATATGTTTTGATGAGTTTTTGTACAAAATATTATTGGAGAAGTCTAATTGAAGCGTTATGAAAAGGTGATCTGAAGCTGAGGGTATGCTAGAAGTGCACCAGTTATGTATGTGCTTGAGAGTATATGCTGACGTAATCGTAACGTCAATATGCGATGAAGAGATATAATTGTTTGAAATTTTAAAGAAAGTAGATGATTTAGTATTGTCTGCGAGGACAATGTTATATGAGCAAAGAAAGGATAGGAGTTGAAGGTCATGTTTATTTTATTTCTGTTCCCAATATAGAAACGCGCATTACAATCAGTGCAAATTATAAAATATTTTATTGTTTAGAAATTGAACATTTAACAGATAGTGCTTAATTAAGGTAATGAATGAAATCCTTAGATATGGTCGTAGGATACGACGAAGAGGAGTAGAGGGAGCAAAAAGTAGGTGGGAGAAGTGTATGAATGTAGGGTGTTTGGGAAGTAAATTGGGTGATTTCACGAGTCTGAGAGGTTACTTTTAGGAGGATAGCATATGATTTTAATGGGTTGTAAGTGGGATTTAAAACAGATGGCGTCATATTTTGTTCATATTAATTTGCGTCGATTAGGATAATGTTTGTTTTCAAATTAGCAAAATCTAAAAGTGTATCCATATGTTTTTCTCTATATGATAAATTCTATTTTAAAAACTTAATTATTTTGGTTGAAATATAATTATCAAAAAATAAACAATTTTTGGACTAGTTGTTATTATATGTATTAAGTATAATATATTTCTATTTTAGATTTATAATTTTGCCCTAATTGGGTTTTTCTGCGTTTTTTTGTCTCCCTCTTGAATTGTCAGTTAACAGATAAAAATTTGAAAGTACTTGAATAAAAACTTAAATCAAGAATCTCATATATTAAAGTAGAATATATTAAAAATCCCAAGCCCCATTGAGAGGATAATTGGAAAAGAAGAGAAACAAAAGTATATGCTCGTGTGCTTTATATTGTAATATCAACAAAGACTTATCCAAGTCTCCCATATTATGTCATTGCCATTCCTGAGTGATTGAATATATTCTCCAAGGTAATTATTAATAGATCATACTTAGACTTAATTGATTGTACACTTAAAGATAAAATTTTGAAATTGAGTACTATTATCAAAATATTTTTTTAGCACTATTATAAAAAAGTATTTTATAGGTAGTTATTTGATTTCATCATCTATGATCACAAACCATGTCCCCACTTAAACAAACAACTATTTAATTTGTTTGGACATATTTCTTAACAATTGCTAAGTGTATAAAAATTTACATCATATATTGTTATTCACTTAGAAGCTCTATGACCTATTTCACTATATTTTGAACACTGACGAATGTTAACAAATGGGAAATCTTAACAACTTCCAAAGCATATCACAATATGACCCTAAATTTTATGGAAAAACGTAAAAACTTATAATTGTCGTCTTTGCACTTTCTAAAGAAAAGAAATTTAAAAACTTCATCTTGTTTTTTACAAGTAATGTTAAAAAAACTTAAAAAATAATTAAATATATTTAAATTTAAAGATAGTGGATTTCTTATTAATACATTAGATTTACAATTTCACAGTAAAAATATAAATTTAAATAAATTTTAGCAAAAACATTTTTTTATTTCTTTGCAGATTTATTTTGGTACTTTTTTTACTTTCTATCAATTCGAATTTTATCATCAGTTTATGAAAAATTTTCCTCATTTTAATATTTTTTTACGTAAAAAAGATTTTTTTGAACATTTTAAAAATGCTATATCACAATTGAATACTGGTTTAAATGTTGATAATTTAATTTTTAAACAATTTTCTCAAGGCCTGACAAATACTCTTATCAAAGCCTATAATCCTAATAACCCTAATAATGCAGTTATTTTAAAGATTTTCGGTGAAGGGACTGATTTATTAGTTGACAGAGAAAAAGAGAAAGAAAATATAATAAATTTATATTTTAATAATTTGGGACCAAAGTTGTATTGTACTTTCTTAAATGCCTTCATTTATGACTTCTACCCGGGAGATACCTTAAAAAAGGAAGATATTTTGATTCCTGTTATATACAATTTAGTTGCAAAAAGACTTGCTCTTATGCACACGTGTTTAAAAAAGTTTCCAGAAGATGTTAATAATATTAACGATCAGCCTACTTTATTCATAACTTTGGAAAAATGGCTTAAAAATTTGCCTGAAACAGGTAATGACGAATATACTATTTTACGTAAAAATTTTGATTTTAATTCCGAGATTAATTTTTTAAAACATTTAGTTTTGGAACTAGACTGTTTAGTTGGTTTTTGTCACAATGATTTGCTGCTCCATAATATCATATGGAATGAAAAAACAACTAGCATAAACTTTATAGATTTTGAATATGCAAGTTATAATTACATAGCTTTTGATATAGCTAATCATTTTTGTGAATTTTGTGGAGTTGAAGACTATGATTCTAGTTTGTTTCCTTCGAAAGAATTCCAAAAAAAATGGATTAAATTATACATTAGTCATTCATCATTTTTTAATGGTTATGCAGATACTAATGGTTATGAAGATACTAATGGTACACTAGATTGCTCAAATACATTATTTATTCATGTTCAGACGTTCATACTAGCATCTCATCTCTATTGGGCACTTTGGGGTCTTATAGAAATGAAAATATCTAAAGAAAAGAATCTTAATTTTGTTGAATATTCAAAGTCAAGACTCAATGACTATATAAAATTGAAAAATAATTTTTTATGACTTCAAAACTTATGTTATTTTTTATATTTAAATAAATATTTTTAATGTTTTTTTAAATGTTATCTACACTAAAGTTTATATTCTTTTTTAAATAGAAAAGGTTAAAAACTAAAAATGACATGCAATAGCGATTCACTCTACTCCGATTTCACTTTAATTTTACCCTCTATATCTATTGGTAACGTTGGACAGATTGCTGTGGATTTATTAATTAAGACTATTGGAGCAAAGAGAAAAAGAATTTTTATGTGCGATTATTTTGTGAACTGCGTTGGCCCTGATCCATATGATTTAGATAGCAACGATATATGCAGCTCATGTGATCTTTATGTTTGCCAGACCTACAAACTTTGTATCATCCAACAAAGAGCGCATTTTTTGAAGTACAAAAGAGAAGAATTTTTACGTTATCTTTTCATTTGGTGTCAAAGAAATAAAATTAAAATGATTTTAAATTTTACAAGTTGTCCTGCTTTTGATTCCAAAAATATACTCAATGACAACAAATTTTATTTCACATGTTCCAATAATTTCGATATTTTTTCCATTCGAAAGAACCTAGAGATAAATAAAAAGTGGGAACTTGTAGAAAATATGGATGACGGAAAAAATAAATTTAATGGCGCTGGAATAACTTCTAAATTAATTTGTTTGGCAAATAGTGAATCTGATTTCAAAATCCCTATCATTGCTATGATCGTCTTTTTTGCCAAGCTAAGAAAGGATTTATTTCTCAATTTAGTCACACATTTGTTCGAGTATTTAGAAGAAGTAGAAGGCATAGTTGTTAAAGAGCCTTTATCCTCACTGAAGATTCCTTACTCGTGGGCTTCTCAAAATCCTGATTTCTATAACGAAATGCTTCTTTGAATCATTCTATTTTCATCAATACTTTTCTTCATCTAAATTTTGATTTGTGTCTTTATAGGATTTATTACAAATGTTTAAATCATTATAAATAAAATTAAGATAGATCGATATTAAAATTTCAAAGTAGTTTTAATAACATTTTTTTCAAGCTGGATAAAATTGAACGTTGTGTATATTATTGACTTTGAACCAAATTCTTAAAAAAAACAAGGAATATACGTTATTTCTTGAATCTTTATAGGATCATTTTCTTTCTCAAAGTATGCATGTTGAATATATTATAAACATATTAGTTTAGGCTATTTAGACTTATTTTTAACTTTGAGGAGGAAAATGAAAATGTTAGGATTTGGACTCACGACCATTAAGAAAAAAGCCAGGTTCTAGTTATTTTACCAATTGAATCGGAGTAAGTACATGCTTAATTTGCCTATTTTTATAATCGGCATCGTTAAAATTTCCGAAGATTACCGATCTTTTGATCCGAGCCCACAATCAAATTAGAGTGTATTAGAGCATTTTTTTTTGAATAAAATTACAAAAAATTTGAAAGGAATTTTAAAACTCTATTCAAGGCAATCTTGATATTAAATTAAATGAATAACGTAGAATAATGATGCTATAAATTTAGATTTTGGAATAAAAAGCTTGCTTGTTTAAATTATATTTAGCAAATATAATCAAGACATCTATCTCAACTTGTGTGTTTTATTACATTAAGTTAACTCTTTCAGTTACAGTAATCAATAGGGATAAACCTTTTAAGCGTTAAATTAGCGAGAATAATTTCTTATATAGTTAGGTGCTATAAAAAATATTTTCCCCGATGAAAAATTCTCGGCCTCTTGTTCAAACTCTTGGCTACATTACTGCCTCTGATAAACATTTGCTCAAATTTGGATTGATTAATTATTATTACTATTATATCAAATAAACCTAAAAATATAAATATTCATTTAAAGACTTATATAAAAAATTAATACTTGCATTGGATATCGTTTTTTTCTAAATTCTTTTTTTAGGAGTATAATATAAGTGCATAAAAAAGTGCAATTTTTCTAAAACTCTTGGGAATCCGCTATTTAATCGGCAGGTAAAACAGGTACACATTCCAAAAAACGTGGACATATTGGGGAATCGAACTAAAACAGCGTGATCTTACGCTTACACATCTAGTCTTTCTCTCATGTTGTTTTTCATATGATTCTTTCTACGTACTGACTCAAATTTTATGAGGCTGGCATATTATTATTTAACCGTATCATTTCATTAAAATTATGGCATTTTTAGGGCAAAAAAAGTAAAGTCTTTGATACAAAAATTATTCATCTTTTTTTTTCTAAAATTTCATATAAAAATTATTTATCATTTTGGGGAATAGTGTTTTATTCAAAATATAGATAAGCAATTTAACATGTAGAGAAAAAAAATATTTCTACGCATTTTCAACGAAGGCAATGCTGAGTGAGTCTTCAATCTTTACACACTTTCGACTATACTGGACTTTGGATCTTAACACTGAGGCTGCTGTTTAGTTTTTTCACAAGAATAAATCAAGGATTAAGAGAATATAATGGCATCGTTTGGTCATACATTACTTTCCTTTTTGGTGAAAAAGAAAAAGTGTAAAAGTTTTTGAGTATTACTAATTTTGAAAACTACCATTAAAATGGAGAAAATTATAATATTCTCAATTATAATATAAAATCAAATCGCCTGCTTTCAATTATATGAAAATTCATTCAAGAAGAAAAGAGACATATCATTTTCGAAAACCAGTAATTAAAAGCTTTAAAAATCGCAAGTCTGGAATAATTATTTTGAAGAATGAATGAAATGTTGCTAACCTAACTTTTCGATAAGCAATATGATTGAGCATGCGGCACCCACAACTCTTTTCTCGATAGTAGTATGGCTAGGCATAAAACGAATTAATAATATGCATAATTAGTACGTTAACAATGCGAGTCTACAATTGTCGATTTTACGAAAATAAAAATCGTTTGGGTTTATTTTAATGCAAATCTGCTTTAACTGGTTAATGTCTTTTTGAAAAAAACGACTTCAAATTCTTACAAGATTAAAGCATATCAGCGATTTTTCCAAAAGACATTTAATTCTTCGTGTAGGATTTTCAGTGTAAATCATGGCGGTAAATTCGAAAAATAATTTTACCATTTTTATAACTTATTATAATTGTGCATACAAGGTTATTAGATATAACTAGAAATTGTAAGTTCTCTTGTATTTTGATCATCATCACTAAGTGTACACTATGTGAAAGACCGGTTTCGGCTAATGAAGCCTCATCAGTTCCACTATGAGGTTTGAACTGACGTCCGTTGGATGTGCGTGAGCACAACCAACTAGCCGTCAACACTTAGCTTTGATGATCATTATCTACTTATGTCTCTTATATATTTTAGTTTTAATTTATAACTATAACATACTTAATATTTACTAATTTATGAAACTAATTTTAATAAATATTTTTTTGGAAAGTTAACTTTTTTTATTATTTTGTTATTTTTAGTTTTTTTAACTACAAAACAAAATTTATTTTTGATTTTGTCTGTTTATATTCTTTTAAAATAAAAAAATTAAGTCAAGTAATAATAATAATAATCGGCAAACAGAAATCGACCTAAATAAGTTAAAAAATTAACTTTTAACTCAATTTGAATGTTAAGTTAAAAATTGACCGTTATAAATGAAAATTCTCTTTTTAGCCAAAAATTCTTTCATGCAAAAATAGATCCTTTGAAAGGAAAAATAAGTTTTGAGTTAAAAAATTTATTCAGAATTATTATAAAAAAGCATGCATATTTGAAAATTAGAGTGAACAAAAAATGATCTTTTGAAAAAGTAATTTTAAATTTATTTCTGCTACTTTTTTGGCTTTAAACAAAAATCGGCTTTATTGGCGTTTACTCGCCCTGGTTATAATATAATAGAAAAAACAAATTGTAATTTTGATTAGAGATCATCCATGTTTAAAATAACTTTACCCGCAATATAATTAGTTTTAATAAATAGAAAATGCTTTAATGTTTTATAAGTCTATGACGCTTAATTAAACCCCAACTCTTCGCTTCCGACTTTGACTGAAGAACGGTCACTCCATCCTTACAAAAATTAATCTATTATTCCTGGATCTACCTGGACTTTCCATCCCACTAAAAGTTGAGAACGACCTCTTGCACTGCATAACTATACATTTAAATAACAAAAAGGAAAGCTCTTTTTTGCTTGATATAAAATAGCTTCCAAGCATGTGATATACGTATATTTCAAATCCTAACACGAGGGACCAAATTTACTTATTTTATATACAAAATAAATAGAAACTTTTCCGTATATAAATTTTTTTATGAAGATTGAAATTCCACTAAACTTTATTCTTCGTGTGAATATTTTATTTCTACTGAATAGATTTTTTTTCAAAAATCTACATTTTTAATCGGTAATATGTATAATCTACGAAACTTTTAAAAAAGTAAAATATTTATAGATGGCGTCAACTTTTTCAATAATTATTGATGTACATATAGGTAGATATTTGCGCACGATGCTTGGCGGATGTAGGAACGTGTTTCCCTCTTTCGGGGCAATATAATCATCTTTGTAACTTCTCACATTTTAATTGTAATTATAAGATCGCGTTTCTTGTACACGAAAAATTTAAATAGAACGTCTTCGAATAAAACAGCTAAAGAAATCAATTCATTCAAGTTTTACGTGATTTTATCCAAATTTTGAAATTTAATTACCGTGTTCCCAGCCAATAAAAATTCGAGTTTTCACTCAATTACAACATCTTTTTAAATTATGTTGGGTTCTAATGAAAACATTGCTTTTAAATCTCTAGCGATCCAACTGAACTTGAAATGCAAAACGAATTGATGTTTTGATTTAGAAAAGTATAAAACAGGTGAACTGATAGGTTTCAATAGCCGAGACGTATCCTTCCGTTTAGAATATTGGATAGATGATGGAATACACTACAAATTAGAATTCAATGATCAAATAACAACGATGCCTATTATAGCTCTCATTACCTCTGAAAATTGCCCATGTGGTATTTACCTTGACTTTCGGGAGACTGTTTTACAACTAGAGATTGCACCCCGTCTCCGTCTCTCTGGGGAAAAAACGAAAAAAAAGCCTCCCCGCTCCTTGGGTCCCCGGGGAAAAATACAAGATTAAATTCACAGTTATAATCATATTTTTACATTATATGATAGATAATGTGGTGGTATATATGTATTATGTGCATTTCAAAGCCATATGTATTATAAAAACGTGACTTGTTATACAGCGTTTTAAAATCCGTCAAACCCACTTCTTCAACACCGGAAAGAGTGTTTTCTTCAATGGGTTATTTTAAATCCAAAATAAGAGATATTGAAGGATGAAACTCTCTCAGGATTATTGTTTTTAAAATTTTATTATTTGAACAATTTTGAATAAATCATTTCAAAATTTTAGTGTTGATAAAAAAATATTTTTTTCCCCGGAGTGAGAAAAAATTTACTTCAGGCTCCTGGGGGAGGGAAAAATATCTTCGGGGTGCAATCCCTATTTACAACGCGATAAGTTCAGAGTATTGTGAGATTTTTTACATTTGTCTCCAACTATCAGCCAAGAAGGTTTGATGGAAATCCTTACTCACTCTCCTTTTTTAAGAAAGCATATATTTATCAAAATGAAAGCATAATGAAAAGTTTTTCCTGTTCTATGCTTTTGCGTGCATGATACATGATTTTGAGCGAGCATTCATTTTCAAAAAATAAGGTAAAGCAGAGGGAGTTTGGTTGTCTTGTATGATAATATAGCTTTGATAGAGGAGTATATATGTGATTGTGCATGCTAATCGTATTATTTGAACATATAAATATTTCATCGGGATAATACAAGATGAGGTGATTGTATCAGATCACTAATAATAATGATGATTGAATCAATAAAATTATAGTATATAAAATTAATCCGTCATAAAATACGATAAACCCACTTGTGAGATACTAAGCTAAATATCTATTTATTTCAATTGTCTAGTGCAGGGAAGGAGAACCTGCAGTGTTAAGTTCGCATGTGGCCTTCTGGGTCATTAAGTGTGTCCTTGCAAGATTCTTGATATACATTCTCACTTAGTTGATGTACCGAAGGAATGGAGGAGCTACACATGGAGCTTATTGAAATGTCTGAAGATTTCTTTCTGACAAGTGATATCCAAATTTGGAAAAAGGCACTACAATATCCTCATTTTCGTGAACATGCAGAAGGACTGTTTCCTGCTTTTCTTTAATATAAGTTTGGGAATCCACATCGTACTTGACGCAAATCAAGAATGCGCTGAGAACACAGTTGACACACCAGCATTTAGGGGGTAATTGAAAGTAAGGACCAATCTGTAAGAACTCTACCACTGATTTTGACTATTCAAATGTATTCCTCAATTTGCATAATAATTGATTGACAAGTACTCAATCAATTTTTAAATGAGCCTTAATGTGTAAAATTTTGAAAACCTGGATTAGTGTTAGGGTTGAGCTTAGGTTTAGTGTTAGCGCAATCGTACATGCATACATTTACATATACACTTTTTGACATTGTTCACACAAACTTTCCAATTTATTTGTATTACAAGTCTTATATACCATACATACATACTACATACATATTTACATTAGACATCCATTCACTGAAATACTTAAACCTCAAAAACAGCGGTATGGCCCAAAATGCTTTCCCTGAAGAAGACATTAATTTGTAAGAAAAGTACCTAGATAAAATATTTGAAAATGCCCAGCTTTCGATTTCTATACATTTGTCTCGTTTATTAGATTACCGATAAATTACCTAGTCTTAGGGGATAAAAAATATTCTATGAGGCCTCTATGATGGCGAATACTGTATTGAATGTATGATGGCGTTCTTTCATAAAAGTTTCCCCACTCCTGGTTTATTGAATTAAAAAAGTATCCAATCTGAGTAGTCAATAGATTCGCAAGGAAGGCTTCTGTTTTAACTCAGCTGAAATTAATGAACAAGATTTTATTACCTACAACTATAGGTAGTTTCAAAAATACAAATCAAAGTAAATGAGGAATTTTTATTCTGGAAGAGATATAATTTATCATGTTTGGGGAAAATTTTTTCGCAATTTCTCTTTTGGAAGTACAAAATAAGTGAATTAAAGGGCCCGGATTGTTTTTAATCTCTGCAGATTCCGTCATTAAACGTCTGGCAAAACCGGGAACACCTTGGAAAACCGGCACATCTGGCAACCCTAGTGTAGGTGTAAATATCGTAAGAAAAAATTGGAAATATTAATTGTAAAGAAGTGTTACAGTAAAACTTTCACATGTAGACACACCTGATTCAATAGATAACCGCAGTGCTAGCGAAATTATAAGTCGAACGGTTTTTGTTGCAAGGAATTATATAACATTGGATGGAGAGACAACCTCAATAATTTTACTGAAGGGACAGACAAACTGACCAAATCCAAGAAGAATATTAGAGAACTTTTTTTATAAAAAGCATGAAAGTTCTCACGATCTTAACTTTATATCTAATTACTATTATGCTTCTTAATTTTTTTTTAATTTTTCATATTTCGCAATATATTGTTTCGTGCATTAGTTGCACGTTTGTCAGGAAACCTACTGAAAAAAATGTCTTCAACCTTTAATATTTTAACTAAATAAAATTTTTGAATGGCCCATATAAGCCTTATTTATTTCTATTGATTTAAAGAAAAACTGGAATCAAACTTTTGTATTGTTTTATATCTCATACCCTCGTGCTTTTTTCCTATCAAATTAATTAAGTATCGTGATTAAGACTAGTTGCATCGTACTTCGAAATGCAACCGAAAGTTGCTGTGCTCGATCTCATATGGCATCATGGACCACCAGCTGAGAAAGACTGTCATAACGAACATATGAATAAACTATAAAACAAGTCAAGTTTTATCAGAAATAAAGATGTAATAGGACAATTAGCATACGTCGGAGTGGATGTTTAGTGTTGCTACTCGCCAGCCCTATTTAAAATATAGAATTTTTATAAGTGAATGTGCTTAGGAGATAAACGTGAATTGATGTGAGATCGGAATTGAGAGTGTCCTAGAGAATTTGTGTGATTTCTGAATTTTTTGATCGGGCGTGAGTTAGGAGATTGTCTAGATGTGCTTGGCTTGGATACTACACGAGGTGACTTTTTACCTAAACCTCCATTTTGCTTTTCAAAATTTTCACCCATAATAAAAAATTATTTTCATTACTAGTTTTAATATGAAAAAATAAAAATGAAATGTTACCGTATTTTTTTTTGAAATCCCACATAAAATTTTAAAAGAAATATGTAGAGATTTCAAGGCGAAACGTGATATTGAAAATAACACTCATGACAAACTTTTCAAAATATTAACTGTGAGAAAATTTTTAAAATTCTAGATCCCTTTTCCCTCATTTTTTCATATATTAAGTTATTAATTAAAACTAATTGTTGCCAATTTGTTAAACTTCTGGAAAATCAGGAGATTTCGAAGGATAACGTTCGGTTTCATAGGAAAAAGCATGATGAAATTATTTTTTAAATTTTTTTGTCGTATCCGAACAGGTTCGAAGAGAGAGAGAAATTGTTCGGATAGGCGAGAATTCGGATTCGTGAAAATTTCTTTCTTTTTTTCTTTCTGTAGGTGGATACGTTGCTTGTTCGGATACGAAAAATTCTGATTCTCGTGGTTCGCATATTCTAGATTTCACTGTACTACGGAGATTTCCTAGGATTACGGTAAAAAGAAGGTTTGTGACATTAGCGCGATATTTTCGAATTCGCGATTATATTTTTATTCATTCTTACTACGGAGACTTCGTGGGATTGATGTAAAAAGCCACATTTGTGGCTTAGGTCTTTGGCTATTTAATTCTTGAAACAATTGAATTAACCGCAGTTGACCTAGAATTAAACTTGAGCAAAAAATTTAGAAAATCTTTAAAGTGACCGAATCCCTTTAGAAAGTTTTTTTTTCTTGTGCAGTGTAATATAAACAGATGTGGAGTCAGATCCGAATGCATTTAATAAGAATTTGTTGGAGTTCTTTGTTTTTGGTTCTCTCTTGGAAGATTTTTTCCTCAAAGTTCTTTCTTCTTTTTTTCACTTTTGAAATCAAAATAATCATTTTATAACGCGAAAAATTTCATTATAAAAATAGTTTTTTTAAGGAAAGAATGGAATTAGAAAAAAAAAGATAATGCTACATACATCCGTTTGCCTGCATTTTTCTATATACTTGCCATAGATTTCAAGGGTCACAATACTACGGTCTGCGAAGTAAGTTTATCCGCTTCGCAAACTAAATTTTGATATTGATAGGTGTTATAAAATAAGTATTTTGAAACATGTTGTCTTCATTTCCACTTTTTGTGTATCCTCAGTGTATCAACTTTGTCACATATATGGAAAACATCGAAATGTTTGCTTAATTTTGTTTTAAACAAGTATTCATAGGAATTTCATAATGCCAGTGTTTTTTAACTTTTCAATATTCCGACTCGCCTTTTTTTAAATTTTCGGTAATCGGCCCGCTTCAAGAAAAGTTTGGTGACCCCTGGATTTTTCATTTTTTTTATATTTTAAATAAAAATTTGAAAAGAAAGTATCCAACTGTTACTGTAAAGATAAATTTTCCTCCACTATGGTCTATACATCTACACCTCTACTCTACACTTTCCATTGCCTATACTTACCATTTGAAAAAGACTTTTTACTGTTTTCTATTACGTTTTATGTATTTTCCTACTTTTATTCAATGAATCAACATCACTTTATTTTATAAAAATGGTTCATCTTTTTTTCTTCCCTACTTGTGTATAATTTTTTTTTTAAATTTTGTCATGCTTCCTTTTTTTCATTTTTTGTTTACATTTATCCCTAAATATCTAACATTTTTAAAAACTTGAAATTTTTTAAACCGAACAGTTGGCTAAATTGGACAAAAAATTTTCACGAAGCTGTTCTTTACTTACGCAAGTTCTAATATAGAGTGAAATCCCGGTCTCCATCCAAAAGTATGCCGAATACGATAGAATCAACAAAAAGTTAATGATAACGTACATAACTTTTTGCTTTCAGTATCATTTTCTAATACTCAATGCCTTCTATTAATTGAAATAAATCGTTCTATTTTTTGAATAATAGAAAAATTGTCTATAAAAATATGATTATGTTCCACCCAACGTAACGTGTAGCATTGTTCTCATAATGTAGGATCAAAACGAAAATGCAAACCAATTTTTATAAGAAATAAGTCGAAGTTGGAATAGTAAAGTTTAGTCTGATTCGATGTTTTTCTTGGATCCCTACTCTTCCTTCAATCTTTTAAAATTAAAAATGCTTGATAAATCTTGTCATCTCGATTTTAAAAATATAAAGGTGAAAGATGCTACCGGTGGTAAAGGTATTAGTTTAAGTAAATTTGCACGAATGAATTCCGTCTAAAAGCTGTTCAAAAAAGCGCAGTTATATTTGAAACTTTGAAAAAAAAGTATAAATCCCTCAATTGTATCAAAACGTTTTGTTGTGGTTTGAAATGATGGGTCAAAAGCATCATATGTTAGCCTATTATTACATAAGGCTGTTGTAGAATTGAGCAAATTGTACACTCAGAGTATTTATTCTAGGCGACTTACAATTGATCAAAAATCAATTAGCACAATGACATTTGCCAAATCATGTGAAATAGGTTGCATCATTATTACTTTTTTCTATTTTTCGTCATCTTTTTTGATCCATAAAGGCTCTATAGAGAAAATATTGATAAATAAAATGTTTTTTCTTTTCCAAAAGTTTTTCACTTTGAAAAATTTTTAGCGCGAAAAGTGAAGTTGAAGTATCTTGATTATTGCTTTTTTTGAAAGATGAAAAACAATGAATTTGAAAAATTTTTCGTCGTAAAAAACTTTTTTTTAGCATACTAATGCTAAAAGGTTTACCAAGGTTATCTATATGAGTAATACTTTGTGGAAGAGATAAAAAAAAGCAATATATATCAAAAATATTTTATTTCTATTGGCGGTGTAGCACTGATGAAACAAAAGTGTATAAATTGAGTAAATGCAGAAATGAAGTAAAACTTGATGAGAGAGAATATCAAAGAGATGAAGAAAATAAATAATGATTATGCAATCACTAAATGAAGAACGCGTACAACCTGTGAACAGATTATGGAATTGGAAATGGCACATTTTCATGTTTTTGAAGGGCAATGACAGAGTTTACCGATTAATGTATGTGGACTCGGTATTGCTTGGATCGTCTTTTAGCCATTAAAATGACCTAGGCATATTCAAAAAGCAAACGAATGATTGATTTTCTAAACCAAAATGATGAAATAGCACCTTTTCTTTTTCGAGTTGTTTGCAAAAGTTGCATTATTTTTTTAAAGCATGAAGAATGTATATGCTTTATAATACATAAAATGGGTTTCAAATGGGCCTTTGACTTAGGAAATACATTTGCTTAGGTTTAAAAATCACGCATGGTACATAAAGAAGTAATTTTTTATATAATAAAAAATGCCATTGGATGATTATACTTCTTTTACTATATGTTATGTACTTTTGTACTTACTTTTGATCATTTGTCGGCAGATGGCCGAGTGGTAGGAGCGTGGGGTCTCAATCTGGGTTCGATTCATGTTCGTGACTATCCTTGCCACCTGTCCAACTATGGAAGATTATTCTTCTATTGGATGCGATACCGGTGACAACTAAAAAAAATTGTAATATCACTTTTGTGCTTATTCTATTTCAAAAAGCGTTGTTAAGAGTAAAAACCCATGAACTTAAATAAAAATATCAGCAAGTGTCTAAAAATTCAGCAAAAACCGCGATGATGACTAAAAAGTCAACTAGTACGATGTTTTTGCATAAACCTTTTAAATACACAGTTTGCATTTAAAAGTAGTGAACAACATTCTTGGCATTGTGATGATGAGAAAAGTAAAAAGGGATTACAGTGCATGCTCTCAAATTATTATTAATGTTCTCGTGTTTTCTTCGTTTGTAAAAGGCCGCAAGTCGTAAGTAAAAACTCCTCGCAAACACTTAAAAACGCGGTGATGTGCATTCCTACCTTAATTTATTCCAACGTCACACCAACATCATGCTCGCGTTGCTTCACGCGTTTATTTGTAATTGGAAATACGTCCTGTATAGTCTATATCAGGGGTCGGGAACCTTTTTGTTAAAAAGAGCCTAAAAAAGGCCTATATTACAACGCATTTTTTAAAGAGCCACACATTTAAAGATGTTAAACGAGACAATGATTAAATAGAAAATAACAAGAATTTTAATAATAAAGCCTTACTCTTTATTCTAATAAATTTATTGATAATAAAAAAAGTATTAGAAAACTATTAATGCGACTTCTTGTTCTGCATGGCTTTGCTGATGACTCTGTAGTCAGGTTGATAAGTTCTTAAATTAAGCTTCATACAGGCGTTCAAACTTTCATCTGTTAAACGTGATCAAAGGCTAGTCTTGTTTTTTTCAAGTGTGAAAACGACTGTTCGCAAGCATATGTAGAGCCGAATATAGTTAATAACGCAAGACTCACTTGTTGTAGTGTTTGGTACGTAACAGGAAGTTCTCTCCACGTTTTTAGAATAAGCTGATCTGTGTGTTGAAGTTTTTTTTAACTCGGTCCACTTGTGAGTGCTTTTTTAGTTTATTTTCAAATGCAAAAATTGACTGTTGTAGCGACAAATCTGTATTCCCAACACCTTGTAATTTTACATTGAGTTGATTGATGTTCAGTCATGTCAACAAGATAAAAGAACTTAAAAAGCCAATGATTGTCAGCGATTTTTTATATAATAAAAAAAATGCTAATTATATAACATTAATAAATATAATAAAAGAAGTTCAGCGTTTTTCATTTGGAGAAAGAGCGAATTTCACTGAAGCAAGCTGCAAAACGGCTCAGCACCTTTCCTCTTGACAGCCACCGTATATTCCTGTGCAAAACCAGTCCAGGATAATTATCATCAATTTCATCTAGCAAAGCTTTAAATTGGCGGTGATCTAAGGCTTGAGCAACTATAAAATTGACGACTCAAATTTAGCTTCCTGATGAAGAATACAATGAACATTTAAAATATAAAATACTTCCTTTTTCTTGTTCGCAAAGAAGCGCTACAAAACCTTTGTTTTTTCCAACCATGCTAGGAGCACCATCGGTACATATGGAAACAAGTTTATGCATACGTAAATTGTTTTTCTTTAGCAAACTTAACGAAAGATTTGAAAAAATCTTCTCCAGTCGTTGTTCCTTTTTTGGGCAAAACAACAAGACTGTCTTCACGCAATGTATCATTTGCAACGTATCTTGCAATTACACTTAACTGAGATAAATTTCTAACATCAGTTGTTTCATCCAAAGGAAGAGAAAAATACAAGTCTTTCACTTGTTTCTCCTCAACTTGATTCGACATTATTACGATGCGATCATGGACAGTTTTAGCTGACAAGGGCATTTCTTTTATTCTTTTGATTATTTTTTCATTATCTGTGAATTATTAACAATTGCCAATGAGCCTGCAAAGCTGCTGAACTAAAATCACATTGTTGAGTCCACGTACGAAGTTTCTGCTGACTGGTTTGCACTCTGGATAGCAGCTCTTGACAAGCCTTCCTTCTGCTGTCTCCTGCTGGATATTTTAACCCTCTTAGCCCCCCCCCATTTTTCTGAATCTTATCCCTTCAAATTTTGTGACTTTTCCTAAAATCGCTAGCTGCATCTTTTGAAACCATTTTCATGGTAGTTGAATGACCCTTTCATGTCCAAAACTATCAATCAAAATCAAAAATTAAAATTTTTTAGCAAAATTTTGACATTATCTGTACTTAACCTTATAACTTAGGATCTATATTATATAATACCCTGAAAATTTATAATTATATACAGTTTGGAACGCATAACACTTTATATATTTAATTTTTTCAATAATCATGGCTACTTTTTAGAAAATGTCAATCAAAATTTTGATTGATCAAAAATATATCTAATAAAATATACCTTCAAATTTTACATAAAATATATGTTTTTATACTAAATCGGTCATGCTGGTTTCATTTCTGGACTCATTTTTTACATTTAGGATTTGAAAATACCTATAAGTGTTAATCAAATTTGCTGTTTACTTCTATAAATTGTCTCCAAAAACATTCCTTCACATTTTACATAAAATATGTGTTATACTAAATCGGTCATGCTGGTTTCATTTCTGGACTCATTTTTTACATTTAGGATTTGAAAATACCTATAAGTGTTAATCAAATTTGCGGTTTACTTCTAAAAATTGTCTCCAAAAACATTCATTCAAATTTTACAATGAAATATATGTTTTATACCAAATCAACCATGTTGTTTTCATTTCTGAACTCATTTTTCACATTTAGAGGTTTTAAAATATCAGTCAAATTTGCGGTTTACTTCTAAAAGCTATGGCCAAATATATTCTCTCAATTTTACATGAAATATTTGTTTTTATACCAAATCGATCATCCTGTTTTCATTTTTGAACTCATTTTTTACATTTAGGATTTGAAAATACTTATAAGTATAAATCAAATTTGCGGTTTCAGAGGCGTATATTCACAGTGTGCTAGGTGTGCGGCGCACACCTTATAATTTCATGCAGTTAAACTTGTTTGATTTGTTAAACTCTTCTTATTGGCTTTTCAGGACTTAAAATGTAGCCAAAAGTATGAATGAAATGATATTTAAACTTGCAATAAGTGAAGCTGCGCTATGTCTCAGGCGCACGCTTCATATCTACAATAAAGGCGTTATATTTTCTGAAGCACACGATATGCCAGTATTCAAAACTGTATTATTCACATGAAGACGCAGCGTATTAGAGCAAGGAAAACAAAATAGGAATAAGACACGCGTTTATATTGAATGGGGTATGCTTAAGTCTTTTCGCACCCTTTACGTCAAACTGTATCATTTTTTCATCACACTTCCTCTCTGCTACGCATCACGTCTCTGTATCAAGAAGAAAATAAAGGACAACGTTTATGACTAAAACATGCTTTATCTGTCAGATCAGTTGTGCGCGATTTTCACAGCACCAAATTATACTATTCAAGATCATCACAAATCTCAATTTTATATTCACCCGTTTTTTGTAGTTCAAGTTTATTATTTTAGATAAAATCAACCTTTTTGCATTTTATTCCGTACATAAAAACTTAAGTAAATCTGTCAAAGTAAGGTTTTTGAACATTTACAGAATTTTTGGTTGAACAATTTTAATGCTCTCGTTATATTATGCGTTGGACCTTAAATCCATAACGTATATTTTGGAAATTATGCATAAAGGATGAAAATTATACTTTATTTTTCTTATTATATGGCTAGTTAGAAGTTAGTTTAGAACTTGAGAAAATAATTTATTATTATAAAAGAACGTAAAGGCGAACAATTTATTGAGAACAAAGTTTATTTCTAAGTAAGTTTTTGCCGACAGTCGGCTTTATCAAACAATAAGAAGTAGTGAAGAGAAAAGAGTGTTGAAGACTTAGAGTGAGTGAAGAGTAGAAGTAAGTTTATATTATTATAAAGGCGTTTTTTATATCCCTTTATGTTTTAATCAATTGGACTTAAATTTTTCAAAGTTTATTTTTATTATATTACAATAATTTTTAAATTTATTATAATTACTATTAAAGGAGAAACTTAAGATGAACAAATTTGGTAAAAATGTTATAACTCTAAGTTTTGATTCAATCCCTGAATTAATACTGACATTTTGGTTTCGCCATTTATCTTACTAAATATTTTTTCATATGATCTTTTTTTAGACAAATGGATTTTGCTGTAAATGATTTAATTGAAAAGCCTTTTTCATTGCGCACATTCGAAGAAAAAAAATAAATAGTTCACGCTGGAAAACCACTTCCCTTTTTGCCTAAATTGACCGTGAAACATAAAGATAAAAATACATCGTATATTCGACATTTTTCTGTTTTGCAATACCAAATTGTTGAATGGTTAACAGGGTGTGATAAAAAGTCTGCTTTATTCTGTTGGCCATGTTTATTATTTGCTAAAGAGTCAAGTGTTTGGAACAAAAAAGTATTCACAGATCCCAATCATTTGTCCACTTCACAAAAGAAACATGAAAAATCACGAAATCACATAGAAACTTCTTTGAACTTGAAGGTATTTGGGCATCAAAGAATTGACATCCTTTTTGAGAGTCAGAAGAACGAAGAAATCAAGAAACACATGAAATAGTTAAAAAAAATAGAGAAGTATTTAAACGCTTAGTTGACGTTGTGTGTTTTTTGGCAAAACAAAATTTAGCTTTCAGAGGACATCCTGAACTTGATTCTTCCTTAAATCGTGGAAACTACATTGAGCCTTTAAAAGTTATTAAAAATTACGACTCTTTATTGAATGAGCACTTAATCGAGTCTAAAGTTTTCCAAGGTACATCTACTATACAAAATGACATAATTAAAGCCATTGCAAATACTTTGAGAGCTCATATAAAAGAAGAAATAAAATCTATAAATTTTTAAATGAATTTTTAAAACAGGAAAGAAGATTGTTGTTTACTTACAAATAAAAATAATTTTTTTCAAGCACACCTTTGTTTGAGTTTCACCCTACGCCACTGCTTGAAATATATGTTTTTATACCAAATCAATCATGCTGTTTTCACTTCTGAACTCATTTTTTACATTTAGGATGTGAAAATACCTATAAGTGTTAATCAAATTTGCGGTTTACTTCTAAAAATTGCTCCAAAAACATTCATTCAAATTTTACAATTAAATATATGTTTTTATACCAAATCAACCATGCTAGTTTCATTTATGGACTCATTTTTTGCAGTTTGAATAAAATACATATAAGTATCAATTAAATTTGCGTTTAGTTCTAAAATTTGTTTTTATAGCAAATAGATCATGATGATTTCATTTCTGAACGCAGTTTTCGCATTTAGAGGTTTTACTGCTAGTATCAATCAAATTTGCAGTTTATGTCTGAAAACTATATCCCAAAATATTCTCTCTAATTCTACATGAAATATATGTTTTTATACCAATTCGACCATGATAATTTTTATTTCTGAAATCATTTTTTGCATTTAGAGGTTTTAAATGACTGAAAGTGTCAATAAATTTTCGATTTACGTCCAATGTCTGCAGAAATATTTTTGAAATTTAAATAAAATATGTGTTTTTATGGCAAATGGAAGATGCTGGTTTCATTTTTGGACTCAGGTTTGGCATTTATGGTTTTAAAATATCTGAAAGCTTGAATAAGATTTGCGGTTTACTTCTAGATACTGTTTTCAAAAAAATAAAATATCTGTTTTATACCAAATCGACTATGCTTATTTTATTTCTGTACTGGATTTTGGATAATACGGTTAAAAAATATCTCGAAGTGGCAATTGAATTAGTAATGTATGCCTGAAAATCAGTTCTGTAAAAAAATTTCAAAAAATGGCTGCATATTAGGTATATAGTAAAAAGATACTTTTTTTTTTGTATATTTTGGCCTATAATACTTTCTACAATCATCTTGAGTATGAAATATTTATTAAAAAAAATAAAACGTATTATAAAATCTTTTGAAAATTTGTATGAGAGAAGGAACCAAGTTGAAAACTAATTGAAAAGAGAACATGTGATCAAAACAAATAATTAAAAAAAATATGTATCTTTACTAAATGGAAGATCTACCATGTTCTAATGAACTAGGAAGTGGTTTTATTATATACTTCAAAAAGAATTTTGACTGTGAAAAAGAAGTTCCTTTTTACAAATGAAAAATATTTAATTCTATAGCTTATCATCTAGGATTACAGTTAACATTTAGCTAAGATGGGTTGGAAATCTGAAAATTTAGAATAGGTCAGATTTATCAAAAATGGCACAGATGCCAATATGAGAGAATTTAGTCACTATCAAGATATTTTTAATTTAAATTGAATTTGTCCATCTTTTTCCTTTTGTGTCAAAGAGATAATTTTTTAGATGAAGAACGTTGACAACTTTTTGTAATTGAACAATCAACATCACGAATGATTCATCAGAAAAAAACCTTTGAAATGAGATTGGTTGACAAATATTCAGGCCTGAGAGGAAAAAAGTAATTTTATCCTTATAAAAAAATTTTCGAACACACATTGAAGAATATAAATTTCTAATGAAAAAAGAGCTACCAAGAAAGAATCATCATAGAATGAATACCAAAATTACATACTGTAAATTATAATATGACGTAGAGACTACGAGCCGATAACGAATTTGTAGCCAAAAAGATGGAGATCCTATCCAGTTACATAAGTTACTGTAGAATGAAATATTTTGAGTGAATTAAACACCTAAAGTTGGTTTATTAAATAAATTAAGAAAATAATTACCAGAGAAAACTGCAAGTAGAAGTTAATTTATGTTTATATATTTGACATTGATTTACAGGTTTAATCGATTTTTTGACAGGTTTTATTGATTTCATAAAAAATGAACATCACCATTAAATTCTGCATACTTGAAATGTATAAAAAACTTTAAAAGAATTAAAATTTTAATTTTGACATGGGCTGTCATATTTAAATTATTTTGTCAGGTTTGACTAATATTTATAAAAAAAAAGGAATATAACCAGTAAACACAGCCTACTTGAAAATGGGTATATGTGTGTAAAATGCTATACACGGTAAACTTCATCACCTCCCTATACTTTCTATTAAACGTAATTCTCTAATTCAAAAAACCGTGCCTGATCCTTTCTTTTTGGGATAAATCAATTTTTTGACAGTTTTGATTGATTTTTATAAAAAAAATGAATATCACCACTGAATTACGTATGCTTAAAAATGGGTATATATGTGTAAAAAACTTTATATTATTACTTAGATAAAAAGTTTCTTTTTAAGATGAGATGTCATATATAAATCAATGCTTTGATAACTTTAATTGATTTTTATAAAAAAAATGAATATCACCGCTGAATTCAGCATGCTTGAAAATGTGTGTATATGTGTAAAAAACATTATATAATTATTTAGATAAAAAGTTCCTTTTTGAGATGAGCTGTCACATTTAGATCAATTTTTTGACAGGTTTGATTGATTTTCATATAAAATGAATATCACCACTGAATTCAGCATATTTGAAAATGGGTATACATGTGTAAAAAACTTTATATACTTCTTTAGATAAAAAGTTCCTTTTTGGGATGAGCTGTCACATTTAGATCAATTTTTTTGACAGGTTTGATTGATTTTCATAAAAAATGAATATCACCATTGAATTCAGCATATTTGAAAATGGGTATACATGTGTAAAAAACTTTATATACTTATTTAGATAAATAGTTCCTTTTTGAGATGAGCTGTCACATTTAGATCAATTTTTTGACAGGTTTGATTGATTTTCATAAAAAATGAATATCACCACTGAATTCAGCATATTTGAAAATGTGTATACATGCGTAAAAAACTATATAATTATTTAAATAAAAAGTTCCTTTTTGAGATGAGCTGTCAAATATAAATCAATTTTTTGACAGGTTTGATTGATTTTGATAAAGTAAATGTAAGCGAAGAGATTTGAAAGATGAAATTTAGGTATGTCGTCATAAATAAAAAACCTTTTAATTTACTGAATCAGCACAAATGATATGAATGTACTATACTTGCTATCTCTCACACACGTTCAGAATCAGCACAAATGGTATGAATGCACTATACTTGCTATCTCTCTCATACAGGTGTTATCGATAAAAGTGGCTATAACTTTATATCTTAATTATTTTTATTTATCGTGCGATGGAAAACTCAAATGAGTGAACATAGTAAACAAAGTATTCTTGTACATTACACATAATTCGAAAGATAGCCAAAGGTAGTCTTTAAAAGAGCCACATATGGCTCGCGAGCCATAGGTTCTCCCGAGCACTCTATATCAATCATCATCATAGCCAACTACGAAATGAGGATTAGTTTCACAAGAATGATATGGTTTTTGAGGTGTCGTTTTTTTAACCATGAAATTGACTTTCTACTATTGTTTGTTAACTTTAAAAAAATTTTTTTTTTAAGTAATGTAAGAGAAGAATAATCTTTCTTAGCCCTATTAGTGCTGGGCAAAATCTGTCCGCTCTAGTGCTGGACTGGGCGTAAAGGAACCTCCTTTAGTTCTCATATTTCATAAGCTTTTTGCAATCACTTTCGGCGTATTACTCAAATCAGGGATGCTGAATTCAATCAAAATTATCAAAAAAAGTGATTTAAAATGACTACTAATTTCAAATTTGCGTTTTTCTGAACAATATTTAAAATAATTTTATCACATAATACCCATTTTCAAATATGCTGAATTAAATCGTAATGTTTTGAAAATCAACCAAAACCTGTCAAAAAGCAATTTAAAAATGGCGTTTTTTTTCTTCAAATTGCTCAATTTTACAAGTAAATAGATATTTAAAATATATACCTTCTTTCAATGGTGATGTTTATTAAATTTATCAAAAACTGAAAAAAATCAACACATATATACCAGGTGTGCGCACATTTGGTCCAAAAGTGATATTTTCGTTGTTATTATTTCTCTCTTATGAGTAAGGGTGGCATAATTGATTCTAATTGTAATATTATTGACTACGGAAGTACACTAATCGCAAATGTAACGTTGATTGAGAAATCAAACTATTAAGCTCTCGAAGAGTTTAGCTATAAGGTTTGCTGGAATATGGAAAGTAAATATTTATCTCTACATAGATACGTGCTTAAAACAAAATCTAAGGAAAAAATGTTTACATTTTATCATCACGCCCTGTCATAATGTGTATTACCAAAGATGGCAGAAAAAAGAAACTGAGCGAAAAACTAGAAAATGGACAATTACTTCATTTATTTATCTTTTAGAATTTAGATACATCAAGAGTGAATGCTACAACTACTTATAGTATGAATCGTGATTCAAACCCGGGGTAGTCAAATCCCTTAAAACTGGGAATCGAGCTTGTATATTTATTGATTCTTTCAGCTCTAGGGAGTAGAGATAAAAATTGGCTCAAAAGAGAATTGGGGAAATGTATTGATGACTGTATTGAAGAAATCGGCGGTGTGAAAAGAACAATACCATCTACTTCAGTTCACTCTGAAACAGGTATTAAAAGACGATGTTCTTCTTGCGTTTGACCATAAAAAAACAAAAAGAAACCTGTATGCAACAAAGACAGAGCTACAGTTTGCATAAGTTGAAACAATAGTTTAAAATGTATCCTATTCTTGTGACAAAAACTATGTGATATCCAGTAGTGGGATTCAGACGGTTCGCACCCCACTAGTTAGAACCGTCTCTAGGAATTTTGTAAGTTCGGCGAACCGACGCATCGCTCCCAGTAGTTCCAATTTTATTGGGAAATAATCAAAATTGATCAGTTTATTTGCTGACAAATTTGACTTTTTTTGTAACAGAACCGGCTGACAAAAAATATGAATCCCACTACTGGTGATATTATAAGTGGATCAACCTTTGTGGTCAAAATAAGATATGTGGTTATATTTTTAGTGGAATTTTTCCATACGACATATAACCGTGTATCTTATCTAAATTGTATTCATTATGGCAGAGTGTAATTTTCTTTATATTATAAACTATAATTTAATTAATCATATTTTTGTTTAATTTTTTTAAGAAAATGACACAACGTGTGATAAACATGTAAATTATTTTGTCTAAAAATCACTGTTTGTTTAATTAACTCTCTGAGTTGCAAATTTGTTAATTTTGCGAAGAAAGGAAGCTCACAGCCAGATTATGTTATTGTTGGAGAAAGAAAGATAGTATAATTCGTTGTAAAAGTAATTTTCTTGCTAGGAGATAGCAAAATAGTATACTTCGTTGTAAAAGTAATTTTCTTGCTAGGAGATAGCAAAATTTTTCACTTTCTATTATAAATTTCTTGAATTGTGGCCAAAAATAGGCAGTTAGACTTATACTCCACATTGACTAATAAGCCGAGCAATACTGTATATACTAGTGTTACTTTCTCACCACCATTTTGCAATTCAAAAAATGCCTTTGTCAAACTATGAGCAGATGAGGCTTCCAAAACTGACACCTTTATTTGACTAATAATTTTTGTTACTCATGACTTAACATTCGTTGAAATAATACAAATCTAGATAAATCTATCTATATATAAAATAAATCTATCTATATGAACTTAAAAATTTAGCGTCTTTTGTCATGAGAGGGTGGGCTACGAAAACTCTTTAATCTGATTCGATAAAATTTTTTTGCTCTTAACCCATCAAATTACGCTAAATAATTTTAACCTTTCTTGAATAAATAATGATTATAAAAACGAACTGAACAAAAATTGATTCGCTAAAATTCAATCATAAAATTGATTCTTGCAGAAATTTATCAAATTGTAGCCTGTATATAAAAGCTTTCTTGACCGTGCGCTGTTCTTCTAATATCCAATCAACAGTCAACTTTTTACAGCTCACTTCATTCTTTAAAATGGCGAGGTGATCAAGCTTTCTAGGTATGAAGAGCAAGAAACCCTAGCAGACTCAATATTTAATCTGAGTCTATTCAATGACCAACCGAGTATAGAAAAAATTGGACAGGCAATGCTAGCTTAACCCCCACACTGAAGTACCAGAAAAAGCATACATTGTGCTTTGCATTTATGAAGTTGCTGGATCCTATATACAGTCAATAACAGGCTGTATGCCATGTGCAGTTCATAATGTGACTGCGAAAAATTTGCCAGGTATATCTTTAATGGGGTAATTCATTTCGAAAGGTTGGAAAGCACTGCAGTAGAGCATCTTGAACATTTTATTTTTCATGGACAATTTTTTGATATGATGCATTTTTGAGTGCTGAAAAGCAGTTCACATAAGGGTACAAGTGCAAAATGGTGGAAGTATTTTATGCACTCTTTCTGAAAGTGCTAAATAATTCATCTCTTTTAATTTTTAATTTATTTATTTACTGTTATTACCTTTTTTAATCAAATTAATTATTCATAGAAGCATAGTTTATACTTATAAAAACATCGCGTCCCCGCTTGGGGAACCCTATCTACACAACCTCACACCCATGTCAACTAGGAATAGAAGTATCATGGCAAAATGTTGTCTGTAAAATTAAATAAATTTATTCTTCGTAAAATGTTTCACACGGTGCAACAAACAAAACAGAGACACATACTGAAAGGAAGCTTGAGAAGAAAAAGGTTTTGCCGTACCCATATGTACGTAGTTGTTTTCTTTTCTGCAATCTGTGTTGATGTCCTTGCAGTGCTTTATAGAATTTCGAATTAAAAATAAGATAACACATGGAAACTTTGAAGAGTGGAATGGAAGGGAAATGGGGGAGGAGGTTATTGAGCACAATTCATCTTACAAACCCCTACCTTTGGGAAGTCATGGATTGAGTGATGCCAATAGTTAACTTTGAGAAATATTTTTGAAGTGTGGAGCGAACTTCTAGGTTCAAGTCAAATTGAATCAGTTCACATAAATAGACTGAAGATGTGAGAGCTTGTTCCTTAAACTAAAAACAGATAAATATGAAATTATTTTTCCAACTACTTAAAATTTAATGATTTTAAAGCCAATTTATTCGCTTCTTACAAAAATATAACTCTTTTTTTCATTATTTAAAATAACCTTTAAAATCTCTGACTCTTCCGACTCCCTAGCCCTAGTAAATACGTACTCTCCCCAATAATGTCAAGGATGCGAACCCTGATTGATAGAATAGCTACCTTCTTTTTATTCAGCGAATCACATCAAAACTAAAAATACTAATCGTCGATGCGAAAAAATTGTTAGAATTTTTTTGTTTGTTTCTTAAAGTAAAAAGAATCATTGTTTTCCCGTTTTTTTCGTCCTATTTGTCACAACCCTCTCAAGTTGCTGATATTATGTACACTGTCATTTAGGTATACGACCGTTTTGGTTAATAATACCGTTAACTTAACTATTCATCCATTACCTTTTTTTTCATTTTCCATATAATATGGAATATATTATATAATATATAATATGACATGTTGGATTTTAGCGTTCAAATAACATAAAATAAGGATAAGAGAACAAAGAGCAAATAAGGTTGGAATAATTTAAACTCAGAAAATATGAATGCTAACTTTGAGCGTACCTTTTCAGCGGGAAAGCTTTGGAGCTCATTCAGATAAAGAATTAGTATACTATTCCAGGCTTCAAAATGTTTTGGATTTTTGATTGATAAATAATAGAGTAGAAATTCTTTAGAGATCCTAAAAGTAAAAAAAATTTGATAAGACACATTATTTATAAAGAAAACATTTTACCAAATTCATAGAATGATCCATCAGGATATGGACCCCCGAAAATGGAAGCAAATGCCAACTTCTAGGGGAGGGGCTTTCGATTTTTGGAGGGCATTTTAGAAAAATGATACTAAATTTTTAAAATGATTTTTTTGCATAAAATAGAAGGAAATATATTTTCTTTCTCTATATTAACGTACTCTAAAATTAGGCACTGATAAAACTTTAACCAAGACAAATAGGAGATAGTCTAGTGGTGGGAGCGTAGGGTCTCAATCTGGATGGTGTGGGTTCGATTCCCGATGCTGACTATCCTTACCATCTGTCCAGCTATGTAAGATTATTCTTCCCTAGGATACGATACCAACAAATAAAAAATGCGTTTTAATCAGATGAAGAGGAAAAAAGCAAAAACAGTTTAAAGTGCTATTTTAAAATTTTGTAGTACCCTGCCCAAGAGAGAGGCTAATATTTTGAATGCAAAAGTGATGTTACAATTCTCTAAAATCATTCAGCAAATAAAAAGACAAACTATATTAGATCACTCTCTAACATCTTCCAAATCACCCATTCAACAATCTCAAAAGAAACAGACTTCCATATAGAAACAGAATTCAAGTCTCTTGACTGGGAATGTCGATGGAAGCGCATCTAACTTGTGAACTTTTATTTAATTTTGTGTATTCTTTAATCAAAGTTTATTCAATTTTATTTTTTATATTAACGTTTTCATTTTTGTTTTAAGGCGAATAAATCAAAAAATATTTTAGGTATTTGGAAAGGACTAATTTTATATCGATGAAAATGGAAAAGAATACAACTCTATTTTACTAAACAAGTAAAGACGAAAGTTCTTACTCTAATCAAGTGCTTCTCAAACTTTTTTACCCACAGCGTAACCAATGAAATAACTAAAACTTTTAAGGCGCACCATTGAGATTGATATGGAAAAATAGGTCATAAAATTTTTAAATAAAAAAATAAACAAGTACATACTACATATGTTGTTCATTATTTGGTCGTTTCTCGCACCCCCTGTTATGTTATCTCGCACACCTTGGCGGTGTGTACACCCTTTGCTAAGAATCGGTGATCTAGATGGAATCTTAAGGTTCACACGGCTACCTTTCATAGCGCACCTGGCTATCTTTAAGGGTGCACCGTTTGAGAAGCACTTCTCTAATCAATTGGTTATAGATAGTGACTGGAAATTAATGTGAAGTTAATTGTAGGTATAAAATGGGTATATCACATATTTAATTGGTTATCAATGGCAGTTCGAAGATTTCTAACTCACCTGTTCTAAGTCTTATTTTATAAAGTTTGTGTAAAAGAAGCCTACTATAATTAGGTCAACAAAAGTCAAGCTTTTATTAATGCGTCAACAATTTTGGAATTGCTTTCATATACCGAAGAGTTCATCCATCACAAAACAACTAAAAGTATACTTCATTTATAAAATTATTTCACACATCATTTTTAATATAGATAAAAATCTTGACTCATCCATTCTGCCACATAAATAAAATAATTGAAAAGTGTAATCTTCGAATCTTACAATGAAAGATGCTTCTCATTTTATATAGAAATATCCGATTTGAAGATGATGTATGTGGTAATGTAAACTACATGAAAAAACAAAATAATAAAAAGGAAATCATAATAAACATATGAAAAAAAGAAGTATATCTACGCATAAATATAATTGCAGTGATTAAAAAGCTTTTTCCTAAAGATCCTACCTTTTCAAAAGAGAATACTTAAAAATATTAGATGGCATCTAACAATAAGAATGGGGAAAAGTGGTCATTTTAGGTCATTTTTTGCAAATAAAATCAAATTTTGAAGGATTTATAGGTTAACCTTTGTTGTTCCTAATGATTAAAAGTTTATGGAACGGCGCTATTTTATAATGACACGGATACTCAAACTTTTGGCATTTTATGTGTGTGCTTTATATTGTCAATAAAACATCTTTTGTTGGCGAGTTTGGTTTTTTTTAGAATTGTGTTGGTGTGTGTGTGTTCTCTAGAAATTAAAAAAAAGAATTTCAGACTTATTAAGAATTTATTTCATATTTCAAAGAGGTAGAGAATAGAAGAGTATATAATTCTTTTAGCTTTTATAAACTTGAAGTTAAAAATGTAAAGCTTTCTATAACACTGGCCCTCAAAGGGTTAAACCAAAATGCAAAACTTTATCAATTAAATGCCCAAATGGTAGATTATAAACAGAAGATTGAAAAAATAAATTTGCATTGCCTCGACCAGGGTTGTGGAGTCGAAGCGGGAGTCGCACTTTTTGAGTCGGAGTCGTAGAAAAATGTTGGGATTCCGACTCCGGTTATTAATTGAAACTCTACTTTTTTAATTGTGCAGCGATTAATTGTAGTTTGAGATCTGATTGATACAAGTTTAGTGATTAAATTTGCTTGCATATAGACAAGTATCAGAAAGTGTTTCTCAATCTTTTTTCCACACCCCTTTGGAATTTGGATCCCCTATATTTCCGTAACCCCCCTTACCACTTAAAAGTCTATTTACATTATATTTTCTGAATAATAAAATTGATTTTGTTAAAAGTGAACTTCAAATCATTTTTATTATAATACAAAAAGTTGAGAAAGAAAGTCTTCAAAAAGTGCCTTCAAAAATCAGCAACTTTAGGAAATCTTTTTATGATGTGGAAGTTGAAAATATTGACCAAAGTTCTAAATTATCTTTAAAAGAAGCTTTAGCAATATACCCAAAAGTTGTTTAGGAAGTGGAGATTGCTGTTTGTGCTCTACCTTCAACCCAAGTTAGTGTTGAGCGATTATTCTCTGCACTCAGAATAATTAAATCAGATTTACGTAGCAGAGTTAAAGAAGAAAAATAAATAATAAATTTTTTATTTTAATTTTTGAATCATATTTTTTATTTGTAACATTGTTAGGTATTAATTTCTTACAGAATTATTTCAGAAATTTTTAACTTAGAGCTTTCAAATTTTAATGAACAAACTAAATGGTAAAAATAATTATGGCTAAAAAATTCAAACCTAAGTACATTTTAATGTTGATATTAAAATAGCACTATAGATAAAAATGACATTTAGAGAAATTATGTAGACTAGATTAAAAGTTAAAACTTTGCAAGTTTGATTTGGAGACCATTTTTACAAAAATGGAGCCAACTTTTCTTTTAATGAAGATGAAATCCTTGAAATATCCGTACATGAGTCGAGGATGGTAAAATTATTGAAAAAATGTCGATTTATATAATCTTAAAAAAAAGATATTTTTTGTATTCTTTTTTATTCGCGTCTTTATTAGTAATTATCATGTGTCAATAATCTTAATACGTCGATGTGATTGGCGCAGAATATACAGATTTCTAAAGCAAATAGTTTAAATGAATATATTCATAGCTCATCTAATTCAATAATATGAGACGGGAAGATTGACACAAAAGATTCCCAAATTTAATAGCATTTGAGCTATAATGGAGTATGAAAGTTAAAGAATGTAAAAAATTTGATATACCATGAATGATACCCATTTGAGGTCATTGGCCCCCTGTTAACAGATAACCCAATTTAAGGGTTAATTTTATATAAATCCTAAGGGCTATTGGATATCCGCAAAAAGTTTTACAGCCTCAACATCCCCATCCGCCCATCATTTTAGTTTCAACATCCGCATCCGCAATTTTCAAACATTTTTCTATGTACGGCAGTTTTTTTTTGGAATTTTTCAATTTTTACTTTGTCCAAAATATTTGTAATAAGTATGTCTTTATGACAACACATATACATTGACATCTACCTCAATTTTTAAGAAGTACACGACTTCCGTTTGCTTAGAATAGCAATTATAATAACCGAATCTGTTAAAAAAAATAATTCTGACATGCGCTACATATAATTAATGAAAATTTCACATCCAATACACCTCTAATAAGTACACTTTTTAAATTAGAATGCTTTTACGGCTGAAATATAGAAATAACTGACTGAACATTAAAAAATTCCAGTTGATAGAAAAATTATGTACAGCATTTAATTAATGTAATGTGCTCTTATTGTAATTCTCGAAAAAACCACTATAACAAACAGATACAATATGATACAATTTTAACAGTATTGAAATGTGTATATATTTACAAATGTAAAGTGATGGACAAAAAAATACATCCTTATCGGCATAAATCTGCTTTCGGAAAGCGCATATGTCAATCAGTCATTTGCGAAGTAAAAAATAAATTTTTGGCTTTTTATATTTAACAATAAATAATAAGTAACCAAAGAGAACTTGTTAAATAACTAACTACCTAGTAGTTAATAATCAAAAAATAAAATTTAAAGGAGATTTTTAGAAAAAACCATTATACATATACAATAACATATATGCGATGAAAATACGAAAGCTTACGTTTGTTCAAATTTGTTATATTTATTTATTTTCGATAAAAAATGAAAGTATTTCTACTTATCATAAGTTTATGAAAGATAAGATAAAAAGGCGAAGTCTTACTGTGCCAGCTTTTCACTTATGACAGCTTCAAACTTTGGACTTTGGGAAAGCTTGAACAAGAGCTTGAGGGCACACGCTAAGCTCTTTGTCTCTTGTTTGTATAAGTTAGGAAGAGCGTTGCCTTTGTATCCTTAAGCATGAAAAGAGGCTTTACAAAAGGAAAAGCTGTCATTCAATGAAAAAGGTATTCACGAAAACACCTGCCCTCAAGCGATTTAAAGCAGAAATAGATCTCATAGTGTTTCAAAAATAGAAAAAATGTTATCAGGCAGGCATTTAAAATTGCTGATATTGGATAAATTCTTTTTTTCTAAGGCTGCGGTTTCGATTAGATATAGGTCAGGGTTAGTTAAAGAAGGAGCATGGAATGAAAATGTTTAAAAAGGGAGAAACTATAGTTTTTTGGAAGAATGAATATAGTAAAATTTAAGGCACAATAAAAATATTTGATGCTCAGTATCGATGAGATCAAATTCATTCTTCGATAATTGTATGGGCGCATGATTTCAATTGGTAAAGGGGGCGTACAAAAATAAAAAAGTCTAAAGGGGGCGTTGGGAAAAAAAGGTTGAGAAAGACTGGTCATCTGCATGTAAATGTTATCAAGTTTTTCAATTTTACTCTCTTATTTATCGCACGTGAGCGGTAAATTCATTTACAAATTTTTATTATATTTCACAACTTATTAACTATATTTTTTGTTTTCTAATTCATTTTTTGGAAAAGTTAATTTCCTTATTATTTTCAGATTTTTAAATTACATCGTAATTTTGTGAATAAATGACAAATTTATTAACCCAGTTTGTACCAGTGTTTGCAAAGGGAACGCAGAAGACTTCAATAATCTCAATTTAATTCCATTCAAAACAAGAGTTCGTATGCATTTCCTTTAGGAGCATTGGCAGTAAATGGGTCAAAAAAGAAAAAATAAATTTGCAAATCATTATGCACAAAATTTGATGAAATTAAAAAATTGGATATAGTAAAAACAAATAAAAATAATAAGAGTTAACTTTTCGAAAAAATAAAAAAATTTAATTTCACAAGTTATTATAAAGTATAAAAGTTATAAATCACAGTGAAAATATATTTAAGAAAGGAAAAAAAGTATTTGGCAATGAATTAACACTCAAACTTCATGTCTTTGTATTTCTTTGTTCTTATTGTTCCTCCTTCGTATTTTATACTTGATCAAAACTCAGTTTTTATTGAAATATCTTAGAATTATATTTTAGATTTAATTAGTTTTATTAAATAATAAATGATTAAATTTTATTAATACTCAAACCGATTTTAGTGAAAATTAGTACAAAATTCAATAAAGTGAAAAAATAAATAATCTACAAGTTTTACATATAATAATGAAAAATTGTTAAAAAAAATGATTAATTTTATTTCAAAATATTAATATATTATTTGAAACTAGAAGAGAATGAATGTGTTAAAAAGTTGTCTTTTATTCCATTTTTTGGTACACGCGAATACCTTAATGAAATAATGGTGAAATCTTCTAAAATATGTTTAATTTTACCATCAAAAAAGGCTTAATCCTTTGCTTAGATCTTCCTTCACCATGAAAGCTCACTATAGATACAGATTTGGTGCTGAAGGAGACCCATTAAATTAGTGCATAAAGTAAACACAGAAAGAGTAAATAATTTATGGACACGCAGTTTTAAAAACAAATGAATTTTCGCCGACAATCGACTTTTCAAACATAACGCGGAGAAAGAAAGGAGGTTGATGTCGTAGGTTGTAAAGGAATGGGGCACTTTTTAACTTTGTGCTCAATAAAGTGTTTAATCTCACTATATTTCTCATTCATATTCTCTAATATTTATAAAAAATTAAATTTGTTCATAAAATAAAAAGTTGATGTCAAAATACCAAATTTCCAGAGAAGATTTCTTTGATCAAGGTTAGAGTTGAAGGATTTTGCAAACTTGTGGGAATCCATTAAGGTATCGATCAGACTGAGAAAAAGATCGACACTTGTTCTAGAAAAAATATCCAACAAGCCTTCTTCTTCCACATTTTTGATTTGGTTAAGCTCAGTGCGCCTCAAACTTTCATATCTTTCTCTCTCCCGGAGCGAAGATTTTGTGCTCTGGAAAGATTCTTTACATTTCATCTTCAATGTGGATTCATTGGAAGTGGGCAATTCCTTAAAAAGTTGACTAACTATATGTAAGACAATCCTTGTGGAAAACTCAAATCATTATCATCGTAAAGCTATGAAAGTCATGCAAATATTTTTCTTGTATTGTTAAGCTTTTAAATCAATTTTTGGATTGATTTAAATTTTCCTAATTAAACTAGGAAAATATAATATGAGTATTATTACAGTAGAACCTCAAGTATCAGAATAGGTTAGGAGACGAAGAAATTTTTCGGATAAGCGAGTGTTCGCAAACGTGAAAACTTTTTCTTTAGGTGGGCACGTCCGTTGTACGGATACGCGAAAATCCGGATACTCGAGGTTCGGATATTTTTCGTTTTGTATTTTTTCTTAGAATAAACAGAATAACTCTAAACAGCGCAAAAGACTTGAAGTTTATAAAAATAATAAATAAAAATTGTAAAAAGTTTGTCTCCAATTATATTATTTAATGAAGGTTAATTATACCCAATTAAGTTAGTTTATAGCACAGTTTCCAAACAATATTTGTTCACTTATTTCTAACACATGATGCATAAAGAAGCGCCTATCAGTTAGAGAAGAAAAGAAGATAATTTGGATTTAGTACGGTTGGTGTTAAAATAGGATAATTATAATGATCTTTACCTCTTTCAATTTTAATAGACTTTTACGCCTTTGGCGACGGGAATTTTAAGACTAATCATTTGCTTTCGCTTTCAATGGAATTTTATATACTTAAAGGAGACGAATTTCATTTTGTTGTTTTATTACGTGTTGGTTTTCAAAGGGTTAAAGGATTTTGAAATTAAATGTACATTTACAATTCCTATGCTTCATTTTGGTAATGTGGCGAAAATTGGGTAGGCTGATTTATATAATCAATATCTAAGTTGTAAGTGTCTAGCGAATAAATAGTAAATAAAGCGCTAGCACATTCAACGAAGGAATTGTAAGGAATCGGCATACCAAAGAAACTTGTTCAATGAGAGTTTCTTGTCTTTTATTGTTTGAAGTAAAGAAGATATTGTGCAATGCCTGAATCATTTCTAACTGAGCCACGCATTTTAGCATCAACATTTTCAAGGTTTGATTATTATTTGCTAAAAAGAAAATACCAATAAAATTTGTCAGGGAAGAAAATATAGAAATAATACCAAAGAATGACAGTCACTACTCTAAGACACATTTTATATTCAGCAATTAATCAGTTAAAAATTAAACTCGAGATAAAATAAAATTAATTAGAGTTATTAATAATAGCGATATAAAAAATAAATGGATGTTTTTGGAACTTTTGTTTTAAAAAAGTAAAGAATTGCAAATTTCCAAAAGTGCATTTGTATTAAAAACAAGATATCATCACTTTTTGAATGCTAAAAGATTTATGTAGAAATAAAGACGTAGATTAGAAATTACTCGATTTTAAATAAAATCAATTTCACAATATAAAAAGAAGTATACAAAATAGCGAAGTGGGAAATTGAATTCCATTGAAAATTTTGGGAACAAAAACCCAATATAGGTTAATACAAGCCCATTTTACTGTATAACATGAGGAATGAATAAAGAGGCGACCTACAGCCGAAAGATGAAATAACTTCAAAGTCAGAGAGAGAAGAAGATGGTGTTAACGTTTGAGGAACATGCTTTTTAAGTGAATCTTTAGTCACGTCGACGACGTTATCAGAGATGAAACGATCTATCGAGTCTTCACTATCTGGCAAGTGTTTCATTGAGCCTGGATTCTGTCTGTTGTGCTGCTGTTGAAACATGCAATCCAGCTTAAAGGCACTCACAATATTCTAAACAAGGTAAAATGCTTAATTCGATTTTTGGAAAACGAAACCAAGATTACCGCCGAGTCCAAACGAGTATGAAGGGTTGGGTGCTTGTTGGTGCATTCTAATTGATTTTCTGGACTCAGGACGTTTGGCTGTGGCTTCCACGTTAGAAGTCTATTTCAAAATACCACTTTAATAAACTCGATCACACCAAAGGAAATTTATAGCTAGTCTACGCTTCATATATTTTGCGTAAGAACACCTCATTGAATGTTTTTTAAAATAAGTTTTAGTGTCTAGAACAGAGTTATAGTTAAAGAGATAGACTTTTTCAACCCCTTGAAAGAATAAATGTTCAAACAAAATATGGAATTAAAAAAAATCGCTGTTACTAAGAGCAAACAAACTAAAAAAGAAGGAGCTAATTTATAGAAAAATGATTTCCAAAGGAGGCATTGTAAAAATGCATACCAATTAATATTCATCGAAAGAATATTTTTATTTATAAATAAAAAACTATTACTAGCAATATAAAACACTGAAACAACACAATTGTACATTGTAATATTTTCATCACAAGCAGTGTGATATAATTCTTAAAAAGAACTTTGATATCTTCAAAAATGAAAAGTTTACAAGTAAATTTTTTAAAATTGGTATACACAATTTTTTTCGTTTCATTCATATATGTAAGAGCTCATCATCCTCACTTTCATAATAAATCAAGAGAAAATGAACTTCTATCAAAATTAAAACGCCTTAATCCCAATTCACATATGTGCTGGCTGAATGACGTTGAAGATGGGTTTTCTTAAAAAACAAAACATTCAAATAATAATCAGACCTGATAATAATTGTAGAAATGAAAATTTTTCAAAACTAAATAGACATCATCCTTAGAATTGTTTTTTGTTATTTTAATTGATAGAAATGAACAGAGAGGCAGCCAGACTTGTAATGGACAAGGTATCCATCCCCTCAACAAAAACGAGTCCTATGTTAATTTTCGTTGTATCATAAAATATTTTTTATATTCTAGCTACACCTTTTCACCCTCAAACAAAAAAACGAATTTCACGTAAAAAAGTTTCATGAATGATTTTTCAACTTGAAATTTATTCATAATAATTCAACAAATCGGGTTAATTTTAACTAAAAATTGACTTTTTAGATATTAATGAAATATATTTCAAACAAATAAATTCGGAAAAATTACTTTAATCACATAATCTATATCTAATGCAAAAAATGTTTGATTTTAGTTTCAAATGCTTATTTATATACAGTATATTTAAAAATAAAAAAGAAGGAGTATCAACAAATGTTTTTTCAGACAATCTAATGTCACGGTTTCACATAATAAAATAATGTCACAGTTTCATATAGAATTATGTTTCTTTTTTTTCTAAAAAAAATTGAGGTAAATGAATCTTAAAATTGCGAAAAACAAAAATTAGAAAAGGTTCGCAAACAGTTGTTTATAGAAGGACTAAGCTGTGAATAAAGCAAGAAAAATTATTTACTCGAAAGGAAGTGTTTCTTTTAAAATTGAGAGAGAAGTTGTGATGGAAATGCAAAACTTTTCTTCATCAAATTTTTTTTGATTTGTTAACATGAAAGTTTCAAAACAAGTGATCGCGGATCGAGCTAAAAATTCGTTTTCTTAAAAGCGCAAACACATGATAATACAGATATCTGTGTAAAGCAAATAATAATTTTTTCACCTATGGTGATGCATGATTTTAGTAAATCGTAGAGATCAGATAACAAAATGTTTGACAACGGATCAAAATAGTGTGAGAAGATGTCGATTAAGGAGTACAGTGCATGGTGACATGTAGTTGATATCCACTCATTCTTCTATATAAAAAGGTAAAATAATAATGTAACGGCAAAACTTGGATATATACGTTTGTGTGCTTGGCATATTTTACCAGATTAATGCCAATCCCAACTGGTAAGAATGGTGATTGCCATTTGTTAAGGTACGGCCGTCAATCACACCAAGAAAAATGTTTATTTATGATAAAATAAGCAAATTTTAATGGACTTCTCTGTATTAATCAATGAAATTGCATTTTTCTTCTAAAAACACCAACATTCATGTGTTATTCGATTATGAATGGAGATTTTAATTGGAAGAACTACTATTTATCCCTGTACAATTGCAAACCATATCAGATTCTAATGTGTAAAACAAACTATGCTTTTTTAAACAAAGTAATTTGTTATTTTTAACTTTAAATCAAACCTACAGACGTTACCTTATGCTCCGTTATAGATACAATATATTCCAGTTCATTGGTTAACAGCACATCGAATGCTAATCACGCATTTTGATTAGATTAATAAGAGTAAAACGTAAATCCAGCCATTTGATTCGATTAAGAATACGTTATTGAGCAATGAAGATCGTTGATTTTTATTAATTTTTTAATTTTGAACCTATTCAAGTTTTTTTACAGAATTATTTCATTATTTTGCTAATTTTATTGATAACACCAGGTTACACATTTTTTAGTAAATTGTCTATGTTTTTTCAACAGATTTCTAATAATTTTGCACCCCTGAATGCCAAAATGACAGCTCAGGTTTTTATTCAGTTAATTTTTAAGAAATCAGATCTGACTAAATCAATTACATTTTTGTCAAATTATTACTTGGATTTCTATAAATTGAATAATGGACAATAACAAAGATAAGTACATGTAAATTGAACGCTACAACAGCATTGTACAAAATTCAAGACATGAACTTCCGTTCATTCAAACTCCTAGAATGCTGAGCAAAAAGGATGTATTTCTTAAGAGTTGAACAGTAATTTCAGCCATCAGCATCTTTGATATCTGATCTCCATCTCTATCATGTCGCGATGAAATCTCTTTCCTTGCTTGTCACTCATCGATCAAACCGATCCGTATGTGAAAATAAGAAATGCATTTTGATGCTCATGTTTCATTAGAGGTTTCTTATACCAGTCAGCAAATTGCTGACAAGTTCTGAATAGTTCGTAGCCTTTTGTTGCCAAGAAAGTTTTTCACAGCTACAACAAAAGCCTTTTCATTGAGTTTTCAAGCTCAGGATCTCTAATGAGCTGACGGATTTGAGAACCATCACAAACGCCAGCTTTCAACTTCTCTATGGTTAAACTTGAAAAAGTCTTGCACAACTAAGTGAAACAGTAACAATCCTTGTTTATAGCTTTAGTGGACTCTTTAATCAAGTCAAGCTTGTAGCGGTGGAAAGAGTATGCTGTCTCTGTCTACAAGAGGAATGACGTTCTTTGCTTTGCAAGGCACCAATTCCTCTCACACAACCCAGTCCTTCTTTGTGTAAGGCTAAGCATTGTCCTTACTATCCCACATGCACAGAAAGCGTGAGTACTTGATAAAGATAGGCTGCTGTCCTAATAAAAAAGTCATTCATGCTGATAATAACAAATTTTCTCCAGCACATATTTCAAGATACTCGATGCATGCTTTTCATACCATGTGTGGTACCAAAGTTTTATACTGATCACCAAGTTTAATAGCAAAATAAGCATAATAAACACGCTTTATAAAACTTGTGACTGGTTTCTTGATAGGAACAATGGTGTATTAGTGTTTTTTGACATGCTGGTATTCTTTGAAGTGTAAAACTTTTGCGTGATTGTGCAAAGGTGTCGTGCTAAATGACTTGGGCTTTCCAGAGCCTCTTCTTATCATTTTATTACAAACCAAACACGGTGCTGAGAAATCGCAAGAATCATTAATCTTGAAAAGACGCCAGATGAAGCTCGACATCGTGACTAACAATTAGACCAAACTGAGAAGGGAAAAATTATAACGTCAGTTTCAAGACTTGGAGAAAAAGAAGGAATATATATTTATGCAGTATTAATTTTTTTTGTAAATAATAATCGATCTTTTAGTTCTGTGTGAGCGAATAAGAGAAGTATAGAAGTAATAATAAAGGAATGCGTATTTGTTTGCCAGTAGTGTTTCACTACCAACGAAACAACTGAACATTAAATAGTGACAATGATTGATGAGAATATTATTATTAAACTTTAAAATATGTTATGTGCATGCTAGAATCAAATCGCATACTAGTGATATTATGAACAGAAAGTAGTTACAAAGCTCCTCGAACATGAAATTCATGCACTATTAGTAAAACTTATCATTGATATCCGGCCAGATACTGTTTAACTATCGATCCTCTCCGGTATCCGGCCGGATAGTAAATTTAACTATCCGGTGCACCCCTAATATTAATGTTATTTTTGGATTCAGCACGTTAAAATTGTCCTAGATCAGCTAAAAATACTTAGACAATAAATTTGGTGTTTATCAGTGTAATATATTTATCTATTTACTCAATTTTAGGAATTTTAATCTTAATATACTGGTAACCATAAGTTAATATATAGTATATGATGAAGACTAATATATAAATAAGTAAGGGATTAAATGCTACTGATAATGCTTTTGGTCGAACAAAAATATGTGCGGGTGTTAAAATAAAAATAAACGGGCAATCGTTTAAAAGCTAGTTTTAGAGGAAACGTTGGTTAAAATATAAAACAAGACATTATTTTGGAGTCGCTTTAACCCTTTAAGGACCGGTAGGATAGTTGTGTCCCAAAAAATTGTAATCGTCTGCTTTAGATATATAAAATTGCATTGAAAAATAAAGCAGACGATTAGTCTTTAAAATTCTGGACATCAAAGGGTTGAAAATAAGATTTCAACTTGAAGGAAAAAAATTAGCACATACCTCAAATTTTTGCTCAGATAAATGAAAATTTTCAAAGACTTTGAAAAGAACAGAAAATAAATCTTTCCACCAATGAAGAAGAAAAGTGTGCCCATAACTTTTAATGATATCAAAAAATATTGTAAGTGCTCTAAATTAAAAAATATACTTTTAAAAAAATCAATACACAAAACAAAAAACAAGGTATTAAAAATGTCTTAAAGGTAAATATACAAAAGCTTAGCTTAATATTCTTTTTAATATTTGAGTGCATTTGTGTTGTTTGGTCAGGAATATATCTTGTTATCGACCAGAATAATAATCAGACGATATCTAGTCTAAAGCAGATTTGGATTAAAAAGCATAAACGCAGACGATAATTGCAGATAACCAGTTAAAGAAAACGATACGTAGGTATAAAGCGTAAAAATATAGATAGAGTTAATTGAAAGTTGTAGATTTTTTTGTATTTTAAAAAGTTATCTTTAATTTTATATAATTTAAAATGTTTATATTGATTCAGTAATAAAAGAAAAACAAATGAAAAAATATGAAATCAATATTCAAAAAAGAGACGAAGATTTTATTGAAAATATAATTAAAGTATAAAACCCTTTCAAATTTGATACAAAATAAATTATTAAAATAAAAAAAATGAAATGACAAATGCAGGTTCTTTATGATAATAATAATATTACAACTGTGAAAATTTTAATATTGAATCATGTAAAATATCTAAATTAAATACATGAAAATTTAAAATGGATTAAATGATGCAGCTGTTAGTTCTAGTATTAAAAATAAAGCTAAATTGTTTTTAAATTTTGGGTGTAAAAGATGCGTTAAAGCGATGACTTTTAGCTCAAAGTTTTGACCTTGAATTTATCTTTGAACTTTCTACTTGTATTATCTTGCCATATTTACTAATTCATTGAATAGGATAGTCAAAGTCACAGTAAAAATGTTTATATGCAATAATTAGACTAATATATAATGGCATAACACTTGAACGTATACCAACAATAGGTGCATGTTCAATTCCTGTCTTAGCGGTGGATTTTTTTTTATATCAATTGCGTTTCATTGGTGTGGCAAAAATAAGATAACTAAAGCTACTTTGAAGCTTTAAACGTACTAATACCTATGTTAATCAGAACTCAAAAGAACGGTACATTTAAATTCAAAACTAAGTACTATAGAGGAAATTAAATTTTTTTTGGATAGTCGGACAAAATTTAGGTAGAAAAATTTTTTTACTAATAAATCCTTACTTTTTATTACTGTTATTATTTATTTATCTTTGTTAGCAACTTTTTTTAAGTCCTATTATTATAGGCACTGATCTCAATTAATTTTAAAACCAGTTTGAAGTGCTGGTATTTGAATAGGAAAAATAGGGGCACAAGCGTATATCGAATCATTGAGATATATGAATAGTTGGATATAGAGATGTCAACTGCTATAACTATCTTGTCAACGGACTCTTGTTCTTCTATTTCAACCAATCATCAATGAAATTTATTTTATTCCTTTTTTAAACCCTTTATACTTTGCTGCTCCACCCTTTAAGATCTCTGTTAACTTTTCACTATAAACAATTGAATTTTTGTGTCCATCATTGATGATCTTACTCTTTTAAATAGATTGAGACTTCGAGAAAGTGTGCAATGCAGAATCTACGGTATATTTTTCTATACTTCGATGGACACACTTTTTTAAATTACAATTATAGAAACGTTCCAATATAGGCAAAAGGAAGCATTAGTTGGTATCAATTTATGCATAAAGATAAAGATGCAATTTGACTTAAAATATTAAAAAATAATCAAAACTCTGTAGTAGTACTGATTTTTAAGAGTGCTTCTATGCTTATGTAGGCAGGTAAATGCCATTTTTATTCTTCTATTCTTGGCTTCATAATTTTTTTTCTGAAAAAAAGATTAATATATTTTATTCATAAAAATATGTAAAACTTTTCATACAAAAATGATAAATAAAATATAAATTTTGAATATTCATCCTTTTTTTTTATGAATAACTTTCGTTTAACCCATTTACGACCAATGTTCCTATTTTGGAACATAAGTAATTTCATCTTCGTCTGCTTTTTTCAATGACTTTGAATATAAATCGTCTGCGTTTTTTTAGTTATCGTCTCTTAAATGGGTTAAGCTTAACAATAATAAATGACTCCTTCATTTTTACAGCATCGCATTTGAATACACAAAACTCAGTTAATTTGAGTGAAAAATTGTAATAAAGACGGTTGCTTACTTTGTCTTTGTTTCATATTATTCGGATACAATACATTCTCTAAAAATCAGGTTAAAATGCTATTCTATATTTATTTTTTGAAAATAAAGATTTTATTAAAATAAGCTCCACCTAATTAAATCATACTTTTTAATGAAAAAAATATCATATTTTTATTATTTTTAGGTTTAACCCATTTAAGACCAAGCAAAGCAGACGATATCTAAAAAAACGCAGACGATTTATATTCAAAGTCATTGAAAAAAGCAGACGAATGAAATTACTTATGTTCCAAAATAGGAACATTGGTCGTAAATGGGTTAATTTGAAAACCGAGGGAAAAATATTTTTTACAAAATACTGAAATTAAACACATACGTGATAGAAAAAAAGGTTTTTCTATTTGGCGCAATTTTTTTTTAATTAGTGGACTAGTTATTGAAAAAATTAATAAAGAAAATAAATATGGAAATAAAAAATCAAATCGATGTTGCGAAATTAGAGACCGTTGAATGCTTATAAATAAAAGGAAAGACATTGCTTCTGTGAAACCTAAGACTCAAATAGAGTTAAGAAGTGTTTCAAAATAGCTGTACGAATATTTTTTTTAGCTCTCGGCGTTTCTATAGCATCTTGTGAGCGCTCTTTTACCAAGATTAAATTGATATAAAAAAAGCTGCCAAGAAACCTTTAGGCGCTAAGCAATCAAAAAGAAACGTTCACGATGTTATTAAAAAGTTTTTAAAATCCACTGGAATCTCCCGGACTTTACATATATGAACAAATTATTTGACTTTTTTTGCAACTATACTTATCTTTTAAAGATTATAAGAGAGGTAAGATAAAAATTGGTATAAACGATTTTTGAAAATATCAAAGTTCCTCTCCAAGCAATGAAATATCATTTATCTTAACATGCTGATCTTTTGTAACCATCAAGCCGTCATGCCAAAGGAAAAATGTGACCAGAATAAATCACAAATTAAACGGCATTTCAAATTGAAATTTAAAGCTCATTATAATGGCGATATTTTCCTTTAAAACGAAGGTTGTTGAATACAAATCGTCGGCTTATCTTTTTCAATGAGTTTTAATATATAACTTAACACAGGTGTTATTTAATTTATTGGTCACTGGTGTTGTCGCGCTTGGACTGAAAGAGGTTACATTTTTGAATTTTGATAGTTTTTTAGGTTGTTCGAGGCGCCATCATAAGCACATATGCTGATTCACGGATAATTTCAAAATTTTATAAATATATCCGATGTGAGACGGACATTAGAATAAAAAATTTAATGAGTTAAAAAAGGGATACCTAGTTCTAACATCTAAATTAGATCTCGTGATTATACTGAGTAATTCTAGGAATATTGGAAACCAGCCATTAGACCAAACACAATCCAACTCATCAATAGTTTGATCTTCACAACAAGCTTCTTTAAAATACTAAAAAGTAAGCCCAATAAAAACAAATAATTTAATAAAATACAAATATGTGCTCATGAGGTATGATCATAATAAATATAAAGACACCCCACAAATATTTTTAATCATGATATTCCTTATGTTTAAAATGGAAGGAAGAAAACTAAGCATTCCTCTAACCTTTTGAGACAAGTGTGGCTGGCTAACCGGTGTACGAAGCACGGACGAGAAATCAAAGAGAAAATAACTAACTCCTGCTCCTATGCCTGAGACCTTTCTGGCCCCCAAGGGGCAGCATAGTAACGAAGGCTGAATCACATGTATCTGGGCGAAAATGAGTAAAAATATAATACACAAGATGCCTATTATTCAATTGAGAAAAAAGCAGGGGTCTACTCTTGACTTTATTATAAATTAAATAGTTGAACTTGAATTGATTAAAAAATACTATTACATTCTACAAAAGAAGATAGGCTCTGTTTTGGGTCAGCTATTGTTCAGTTTAGCTTACGTAGAAGAACTAGCACTAATTTTTAATCATCTATAACTCCTATCATCATTATCATCATCCATTTTGCCTTCTAGGCCTGGTTATTGTTCCCAAAGAGTCGGGGTCAACCAGTATAACTCCTATGGTTGTGCTAAATTCTGAACTTCGTTTAAAATATCGTTGGAGAATAATCACTTGAAGGAAAACATCGATAAAACTAAGTTTATTTTAACATGTCTAGTTCAAATAAGTTTCAAAATTATCAGGTCCAGATTAATAATATCAATGTTGGAAAAGCTGAAGCTACTAATCAATTCTGAGCTCAAGTGCAATCAACACACATCACATCTAAAATCAGTAATGGAAACTACATTATTAAAAAATGCAATCCTTGCTTTTTTCTTGTAAGTCATTGTTATATAAGTCTCTAGTTCTGCTTCATCTGGCATTCTCAATTGTAAATTAGGGTAATGCAAATTTTAATAAACTTTATTTGTTAGAGGAAAAAATTAAATGTAATCACTGTAGCATAGGACAACTTTATTTTTAGGCTTCAAACATTTAAAATTTATGATTTATACAAATACAATCTTTTTGTTTTCTTTTACAAAGTTATTAATGGAATGTCTACTACACACCTATTTTCGCTAGCTACTTCAATTTAAATGCAAAATCGTTTCCACAATCTACCAGATGATACAATAAATTACATAAGATGTAAGAATGAAGCTTGCAAGCGATCCTTAATGTACCAGGTTGTTTCCATTTACAACTCTCTTGATCTTTCCTCGCATATTTGGAATACTGGATTTTCTTGTTTTAAAAAGATTTCTGAAGGAATATTTTATTCCATGTTATAATCGTGATTGTAATAATAAGGAAATGTTATATATATACGTGAATTATAAAGTATGTATTATATAGTAGTACGTATGTATTTATATAATTCGATATGTGTTTATAAATGTATACGTATTTGTGTAAGTGCATATCATATCATATATCATGCCTATCTGGGAAAAGATTTTGTTTTATTTTATCCAGTTTTTTCTCCTGATTAGAATTGAATAGCGGCTTTAATTCGTTTTTGTTCAACCATTAGAAACTTGTTTGATGTCATGCATGACCTTGATCACACAAATAAACTTCTTCTTCTTCTTAATTAACTAAACAAACTAGCAAACCTTTGACTTGTAACTCCTGTGAACGCTATTTAAGGAGTGGTAATTTTTTCGCTCCTTTGAACGTATCCCATTAAACATACTTTGAATTACAGTATTTATTCTTAAATTTTGCGTGCAAATTGACTAATAATAATCTAACCAACAACATTTCCTAGTGACAAAATAAAAAATGTTTAAACTTTCTAAAGTATTGAATTTACGCATAGATTAAATGTAATAATAATATATGATGTATAATAACCTGAGCATTTTCATAGGTAAAGTGAGCGCATATGCGTAAAAGGCGAATAGATTCGATGGATGTGTCAATGAAGGTGTTATTGCAAGCTAATTCAGACAAGCACTTCAAAGCGCATTGAAAGGAATCCAACAGATGCAGGCACTTTTTAGGAGATGCATTCAGAGTATCTAAAAGAAGGTAAAGGAATGCCGAGTTTCAAAATAAAGCTCTAATCTTTGTTGAATGGCTACGAAGTCGTGGTTGAACCTTGTGTTATAGTAAATAGCTAGCTATGATACACATTTTAATTTTCTTAAAAACTCAATTCTAAAACCACACTGAATCTAATAATAATCGCGAAAATAAAATGAAATAAAAAATAGTTATATATTTTTTAAATTAAATAATTGTTATTAATCATATCATCTCATTTTTCAGTGATACGAATGAAATATCTATATTTCTGTGTAGCACATTGATCTATTCAGTGTTTTGTTCCTCATATCAGCCTGTCTTTCAGCGATGTTAGAAAAATCGATACTTCTCTATCTCACATATATTTGTGTACAAAATTACGAGTATCATATAAATGAGTATAGTTTTTTCCTATGAATTTTTGCTTTAAAGGAATATGCGTCTTATATCTCCGTATTTTTTAGACGTAAATAAATATTTTTACCAGAGATTATGAAAAGTATATGTGTATTAGGGATACAACTTTTTCTAACTTTACAACCCTGTGTTATTTTCTGATGAACTTTTAAGTAATAACTACAAAAATAAAATTTTTATTGAAAAATTTGGAAAAAAGTTAACGCATGACTAAGCGACTATTTTTAAAAAGGGCAATGTATAAAAAGTTATGTAAAAATGCTCCAAAACATTTCAAAAAACATAGCATGATGCTGAAAAAAGATTTCATCTTACAATAAACATTTTAAATTGTTCAAAAGAAAAATAGTTCAATAAAGAACATCGTTAGAGGCGAGAAAGCGTAAGGATAAGTTTTCTTTCTTTTTGCAACTTTTGTACAATTCCTGCATAACTTTAATTCCACGTTCGCAGCATTCATTAGTTTAGGAATGTTTAGAATAGATGGCTCTCGATTCTAATGATTTATCAAGCATTTTTGAGCTTTATCATAAAATTGTAAAGCATAGTATAATTCAGAATAACTTTCTACCCTATAAGTTTGATCTCTGAACCAATAATTGGCCCAAATATTTGAAATAAATGTACAAATTGGTAACAAATCTTTTCTTGTTGATGGTAACAAAAAATGTAAGGAGGACTAAAATAGCACGCGAGTTCCATCTTGCTTTAGAAATGTTTGGAATTTTATACAAGGTACAATTTTTTCCTTCATGAAATATTTGAATGCATGTACTAAATGAAAAAGAAATTTCATGTCATCTCTCCAGCCACAAGATTCGCTAATTACATATGTGCCATTTTGGAAAGACTTTTGAAGACTCTTGTAATTTTTAACAAGTTCTTCAACGAAAAAATATTCAATATTAGGTTTTTTATTGGCTATCGGCAATTCTTTATCCATTACAAATCTCAAAACTCGATCCAAAACGTGGTGTTGACAGCTTAAGAACTGGGGCTTAGTTGCCCCTCTACTCAAAAACATTCTTTGTAGGTTAATGACCACTCCATTTTTTTCCCGGTACTTACGCTTGTGGTATCAGCTAATATCATCAAAACTGAATTCCACAATTTAAACTCTTCTAATACATTTTGTATTCCATAAGCAATCGTTTCAGATTTACCATCATTTAACTCTATTGCAGCAAGCTTGATCTCTCGTTTTTCCTTTGTCAGAATTATTGCTTGATAATCCTTGCCATCAATCATTTTTCCGTCGAAGTGTAAGCACCATTTGTCTTCCGATAAAGTTTTAATAAAGTACGATTTCAATTTATTAGCTTCTCTAAAAACTGCTTTGTGAATACCTTATTGAGTGGGGAGTGCAATATCGATACCACTTTTTTGCAATTGCTTACAAATTTTTGATGCTTTTCTGCTTGATATTTTAGCCTGCACCACAAGTTTGGCACTGATCGAACATTTATTTTTATTATGCCTGTTATTATCTTTCTCTTGATCAAAATATTTTGCATTGTCTGAAAGTTTTTCTTCAATAAAGTTTTTATTTTTTTTATTTTCTACTGCTAATACTTTATTTGAAACACTTTCAAAGTTTTTTTTTCTTTTTGATGGGTGAATCGTTTGAATACTTGCACTTTTTTGGTTGAATAACCAATCGTCCCAATGCTTTGAAGTTTAAGAAAAAGTTGTATCCCTAATGTGTATACAATATATAAAAGAAAAATAAATTTGTGTGATTCATCATGTATATAATAAAATAACAAATATATATATAGCATTTGATGAACCTAAAATGTTTTAAAATTCAAGTTAACAACTTCAAAATGAAATATTTTTTTAAAATAATTAATTTTATTTAAAAAAATTCTCTTGTTAAATTTTTTTTATTTTTAATTAAAAATAATGTCAGAAATAAAGAGGTTTTTAATGCAAGTGTAAAAATGTAATTTCAATTTTAAAAATATATTGATTTAAATTTATAAAATTTTATTCAAGATTTAAAATTTTTTACCCGAGTTTGAAAACATTTCATTGTAGAGATAACATGTACATCATATGTAGGCCATAACTAGAATATGTCTTACTAGGGAGAGGATGAGTAGAATAGGTGCTTTTCTAAGAGCGATAATTCTAGAATTTCTAGGACACAAATTCCATAGTCCTGATTATTGTTAGATCAAGGGAACGATTATAAACTGGCCGTTTAAAGGAAAGTTATTTATTGAAAAACTTGCAAAAAAAACTTTTCTTTCTTTTGAAAGTCTTACAGAAAACAGGTTTATCAGCTACAAATCAAATTTTTTGGTGCCAGAACAATACAGTGAAATTAGTATTTTTCAAGTGAGCGTAGGTGTTCAAAGCAAGAACAATTTTACTCCTGATTTTTTCTTTTTTTATTTAATACAATAAAATTTCTCCCAGAAAAAAAGAAAATGCATGGAAAACACATAAAATTAATACAAAATGTAAAAACTTTTTTTCCAATATTTAGCAACCTTGTTTCACCTCAATCAGATTGCTTCTTCAACCAAGGGCCCATTTTAGGCGCCGAGAAAAGTGATTTGGGCCACATTAATTTCCATCACACTACAAAAGTTAAAATTTTCTGAATTGTCACTAATATACATATATTTGAATATATATTTTGACATCGATTACTAAAAATTAAAGTATAATGTTTGTTCTATTTGAATATATTGAATCGTTTTGCCGTAAATAAAATGTTTAGGGTGTAAATTTAATTTCAATAAAATTTTGGACTGGCATGTGAAAAAGGTTGAAGATTGAATTTAAGTAGAATATGAAAAAATAATTAAAAAATAAATTGAAGCAGTAAAGAAAATTTTTAATTATGTAATGCTGAATGAATATATTCAAAATAAGGAAAAAAGATTTACCGACAATACTGTTCATATTTTGGAAAGCCAAATCTACAATCGATTCATTATTGTACATTGCTGCCATTGTAAAGATATTGAAAATATTTTTCCAACCAGATCTAATATTTGCAAATTGCATTTGAACCATTTGAGAGATGCAGCGAACAACCATGTCAGGTATAACGAACTCCGATCTAAGTTACAAAAAGAAAAAACAGTTCTAAAGATCACATAGAATTGATGAAGAAGGTATTAGCACAGTTTGCACTTAATTAAAAATGTTAGCTTCAAATTTTAATCAAAAATATATACAATCATAGAAGTAAGCAACAAGTGATAATTAAATTTTCAAAAGCACTTTATAATTCAAAACCAATTAAGATTTGATTCATTAATTTATCCTTGTCGAAAGCATCAACATCAATGCTTGTGTAAGAAAATTTCAATATCAATTTTGGTAGTGTTTGCTAATTAATTAAAATAGGATTTCAGTTAGATTGTAAACCACAAGGATATGCATTTTTTATATTTATTATTAGCATGAATCGTTGATATTTTATTGAAAATATAAATCTGATTCATGGAAGAAAAGATAGAAAAATTGTCTGAGTAACTTTTGAAAAAATGTCAAAACTTTAGCGATTTTCACTTTTAAAGCATAAAGGGAATAGAAATAATCGCCTTTAGTCAAAACTGGTTGTATACTTAGATTCATGGCAAAAAATGCTATCAAAATCGATATTGGAAAAATTATCACCTTTCCATATCCATTATCCTTGATGTTTTTTGGTATCTTCTAGTCTAGAGGAAAGACAGGCTTAGATATCCATATGTTACTTTTGACAAATATAAAAAAATATTCCGTTCCAGGTGAAGATTTAGCCTTGTGTGCTCCGAATTGAGAACTGTTCATTTAGGTGTCAATCATAAAAGGTTTAATATTGTTGCGCTGATTTTGATATATGCGCTCATTAATCGCATGTAGCGTTACCATAAGATACAAAACGAAATTAAATTGACTTTATATTTTTGCTATTATAATAAATATTCTTGAAAATCATGGGATAATGAAGAAAATTATTAGGATGTCTGCATAAGCAGCAAGATGAGATGATGCATATAGTATTTGTAAAAGTAAATGTCAACGCAAAACTGAATATATTAAAGAAAGAACATGAAAAATAAGAGAAACTTCATCCCATATGAAAGTGAAAAGGAAGTTAATAAGGCGCTACCTATTATTTTTCATGATGTATTCGAATGGGCGTAAAAAGTCTTTCTGAAAAGTGTAATTTGCAAGTTCTCCTTTTTCCAAAAATTTGCTTGATAGCTGTCGCAAGGAGTCTAGAACAAAGCATGCAATATTTTCGTTGGGATGACAACCGATCTTAACATTTTATTTGTAATCATTTAATGAAATGGCATGGAAAAAATTAGAAGAAAATATCAGAGCGACATTATTAAATGAAAATCCAAAAATATATAAAATTTAATCATTTTTGTTAAAGATAAAACATGAATTCAAAAGCTTTAGAATGGAAAAATATTTAAAAAAACCTTATTTGAAAAAATGATTTAAAACCTTACTGCTTATTATTTGTTTACCTTTATTGACCATGAGAATGAGTAAAACCTCACTTAGTTAACACGTCTAAGCATTGAATACCTTTTCAAAGAAGCAATTCATTCTTAAAAAGTGATGTGACCTAAGCGTTATACAATAAACACTCATTCAGTACATAGCGTCTTCAATATGGACAGATTTTACTGTACTTCATTCGATAGTTGTCTACCAAATCTAAACGAATAAGTAATGGAGTCGGAAATTAAAATACCTGGTTAAAGTAAGGGCCAATAACTTGCCAAATTCTACTCCACTGCAAGCGAACTCGCTTCATGTTGTAGTGTGAAATTTCAATGATTTTTTGGAGACAGCACATGCGCTTTTGCGAAGAATGTAGGAGTTCTTGATTTGAAATCGTGCACAGAGCGTCAACAAAGTGAACAATGGCATTGCCATCGAGGAAAATGGATCTGGTGAAAATCAAATCAACTGCCACCACAATTGACTGCGATGAGGCTTGGCCAATCGCTTCGTTGGCCGTAGAACTGCGAGCAAGATCGAGACTACTCAGCAGATTCACGGGATGGCGAAAGATGAAGGAAGAGATTTCTATAAATGCAACTGAAGATCTTTAAGTGCGTGCACACAACATAAAAGATATCACTGTTATCTTCGGTAGGGTAGGGCGTGGAATTGAAGACGGGAGTGCTTGATGTGGATAATTTTATGGATGAAGTTATGTTGGCGAAAGATTTAGCTGTGCTTGCAAATAACTGGGCTTGTTCTAACTGGGAAATGCATTTCAAAACCTAAGATATTAATTTCAACAATGATAAAAACACTGACCAAACCTCTATATACCGTGCAATTAGGTAGAAAGAAATGATGCATAGAAAATAAACGTGCGAGATTTTAATCATAGCTAAAATATATACGTATATTCAACTATATAATATATATATATATAATCACTGGCGGAACCGGCGTCGCCCCCTAAAATTGCATTGCCAATTGCTTGAATTTTTTTATATCTAATTCTTTTCGTTGAACTCAAATATTATGCTGATTTCTGCAACTCGTTTTTTAGATTCAATCTTTCTCTAAAGTAAGAAGCCCTAAAAAGTTTTTATGTTTCAATCGTAGTTAAGTGTGACACTTATTAATTTTATATTATGCGATTTTTTTTTGTAAATTTATTATTTGAACACATCAAGTTTTACCACATCAATTCACTTCGCAGTTCAATGAATGAGGATCGTTTTAATGCTCTCATTCTTCTTTTTGTTTTAAAAATTTTGATAAAGCTTAAATTTGAGTTCTAGTTTAGTAAAATTCGCCCGCCCCCCTAATGCCAATTTCTAGATCCGCCCCTGATATAAGAAAATTTAAGGGACGTGCCATTTTTTCAAAAGGATATAAAAATATTGCCCATCTAATAAATCTAGAAACAGACTAAATAAAAGTGACTATCAATTTGACATGAAAGCGAGGTGTGGGAATTACTATCCTTAAATACGCCCTTGTTTACAAGTATAATTGCATTTATACGCGGGACTAGATCTAGAAATGTATAGTAGGGTGTTTTAACTCAGATTTATAGCAATAAATCAATCTTTATTCATGATAATATAATATAGATATCATCCTACTTATCGACCACGAATCTAATGCCAATAAATTTAGATAATACATCTGATTGATTCTTTTATCAAGTGTTATAAAAGCTATATAAAAATAAGTAAATGTGAATATCACTTTTTCAAAAAGTGTTTGAATATAAATAGGTACCTAAAATATGAACGGAGGGGAAAAATTCTTAGAAGACATAGATAAGAAGTGATGCTTCATGGATGCACATTTTATCTTTGCTTTGCATGGAATCTAGTCAAAATCCCCGAAAACTAAGGTAGTAGTGATTTTAGTTTTAGCGGATTTTACTTTTCGGTGATTTTACATAGGAACCGATTTGTACTTACATTGTTACATTCTTTTTTTGTTTCTTGTGGAATTTTTTTTAAGTTCATGATAGAGGCTGCATGCTCTCACAACCTGGGTCCATCCTTGTGTATATATGTATGTTAGATACAGTTTGACTCTGCTTATTGAGATTGAAGAAAAACTCAAAGCTGGAGCTTTTATTCAACAAAAAATGTGATAAGTGATTTCTATATTTTAAAGGGTGATATATTATATAGTACAAAATTTTCATAGCAATAGGAGCAATAAATGATGAAGAAAAGATTTGTCATGGTGCGCCATTCAAATGATGTAATTTGAATATTACAGTCATAATTTTGGAATTGCCGCTTTTTAATAACAATAACTGGCTAATAATATTAACCAATAAGGAAAAAGGACTAAGCATTTGATTATAACTTCGCAAATTCTACCATTCTCCAAGAGTTAGAAAATATACGTCTGCAACTCAAAAATCTATAATTTGAAGGAATCTGCAAAAAGTAGTTCTAGACCTGGGCTAAAAGTGAAAATAACGATATTGAGAATAGAGTTTGGAGCATACGTCTAGCCAAGAGGTGCCGAGATAGTTTCCGTCTGAGTGAGCAACGCCGATCAGAGTTTTTATCGTGTTGATGTTCTTCGCCTGCATCTCTGAGAGTGAAGTGTTGGATGTTAGAAGGGTGAAGCGAGTCAGCGCTTGAACGAACGCATTGCGAATATACTGAAAAAGGTGTAAATGAGTAAGCATAGATGAATAATGAAGTGCATGCAGAGCGAGATTGTGAAAAGCACTATATGGGCTTTAACCAATGTTCCGCCTGATATAATCGTTATACGTGTTAATAATGTTATTAACGTTATTAATGATATACTGCGTTTATACGTATTATTCCGCGTATTTATTGTACTTTGTTTTGGGTATGCATTAGGGTGCCAATAATATTCTTTAAAAGATAAATTCTTACCCTCTATAACTATTTGCGTTAATTTACAAAAACATTTAATGAAATTATGGGTAATAAATTGTGTGATTTAGGGATCTTTATCACAGAAAGATGGGCATTAATTTATAATTGAATAAATTGGGATATAGTTTTATTGGTAGCTTTAGAAATTTTATTTCTTGATTTTCAAATACCTGCAGCAAGTACTGCTTTTTTCCTTCTTGTTTGGTGATAACACGATTAAAATTTTGAATAAGTGCAATTCCACGTTCAACTGCATCATTTACAACGTTAAAATGTGTCACAAATTTATTTCTAATTTAAAATTATTGCATTTTCCCTCTTTTCTGATTTGTTATTTAAAAATATTAGCATACTTTTGTAAAATTAAAATACTTCATGGTATTGCTTGAAACATAGCCTAAAATTGTTTTCGTTCTACATCTTTCTCATTTAAAATGCGATTATGAAAACTATTCATAAGACAAGATTTTTCTTGTCACTCAATCTTGAATCAAACTATGTATGATAAAGCAGAAACAACATCGTTTAGAGATAAATTTACTTGTGAAATATATCTTTAAAAAATAAATTATCTTTGTCATCGATCTTGCTGTGTCAGGAGTATCCATCCGTATTGTGTTAGCTTCTGGAACTCCAAGAAATATAAGACTAAGCAAATCTTTGCAATCATCTCTTGATTGATATTTAAAGAAGTGTTCTTTAACAAAAATCATAAGATTTTAGTAATCATCTACAATAAAATTTATTGCTTTTTCGTCTGAAGTACTTTTGCACAACTTACCAAATTTCTGAAAGAGCTTAATATTTGGACTATATCAATTTTTTTATTAATTTGTCAAAAACATGCTTTACAATCAGTTCACGAATTTGATGCCTACAAGCGAGTGGCAATAATTTTCGATCAGTTTTTTTAATGAGTGCAAGTTCCACAATTTTAGTAAGGTTGGTTAGATACTGTGTTTCGATAAGTCAAGGTCTTGAGCTCGATCCCGCATCAAGCCTACTTTCCTCATAGTTCGACACAAGGGGCGTAATATTCCTTCTCGAGGAAAACACGCCACGATATCTTTACATTGTATCAAATAGAAAATGATTAAAATTATTTAAAATCAATCTTTAATATATTTAAATTCAACTAATTTTTTGCTTCAACCTTGAAAATTATAAAGGAAAAAAATAATTGGTTACGATGGCTGTTTTAAAAAAATAAATTTTTTTCTTGCCCCTTTTTATTTATACAGGCGCCCTGTATATATACTTGAGGCAGTTTAATACATAATATCTTTTATTTTTTGCTATTAAATAGGTTATATTAAGAGACAAACTTAATGCATTTGATCGCAAAGAAAGATAATCTCAATAAGTACTTTGATATAAAACTACCCTAAACCTTTGAGCACCAGAATATTGAAGAGTAATTCTTGGTACAACAATGTCACTCTAATCTTCAAGGGGGTTAGGCCAGTTAAAAGTGCCATGTGTGGGATCAAATGGCTTAACAGAGGTGAGCATTAGTTGTGCCAAATTTTATTTATTTTCATTCTATTTTAAATAGGATAATATTTAACTAAAACGTATTTATGTGTTCGTTACATGGAGTAAATCATCGATTTAAGATGTTTATTTATTTATTTTTAATATTTTGTATCAAGATAATAATGCGTCAAAATATTTTTATTATCTCAATTTAAATCTTTTGGATGATTTCACATCTAAAAAATGTTTTAGAGTTTAAAATGCACAAGGTGTCTCAATTTTTTGCATAAATCATTTTTGATTGTAAAAAATTAAAAAATTTCGCACTATGAAGTAAAAAATATGAAAATCATTAGGTTTTTTTTATAACTTTAGTTTGAATTTTTCATTCCATGTAGTAAAAATGAGTAAATGGAATTAGCAAACATATTGAATTTCAATCCGTTTAAATAATCCTTTTCCTATCTAGAGTAAATTTTCCTTCTAGAAATTTAGAAAATTGATAATTTGAAAGGGATTATACCCTAAGAAGAATATAAATATATTTTTTTCATAAGTATACTACAAATTTATTAAAATTATTTTTTAAGCCTAAAAAGCATATTACATTTAAATTACAGTAGACAAAACGCATAATTTGAATTTCAATATTTGGTTATATTGCATTGCACCCATGCACAAGAAACTGCAAAAAAACATTTGACAAAAAAGGATGCATTTATTTGCGTTCAGGTTTTTAGCTTTCAAAGAATTTATGAAAGGAATAATTTTGTAAGATGAGAATTGCTTTATTAATGCGCCATTTACGAGTGAGCAAGTTACAATTTTGACATATGTGCAATCCAGGGTGGACACCCTTGGCTTAGGGGAAGCATCAAAAGTGGTCTTTATGAACAGGTGAACGCTTAACCAAGGTTAATTTAAAAAAGCAGAAAAATACTTCCAAGTTGAAAACACACGCAATGCGAATACAATATTGAAGGCCTTCCAGACAGCAATTCACAATGTCTAAATCGTTTGAGTCTTGAAGTCCTACACTATACGCTGCCAACATTGTGGTCCAGGTATTCTGCAAAGAAAAGTACGCTAAATATAAAACTTCAATAAGCTTAGAAATATTGGAGGGATACTTTCACTACTATTATTAGGTTTTACGTCTTAATCTTGCGTTCATGCGTTTTCTTTTTTTAGATTGTGACATGTTAACTTTTTAACTTTCGTCCTGAAATCACATTTGGGCACATATTTAGTTAAAAGCCTAACTTCGTTAACCAACAAAAAAAGGATAGATAACCGCTGTTCAGTTAGTTCTTAAATAATGTAAAGGGATTTATCGATAAACAGTTAACGTTAATTAACAAAAAACAGTTTTTACTCTAAAACTAAGTATAAATACATTTAAAAAATAGTCTTTTGGTGTTATTCTGGCTTTAGAACAGATTATAGTTTATTTGGATTATAGTTGTAAACAAGGACCTCGTATGTCTTGATAATGTGAAGCGGGCAAAGCATTTTATCATTTTTAAAGAAATTTTATGCCTATACGCGGAACATTGTTATTTGCAGTTAAAGTCTAAAAGTTATAAATTCATAACAAAAATGTTTATTGTATATCTAAAAATTTAGAAATAAGGCTGATTGCATCGTTTAAACTTTGCAAACAAATTGAAAAGTTATTTGGATTTTTCTTTAGATCAATTAAAGCAAATAAATCACCCCCTCGTCAACCCCCTAAAACAAGGCCAGTGGTTATAATTATTAAAGGACATAAAAGGGTTGACTTTAATAGTTTGCAATCTTTTAAAAAAATTTTATATCCCGAAAATTGTGAAAACCATAAAATGAAAGACGCTATTAGTATAATACTAACAAAATTAGTTTTTTATTTTTGTAGATTTTGCAGACCGGGAAGAATATTCTTCCAAAAACTGGAAAGATCATGGGGATCGCTAGTGGAGCTCAGGACGACTGGATTGAAAGCCTACGTTTGCACCAACAGGCTAGGCTCACTTTATTAATAGAAGTGAAGTTAAATGTAACGAAAGTTAATCGAACAAAAATAGATCTTCAAAGGGTGTCATGACTTTTATTCAATCGTTATTTAATGATTTGAGAGTTATTATGGGACAAATAACAATTCGTGTTTTAATCAATAAGATGATTCATTATACGATATCAAGTTAACAATCACGAAACTACATCACGTCATTCAAACGTTTGGTGCCTAGCATAGTCATGGTTAGATTTATAAAATTGAGCTTATTCAAGAATATCAAGTGCTCTAAAATGAGAAGTACTTTGAACATTGGACGGATGTGTTCAGAGTAGGTTGCAGTGGTGAACGTAGCATCGAAGTGGCTGATATTTTCAATAATGGCACGAGCCGTGATAGCCATTTCATCCAATTCATAATTAAAGAGTAACTTTCTTTGCTTTACAGTATCTGGAAATAAAATTTAAAAAAAATTAAAAAAGTACCAGAAAGAATCTCTCTCCATACTGCTACCTTATCGCAGTAGAGAGGCTTAAGTGCGCGAGTGCTTAAATTGTTTTTGACAGATTTAACCACGGTAGCTGGGTTACATGGGATGAAACGGACAAAATGCTTTTCATGTTAAACTCAGAGCTAACAACTCTGCTCTGTTAAAGGTCACTTGGATTTTTACGACTATTAATGGATATCAGAACGATTGTGTTAGCTTATAGAAGTAGTTGACTCCAATTTTACGGTCAATGACGTCCGTTTGAAATAATGAAGAAATTTCAAAATGATTATTATTTAGCATTTAAAATCTTTTAGAGAAATTCATTTGTATCTTTTATTTAAATAAGTTTGTGGAATCTAAATATATATATATAACATATATCAAAATAATTTAAAAAAAGGAAATCAAACTAATTAGAATTAGATTTAATTTATCTAAATAACTATCTTTTTTTGAACTTTACGCTGACCGTTACGAGAAAAGATAGGATTAGAAATGAAGAAGTGAGGCATAGAACAAAAGAGACGACAAGTGTTGTAGATGTAATGGAAAGAAACAAGATGAGATGGTATGGACACGTGCTAAGAAGAAAAAGCGATGAAAAAATAAAGATAGCGTACGATGCGCCTGTACAAGGAAAGAGAAAAAGAGGAAGGCCAAGATTGAGATGGAGAGGTGATTTGAAAAGGTCCATGGAAAAATTTGCATTGAAAGAAAGCGATGCGAAGGACAGAAACCTATGGAGAAACAGGATCAAGCCATCGACCCCCATTTAGGGGATAAGATGATGAAGAAGAAGAAGAAGAACTATCTTTTTTTGGGGCAGGCCGGACATAGAAAATAAAATTAAACTTCTGTCCGCATTTTGTTTTTTTTTTATCAATTTACTGTTGTCATTTATTATAAAACTAGGCAGCTACCGTTAAAAATAAAGAGAAAACAATTAAACATGTGTAAAATATATAATATTTTCAAATAAAACATGAACATTTATCATAGAAAAAAATGTGTTAAGGTGAGTTCTTTTCATAACTAATATAAGGTGGAGTTGATGACTGAAAGTAGTTGATAATCGCGTCATGTTTTATATTACTCTGATTTAAAGGATGCAAAAATGCACACTGTTTCAGAAAATGACAACGCGGGCCACAATTGTAAGCTACACTGCAATAAATTATTATAAGAGATATGCAGGTACGTGTAAAGTGAAGTTCCAGAGAAAGAAAAACTTAATTCTTTGTCCAATCATATAAGATACTAACACTAATAAACAAATAATGAATTAAATTTATCCTTCTTGAGTCGCACACACGATTAAATCTGAAGGGCAAAACGACGATAACTTGCGAGTTTTGACAAAATACTGGACGTAAAAAAGTTAGAGAACATAATGCGGCTGTTTTACCTAAGTGACCATTAATTATTATCAAATAAAACTAAAGCACTCAATTAAAACTTGATAATCCAAAATTTTTCACTCTCCGAACGAATTTTGATTAAAAAGTTGCGAATTACCGAAAGATTTTTTTAGTTTTCCTTTAAATAATCAAAAATCAGTTGAATTCTGTTCACGGAACCTAAGACGTATTTTAATATCTTTCCATCGGGTTTGAAAATCCTTTTCTGAAAACAAAGTGGATATTGGCATTGAAGATTCCAAAATTTGAGAAAATTTTGGACATTTTTTCATCATTGAGAACATGTTGCATATTGTGTTTGTGTTCTTAATCAATTTTTTATTCCGATTAACTCTAGTAATGATTGTATTATCCGTTTTTGTGGAAAGAGATATTAAACTGCCACTGGTCCATTTTACGCCTAAACTGCAATTAAGAGTTTAATTTTTTTTACAAACTTTTGAATTTAATAATGGAAGATATGGATGGGAGAATACCAAAAGTTTGCACGATTCCTGTTAGGGAATAATTCCTAAAGAAAGCGCGACTCCAAATCTTGATTTTAAAATTTTTTACTCGAGTATCATGCTACCCTAAATTTTTCACCCCAAATCATGAATTCATCATTTATCTCGTGATTCATGCGCGTTTCTTTTTTGAGACACAAGTCTTATTAGACTAACTTCCATTTTGAATCATTGATAGCAATAACAGTTTTCTAATTTTTTTGTGAAAAAGATTCCAACTGTATAAGTTTGTACATTTAAATATTTTTATCGGTGCAGTAACTCATATTTTCCTTTTTAATCTCGTTCTTTTCAGTATCTCAGCAAATTTTAATTATTTAAATTTGTATTGCGTATATAATAAAATCATGAAAATGGGTTGAAAATGATGCCTCTAAAGATGGAATGATAACCAAGTATATACGAAAATTTGAGCTATTTTGAAAAAAGACAAAAAATTCCTATATTTTTGAACATATAAATTCGAGGTAAGAATTTATAATTGCTCATCATTCATGTTTATTTGGTAACACGATAATTGTCCGACGGACAACTTCTAGAGTAGGACAACTGTCCTACGGATAAATGCCATTTTAACCCATTAACAACCAGAATAATCAGACGATATCAAATGTAAAGCAGAAGATTTGTATTAAAGAGCTTGGATAAACACAGACGATTTTATTTTTGTAAAGTCGACTATAGTCGACTCTTGGTGTTAACGGGTTAATCAGGTAAAAAACTAAATTAAGATTTTAATCTAAACAAAAATAATTCTATTAAATATTAAAAAGCCCGTAATAATAAAAAGTTTCTCTATATAACTCTAACTTTGAAAAAGGCAGCTTTACTGAAAACGTTCGTTGGATTTATTTTCAATAAAGTGTCCTCTCAAATTTGTATTTTCTTCATAATTCTATTGTATATATTAAAATTAAAATTCAAGATCAGGACACGGTTTACCTTTCATTAAAATTGTGAGTAAAAAAGTTATTTTATATTATTCATTTTCTTTATTTTATAAAATACTATAGAATGTAAAATATATCATTTTACGGCTCAAACATATCCACTTATTATCGAAAAAGAATCGACAACGATGAACAATAAATTATTAAAGTAAGCAAAATAAAACACATGACTTTATTTAAAGTGTATGCCTACTTCAACGTAAGTGTCCTAATTTAATTATTCGTTTATTTAAACAATAAAACTGAAATACCGTTTATTTAATCTTTCACAGGCATCAACCATTTTGAATAATCGGATCAAAAGAAACGGAAAGGGTAGCAAATTTTCTCGATATGATCCTGATACTTAGAAAAAAGCACGATTCTTATAATTCCATATTTGGATAAATTTCGCAATCACGAATGTATATATATATATATATATGATTTTACTTTATATCTTACATAATTTCCTAACTTCTAAAATGAACATAAATAAAACGCGGGCTTCTTTGAATACCGCTTAGAGTAAAATATAATACATACTTAACAAATGTTTAAAGTCAAATTTAAGATGAATATTTTAGCGGCATTCGAGACCATTTCTATCCTAGTACTCCTCCACTGGGAAATGCATACGTAAATAAGATTGAAAAAAATTCATTACTAGTGAGAGAGAAAGAAGAAAGAGATGTGGAGGACTTGACACGAATCTCATTTCCAGCGATTTCATCGTAAATCCTAGACAAGTATTCCTCAGGCAAATCCTCTTGTTCATTTATTCCACTGTTCATTTTGATGTAATCTTTTTTCGTCATTTTTTGTTTAACCTGGTAAAATACATTAGAATGTTTTATATATGACATTTTTTAATTCCGCCCAAACTCTATCACCAAAAAATTATATTTTAAATCTTTTTGTCGCGGCTAATAAGAATGAAAATTGAATTAGGGGGTCCATTTGTTCATCAAAAATAGTTAAAAAGGTAAAATCTCCTTTTAACAAGTGATATTAAGAATGCGAACCGATATTATTGCATAAAAGTAATTCAAGGGTTTTCAGAAAAAGTTTGTGAATCATGTGGTATTTATAGACCCATCTATGCTTCTTTTCCATTGCTTTAGGGAGAGGGGAAAAGGGAGAGGCCAAGCGAGGGTGATTACAAATAGAAGAGTTTGTTGAGGTCGTATGCATTACAAGAGGGAGGGGGTTGAAATTTCAGCAATTTCGTCTTACGTAATATATGTATGTCCCGCACTATAAATCATTTTTTCTTGAAATAGTTTATTCCAAAATTTTTAACTGCTGAAAGTACTCATCTTAGAACTTTAAGTTTGAGACAAGAATCTTAAAAAAAAAAGTCAAAAATAAGATTTCTTATTACTAATTTATGGTTAAATAGTATCAGCAAAGAAGAGGTAAATACTTTGCATTTACCGATAATTGAGCGGTTGTGAAACCTAATTTTATAGTCGGAGATGATACACCACCGAGTAGTAGTATTATTGAGATAGCAATACCCGCTTACTCACGCTACGCAAGTCATAAAAAACGCGTAGATTTTAGCGTGGTATGATTTTTGAAAATAAAAATTATTCAAAAATGTTCATATAATAAGGTCAAAGAGTTTGGGGTTTCTGCTCTCCCCCCAATGATGAAAAAAGACGCAAACTTTTTGATATATAGATGCAGATAAATTACTTGTGGAGAATGCAAGTCAGTTGTGAGCATGATGATTGAATACGCTAAAACATATGCTGCGTCGGCGCTCGAAAAAATGCTTTGTCTAAAAGTTGAATGTGAATAGTGCAAACAAATGGGGCAAATAGATGCAGAGCATTGGGACACAGCAAACTCGCAACAAAAGATCGGCTGCCACTAACTTGTCCCAATTCATAAAGGATATATTATTGAAAAGGTAAATTTAGAAAACTTTATTTAAAAGAAATAAAGCATCAAGAGAAATCCTGAGCAATTTCACATTATCATGGAGAAATTAAAGCAAAAAAAGAAAATAGTACACTCATTTTTCCAAGTAAAATGCATGTATTTCATTTGTTGTTGCGCTGTCACTCATTTAATCGTAAAATTTTATTTCCTATTTTTGCATTTGTCATGTCCAAAGCATAAATAGAGGGGAGCTTCTGAGATCTGCCCCCTAAGAAAAAAAATTATATATTCATATGTGATATAAAAATTTTGGGGCACCACCACCCTGAAAATATTTTAGATAACTTTATGGCTACTCCACTGGCCATATTCTGATCTATATGATGCACACCTTAATGAAAAGGTCTTTATACACGACGAGAATTTTTTGAATTTATAAAAAAATATATAATTTAAAAATAAATTGCTCAATTTTTTGTTTTTTATATAATTTATTAAAATAATCATTCAAAAAAAATTAAAATTTTAGTTAATTAAGATCAACTAGATATAGTTTACACGAATGAAATAAACTTATGAAAGATCAAAAGGTTAGCTTGATAAGAATTCTATTCTTATTTGACGAAAACAAGATAAATACAAAAATATATTGCAAATAAGTATCAAAAATAAATTTAACATATTACTCAAAAATAGTTTATTCAGAAGATATGTGAATATTGACATTTTATCTTAGATTGAGACTTTTTTAAATTGAAATGCTAAACACCTCTACTCAAATTTCGACAGCACCCATAAAATACTAAACACTGTAGCTAAGGGGTTTCAGCATATGGGTTTGGGTTAGCCTTTTATGGGCGGCACATCATATGTGCCGGAAAAAAAAAATAATAAAAATGGAAACGTTGTATTTGATTGAATGAAGCGTGCAGCGAACTTTTCCATCAAACGATCAATCTTCTGAGCTTCTCCAGGCAACCTAAAAGCTTCTAGAAACAAACGCAAAGAAGCTACAATGTCCATGCCGTTGAAGTCAAATTTGTCTACGTATGCGTACATCACTTCTTTATTGAAGCTAAAATAAGTTTGTGGATGAAAAAGAACACTCATATTCATCATTACAGCCCCGTTTAAGCAAATAAAATATAATACTAAAAATTCTTCATGGGCATATATAGTTGAAATTATTTAGAGATGGTAACATTTTTTTCATTCAAGACTTTTTTAAGTTTGTATCATAAAAAATATTAAAAGCAATAATATTCATACCGGCAAAAATTGTTGGTCATTAGGTGTGCGAATATGAGATTGTAATGCAAAATAGGAGAATAGAAAAATTGTTTCCAAACACCTGTTAGGTGAAGGATGAGAGAATCTCCTAAATTATTGGGTGTTAGTCGGAACAAACCAAAAAGTAGTTGGGGGCAATGGGAAGCAACATAAAAGCTGCGTCTAGCTGTTAAATTAGCCAGGAAATGAGGATAAGATGGAACCTACGTAAGCTTCTTGGAATCAACTATGCATGGATCATTAAATCCTCAAAGCACTTTAAAAGGGTTTAGTTAGAGCGTAACATTTAGCTCTACAACAATACAACACACAATAAATAAAAAATTTTCAAGCTTGCAATACTAAGACGTAAATTTATTGACGTAATTCCAAATGGGATAATTTTACGGTCGGTATCTACTGTATAACTAAAGAATATACACAGAGAGAGTCTTTTCAAGGAAATTTTATAAGAATATGGAAATGAAATTGATATTCAAGAAAAAAAAATCAAAACTAGGCACTTTAAAAATAGTAAATAATACTTATGATGTTCACCAATAAAGTCTCCAATACAACTTTTATCTAAACGAGATTCCATTTTCAAAAATTCTGCTATATCATTTATAGAGTTTCCAAGCAATTTGTGACTTTGCAGAAATTTTATTCCATCAATAGGTTTTTTGTTGAATCTAAAAAGGTAAAATATTTTATAAACAATTTATAATAAATTTTGTTCTTTAGTATCTTATGGTATTATACAGTCATTTTGGATCACTAATTCTAAAAATCCATTACATTTTTTGCGAGTCACTGTCCTAGGGAATCAATAAAAGTGTTCATTATAAAGAGGATAAAACAATTTACAAGAAAAATTGAAACTTTGAAAAAAAAGCGTTAAGTGACAAAGTTTTAACTACTCAAATTTACACACAACATATTAAACATATTGCAAAAGAAATAGTATTGAAATATGCAAAGTATACGAAGTATTAACTGTCATTTTGAAAAAGACCTTAAGATATTAAAAAGAGAAGGATAATAAGTTACTTCCAAAAAAATCAAAATTAGGTACATAGGAAAAAAGTTCTTGTTTGTTTAAATAGAATTGCCATAGATAATATGAAAAGTTTCATTTCTGAAAATTTGTTTTTCAAAAAGGATATTATATTCATTGATAAAAAATCGCTCAAAATACTAATGTAGACTTCTCAAGCACTAAAATATAGTGCCACTTAAAAGGCAATATTAAAAATCTATTTTTAGACAATTTACCTTTAAAACAACTAACGTTTCTTTTTAGGCAAATTTGAAAGGTTAACTCAACATACTCTATCATTAAGAATAGCACAGGACATCATTAGAAATCTTTAACAAGGGTCTATTTGTAAACACCTCTGCATAGGGACTTTTTCCAAGGTCTCCATTGTATAATAAAATTTCCACTCCAATCAAACTCAATTCTAGTCTCTGTTAGAAATTAGTATAGTATATATCAATCAATAGCTTTACAAGTATATGCCTTCTTCCATGATATCCTTTTGGTGTTTTTGATTTTCAAATTGGGCAGGATCATCGCTTGCCTGCTGACTCGCGTGAGAGGAGGTGTTAGGAAAAGGAGAATTAGAAGGGGCTGTGCTTTGAAATGAAACTTTGTCATTGAACGAAGAATCTATTAAGGATGTGAAAAAGTTAGGCATTCAAATTTTTCCATGAAAGAAATATACATAAAAGCAGGTTAAATCAATGAGTTTTGGTAAGAAGACACCGGATTTATATGCACAAGTCTCAAATATACGCATTTCATCATCGAAAAAAACATATTGTTATTTATCTATAACTCAAATACTCTTTCTTTCATTACTTAAAATTGTATTCACAGAATTGTATCCCCTTTTAACCACACAATCTTTGAGTAACGTTTAAAATATTTTGGTTACTTCCGAATAGTCGGAAGAGAATTAACACTTTATTACGTCTTCTTTGGGAAGCAGTGGCTTAAATTGACGATGAGATGATATGAGGTAAAAGAAGTTGATATCAAAAGAAAACTTCATGGCATTTTCAACCAATGCGGACAGAAATCATAGAGAAAGAAAAAAAAATCTCAATTTCCTTTACCTTGTACGTGAAATTAAAAAAATTGCAAAACTTCAAAAGCAAAGATTGAGAGATCATTTTGGGAGTTGAAGTATTCACTCGAAAAGGATGAAAATATATAAAACGATATGCTATGTGTGAGAAATATACGGGTATGCAAGAGTAAGCAAATTTATATACGTCATCATACAAACCAGGCAAGTCATCTAGGCCTGGTTTTTCGACATATTGGCAATCATCAGTTAGGCGTATGCTGTTATTCACATTTCTGTAAAAAGAGCTTCGACTTCAGGAAGATATCTAGGACAACTACTTGTATGATAACATCAAACTTTTGCTTTAAATTTCTTAAAAGCTTGGTAAGAGTTAAGTATGAGATGGATGCATCACAATTTGTGAGAGATGTACGAGTCTTTGAGGGTAAACAAACAACATGATTTTTTATTCATATATATACCTATATTTCGGTGTATAGGTTGACCAAAAGTATCCCAAAATTGTAGGTAGTCTTATATAAAGGTAAGAAAAAGCGAAATTTTTGATCTTGTGGCATATTGTTATAGGTAACCAGGTCCAATCTTAGGCTGATACAGACGATAGCCTGGTGAGGAAACTGTGGATGTAAATACTACAAAGTCAACCCCTGGATGTGTTTTTATTCCTCGGGGAATATGTCGTCGTAAAAATCAAAAGTGTTAAATAACAACAATTTGAAAAACTTCAAATCTTTTATTTCTTACTTAAAATAACATTAAAATTAGAAGTAATTGCATTTACCAGTTAAAATTCATGAAACCTGGCAAGTTATCATCTGATACAAAAAGTTCTTCAAACGAATCTTTGTTATAATAACTTAGGCAAGTTTCGTATTACAAACAGCGAATTATACCCCAGATATAAGCAAAATCTTAAATATTGACTTAGATGTTGGGGGTCGACTTATCTGTAGGGCGACTTTAAACCCAAAATATATGGTAATTTAAATCACACATGTTAAATATTTAATATTTTATTACAATTGTGAAAATCTAAATATTATTTTTTAGGTATCTAATCTCATTTTCATATTTTAACGTCAACTTTTATTCCCCTTGGTCATCGTCGCAGTTACAAGAAATAAATCGTATTTGGAAACATAAAAATACTGTTTTTTAGGAAATGTATCTGCAAATTTTAGCATCCTTTATGAAACTTTTATTCTGATTCTTTGAAATGAAAAATGGCTCTAAACTCTGAAAGATTGAATAAAATGATGGACATACAGGATCTTTCAGACGTTATTCTCCTTTTTTCATAAGGTTACATTTTACATATGCATTCTTACTTCAAATTTTTACGTTTTAAAATATTGTTTAAAAATGAAAAAAATCTTATAATGAATTAATAATATTTGAAAAAGTTGGTTCTAGTATAGCATTCAGCATTAAAAAGATATTTCATTTATTTTTGCAAGGCATGACAAGTGAATTTTGTTTTTAAAGTTGTTTGAATTCTTTAATACTCATTTAACAATTTACCTAAAAAAATTTGCATAAATATCTAAATTTAGATTCAATTCTTACATCATAAATTAGACAATATGACAGTTTTTTCTTTTCGATTTGACATGATTAAGAATAATTGAAAAACAAAATATATTTTATGATCATTTGATAAATAAAATACTCGCATTCTTCATCACCATATTAGCAATCACAAAGGAACAAGCTAGGCAATTTGTTAATACAAAATAAATGAAACCTAGATTTTAAATGAAACTCTTGTAGGGAGTGTAAAAATATGTTTCTTTTACACAACACTTCACTCCATTAATATAAAAGTCAAAACAAAAGCTCTGGGTAGTAGTGTCAATGACTAAACCATATAACAGCATTTATTTCAAAATTAACTTTGAGACCTTTAATAAAATGTTCTCTGATTAAATTACACAAGGTCGACTAAATACTGAATGCGTTAGGTCTGATTTTCAAAAAGCAAAGTTAATTTTTTAAACCAAGGAGAATGGAAATCGCTCTTTTTCTTGGGAATCGGCATGGTAGTTGTAAAGAATGTTGTCAACGTCCCATAACTAGTCATTGGTGTTAAATAATAATTAATACTGTCTACAAAAATAAGAGTATTAAAGAAAGTGGAAAAAAAAAATATATATATATATATATAGATGGAACCTGGTTGGATCAATGAGTTTTGGTACTGAGAGACAGGATCTATGTACAAGTCCCTACTCCAATCAACCATGCAGTGAACGATGGAAACCAAGCACTGGAGAGATTTCAGCTTAATACTTTTTACTGTATTGGGAGCAAGGGAAGATGAGTCGTCATACAGAACTAAGGATCTTTCTTGAGAAATTTTGAACAAAGCGGAAACCAATCTTGTGAAGATGTTTGTCGCAGAAATATCACAGTCATAATTGAGATATATGTCAACGATGCACTGAGGATCTATTTCCAAGGTAAATTTAGAGAAAAACGAATTACAAAGAAAGTAAATGTCAAATAATGCTCAAAATATATAAGCAATGCAATTGAAGCAAATATTGACCCACTAATAAGATAGCGTCAACGCAGAGGTGTATATGGTGTGTACAGTATTGTGCTTAACGCTTTAGAAGCCTTCTCCCAAATAAGTGCTGTGGTTGGAGCTCTAGGAGTACCTCCTTCGAAAATACACTTGACTAATTTCAAGCGCATTATTAAATTAAGCGCTGAGTGGTAATTTTGTTTAAAAAATTTATGCTACTTGAAATATCAAGTTATTTTTTATATGAAACTTTTTTCATTGTCAAAATACTATTTAAACTAAAGTTTTTTTTCTATTTTACAAAACATTGAAATCACAATTTAATTTTCTAGGAGCATTTCTTTCAATTGCGATAAGTGATAAAAAGCATTCAATCTTTAATTTGTCGTAGAATTAGGTAAAATATTTTTTTTATCAATTTTAAACGGCGTTTCTCAAACTCAGAGATTCGCGAGAAATTTTTCAGGGGTCCGCGAGCTTTTAAAACTTATAAAAAATTGATTAAAAAAGAAAAATTACTTCAGATTTTTTCGTCTAACTTAATTTTAAAATGGTTGGACGAATTAATTTGTTTATTATCAAAAATTGATTTGATTGGTAAAAATATTTTTCAAGATTTTAAAGATGAATTAATGTTAAGAAATATTATGAATTAATTTTTTCGATTTTTTGATGTATTTGATCTTTTTATGATTTTTAGGTTAATTTTAGAATTTTTTAATTGTTTATAAATTTAATACCGAAAAAAAGACAATATAATGAGAGCTACATTCAATTTGGCAATACACTTCTCAATAAAAATAGCATCGATTTTCCTCAGTGTGTAATATGTGACAAAGTTTTAGCAGTGGAGTACATGAAGCCTGCTTTTTTGAAACGCCATTTAAATAGTTGCCATCCTAATTTTAAGGGCAAAAAATATTGCATTTTTCAAGCAAAAAGAAGAGGTTTAAAAACACGTTTTCATTCTTCACGACCTCTTATTCAGTTTAATGAAGCCTGCTTACGTGCATCTTACATGATATCATTATAAAAGAATAGCAAGAGAAGAAAAACCTCATAAAATTGCAGAGAAATTGATAGTTCCTTGTTGTAAAGACATAATAAGTTGCCTCATTGGAAGGGACTCTGCTCAGAAGGTTTCATCAATACCTCTTTCAAATGTTTCTGTTCATCGAGGAATAGCAGATATGTCTGATGATGTGAAGCAACAGGTAATTTCAGAAATAAAAGATTCTGCTTTCGGGAATTTTGCAATTCAACTTGGTGAGTCGACTGATACTGCTTCATGTGCTCAACTTCTTGTATTTGTAAGATATATCAAAGACCAACATTTTAAGGGAAATTTTTTATTTTGTCAAACATTGATAAAGAAAAGGTGAAGATATTTTCAACCAAGTTTCATTGTTTTTTCAGAAAAAAAGGTTTAAGATGGGGAAATGTATGTCCAATCACAACCAAAGGAGCACCACCAATGCTCGACCATCGTTCAGGTTTTCGAGGAAGTGACTTCTGAAATAAAAGATCTTCATTGTATGTTGCATCGATATGCGTTGGCATCAAAAACTCTCCCTTCTGATTTAAAATCAGTGCTTCACGATGTTGTACACATGGTGAACGCAATCTAATCTAGCGCCTTAAATACAAGACTTTTTTCACTCTTGTGCCAGGAATTTGGAAGCAACGAAGAACATGTACTCCTTCACACTGAAGTTCGCTGGTTGTCGAGGGGAAACGTATTAGCAAGGGTTGAATCACTGAAAAAAGAACTTACTGAATTCTTCATGCGAGATAACAAGTTGAAGTCAATGGAATTTGCTAGAAAACTATCAGACAACCAATGGCTCCAAAAGCTGGCCTGTTTAGCTGATATTTTTCACGTTTTTTAATTTGTCACTTTAAGGTAGGTTTATATTGATTTCATGGACAAACCTAGATCGTTTATAATGAAGCTTAAACTTTGGGAAGAAAGGCTTCAAAAAATTTTTTTACTATGTTTGAACATCTTAGCGAAATGCTTGATAAAAGAGAATATAAAGAAAAACTAGAAATTCTGAAGCTTGTTAAATCCCATTTAGCAGCTTTACAGATTGAGCTTCATGCTTATTTTCCAGAACTAAATGAGATTGAATAGAAATTGATTAGAAATCCTTTTAGCATGGATGTTAATCTTCTCTCAGAAGATATGCAAGAAGAATTTTTAGAGTTGGTGAACGACTCTACTGCAAAAGATGCAATTGAAACACATTCTGGTCTAAGATGTGTGATATCTACTCCTTTATATCTAAAGTAGTTTTGAAATCCTTGCTAATGTTTCCAAGTACTTATTACTTGTGAGCAAGGTTTTTCTGCGCTTTATCAAGAAAAACATAGATCAAAAATGTCGAGCATGACTTACGACTTTGTTTATCTAAAAATGTACAAAGGATAGAACATATTATTTACGAAAAGCAGGGATAATCTTCACACTGATTGATGTTAATGTTGAAAAATAAAAAAATACTATTTTTCCTTTGTGTTTTCAAGTTCTATTTTTTATATTTTTTATTAGTTTTTGAATAAAGCCGTTTGAGTTAAAGTTTTGATTGTTTTACATTCTAAAATATTTCACTGAAAGATTACACTAAAAATCATTATATTTTCGATATCAGGATGGTAGGAGTTTGTGATAAAAAATTTTAAGACAAAGGCTTTCTTATGTCAAAACGTTTGAGAACCCATGGGTTAAACGAATGACATAAAGTATAGAGAGAGAGAGAGAGAACGCGTAACTGGCGATGTTAAAAGAACTCTAATTGTTCGCATACGTAGATTAATGTCATTAACAAAATGATGAGTGTAACTAAATATCCATGGAAAAACAATAGAGAATTTTTTTTATAGAAAAACCAAGTAAAAATAGAAGTGTATATTATCCAACATTAATGTTTCAGCAAAAAATGTAAGATACAGAGGTAATAAAACCCACATATGATAAAACAAAAAAATATTACAATGAAAAACATTTAGCGAGTGTAATAGTACTTTGTTCCATTTAAGTGTAAACAAAAGAACTTTAGGGAATCGGATAAGATAAGAATTAGTTTGTTTGAAATAGAGAAAACGATTTCAATGGGACACCAGTGTCCAAAAATCGTCTGCTTAATTTATATAAAAACTCATTGAGAAAGAAAGCAGAAGATAGAAAACCCATGCCTCAAAGGGTTAAGTGAATTGTAGATGAAGAGTGTCCACCGTAAAAAGGAAAATAAAGTCGTGTATTTTACAATTCATGGATGGTGTAGTTGCGTTTATTGAAAATAGGTAGATATAATCAACTATAAAAGAAATGTCTAGTAAAATTGTTTTGATATAATGAATTCTTGAATTGGAGCTGCTCTCAAAAGTTTATTCTTGCTCAAAGAATCTTTTGTTAACGAAATAGTTAGTTACACCTTTTCTTGATTATCAAAGGCAGACAATTTTACAAATTAGTTAATGAAAAAATCATTTCAAAATCGAATTTGCCAGCAATTGTCGAAAAAATGAAGACTTTGATTTTTCAAATAAATTTTACCTTTGCAAATTTTCATCAAAATATCTATAACTGCCATTTTGTGATGACACGGGCTTGGATTTTCCAAAATTGCAAGAAAAATCTCCTTGAAAAAAACCTAAAAAAGTATAATTGAGAATATGAAAATAAGAATAAAAATTTTGGAAAACTATTTTTTAAAAACATAAATCAATTTTTTAAAAAATAAGCTTAATAGCGTTATTTTACTTTTACCGGTTAACGACCACAGTCGACATATGTCGAATTAAAAAAAATGCGAATCGTCTGAATTGCTTTATACTTGTTATCGTCTTATTATTCTGGTCGTTGAAAGGTTAAATCGAAATTAACTATCTAAATACCTAACTGGCTATATAAGTAACAGCCTAACTAGCTCTCACTAGATAATTAAACAATTAAGTGGAAAAGTAACAAACTACCAAACTAAGTGAATAACTAATTAACCCATTTAGTACCAATGTTTCCAAAGGAAAGGCAGACAAACTCTTGTTTTGAATAGAATTTTACTAGTGGTCTGCCTATTAGTACAAAATGGGTTAATTAACAGTAAGTAAATAAATAACTAACTATGTAAAATATCAGTAAGGATTTGATTTTTTATATTTTATTTTACAGCAAAAAAATTAAGGCTTTGTGTCCTTGTGAGAAATTATTTTAATTGGCAGATTGAGAGAGATAGAAGTAAATAAATAGTGGTAGAATACTTCAATTTGCATTTTGAGATGGGTTTTTGCATTAACAAGAAGCTCCAAAAATATGGAAAGCGATAAAGTAAAGATGGTGATATTGGGAGAGGTGCTGTTGTTGGAGAGAGAGAGGCAGAGAAACTGCTTAATACAGTTCACAAGTAAGATATATTTGTAGAAATATGAAGAGGATGAAGAGAGAACAAGGTGAATCAATTCCAAAGACATGACTTTTGATCGATACAGATGGGATCTAAAAGAAACATATCACGACGCGTGTAAAACAATTATTCATCGTGTTTTCTGACCGCGCTTATCATCATCAGCATTAAATAGAGGTGGTGACATCAAAAATTAGAAACTACGAGCCTCCAAAGTGTAAACCGCAAAAAAATGAATCAAATAATTATATATTCATTTAAATATCCATATGGATGAAAGTTAATTAGATGTTAACCCATTTAGCACCAATGTTACCACGGAGAACGCAGGCAACTTCAGTAATCTCCATTTAATTCAATTCAAAATAAGAGTTTATCTGTGTTTCCTTTGGGAGCATTTGTATTAAATGGGTTAATTAGTATTAAAGAAAAAAAATCTAAAATGTGTATACATGTTCATTGCTAATTAGTTTGTTAACTAGTCAGATAGTCGTTGAACTAGATCAGCGTTTCCGAAAGTGGGAGCCAGCGCCCCCAAGGGGCGTTGAAAGCTTATAAGTAGGCGGTGAAATAATTTTGGGCACTTTGGGGGGGGGGGGGCGTTAAAAAAATTAGCTAATCAAATATTTTCACTTTAAAATTTTTAGTATCTTTAATATAAATGTAATATAATAGTATAGTTGAAGCCTCTCTTCAAACAATCATATCAAAAATTTTGGATTCAACCTTGCATTCCTGTAAATTTCAGAAATTATGAGAAAAAATTAAGATTTTTTCATTGCTTTTCATCATCATCATCATCATCATCATCCATCATCATCCATTTGTCTTCAGGAGGAGAACAAGGTCTTATATCCCGGCTAGCGAGGGTCGACCTAATTGCTTTTCCTACTACGTATATTAAGGAACTCAGTTTCAGTGTTACAAGTTATAACACAGCTTCTCAGCAGACAAAGAAATCGTTTGTAAATCGCAAGCAGAGGCGAATTAAGACTCCTTGTGAGCAGCATAGAACCAAATTCATCAAACTCATCCATCGCATTCAAAAAGAAAAAAGCATATATCTAACTTTTTAAATAAATAAAACATTTTTATGTATTTGTGTATCAATTTTTTAATAGGGGGCGTTAAAAAAGTTTTTGAAACTTTGGTGGGCGTTGGTCTGAAAAAGTTTGGGAAACACTGAACTAGATAAATACTTTGTCCTTGGAAAAAAAGTGCGCACTAAGCCAAAAAAACAATTTCTTACATATTTTACTGCGAAATGTATTGGATTGGAATTGTTATTCATCGGTTTGTTCGAAGCGAAAGAAAATAGAGCAGAATAAAGGATGCCTTGGAATTAAGTTTTGGAAGAAGGGATAAAGGTAGACCTAGATGATCTTGGATGGAGAACATAAAGAACGATGCAAAACGTTTAGGGCTCAGATTGGAGGAGGTAAATGACAGCTTTCTCTGGAGAAGGAAAATTAAGTTTGTATAACTGTATTTATTGTTTGTCTGTCTTGGTGATCCGGCTTATCCCAACATGCTGGGACAAATTTAACCCGATAAAATGGTATGATGATGATGGTATTTTCAAGTAAAATATGCGATATGATACTATTATGACAAAAAGATATTCTTAATAGAAAATTGAATAAAAAGGAATAAAAATGATTATGAATAGAGAATAGAGAGATGATAATAAGGTACAAACTTTAAGTCGTATGCATCAGAACAGAGAGGCTTGGAAGAAAGTTTACAAAGAGCCCTAAAAATTAAGAAGCAATCTTTTATATTCGATAAAGTGCAATTGGAAGATTGTTGAAATTCATATTCCGAGCCAACATCAGATTCTGTTGAGGAAAGGGATTCCGACATATCGAAACTTTCGGGGGAGACAAGTTTCGCAGGATCATGGTAAGGATGCTTTCCGTCTAAATTCAAAAAAATTTAAAAACAAAAAAGATGAAACAAGGAAGACATATATATGTCGGGGGCGACATTTTTTAATTAAATATAAAAAAGAATACACCGCCTTGTTAGAAATAAGAAAAAACGTTTTAAAATTGGTATAGCATCTGATGGAGATGAATTTTAATGGTGTCATTAAAACTTTTTTCATGGTAAAACACAAAAATGTTGAGATATAATTGGATAATCTAAAAACTGTCAATTATTCTACAAATGAAGTTTGCATTTGGGAAAGGGGGTGAGTAGGAATGGCTAGATACTTGACTTCGATACCACAACGTCTCGCGTTCGATCCGGCATCAAATTTAATGGAGATATAAAAAGCATAAAAAAAGTTAAACTTGCCTAGATCCTTGGAAACTTTTGTAATCAAGGATGTTATGCAGTCTTGAACATCCATTTCAAGGCGCAAACGCTGATTCATTTGAGGAAGGGTATCTAAAGAAAAGAAGCAAGAAAAAAATGCATTATATATTTTGTTGTAACGCCTTTTTTCATACAATCCCTATTTAAAAACTGTGGTGCTCAGACTTTTATGAAAGGAGGCACACATTGTTTAACCCTTTGAGGATCAGTGTGACACCGGTGCACCAAGAAATAAAAATCTCTGCTTTAAATATATAAAGTTCCATTGAAAAAGAAAGCAGGCGATTGGTCTTAAAAAAAGACATTTCAAATCTTCAATAAATCAATCAAATTAAATAAAGGGTTGCCCAGGCTTTTTTGATTGAGCTCGGGGCTGCATTTTGTTTTTTACTAGTTTGTTATTATTATTTATTGTACTAGCCAGTTGCTGCTAAAAATAACGAGAAATTAGCTATAGATCGCTAGAATATACATTTTCATATAAAACAAGAAGATTGATCATAAAATCACTAAAAAATGTATTTTAAATAAGTAATGTAAAGAGAAAGTTCTCATAGGTGGCAGTAGACCATATTGGTGTCTTTCTTTCTTTTACTCGAATTGGAAAAATGCATAATATATCAAAAGAGCGCAAGCCGCAATTTGGAGAACACAGTTCTAAATCATCTTTTTTATCATTGGGAGTCACAAGTGACAAATTTACATAAGTGTAAAATTTACTATCCTTTACGGCCAAATGGGACACCAGCGGCCCTAAATTATGCTTTAAATTATATAAAACGAATTGAAAAAGTTGACAAGAAGATTAATTTTCTAAAAGCGTGCTCTCTCAGCCCCTTGAGGGCCACAATGTTGATAATAATTAATGATTATTTGTTTTTTTCAATAAAATGGTATACATTTAAAGCAGACAATTTTTATTTCGTTCAATACTGGTCTCACACTGGTACTCAAAAGGTTAAAGGATTAACCCTAAACCAAGATAGGGTAAACCGGTCCACAACATCAACAGTACTACAGAGCACAGACCTCTGATCTTACACCAGTAATTTATTGTATCCTACTCATCGTCTGTTCTGAGATGTTAAACTGCTCACAGATTTTATCATTTCGTTTTCCGTATGCACTTTGAAAAAAATATGAGTTATTCTTGATATCTTTTGATATGAGCTTTCCTAGATCCAAAAAAGACAACCAAAATGACGTTCTATTTTTTAATTGTGCTTCTTATGGATGAGAGAACACGTCCATACATGTTGAAAACAATATAAGGATTCGGTGGTAACAATTTGCTATCATCACTTCTAGATATTTTGCCTGAGTAAATAAATCGATTTGTGTGCACACACAGCGAATGAATAGATTAAGTAAAGTAGCTGAATTTGTGCGCACCCTCCCCTTCCGTCATGTTCTTTCATTGGCTCCTCTATGCGCATTATTATCTTTTTCCGCCCTTAATATCATTCGTCCTATTTTATTGTTTGATTCAGCAACTCCACTTTTTCAAAACTCGCTAGGTTTTCTCCCAATAATCCTTTTTTATGTACTCATTCTTATATTGTATTCCATCTTATTTTTAGTCAGATAAATTTACTTCCAATACTCTCTTAGGTGCTTGAGTAAGGTTGGTTAGATACTGTGTTTCGATAACTCAAGATCTTAGGTTCGATCCGCATCAAGTCTTCTTTCTTCATAGTTCAATACAAGCGGCGCAATTGTGCCTTCTCGATGAAAACACCTCACGATACTTTTACTTATATCTTTCAGAATGGAAGTTCTTTTATATTACGCGTATATAACTTTTCTCCCAAAGTTTCTCAGAAGTAAAAAACATATTTTTGAGATTCATCAAAAGTTTAAAAGTATGGTCAAAAAGTACCACGAAAATTGGATTGATGAGAAGGAGTATCAACAGAAAAAAAGGAATCATTTTTGGCGTTTCTAGAAGGAATGTGGTTACTAAAGACCTGCTATCAAAAAATAAAAACAAGTAGTTATTATTTAAGTGGAAAAAAATTTAAAAAAACTTCTTCAGTGTGATCATTTTCAGGAGAATATTTGGTACTTGTGTAAGGCTGGGGAGATATTTTGGAGAATATATAATTGACAATTTGATTGAGAGCGCCCCTAGCAGTGGTGGCTATGACAGGATTTTTGGATGCTAAATGCACGTTATAAACAGTTCTAACGGCTATCAAAAGTGATGCGTTATGCAAGGAGCAGTGAGGAGATGTTATTATTGTTAATAGCGCCTGAAAAACACAATTACAATTTGATACTTACTTCAAATCTTATTGAAAAAAAAGATTATTCAAGAAATAAAAATGAAAAAAAAGGTTCACCAAAACAAAACGATTACTTTCTGTGTAAAACTAAGGCCATTATCAAGTTGTAAAGATATTAAAAATGTCAAAATAGTTCGAGATTATATTTGTAATCTCTAGCTATTGCAACATTTACATATTGATGTTTAAAATCTGAATATTAATAGGAGGACCTGTCCCCTACTACTCCTCCCTCCTAAAAACATGAGGACTCTGATTGTGAGAAAATAGTAAATTTAAAACTATGAAAACATTTATTATAGTTGAATGAATAGCGATATAAAGCAAGTAGACGACGTACCTTGACAATTTGAAGTTGCACTTTAGAATCAGTGTTGGATCCGGTGAAGCAAGAGCAAACCACATCAACCAGAGACTCTATGATAAATTTATCTGGATTCTTCGGATCGAAGGAATCTCCAATGAAATATCCGTACGCCACCAACTTCTTTATATGTACAAATCAAAAAGTCATATGATTGCGTATGGCAATAATCAAATAATAAATAACTAATTAAAATGATACACTTTCTATATTTTTGTGGATGAGTACTCGGTATGTTTATGTTGTTGTGAGTTATGTTTATGATAAATGAGGAGGTTAAAATTTTTGGCGCGAATTTTTTAATGATTTTACGTTAAAAATTTTCCATTAATCTAAGTTTTATAAGAAATAAATTTTTGAAATGATTTCAAAGATAAAATTATTTGGCACGGAAAATGAAGATAAACAATTAAAGCTGAAACGCTATCCTACGCTCAAATTTTTACGTGATGAAAAGACATAGCGCCTCCATTTTGAATTTTTAGCACCCCTCCCCCTCCCCCTTGGAACTTCATTGATATATATAAAAAAATATACTCTTTCTTAAAATCCAGCCCCCATTAGAATCAGTCTCCCCCTCTGTAATTAGAGTGTTGCGGAGGGGTTGATTAAACCAAATGAGTGATGATTATAAGAGCATAGCATCAATTAAAAAGAAACTCCCTATTTAAATCTTTAAACATTGGATAATATATTTATTTATATCAAACAGTGCAGACATAAAAATATATATATTAAATTTTAAAGATTATTAAATTGTTTCGGTTCTTTTTGCAGAAAAAGAATTAAAAAAAAAATAAAAAAAATAATATAATAATTTAATAAAAATATATGTTAATTTTTTTATAATTTTTTTTTTAATTATAATTTTTAAATAATTTAAGAATTATTTTTTTAGTTTTAGGTGATTGCAGAATCGGCGTTTCGATTGGGAGTCGGTGTAGTCAGAGATTTTAAAGGGATAGAGGTCGGATTTTTTAAGTATTTTAAAATGATTGAAAAAAGATAGAAGCTAATCTTTGTACGCATATGGAGTCACTCTAATTTATTTAAAGAGGGAAGTAAGACTTCCGACTTTGTTACTTCTTACTTTGGTTTAGGGTTAGGGTTTCTTTAAAATAAGAAGTAAGTCGCAGTCCAATTTTTAGGTGCTAGGAGTCAGAAAGGGATATTTTGCTTCCGATTACGCAAGCCTGGCTTCAGCTTTGAGTTTCTTATTGGTGAACACAAAACTGATGGGATTAAAATTTTTTGTGATACTTTTGTGGGTGAAATTTACGTAGTATTATATGATTCATATCTATGTATATTTCGTGGTAGAAACAAAAATCTAGCATGTCTGTAAATTGTATTTTTTACAAAGCTCTAAAGAAAGGAACGATGAAATTAAGAATAAGATGAAAATAATTTTTATTAGGAGCAAAAGTTCAAATAGCAAAAATAAGACACCTTTTTTTTCAAATGAACTATAGAGAGCTATAAAGTTTGATTCTGTCTTCATAACAATATTATTCCAAAAAAATGAATATACATCTTATTTTTAATTACATATCCTTGTAACAGGGTTTGGGCCAAAATTAGATCTCTAATTTTTTATTACATCCTTGATTCTGATTCTCAAAATCTGATCTAACTAGCTGCGAATAATGAAAAAAAGTCTTTCTTTCTCTACACTTGGTTTCTACTCTCTAGGCAGGATGTCATGTAATTATGTTGTCTCGATTGGAAAGGTGTACTGTTTCCAGCTCTACAATTATTGAGAGAATCTGTTCTTTGAAGTTCTCTGGATCTGATTTTCATTTTGATTTGGGTTTTTTAAAAAGTGATTCTGATTACGATTATAGGAATTTCTGCACTTCTGATAATAATGATTGTGTTTATAATCAGAATCGATCCCAAACATGCTGGCAAGGAACATCCTAAATTTAATTAAATTATACTAATAAATTATAGGATTCAAGGTTAGTGATTAAATTTCAAAAAAATTTATTCCAAAAAGTTTACCTGTAATAATTAATAAGTATACTTTATTAAAAAAATTGCTAAACTAATATGAAATGGCAAAGGCTTATATTCTGAAAAGTATAATTATTATAATTAGGGTTGGGGTTGCATGCAGAACGGAAATGAAAATTCCACGCACTCACAAAAATGCATATCCAACTCTAACTCCAAATACGCGAAAAATGTGACTGAGACAGTGCACATTTTTAAATACTTAAAAAAGGCGATGACCACGACTGGAACTGCTAAATTTTATTAGACCCACTCAGACTCCGACCCCGATAGAAGAAACTATCGCTTAAATTTCATAGTTTAGAAGTTATTGTTATTTAAATGTAATTATCAAAATAAATCATTTAGGGACAAAATTATAGATAAACAATAAAAAAAAATTTTTTAATAACTTAAATAATTTCATTGCTCTAAGTAAAAGGAGGATACTTTTCTCCATTTCAAATTATTATCAATAAAAAATATAATGCAAATCTTTTTATAATATAATTAGAAGTTTAAAAATGCATTCTGAATAAAATTAATCAAAATACAAATGAAAAAATGAGTCATTGTGGAGAAATTATCAGTGTAAAATTTGAATGAAGATTTTCCATTGTTTGATTGACATTTGTTCGGGTACATGTGATGATTGCCATGTGTCAAGATACAATTACCAAGCAAACCAACAATTAAAAATAAAAGATAAATATAATTGGAATAGGAATCGGTACTCGATCGATACTCTAAAATCTCATCCCTTCACTAATAATGTGAGGTAATGAAGAGAAGACTTACTTGAATGCAATCCAGGGAAATAATGATAATTTTATCGCACTTTGATGAGCAAGCCAGTGAAAATATTTGAAAATACTTCTCTGCATTTGCATCGTCTTTCGTAGGTAAATTAATATTAGTTTTTTCTGCTTCATTCCTAAAGACAATGAAATTAAATAAATTATGAAAAAAGGAAACAGATGAAATAAAGATTGAAATAAAAGAGAAAATATTTCTTTCCCAAACTTTATTCGAGGAGTTTTCTAAAACGCGTGTGAACCATCGAGGTAAAAAAAAGTGAGCAATCTTAATTCATAAAATTTTACTGCATTTGTCCTAAATACTTATAAATATTTAATTACTATAAAGAGTGCGCCTTGAAAATATTTCTTCAAACTTCCAACTAAAAAGGCTTTCGAAAAATTAGGGGTTCTATGATGAGATCCAATGGCTTTGCTAGGGTTAAGAGTTCAAATTGAAAGTTAAGACTATATAATAGAATGAATAAGCATTGGGAAGAATACAAATCTAAAATTTGTAAATGAATAATCCTATCCATTTAAAATATATAATATATAGAGGTAGATCCAAAGTAAAATAACGGTCAAAAGATATAATGAAGCAATTGTGGTAATTAGACGATATTCAAAGTGAAAATAATATAGAACACACAAGTATATGAGGTAATAGAGCAGCAGCATGCGTTATCTCAAAATCATTAAACTTTTTAACACTTTTACAAACCACAAAATAAAATAGCATACTCAAGCTTACTACATTTTTATTGCATTTCACTAAAAAAGTGAAACGTTAAATCCTGCATTCTGCCAGTAAAAATGCCTTGAAAAGAATCTCATTATATTCACGACATACGTAACTCTACGAGGCTTATGCACTAAGAATGTTCTTTAATTCAGAGCTCAAGCATTTGTATTTGCATTTTAATCAATATTATATATTTAAATAGTTATAAAAAAATAAACACAGGAAAATGGAGATTGTGTAATTGAAAGAATCTTCAAAAACACAATGCTTTTTACACTGTTGTCTTCCCATTGTTATTATATCTAATCAAGCACAAATCATACTTTATTATGAAAAAGTATAAAATTAAATACAATGGAAAATCTAAATAAATGGTAGCAATAGTGTCTTTTCCCAAGCTTTTAATAATACGTCTAATGGTATCACAGATCTAATCTAGTTTTCCACTAAATTTCAGCATAAGAGAAAAAGTTGTAGAAGCGTATTAGCTCAATTTTGTCGCAACAAATAATTATTATTTCAAAAGGATGTATTTAAAATAGTGAATATACAGATTTGCAACAAAATGTTTTAAAAAATAACAAACACGATGTAGTTAGCTTTTTTACTTAGTTTCCTACAAAAGGATAATGGATCATAGATATTAATCTAATTTGATATTATCGATAATTTCTTGACAATACTCTTACTTTATGGTGTTTAACATTTCACTTTGAATCAAAAATGAAGTTTTTACTATATGTTTAAAAAAAATTCGCAATAGGTTATCAACAGAACTGTCAAATTCCTTCCTGTAAAGAGAATGCAAAAAATTTAAGTAAATAATTAATACGATAGATTATTTTCGAATTTTATTAAAAAAAATTCTGTCCAGTGAACCGTCAGCTCTCAATTCCACCATAACTGCGGATAACTGCAGGGCTTTTACCAAGTTGAATGATCTTGATTATCATTGCGATGGCATCACTACTTTCTAGCACAACAAGAGAAAAAATTTGAGTCCTCAACATGACAAAAACAAATTGATAATTCTTCATGCTGTCTCACATTTTATACTGTAAGAATATTTTCAAATAGATACCGTTTTGGACCAAAATAAGACTAGGGAACAGGATCAAAAAATTGAATCAATAGAGAAAGTTATGTGTGATTTTATTTGTTTACGACTTTACAATGGGGACATGGAGAGAAAATGATCACTACTCATTCATATAATAAAGTCCCCATCACTGCGTATGTTTTCCGCCAGTTATTGAAACCGGCGGTCACTTTTCACGGATGTTCTAATACTGAAACAAATGTAGGCATAGGTAAAAGCCTTATCACTAGATATGCTATACTTAACCAATTGAAGGTTTTATGCGATGAGTCTAAAAACGGTCTCTTTTGTAAAAGGGAACAGAAGACCGGTTTAGGAGTTCCAAGGTCAAAAATTTCTCTGTCTTCTGAAGATGATATAGAAAAGTTTGCATTAGAAGACTCATTTGAAATATAGTTAGACCTTGTATATTTGGCACACAAATTTCTTAAAACCTGTTATCTAATAGAATATTGAGTGTAATTAATTTTTGAAATGTTTTTATCCTCTAACATTCACACTTAGACCCCGACAGTGTATTCAGCAACCAAATGTTATTACGCCCATCTATATAATTTTATAATTCTACAGTCCAATCATGTGATCGAATTTTTTAGAACACGTCCACTTAATAGAAACAAATATGGCAATAAGTGATTACGCAAATATCGACACAGCTATTGAGAGGAAAAAAACAAGAACCTAATATTGCGGATAGATTTATTCAGACATCATTAGAAAACTCGAAAGAAAATTCAAAGATGACATAAATTTGAATATACATATAATATGTATAATTTACAATGTATTACTTTGTAGCATCTCACATTTACTATATTTGAAAACTAAAAAATATTTTATCCTAGACTATAGATTCTTCTAAAATTCTAAACTACATAAGAGGTTCTGAAGTGATGACTCGTTAATTCCACAAATTCACAATTCGATAAAAATATCTGAAATCAACAATGTCAGATAAACGAAGAACATCATAGAGATGATTGACCTTTATGTGGCTCTTCTATATGATGGTTTGAAACATCTGTCTTTTCAAGAGTAATTTTTACTTTTAGGAAGTAAAAATGACCGAATATCATCTTTATTAGAATCTATATACACTTTTCTACTATTTTTTGTAATATTAGTTTTTTAAAAATATTTTAATAAGCTTTGCATGTAATAAGAAACCTTAAACTATATACAACTATTTCAAATTTCAATAAAATAGTAACAATCATTGATATTTTTATCATGTGGAGAAATTATGAGACTTATTCTACATAAAAATATTAATGATTTTGTAAAAATAAGATCTACAAGTTATAATCCCAATCTTCTATTTAAGCAAAAATCCCTCATGAAGAGAATAAAATCTTGGCAGGTATGAAATATTAAATAGAAAATAGCACCATAAGTGGACAAATTTACAATGAAATCTTAACTAAGTAATCTATGAAAACGAAATATTAATTTTAGGAAAAAGATTATACTATCATGCAAAAATAGGCAAAAAAAAATACATCATACCAAATTTATCTCCAAAGTTATTAAATAAAGTAAGAAAAATATAAATTTACCATATAGATGAAGGATTTTTATTCAATTCATCTATAAGAAAATAAAATTATTATAAAAATATTTGTAAGTTTAGGGTAAATTTACCTAGTGAAAGTTTTACATTATTTTTCAAAACAGAATTCTGGGACTTATTTATTTCTTTAACTTCTATTAATTTTTCAAATGCTTTTGTTATAAACATCAGAGAAGTATTCATTTTTCAAATGAACTATACAGAGCTATAAAGTTTGATTCTGTCTTCATAACAATATTATTCCAAAAAAAATGAAAATTTAATAATAAATTAAACGACATTAACGGTTTATACAAAACAAGAATGTAAAAATAATTTAAAAATGATTTTTAATTACCCGTATTACATGCAAAGGAAAAATAATTATAGATAAATTGCTGTTCAATGTCAAAAAGTTTTTACTTATTATGAATGTAGAAATTATTTTTATTGTTTATATTTTTGTTGCTTTTCATTTTTAATATTTTCATACAATCCCTTTTTCTACATATTTTTTGCTTTATTTATCCCTGTGATACCAATTTTATCTTAACTTTCTAAATAGGATAGTTCTTTCTTTTTCTTTTCCCTTAGGCTTTTTCTCTTTTCTTTCTTATTTTTTATTTAATATTTCAATTTATCTTTATTAACAATCTTTATCATATCAAGCCATTATTAATGAATTTAATTAATAGAAAAAAATTTAAAGAGTAAAATCGTTGAAAATTTAAATATAAAGATTTTAAAATTATGATATAACGTAGGATGACCAGACGCCCAGATTTAGACGGACAAATACGGATTTGTCGTGAAATTTTTTTTTGTCCGTTATTTTTTTGAAAGGTAAAATGCCAGGATTTTTTGTTTTAACGATTTTTTTGAACATTATTTTTTTCAAAAAAAAATTTGTTTATTTTTTTCCAAAATTAAAAAGTCTAGATTCTTTACTTCAAATTTGAAATTTAAATTATAGATTTTTCTATACCTAAAAGAAAGTGTTTTTTTTAATCAAATACTTGCAAAGAAGTATCCTTTTTTAAAATAAGGTTGTAATAAAAATAATGTAGAATGTTTGTTATGTTTGAATTCAACATTTATTTCTATCAGGGGTGCAAAAATACGGTCGCACGATCGCACTGCGCGAAAAAAAATTTGTACGCGCGACTAAAAATTTTAGTACGAGCGACAAAAAAATATGTAAGCACAATTAGTTCTATGTTTATATATATTATAATGTGATTTATCTATGTTTGATGATATTTTATGTTAGTCTGAGTATTTTGACTGAAGATATTTCAGAAAACTGAAGTAAATTATATATTCTTTTTTTTTGTTTAGTAATAAAAATTGTTTCTTTTCCTTTTTCTAAAAATAATTAAATGCATTTTTAACATAATTAAATGCGTTTTTAAAACCTTGAATAAACTTTAAAGCATTTTTTGATTTGTATAGTTTGTAAGATTTTATCTTTGAAAATAGACTATATTTAAAACGATATAATCTGTATAATTTCATGTTACGCACTCAACACAAAAATTTGTTTTAATTTTATGAGGCTTCTTTTCATCTTACAATTAAATCGGCTCTAAAAAACTAACGTGATTAATGATTTTGAAAAACAAATGCAATTGATTCGAAAATTGGGAATAGACGTGAAAGAAAAATACGTGAACAGAACAATGTGTACTGAGTTTATCCATTACATCTCCGAAACAATGCGCAAAAATCTTTTGAGAGATATTTCAAAATCCCCATGCTTCAGCTTATTACTTGATGGATCAACGGATGTTTCAACCACTTCTTCTTTAATTGTTTATGTGCGATTTATAATTTAAGGGGAAATCAAAGAATCATACTTAAGTCTGGAAAAATTACCTAATCAAAGTGCTGATGGATACATGACAGCTTTGAGAAACCTTTCCAAAAGATTAGAATTTAACATTTTAGACAAAAAAGATTAGTGGGGCTTGCAACAGATGGAGCAACAGATGTTAATACAAGTAAACACCAGAATTCTCTAGTGTTCTAAGTTCAGATTGACAGATTACTTAAAAGATAATAATGAACAGCAAATATTGAAATTTTTTTCAATTGAGACTCTTGCAAATTAAAAGACTGATACCATATTTAATTATATTCTCGAAACATTTGAAAAATTTGACATAAAAAGTAAGTGCATTTCTTATACTACCGATAACTGCAATGCAATGTTTGGAGGAAAAAATAATGTTTATATTAATTTAAAAATATTAATTTAGTTTCATTTGGTTCTCCAGGAAATATTTTAAATAACGCAATTCATAAAGCTGTTAGAAAAGTCAACCAATACTGTTGTCGACAACCATATAGTATTTTCTTCAGTTTTAAATTCGCTTGAACAACGTTTAAATGAAATTTTTTTACCAGTAAAAGTTAAATCTTTGATAGAAAAAAAATTTGAAGAAGGGTTTAATACTTTATACGTTAATTTTTTGAAAGATGTCAAAAGTTTTACTCTGAGTGTGTTTCCTATTAGAATTTTTGGATGTGTTAGTTAGAAAAGTTTCCCGTTTTTCAGTGGATGACACTAAACGAAGATATAGTATAGGAGAATATTGAGAAGTCTATGAATTTTTTGATTGAAAATAATATCAAAATTAATGATTAAAAATTATTTGATCAATTATTATCTTTGAAAAAATATTTAATTGAAGAAATAAAAGAGTATGAGTTTAAGCTGTTAACAACAAAAGGAAAATGGACAAAGTTTTTAAAAAGCTTATATTTGAAGAAAAGTTTTCAGAATCAATAAAAATCACTCAATATGTTTTTGGAAACTAAGCGCATAATGCAAATGTGGAGACAATTTTTTCTTTGATGGAAAATCAATGGACTGATTATAGAAACCAATTAATTATCAATCGAAACTGTGAAAAGCATTCTTATAGCTAACTCTTTGGAAAGTATACTTGTTGTAATTTTTAGAAATGCCTTATTCAAAACCAAGATATTTTGAAAAATATTACATCTTTTCAAAAATATAAGTGATTTAATTAATAGAATAATTTTTTTTGCATTTTAGCTGTCATAGTACATAAAGATATTAGTTAAAAATTGCACGTTCAGCCTTGCCCAGATTTTTTTACAGTTTTTTGCTATATGTCCTGCTTTTTTGAGTTAATATCTGGCAACCCTAATATAGGTCTGTTTACGTCAATTTATTACGTGCTTAATAGCAATTAAAATTGCGATTATGCATTATTTAAGCTATTAAAAAAGGGCACATTTTGCCTATTTTTCTTCTAATTTTTATACCCAAATTCACCTCAAATTTATGTTTTATTTCCATAGTAAAAAAATCTTAGTACATAAAAAAAATTATGAACAAATTCAATCTAAAAAATGGCAATATTTTTGAATAAAATAGGTTAAAACTCCTATTATTTACTGGTCTGTTTTCGAAGTGACTATTTCATGCCAACTTCGAATATTTAATGCCAGCCTCTATAAAACTTCTTTATAAATGTATACTTTTAATTTTATAATTTCAATTATGTTCTATAATTAATATTTGTTTATTTTGAAGAATTTTCATTATGTGAAACATTTTTAAAATCGAATTATCTATATTTTTCAAGTTTTTTTAATTTTTCCAGCAATTTGTATACAAACTTATCAAAATTAAGTGGGTTTTTCTAATCACTGACTTACGATTTAATGACTTACATAGATAATTTTAAATAAAAAATTGTAATTGATTCAAATTGAAATTTGAAAAAATATGAAAAAACTTTCTAAAAACAAAATTAAATAAATTGTATATTAGTTTGAAAAATTTGATTTTTTAAATAAATCTATGTAAAATTATAGTGTTTATAGTCTATACAAAGACTTTTCAGCTTTTTATTCTCATAAATAAAATAAATATTAGTTTTTCTTCATTATAAATGTTTCACCTCTTTACTACTTAAGCTTTCTTTTTTTATTTGAAGTTTCAAGCTTTCATGTTTTTACAACATTATATAATAAAACTATAAAATAATAAAATTAAAAACACTTTAACTGTTGAATACATACCAGTTGCCTTGAAAAGAGTTCGTTTTAAATTTTATAGAATATGGACTTTTCTCCTTTGATCACTAAGTTCGTTATGACATTTGATAATTCTAGATCTTTTTCTGAAAGGTCTTCACTTTTTAACTAGACTAATTATAGAAGAGAAAATTGATGAAAGAAAATATAGTTTGTTCTGATTAAATTAATTTCAGTTAAGGAATTTTTTAAGGAAAGTAATAATTTTAAGGATTTTAATTTCAGCTGAGATCTTTATTATCCTTATTAGCAACTAAAATTATAAAAGAACATCAATGTTTCACCATTTGAATGTAAAAATTCAGCTGTTGGATAAAGCAACTTTCTGAATTTTTTTTAAAAGAATCTCATTCATTATATATATGTGAAAATCAAAAAAAGATCGATTCTAACTATTCGAATTTTTTATTTAAATTTTATAAATAGAAAAGATTTTATCATTTTCTTCACCGAGATTATGGTTAGCACATTTATGAATTCAACAGATATAGGTAATATTTAACTTCGTTTCTACATTCAAATCGAGAATTTGCTGGCTTCATTCACTTGTTTTTTATATATCGGCAATCAAAGATCCACAGATTAAAGTGAAATATCTCCTCAGAAAAATAAGCGAATCCATTTTTGAAAGCTGCAGTTGGCAGAAATGTGTTCATTTTATATATTGCACTTTCATACGATTTGATTCAAAGAGAGAAAGTGACAATTCTGTTAGATTCGTGGCAGTAAGATGCATCAAAGTGTGTAATTATAGATGAGCTATAAAATCTTTGTTTTTTCTAGTGAAATATTTCAGACTCGATTTTAAGATAAGGAGCATTTTAAATTTGCAAATATTGTCAGATAAGTTTTCTTTTCGTGTTTAATCCCTGGGTGTAGTATTTATGTTGACAGACTTTTCATGTGCCATGTATCATATATATATGCGCCAAAGAAAAATTTTTTCCAATTTGTGGTAGGCTTAGGTACAATAGAATATGTATACCGCATGTTCTACGGCTTTCCTCCCTACAAAGTTTTCTGTTGACTTGATGTAAAAGTATAAGCTCTACATAAGCATTCAAAAAAAGTTAAAACTGTTTATGTGGGTGGGGACCATATCTTTCAAGAATTGATACATTTGACTCAAAAAACAACCGAAAACAATCTTTGACTACAACAAATATACGTCTGGGGTAAACGTTTTAAAAAGAATGCTTTGCAATTTTAGCTGTTATATATAATGCTTCGAGATGATGGCCAATATCGATTTTTACAAATTTTCTCCACATTGCTGCTAATAACAGCTGGATAATTGCTAATCGAAGTGTTTACCCATCTGTTGTAAAATAGGCAGGAATATCTTTGTAAGGCATCAGCTTGGCTCTAACTGAAAGGTCTATGAAAACTAGAAGCGAAGGTTCATTTACTCCCATATCTACTCCAAATCTGCTTTCGTTTGCCGATTTTAAAAACAAAAAATACTCATACTTTGCCAAAAAATATTCTTCACAACTTTTTCATTTTGACTAATTCTATAACTAAAGATACATAAAAATTAACATGCAAATTTAAAGCATCGATTCTTCGTGTGTTAGTTGAACGATAGAGTTAAAAATTTCTGCTGGCTTTGGCTCTGTCCTATGGTCGGCTTTATGAGATTTGAAATTTATATGAAAATTTAGGTATTAAATATTAACATAAACTCCAATACTAACTCTAACGCTAATTTTAATTAAATGAAGAAAGAAATTTAAATAGTCATTGAATAGGCATCCTTCTACATTATTGTTTGAAAAAACTCCATTAAGAAGGCTTCCATAAGGAGTCTCCAATCCACGTATTTTGTATGTAAATATACAGATTTTTTATTTTTGACAATTATGCCTTGATTTTCATCTTGCCAAATAAGTATCAAAAATGTATAAAATAAATTTAATAAAAGATTTGTACAGGATATACTACGCAGACATTAGAGGCATGGCTTGTAAACTTTTAAATTTTGAAATTTTCTTTATGATTTCACTAATGGACATAAAATTATAAACTATGGAAAAGAAGTAATGATTTATAGTTCAAAAGAATTATATAGACAAAAAATTTTAAGTTACTTTTCTCCACACAAGCTGACACAAATAAAATTGGCAACCAGATATTGTTGAGCAAAAAAAATGTTATTTAAATAACAATATTTAAACAACAAAGCATCATTTAGTTACTTTTCAAAAAACCAAATAGATAAAAAAAGTTAATTTAATAATTAAATTCAAAACAGCTTATCTAAACTATATATGCTTTTTGTGAAAAGTCAAAGCTCCTTCACCACGACAAGGCGATGCAACATAAAGGAGAAAAGGCATGCAGAAATAGATTTGCGAAAAAAGGAACAGCAAAAAAGATTTAAAAAGCTATTTCGAAATTACAATGAAGATTTTTTGAATATTTGTTAAAAAGCAAAATTAGGAAAACCGAAAAGAGATTTTATCTCTTTTAAAAAAAGGAGTGATTTTATCAATAATAAAAGAAAATTTTGAATTTATATTAACCAAATAGTTATAATAGTTTTCAATTCTATTAATAGCATTCGAATATTTATATATCTTCCAATCATATAAACAAATTAAACAAACAAAAAAGTGCAAATTAAAAAGAAAAAAAGCCTGCTCTTCTGGTGAAAGATTACAACATCTTAAATGAAAATTGTTGGAGCATTCTTTACAACACAGCTTCACTTCTTCGTCCCATATCCGACAGAAAAAACATAAAACTGGTGGAAACTTTATCCTAAAATTGTAAAAAATAAGTCTAGAGAAAAGTTTATTTTTACTTAAAAAAACATATATAAGGGAAGGGTAATACATTCTAAATGATGAAATTGCAAAAAAAAAATTTCGACAGGCTAGTTAACCAATGATAAATTTTGATATTGATTTATTTCTATAACTTAACATTCCACATTTCACGAAGGAAAATCATAAATTAATTGGTTAAACGTTTAAAGCTTTACGCTTCCAAAACTAAATATGCATCTAATTTACTTTTATTTGCAACACACTGTGGTTGCAAAAATTTATATAAACATATGTAGACTTAGTTTTAAGAAGATTTGAAAGGAAATTCCTGATAATAAAGACATTAGTAAAGATTAACATGAAAATGTTTTATTCATAGTCCCTCTGCTCGTTATAACTACAAATACATTAATTCATGAGTTTAAATATTCTTTTTTAATCTAATAAAAGAATGTATGTAAAAGAAAATTACAATGAAATATGATTAGAAAAACAAAAGACTAAGATTAGACAAAATCTATTAATTACATAAAGCTAAAATAAGATCATACAAAATAAATGAATTAAAAAAACTTACCTATACGATCCATGTAAAATAAAGTAACAATTGAATATAATTAGAAAAGGGAAATTCTAAATTAAAAAAAATATATTAGTAACCAGAAATAGGAAATCAAGGTAAACTTAAAAAAAAACTTGTATGAGAGGTATTGAAAGCCAAATATAAAGATATTGCTTGGAGTAGATTCAGTGATTCAAATTTTGTAGTAGTTGGATTGAAAGGGATTGAGAAGAAAGAAGGTAAAAAGAAAAAAACGCCATTTTAAAGAGAAAACAAATAGGATAATTCGCCATTTTTGTATCTTGTAACTCATGGATTAGTAGGTAGGTAGGAAGAAATATCTAAGCACTATCGGACTTCTCCATATGCTTGCGAAATGCTTGAGGTATAGAAGTTCGAAAGAAGTGTATTGATTTGGCTTGTGAATTGATTAGGAATGAGGGACTTTGGAGAAATTGGTTAGTTGTTGAGGGAGTTTGAAGTGTAGAATGTTGGATTTTTGAGGTGGTAGTTGAAGGATGATTGATTGAGCAAAGGTAGTCGGTGGGTGTTAAAGAATATAGGTCTTAAATAAAAGAAAATAGTGTAGTTATTTTTATAGATTTTTTTTTTAATGTGAGTTTATGTGGTATAAGAAGTCTCTGGGTTCGAAGATGGCAAGTTTGACTCTATGAAGATAATGAGAGAGTTTAGGGCATTGAGGAGGTTCGGATATAAAAGTAGTTCGAAGAAATTAGATGGTGGGTGATTGAGAGTTTTGACGGATAGTGAAAGAAATGAAGTTCTTGCGTGGTTGTAGTGGCAGCAGGAAAGTAGAAGATGATGAGGTGTTTCTTGTTGATTGTAGTTGAATCTACATAGATTGCTTGGTGATTTTTTAATACGGTAGAGATAGGAGTTGCAGGGGCAGTGTCCAGTTACCATCTGATTAGCGGTCGTGGTGGGAAGAATTTCATTTTTGACCAAATGTCAAGAATTTCCTTTGGATTATTTATATATTGGAAGAAAATGGAGGGTGAGGATTGGATCAGTTATTGTCTAAGGTATTGAGTGTTAGATCTAAGTAGAGGGGTGGTATAGGTTTCGAGGGGAAATGAGGTAATTGAGATATAAGGTGTATTTGGGGGTACTTTTTTAGCTAGCCTATCTACATAAGTGTTTTCTAGAATGTTTAAGTGAGCTGGGCACCAGTAGAGGTGTATTTCAAAGTAATTTGATAAGTAGGTGAGTTTAGAAACAAGGGTGTATGTTAAGAATGGGATGTTGTGTTTGAGGCTTAGGTCTTTGATGATGTTTTGTGAGTCTAAAGAAGTGTAGTGGGTTGTAATGTCTAAAGGAAAAATTATTTTGGCTTATGTAATCGCAAGCATGTAGAAGGGCATAGCATTCACCACTATATATTGGAAGAAAGGGATCAATGGCGGACGTTTTTGAGTAAAAAGGGAAGGGAGAAGGGCCTTTGAAGAGTGCAAAAGCATAGGAAGATTTGTTTGCGGTTTTTGAGCTATCCAGGAATATTCTTAATGAAGTTGAGGTAAAGTTGGAGCGGGTCGTAATTAGAAGTTTAGCGATGGATTTGATGAAACAGTTGTGAAGAGAGAAAGGTAATGGCGAGGAAGGGTGAAATAAAGGTAGTGGAGTGATTTTGGGTTGAATGAAAATGTTGTTTGGAGAAGACAAAAATTGTTGGAGTAAGAATTTGTAGTAAGTTTGAAGGGGTGTAATTTGAGTGTTATGGAAATAGAAGGACTTAAAATAAGAATTTGGTTCGATGCGTGATATGATATATTTTTTGGTAGCAGTTTGTTTGAGATGAAGGATTAGAGGAAGGCAGTTCGTGAAGAATTCTAGGATTCTAGTAGGGGAGGTTTTGTAGGCCCTGGTCATTGTGATGAGGCAAAAGCGGTGGATTTTATTTAGATAAGTGAGTGATGAGGGGTAGTTTAATGATAGGCCTCATGAAAGAATGCCATACTCAAGCGTAGGTAGGATGATTGATTTGTATATAAAAGATGAGTGTTGAATACTTAGACCCCATTTATAAGATATAATTTTACTAAGAGAGAAAAAAGTTGAAGATCGTTTGTGGTATTGGTTTTTGAAGTGGGAGGACCATTTGAGGTTTGATTGAAAGGTGAGCCCTAAATATTTCATGGAGGAAGATAGTTGGATGAGGATATCGCTGGATGTTAATAGTGGAATTTTTTCCAAGATTCTTTTTTTGTAGAATTTATCTGGACTCATTTTTTAGGTTTAGGATGTGAAAATACCTATAAGTGTTAATCAAATTTGCGGCTTACTTCTAAAAATTGTCTCCAAAAATATTTCTTTCAAATTTTACAATGAAATATATGTTTTTATACCAAATCAACCATGCTGTTTTCATTTCTGAACTCATTTTTCACGTTTAGAGGTTTTAAAATATCAGTCAATGTCAGTAAAATTTGCGGTTTACTTCTAAAAGCTATCTCCAAAAATATTCTCTCAATTTTACATGAAATATATGTTTTTATACCAAAACGATCATGCTGTTTTCATTTCTGAACTCATTTTTTACATTTAGAATTTGAAAATACCTATAAGTATTAATCAAATTTGCGGTTTACTTCTGAAAATTGTCTCCAAAAATATTCTCTCAATTTTACATGAAATATATGTTTTTATACCAAATCAATGATGCTGTTTTCATTTCTGAACTCATTTTTTACATTTAGGATGTGAAAATACCTATAAGTGTTAATCAAATTTGCGGTTTACTTCTAAAAAATGTCTCCAAAAATATTCATTCAAATTTTACAATTAAATATATGTTTTTATACCAAATCAATCATGCTAGTTTCATTTATGGACTCAATTTTTGCAGTTTGAATTTGAAAATACCTATAAGTATCAATTAAATTTGCGTTTAGTTCTAAAATTTGTTTCCAAAAATATTGATTAAAATTTTACATTAAATATATGTTTTTATAGCAAATAGGTCATGATGATTTCATTTCTGAACACAGTTTGTTTTTATACCAATTCGACTATGCTTATTTAATTTCTCTACTGGATTTTAGATAATACGTTTAAAAATATCTTGAAGTGGCAATTGAATTAGTAATGTATGCTTGAAAATCAGTTCTGTAAAAAATTTTCAAAAAATCGCTGCATATTAGGCATATAGTAAAAATATCTACCATGTTCTAATGAACTAGGAAGTGGTTTAATAATTATATAATATTAGATGCTTCAAAAAAGATTTTGAATGTGAAAAAGAAGTTCCTCTTTTACAAATGAAAAATATTTAAATCTATAGCTTATCATCTAGGATTACAGTTAACATTTTGCTAAGATAGATAGGAAATCTGAAAATTTAGAATAGGTCAGATTTATCAAAAATATTTTTAATTTAAATTGAATTTGTCCATCTTTTTCCTTTTGCGTCAAAGAGATAATTTTTTAGATGAAGAACGTGGACAACGTTTTGTAATTGAACAATGAACATCACCAATGATTCATCATAAAAAAACATTAAAATGAGATTGGTTGAGAAATATTCAGGCCTGATAATAAAATACACGATACTGACAAAAAAGTCTAAGATCATCCAGAAGATTCTTTAATCAGAATGCTTTGAGAGTGGAAAAAAGTAATTTTATCCTTATAGAAAATTTTTCAAACACATATTGAAGAATATAAATTTCTAATGAAAAAAGAGCTACCAAGTAAGGATCATCATGGAATGAATAGCAAAATTACATACTGTAAATTATAATATGACGTAGAGACTACGAGCCGATAACGAATTTGTAGCCAAAAAGATGGAGGTCCTATCGAGTTACATAAGTTACTGTAGAATGAAATATTTTGAGTGAATTAATGACCGAAAGTTGGTTTATTAAATAAATTAAGAAAATAATTACCAGAGAAATACTGCAAGTAGAAGTTATTTTTATGTGTATATATTTGACATTGATTTACAGGTTTAATCGATTTTTTTGACAGGTTTTATTGATTTCACAAAAAATGAACATCGCCATTAAATTCTGCATACTTGAAATGCATAAAAAACTTTTTATAAGGATAAAAATTTTAATTTTAACATGGGTTGTCATATTTAAATTATTTTGTCAGATTTGACTAATATTTATAAAAAAAAAAAGGAATATAACCAGTAAACACAGCCTACTTGAAAATGGGTATATGTGTGTAAAATGCCATACAGGGTAAACTTCATCATCTCCCTATACTTTCTATTAAACGTAATTCTCTAATTCAAAAAACCGTGCCTGATCCTTTCTTTTTGGGATAAATCAATTTTTTGACAGTTTTGATTGATTTCATAAAAAAAAATGAATATCACCACTGAATTTCGCATTCTTAAAAATGGGTATATGTGTAAAAACTTTATATTATTACTCAGATAAAAAGTTTCTTTTTAAGATGAGCTGTCATATATAAATCAATGCTTTGATAACTTTAATTGATTTTTATAAAAAAAAATGAATATCACCGCTGAATTTAGCATGCTTAAAAATGGGTGTATATGTGTAAAAAACATTTTATAATTATTTAGATAAAAAGTTTCTTTTTTGAGATGAGCTGTCATATGTAAATCACTTTTTTGACAGGTTTGAATGATTTTCATAAAAAATGAATATCACCACTAAATTCAGCATATTTGAAAATGGGTATACATGTGTATAAACTTTATATAATTATTTAGATAAAAAGTTTCTTTTTGAGATGATCTGTCACATTTAGATCAATTTTTTGACAGGTTTGATTGATTTTCATAAAAAAATGAATATCACCACTGAATATATTTGAAAATGGGCATACATGTGTAAAAAACTTTATATACTTATTTAGATAAAAAGTTCCTTCTTGAGATGAGCTGTCACATTTAGATCAATTTTTTGATAGGTTTGTTTGATTTTCATAAAAAATGAATATCACCACTGAATTCAGCATATTTGAAAATGGGTATACATGTGTAAAAACTTTATATAATTATTTAGATAAAAAGTTCCTTTTTGAGATGAGCTGTCACATTTAGATCAATTTTTTGACAGGTTTGATTGATTTTCATAAAAAATGAATATCACCACTGAATTCAGGACATTTGAAAATGGGTATACATGCGTAAAAATCTTTATATAATTATTTAAATAAAAAGTTCCTTTTTAAGATGAGCTGTCAAATATAAATCAATTTTTTGACAGGTTTGATTGATTTTGATTAAAAAAATGGACATCACCACTGAATTCAGCATAGTTGATTATATATATGTAACATTAAAAATATTTATAAAAACTTATTAATATCTGAGAAAAATAGGGGGGGGGGGGAGGCACCTTACGCCTACCAGCACTTGAGCTGACAAATTTTGCCCATCACTAATAGGGTTAAATAACATTCAAAAATTTCAGGTCAAATAAAAAAAATTTCAATTCAAACTTTGAGAGTTTCTGCAAACTTGATTTCAGGTCGTCTTGAATTGAAATTTGACTAAAATATATAAAATTGAAATGTATTGTTGAATTTGGAGACAAAGTATAGGCAATAAAACATGTATTGTTGGATTAACCGCATATTAGCGATTGATATAGTATTCATTACTTATGTATGGATTGATAAAATTACCTTCACCAATAGGGTACGCATTTCACTTAAAGGTTCAATTAAATTCATATAAATTTGGCAAATGAAACGCGTCTTTTTGCAAAAAGCCATCCCTAATATTAAAAATCAATTTTAAATGAATATTATTATAAAAATGGGTCTCATTATAGCAAATTTTATAAAAAAATGTATTCCTAATACTAAAAATCAAGATTGTACTTAATACTAAAGTTAAAATATGTATTGGACCCCAACATAAAAAATGGTTTAATTCTAAGGTTTCCATTATATCACTCTTAAACCAATGTTCACCTGCAGGTTATAAAAAAGTTAAATTTTATTGAAAAAAATTTTTAAATATTAAATTTGATAAAAAAAACTTAATTTTCCTCTGAAAGCAGAAAATCTTTAAATATCTTAAAACTACAAATTAACGTTCTTTTGATTCAACTTAACAATTAAAATTTTTAAATAAATAAACAATGAAACTTATTTTTTTCTGATTAAGATAATAAAATTACTTATTTGAAAGTGAAAAAACAGGATTAAAATAATTTAAACATTTCTGCCCATATTTTAGTAATACCCTATTGAAACCTTGATTTTCGTATTTCTCATATGTTTTATCTTGACATTCTTCGAATTAGCAAAAATAAAAAGTCAAAAATTACGATTTCCTAATAAATTTTTTTTTCAATTCTTTACACGTTCTACATCTTTCCATATATAACGAATTCTAGACATAAAAAATATTTTCATTTCACTGGAGTTTTGTGACATACGAATTACAAGGTATTTTTGTTATGACACTGCGAATTAAAATATCTAAATTGGAATAAAACAAATTCTTAAGTGTTTTTGAAAGAATAGATAAAGAAAATATTAAAAATAAATAGATAAAAAGGTTATTTATTTGGAAAAACAAATAAGTATTATGGCTCTCTAGGGAATACTTTACTTACAATTATAAGCGTATTATTTTTATAAGTATGAAATATTTTTTGATATTCGTTACAGAAGGTGCACAGAAAGAGTGACATAACTAACAAGGCGACATTTTGAACAATTGTTATGTAAAGATTAGTCGTTTCAAAGCAAATGTTGAAGTAATTGAGGAGATATATGACGAGATAGGGGAGAAAGTTGATCAAAGCACAGACATTTAATCCAATTTCAACTTTTATGCGATGAAAACTCCTTCTTGTCGTAGGAATGTTGCTGCACTTTTTTTTCAAATTTGTGTAAAGCTTTCTTATTGACAGTGCGTTGCAAGTTAAAAAGGTTATCAGTGGTAAGAGGTAAACGAACAGAGCTCTGAAGAGAGAAAATTTTTTTTCAAAGTATGGATTTTTACAGGCCTTTTGTGACAAAAGTAGTGGGAAAAGGTGCAACAAAGGTAAAATCCAAGAAAGTAGGTTTAGAATGAGGTTGAAGATGAAGAAGAAACAAACTATTTTGTAAGTGAAGATGTGACTATTCAATCGCATTCTGTGATTGACAGCACAATTGCAAATGGACAGAAAGACGATAAAGACGAGCTGGAAACTTGTGGACACTTGATCGAAGAAGTAGCAAGAGATGCACGTGAGCGAGCTGTGGTCTGTGTTCCGGCCAAAGAAGCAGAACTTTCTTACGGACAAGGAAATGATGTTGACGAAAAAGAGTTGAGCCAGTAGGAAGTAGAAGGGTTTTTTAAGCGATTTATAGTAAAGGAAGAGGCAAAGTAGGAGTGCATTAATCACTATATTTGCCCAGAATGTGGCTTCAAATACTTGCGTGAAATTCATCTGGAAACGTTAACAGCGAAATGATAATTTTGCGAGAGTCTCATTTTCTTTCTCTAAGCTTTTTGGATATATAAGGTTGATTTTTCAAAATGCATTAGCATTGCTGCTTTCCGTAAAATATAATCTCAATACATTTCCTAAGAGTAATAATGGCTTTCAAGGGAGGATCATTTTTCCATTACTAATCGAATCTAATGAACTATAAATAATCCGCTTAAATACTGTCTGCGATGTTGCCTAATATTCTGCTACCTTTTTTTCTTAATGTTAAAACACCTTAAAATTGAAAATATTGTAGGCGACTTTGCTTTCTCATTTAACTTAACACATTTCATCTGAGAAAAGCAAAAACAGAAAGAACATTAAAATCAAGAAATCATCTACGTCGTTGTAAAAAGGATGCTGCCAGCCAATGTGTTAATAGATCTAAAAAGTTTTTCATTACATTTTGTTATTTTTGCATAGCGGAGAGTTTGTTTACGCGCATTTTATATCAGATTTACTAATTCATTTTGGCACTATTGTAAATACCGGGACGCATTGTTGATAATAGATTTCCATCACTATCTTTCCATATTATATATATAATACATATTATATCGATAGCTTAGCAAAGCTTCGGAGGCATTATTAACACTGTCGAAAATAAATATATATTTTTTACTTTTTAGGGGTCAGTAGTATAGGTCAGTATAATGTTTTTCTAATATATTTTAAATTACTTTTTGAAGTGAAACATGTCGATCGAATCTAAAAGTTGTGTTGAGTCAACTTTTATTTCGAAACAATTTTTATTTAGTTTAGATACCACCTTTCGAATTTTTAATGAAAAGCATTCGTTATACTTATACCGACAGTGTGCGAAGAATAAATCACATTTCACTACTATCACGCTTGCTATTGATTCTATGCGAAGATTACACGTGTTGCTTTACGCGTTTGTGAGCGCAGAGATTTCTTAGAACAATTTTTTTTCGTAGACGGATAATCTCTGAAGTCGGAAAATCCGTAGACGGATCATCTCTGGAGTCGGAAAATCTCTGAAATAAGTTCTTTGTGCATAAGCCGCTCTCTCTCTCTCTTACTGGCCTATCTTCCCTTGTGTTACATATTCTCTCTCACTTTTCTCAGTCCCCAAACTGTAATCTACGCCAATATCACAACGCCAGGAAACAATTTATAAAAGAGATGAGGAAGTTTAAAGCTTCATATTATCTCACTCAAAGTGAATCTTTACTCACTAAAGTGTAACCGTTCTTATAAAGAAAAAATAGACTTTAACCAGGGGTGTGCAAACTTTTTCAACGGCGAGTACAATTTTTAAAGATATGTAAGTATCTGGGCCATTTACTCAAAGTAAGTACATCTTAATTCTCCTGGTTTAAGTAACATAAATTAATTATTCGAAAAACATTATAAAATCATTTTTATTATTATTAAGAAAAGATACACAATCGAAAGATTACTACAAAACAGGTATCATATGAAGAATAACGACCACAAGACAATATTTTAGTAGCAAGTGAAGAACAACCACCCCGCATGACCTTTTTGAAGAACCACCACCCTAAATAGTTTTCCAATAATATTGCACAGAATATACCACTGAAGCAAAATTAAAAAAATTTATTTAGTAAAAACTAAAATATTAAAATTTTGATTTAGTAAAGGCAAAATAAAATCTTGAAAATTCATTTTGTGAGAAGAATTAAAAAAAATAAACAATAAGTATACATCTATAATATTATTTAGCTGACTTGCAAAACAGGAGATTGTTTCAATATTATACAGTGTTATAAGATTAAATATATACTAGTGATTATATATAGTATGTTTTCAGGAAATCAGTATCAGTGTAATCCGATTAAAAACACGTTGTTTAGTATAGGCTCGAATTTAATTATACAATACACATTTCAAAGTTTAAATAAATATAAGACTCAACTGAAGAATAGCCACCCTAAAAATCTCGCTTCTGAAGAATAGCCACCCCAGAATTGTTGGGTTGGTTGTTCTTCATATGATCCCAAAACAGTTAAAACATTAAGGTAAACAGTCTACAAAAAACAGAAATGTCCGCTTACTCGGGAGCAATTAAAATGTGGTCATCAATCTCAGAGAATTATAATTCTGATAGAGGGGCCCCAACTCTACATAGTAAAATGTATCGCTGTTTATATTTAATATAAAAAACAGGAAAAAAGACATTACAAAAATTTTTAAGCCACTATGGATACTTTTATTGCTTTACTTTTAACATTAACTCGTTAACGCCCAATGCCGACTATAGTCGACTTTACAAAAATAAAATCGTCTGCGTTTATCAAAGCTCTTTAATACAAATCTTCTGCTTTACATTAGATATCGTCTGATTATTCTGGTCGTCAACGGGGAGGGGCAAACTAGGCAATTACATATATTCCTTTAGAAAAAGATTCTTCTAGCTTTTTTATTAGCAATATCTTTCAAAATATTTTTCGAGATATAATTCAAAAATGTAGTTTATTAATTTTTAAAAACGTCTTTTAAATTTAAAGTAATAAAACTTTCTAAAACTTAAAGTAATAAAAACTAAATTTTAGAACATGAATTTATAGATTTTGGTTGGCTGTCTGTAAATATTAATATTTTCATGTGATTTTAAAATTTTAAAGAAAAAATTTCTTTTTTGAAATTTGAAGCTATAGAAAACTTAAATGTATAAACTTAAAGGTTAAACGTATAGTAAAAATGGAGAATATTCTTATCGCAGCACTAATGCAATAAGTGAGGAGGGCGAGAATGATTGTGGGAAAATCCACACATGTGAAAATAATAGTACTGACTTATGTGCTAATAAAATGCCCGAGTTAGTACTACCAAATAGTAATAATGGATGATACCATGTGTAGCTCAGTTAATTCAAATAAAACATTGAATTTCCTCATCTCTTTATAAATTGTTTCACAGCGTAAGTGATATTGGCGTAGTGGTCACACTTTGGTGAGTAAGAAAAGTGAAAGATAAAATGTAACACAGAGGAAGATAGGCCAGCTAGAGAGAGGGAGGAGCGCCTTATGCACAAACCGTGAAAAATTATTACTTCACAGGTTTTCCATGGAACTTCAGTGATTTTCCGACTTCAGAGACTTTCTTAGAACCATTTTTTAACTTAGAAAGACAACACATGTTGCATTACGCGTTTGTGAGCGCAGTGATTTCTTATCTCACACACGCTTCACCACATCTTTAGCACGCGTGTGTGGTTTCTTTTATCGGGCTAGTGTACGCTTAGTTTATTTGTAGTGTTCCTAGCTTAAATTTTAGTCAAATATTAAAACAGTGATAACTTTTGCTTTTCTCAACCAAATGTAATTTGCGATATACCAAATTAAAGTATTCACTTTCGCATTTCTCAACCAGAAGTATCATGCGATATACCATATTAAAACATTTTTATTGGCTTTTACATAGCTTAACACTTATTACCCAGAAAAAAACTCTTAATTTCCCCTTTTGGTCCAAATGAACCCATACTAAAAAAATTAAAGAAAAATCAAATGTTTTTATTTAAAAAAAATAAATAAAAATTAAATTTAAATATACAACTAGGGTTAATTTGAACAATTTTTACCAATTTTGTTGTAATGCTCTTTACAAACTAATTTATTACAAATAATGCAGGTAGAGTCATATTTGTTGTCTGATCCTTTACAAAGGTGACATCTTTTTCTTTTCCATTCTGTATTTTCTTTTCTGCAAGATATTTTCTCCAATAATGTTTTGCTTGAAATGATTCTCGGTAAAGTTTTTCTTGTGCTGAAAGAAGTTGCATTCCTAAAGTATCCAAAAAAATTCTTCTTTTATAAGGGCAATTTTCTTTGTACTTTTTTGTAATCTTTGAAAACAAAATATAAGAATTAAAGGATGAAATATCTAAAACGTTGAAGAATATAGACATAGGGCATCTGCTTGTTTTTCTTGATGTATGAGAAACTTTTTGATCAAAACAATCTACTCCACCTTTTGTTTTATTGATCTATCTTTTTGGCATACATGATACTAGTGTAAAGTCTTTTTTTGAAAAGATTAAGTGAGATGTATTGTGATCTTCCTTTAGTTATAGGAAAAATTTTCTGGAAGAGTTGCTTTATTTTTTTAAGTGTTCGTATACATGTGATTTTTCTTTCCAGCAACTTTTCAACTAGCAAGTAAGAAGTAAAGAAATTGTCGAATTGCAACCTTTCAAGCCATCTGACAGCTGCAAGACATTTTCTCCTATTTTTTTATTGAATCATAATTCTTGCCTAAATAAGGCTTAAGTCTACAAACATAATGTGTACTAGAATCATATAAAGTCCAACATTTAAGACCATATTTGGCTGGTTTTTTGGCATATACTGTCTAAAAGGAGCTCTGTCTCGAAAAGCTTTTAATTGTCGTCAATTGTAACAAAAAAGTTTAAATTATACAATTTTTCAGAAATTAAGCTCCAAATTGTCCAAAAATCACGAAAAGCTGCGAATTTATCTTTTTGTTTTCGTCTAGTTTCACTTCTGTCAAATCTTAAAGTAGAGCATAATTCTTCAAACCTGTGGCGAATCATATTTGCCGAAAAAAATAGGTCTACCTTTTTCTTGACTTCAAAGATATTTAGGCGTTTCATTTTTTGACTTATAAATACCAAGCAGAATTAGAACTCTAAAAAAAGCATTCAACTGAACATAATCCAAATTTTTCCATTTTTCTCCAAACTTTTCTTCTCCTTTTTTATTAGTATTTTCGAGAATTAAATGTACGATACTTAAAGAAAAAAAAAGAGAAAATGCCGAAACCAAACCTAGAATATCTTGTTGGACCTGGCTTTAGGGAAATTATATTTGCATCATTATTTCTACCAATATTTGTTGGAAGAATACAACTCCATTCAATTTTTTTATCTTTGGAAAAAACAACTGAAGCTTCGTGGACATATCCTGAATTTTCACTTCCATCTGTTGAAGATGAAGATCCTATAGAAATCTGAACATCACTTTCAGAAAAACTTTCATTGAAAGAACATTCAGAACTTTCACTTTTAGAAACGATTCTTGATCTTGGAATGTGTAAAACAATTTATGAAGACAATTATGAATTAAAAAAAAAGTTCAATAGCTAAACTACACAGAATAAAGTTTGAAAATTTTTGTTTTATAAATTCAATATCAAAATTCTCTTTTATGAAAGAATCTGAAAAGATTAAATCAAAAAGACAAAAAATACAAGTTCACTTTATATTTTATTTTTAAGTTACTAAAATATGAAATTTTTTCAAAAAAATGTATAAAAACATTCATTTTTTTCACAAAAAATTTTTTAAAAATCACCATGGCGTTAAGTTCAATTACAAATAAAATTTAAGGCATTTTTTGTTATAATTAAAACTTTTTATGACATAAACAACATCCAAATGAAGCCGAAAGGGAAATGTGAAGTTGTTTTTTATTTCTACATGTTCAATGAATTATTATGAGATTTTTCGTTTAGACGGCCACACCAAGTAATCACAAATTCGTCTGCCTTTTATAGTTATTTATTTAATGCTAACTGTTTACGAACTGCCTACAAAAGTGGGAACTGAAGAAAAAGCTATTCGTTACTTACAAGATAAGGGGGGAGTGTTGCATCAGGAGAGACCGTGTGCAAATCGGCATTTAAAGAAGCATGATTTATCACGGTGGAGATGCAATAAAAGTTTGTGCAGAACTAATTTAGGACTGAGACGCGATACGTGTTTAGAAAGTATTCGTTTACCTTTTAAAACGATTGTTTATTTTATTCATGCATGGTGTCAGCCACAACAAATTTTTGTGAAAAACACATTAAAATGTCCAATACAGCGTACATTGATTGGAAAAATTATATGCGTGAAGTGTGTGCGGATTCACTGCTCCGAAATCCTGTGCAAATTGGAGGAAGTACTTCTTGAGAAGAAAGTACAATGTGGGCAGAGTTTATCCCCAGCAATGGGTACTTGGTGGAATATGCCGAGAAACGGGTGCATGCTTCATGTGCGCTGTTCCCGATAGATCCGCTGAGACTCTTCTACCCTTTATAAAAGAGTGTATTTTACCGGGAACGACAATTATTTCGGATAAATGGCGGGCATATGGTGGCATTACATCACTAAAAGGCGCCATGCGCACAAGCATCTAACTGTCAAAGTGCTAGATTCAGAGGGAACAATTTATTCAGATATTGCCAATTTTATTCCTTTGCTTAAATAAAATTATGCATTGCAATTTAATTAAAATTTTTTAAAATATACTTCTAAGCTTATTCTATATGGAGGGCCGGCCTTAGGCCACTGCAACCTATGCGGTTGCAGTGAGCCCCGCGCTTCTCATTTTTTATTTTGATGATATATTGTATGATTTCGCTAAATGCAAGGTTCGCAAAGTAAAGTTACTTTGATCGTCATTTTGCGTTAATGAAAAAGTAATAAAATTAATTCCTTTTCTTTTTTTTCAAAATCTTATTTCTCACTTTTAATCTTTTTTCCTACCCACACTGGGCCCCACGCAATTCATTTTGTATAGAGCCCCGCGAACACTAGGGCCGGCCCTGTCTATATGCCTCCTTAAAATTAATATCATCTCCTCAAACTATATAAAAAACCTATTTTAAACTGCTTTTTCATGTTCACAAAGGATCAAAAAGACAACCCTAACTTCTCTACAAAGTTTAATTTGCAATCTTGAAATTTTCTTGTACTATCTCACATAATTGGAAAAGCGCGTAGGTGTAAGTCTTCTTAAAGTTGTATTAATTTTTTTCATAAGCGTCCAAACATTAAATACACTTTTATTTCTAAGCACCGTTTGATTAAGGAAAAACATCAAAATCATAATGATTTCCTCTAAAGTTTTTCTAAAAACCCTAAATTCTACGAAGTATCTTTTAAATTCCCCTTCAAAGGCCTCAAGATGTTGGATAATCAAGTTCTGCGTAGATTTATCACACTCTTTTCCAATTTCTGACACTGTCTCGAGCATTGCCATGTTTCCCATTGAAACTTTGCGCCTCCAATTCTCCATCTTACGAATGAAAGTTTTGATTTTGTCCACAAAATAAATTTTCAAGCTTCCTTTACCTTGGAATTCCAGGTTCAGTGTGTTTAAATGTTTAAATATGTCAACAAGGTAGGATAGCCGTATTTCGAAGCTATCTGCCGACCATGCTGACAGCAAATCTTGCTTGTTTTGTAATCTAAGAAAGAGGCTGATCTCTTCTCTGAGTTCAAATAGACGTTGAAAAAGATCTTTTGATTGGTGTGTGTTTGATGATACTCATAGGATGGAGAAAATAAATGATTGTTCACAATTGAAGTTGAATGAGATAAGAGAGAAGGGAGTAAGAAACGATGGATGTCAACTTTGCAAAGAATTAAATATGTTTATATAAAGCTGACAAAAAAAGAGGGCGGGCTCGAACTAGTCAAATTATGTGACATCAATGATGAGAGGATAAATGTAACTGATAAGTAATAAAAGGTTGGTTGGTTTTGGCATTGTTTGCACGTTCGCGTATCCACAGTCCACGTACTCACAGGTAGAATAGTTAGTTAGTTAGTTAGTTAGTTTATTCTTCAAAAGTAACAAGAAAAAAAATAATATATATATATAGAGCAAATTGCTTAATGCAAAAATATGGTAGATTGTGAACATTTACAAAAGGAGATAATATGTATCATAATAAAATATTGCTTTTGAAGGTCAATATCAAAGGCCAAGTTAGCCGCTGGTAGATGTCACCTGCTTGTGAGATTTCTATAATCTTGGGAATTTTATGAGACGAGCTGTTCAAGATGAAGTCATACTTTTTCTGCAGGCATAACAGTTGGAAATTGAACAATTGTTGATTCTTGAGTAAGAGTTGATGAAATAGGACATCATCATCTTTTGAAATTTTTTCACATTGATGGCATCAGAAACAAAAAATATTTGATTGGAGTTGAATAGTGTTGAAATTTTGAATGCAAATGCTTGCTTTGATTTTGTGTAGTTATAGTAAGGGAGCATCATGTGATTCATAAAGCGAGGAGATGTTCTTTCCTTTTCTGAGTTAAAAGTGATGAAGTCGTTGAAAATGAATGGAAGCATGCCATGCAAAAATTTATATAGGTAGGTGTTGACACTATGGACATAAATGTCTTTGAACTTCAACAGAGTGTATTGAATAAATACGTTCTTTGTGTGGGAGAGGGGAGGAAGATTGAAAATTACTCTCAATATCTTTTTTTGTAGTGTAAAAAGCATTGTGTTTTTTGAGTGACCCCAGTTGAAGACACTGTACTTTAGATGAGGAGGAACAAACTATTATACATGGTGAGCATTCTATTGATTGGGAGAAACTTTTTGGCTTGTCTCATCGCACTAGAAATATAAGCTAGTTTGTGGCATACATGTGAAAAATGGCGATGCCAAGTCAGATCACTTGATACGAACAAACCCAAAAAATTAAATTCATTTACTCTTTGAATACCAATACTTGATAAGTAAACCTTGTAAACAGGCTTAGTATGTCCATGCGAGTATGAGATATATTTTGATTTAGCTGTGTTCAAAAACATGCCATTTAATTCAAACCACTTTTGGATCAATCCTAGATTTTGATCAAGTAATGGTTTATTCAGATTTTCTTCTGAAAATAACAAAGTTATGTCATCTGCATAACTGAAAATTTCACAATCAAGCGCAATTTCCTGTAAGTCTCTCATAAACATATTGAAAAATATGGAAGCTAAAATTGTACCCTGAGTTACACCTGAGACTACTTTTTTTACATTGGAAGGGCAGCCATTTATGTACACAGTCTGATGTCTGTTACTAAAATAAGAGGAAAAAAACTTTAAGGTTTTATCTGGAAAACCGTGTGATTTTATCTTGTATAAAAGAAGGCTATGAGGTATAGAGTCAACAGCATGACTGAGATCTAAGAAAATCGAGCAAACCTGTTTCTTTTGTTCAAGCGAATCGATCACCCTGTTCAAAAAATAAGTATGCAACAACTCTGTAGAGGATTGTCTTTTGAAGCCAAATTGAAATGGGGAAAGGAGAGAATTGAAGGTGAGAATAAATAATTTTTTCAAATATTTTTGATATTGATGTATAACAATTGATATTGGTCTATAGTTGGCTAGATTGTCTGTTTCTCCTTTCTTATGAACAGGTATAACAAACTTTAGTATTTTTTAAAATATCAGGAAAAACACTTTTTTCAATACAAGAATTGAATGCTTTCATTAAAGGCAAAGAAATATAGTTTTCAACTTTTTTCAAATCATAAACGGACAATCCAAAAATGTCTTCACTACGGCTAGACTTTAGAGACTTGAACGACAAAATAACATCAGAGATAATACCTCTTGCAAGTAAAAAGTACAAGCTGTTGATTCAAAAGACACAGCGTTTACGTCATGAACGAAATCGTGGTTAAAATTTTTTTCAAAATGATCGCTAAATAGATTACTAACTGTAGAACTGTCGTTGATTATATTATCGTTGATATTTATATAAAATAGATTCGGCTTAGCTTTCGGTTTTACAATAGAATTTATACATTTCCAAGTAAGCTTTGTATCATTTTTGTTCTTGAAAATTTTCTCAAAAAATTCTCTTTTCAAACTTTTAATCAGATACTTTACTTGATTTCTTAAGAAAAGAAACTCAGCTCTTAATTTTACGCTCTTTGCTTTTTTCAATTTATGAAAAAAAAAAAAAAAATTCAAGAAGTTCGTTAGTAGCCCAGGTGGTTTTTTTCTTTCTATGCAACTTTTTATTAACATTTAAATGTTTGGTAGACAAACTCTTAAAGTAAAAAATTTTTGAATTAATCGAGCTTATTAGGTCTGAAGGATCTATCTCTCTATTATCATTAGTAAATGATGTCCAGTCAAAACTAGAGACAAAATTAACAAATTTAGTTTCGTCAAAATAATAAAAGTTGTCATTCACTTCTAAGACGGCTGTTTTTAGGGATAGCAAAACTGGGTAATGGTCAGAAATACATGTATCTAATACAAAAGCTGAGTGCTCAAACTGATTATATTAGGTATAAAAATGTTATCTAGTAAGGTACCACTGCTTGGTCGAGTGGGTGTGGTTATAGTTGGGAATAAAAAGTTAGAGATACAAAGGTGAAAAAATTATTCACTGATTCACCTCGAGTGTTGAGTAGGTTGAAATTAAAATCTCCAAGTAAAATATTCGTAGAATTATGAGGGAATTTACTTAAGTAAATTTCAAGATATTGATTAAATATTTCTATATTTTCAAGAATATTGTTTGGAAGTCCATACAAGTTGTGTAACCTGAATGGGGTTTTATTAATGTATACTACAATACAAAAATATTCAGCAAAAGTTTCAAACGAACCAGAACCAATAATTTTGTAAGATAAGGTTTCATGGACAAAGAAGCATAACACGGCATGCTTGGAAATAACTCTAGGGGAAGATAAAAATATATATGAGGATAATGAAAAGCTCTTAGAGTCTGACATTGTTAATCATGATTCTTGCAGACATATTACTGAAATGGGATAAGTAGCCCGCAAATTAAAATTTTCTATGAGGAATTCTAATTCTGAAAACTTAGCTTTTAAAGATTGACAATTCAGACTGAGTAAGTTAAACTCATTAGTGTTTGTGATAGATTCTGGATTGAGAAAATTACTAGACTTCAAAAATATATCTTCATCATGTAAATTGAAAGAAAAAACTTCACATAAATTAGTAATTTCAAGAGAATCATTCATCATTATACACAGTGTGATTCTTTACAAAACTTATTTCCTTCAAAACAAACTTACAAGTTTTATTAAGAGCTGAATGATTAGTTTCAGCACATCCAGCTCTAGAGCAATTTATACACTTATATTCGGTCTTGGAAACAGTACATGAACTCCCATCATGATCGCCAGAACAATCTACAAACACTATGGTTTTTACAATTAGAAGCAGTGTGTCCCATCATGCAACAATTGGAGCATTGTCTATGAGAAAAAAAAGGCAGGACCTTAGAATAATAAAAACCAAAAAATAGTCTAAAGTTACAAAGGGAAATATAACTAAATACAGATGGTGATACCTTCAGAACAGCCATCTTTAAATTATTGTCCTTGAAGGGTCTTGAGAACAAGAACTCCATCGATCCTCCATGATCTACAATTTTCTGAAGTCCTTCATTTTTCAAGAAAATAGAAGAAACAATAGAGTCGTTAGAAAGAGAAGTCAGAACTAATGTAGAAACTTTAGGTGAAAACTTCACATTTTTAACAATTTTAATACTGTTATCACTTATCACTTCTTTTGCTTTTTCAGATGCCTTTTTATCAGGGAAAGTCAAGGCAATGGAGTTTTTCAAATTGATGATTTTTTTGATTGGGATAGCTTTTAGTTTTTCTTCAAAACTATCCAGTAATTTTTCGTTTTCTTCTTTTGTTGAAATTATTATCTGATTAACGGATTTTTTCACAGTATCTGAATATAAAACACTTTTTTCAGATTTTCTGCTAATGATATCTTTTTGCTTTATACTCTTCGAAAAAGAGTCTAGTTTAAGCTCAATATTATTGAGAGTCTGAAGTATCTGGGAGGAGTCAATACTTTTACTTTTGTCAGTAAGGGGAGAAGTAATTGAGACGCAACTCTTACAAAACCATCTCATACCTAGAGAAAAATAATTGTCAACTATCTCATTAAATTTTTCGTCAAGATCTTGGCAGGGATAGCAGAACCATTCGTTGCATGAATAACAAAACGCCATGTCTTTACACGAACTGTTTCTGCAAGAAGAGCAAGACCAAGTCTCTTTAGATTTCTTCTTCATACTAAAGATATTGAAATCAGTGAACTTGTTTCAAAAATCAGAAAAGATATACAAAATTAATTGAAAATTTTAGAAAGTTGAAACTTCAGATTGAAAAAAAATCGCCATTAAAACTTGGAGTTGTTTAGGAAAAATAAGAAGCGTTCCCTCCACCGGCTATCTACCCGCTAAACTCCTCTGGTTTTATTTATGCATAGCCTCATATTATGGCCGATAGCGCTATAATAATAATAACATGATCCATAGGATACCGGACACTGACTGTACAGAGTCTGAAAAGATGTATGATGAGTGCGAATAAAGAACGGATGAATGTACAATTTTTGGGTATTTCGATATGAGATAGCACCGGTGGGTAGTTTCTTCATCGCACATTGTTGATGTAAATATTACAAATACTTTTCGTTAAAAAACAGCAAAATGGTGTATCTCAAGTACTTATAATTTAACCCTCATTACCCCTTTGGGTCGATTTGGACCCGAAGGTAAATTTTAAATTTATGAATAATAAAGATGAGGCTCTGAAACTTTTTGACTTTATTCTGAAAATAGATTTACATATATAGAAAGCATTTTATTTAAAAGAATGGGTCTTTTCGTTTAGACGGCCACATCGAGTAATCACCATTTCGCCTGCCTTTTATAGTTATTTCCTGGTTGTCAAATTCTAAGGAAAATTCTCTGCGTTTACCCACATTTTGTTGTTTGTAAAAGGAAACAGAAATTAAAAAAAAATAAAAAATTATTAATAACTTTAATGGATATTAAGACATGACATTTTTAAACAATACTGCTTTTTGTTGAAAGATTAAACAATTTTAACCTAAAACTTTTCTTCACTGAATGTAAAAAGTAGAAGAAACATTTCTTTTTTTTTCTAAAGATAAAAGTTTTCTCAAATAGTTGTATTCCTTATCATCCGACAGATAAAAAGAATTTATTTAAAGTTTGAAAAAAAGAATTTTTGTTATTACATTTAAAATATTTATAAACTTTTTTGAAAAATTTGTAAAAAAGTTAAAATTTAAAAAATATATAATTTTATTTCACTTGAACCATTATTTTCAACTATCAATATGTATTTTTTTGCACATCCTCAAAAATCTTTTTCTAATTATGCTTATATATTTTAGATTTATTGAAAAATCAAATTGCAATACTACTGGTCTGATCAAAGAAGAGGAAGGAATGAAATACTCAGTGAAGTTATGACAAAAAAACGAAAAGATATGAGTAATTGTTTCACCCTCACATGTTCAAAGAAAAACATGTTTGAATGAATAACTATCCACCTACAAATTGTTATGAAACGTGAAAAGTTATGAAACTAAAAACATAGCATGGCTTAATAAGGATTTAAAAAGACAGAACCGAATATGAAAGTGGTCAAGATAAAAATGAATATGACGTTCTCAAATAGAAGAAAGAATTTAGTTGTTCAAAAAGAAATGATTTCTTCGGTACTGGAAAATTATCCATTTTTAACTCAGGCTAATGAAGTAAAGCTTTATTTTTTTATTTGAAAAAAATAGTTACATTTTCTGCTTTCTATATATTCTACAAGAATTCCAACATTTGGAACCAAACATCTCAAATAAAAATTTCTTACTTACTGCAACCGAATATATTGAAAAATATGGGCATACTATATCAAAAAAGACAAAGAATAAAAAGAAATTTACAGGATATAAAGGCTCTTTGATTTTTTGTTGCATCCCATTACTCTTTAACGAAAGCTATGAACCGATAATCGTTTATGAGGATATTGGAGTAACTCCTGAAGGCCTCTTTATTATCATGATTATCCGGTTATATCGACCACGGTCGACTATAGTCCACTCTGGCCGTTAATCGGTTAAAGATCAAATTTATTCTAATGAAAATAAAGGTTTTTATTTGAAAATTGAAGATAATGAATTATATTTTTATGACAATTTTATAAACTTAGTTCTTGGTATTGTTATAACGTGTTTTTGCTTCAATCTTGATGTCAAAAGAAAACTTTGCTTTATTCAAAACATGATCATTGGATTAAAAGCTTCGGAAAGAAGCTTGAAAAAGATACTGAATGTTGTTAGAGAAATGAAAGTATAATATTTATATTATATAAAATTTATTTTGCTGTAAACTTTCAAAAATTTTTGTAATGAAGTTATGATGTCTACCTTCATGATCTCTACCTTCTCTTAATCGTATTCTTGTTTTCGTTCTTAATGTATTTTAATGAAGGAGTGATAAAGTTAAATTTTGAAAAGAGCAGTTTACTTTTAATTTATATGTAAATACTTGTGAATAGAGGAAACCTATTATTAATAATTAAATTTGTGATTTCAGTATATTGTGAATTAAACAAATCTTAATCACGAATTAAACTAGTAATAATTACAAATTAAAGATGTGAACATAGTCCTAGTTTCGAATGTTAAAACAAGAAGAGGCAAAAATACTGATCGTATCAGATTTTTATAAATGAATTCTCATTTTGAAAATATAACTTTTACTTTTTTGAGCCACTCTTTCTTGCTTCTCCTTATTATATTACATTTTCTTATAAATCTGTTCAAATTTTGAAAACAAATCATTATACGTTTAACGCGGTTCAGGATATCCAATTGTCAGTATACTATTTTTTTAACTGAACAATCTCCAGATTAAAAGCTATGCATTATTAAGGTCTTTTACTAACTGAATCTAACCTTTTCAAAAAGTTAGTTAAAATTTCAAATGGAATTCATTCGTTTGTAGCACGCAAAAAGGACAGGAAAAATTCTGACTATTATTTTTATTGAAATTCTCTTCTATTTCTTTGTATAATTTCCTCAAGATTGAGGAAAATATTTTGAAATGATAGACAACCTGCATTTAACAAGAGGAAATTTGATTGGACATTTCTTTTGCTTATCAATAATCTTACTTCGAGCTTTCTAATGAAGATTTCATTTTTAAAGTTTATTTTTTTATTGTTTTATTTTATATTGCAGGGATGTCTCGATCGGAATCCAACTGAAAACTCAGAAATCAACTGCCATCACACAATAAGGGAATGAATGCGCATAAAAAAGTAAATAATTTTTATTTTTAAATCCTATTACAATGAAAACATGCTTAAATTTTAGGCAGAACCTTGGCAAATCTAATAAAAAACTTGTGATATTCTTGACAAAAAAAGGTTAAAAAGACAGATGTTAAAAGTAGTGATAGACTTTGAATTATGGTAATAATGGAATTTTGTGTAGGATATGAAATATGAACGAAGTTTAAGAAATAAATAAAAACAAAGGGTAAAAAACTCAAAATAACGCAGATACACAGTCCAACTTCAACTTGAAGGCGTCTCTTTACCTTCCTTCTTACAACGGCATTATCATTTTTGATCTCTTTACAGAGTTTATGCATTGAAATTAAATTAAAGATCAAAAATATCAAAAAGGGGACGAAGTAGATGATGAGTGAGCGATAGATTGACAGGCCTGGAAAAAATGAAGGGTTTATGCATCTATCAGTGTGCGTGAAGTGCTGGAACGCTATTAAAAAGGGAATCGTCCACAAAAGAATGTTCAGAGTGAAATTGCACGCCAAAAATTGCCACATCATCTTCCAGGTGTAGATTCGCTTGTAATAGTATGCTTTGATGTTTACCATGCAGTTGCTGAAACTAATGAAAACGAGGATGTAAAATTTTGTAGAGTTTAGCACTTGATCAAAGAAGTAGCAGATTAAGCAGCGCAGTTCATTTTTAGGATTTCCTCGAAAGTTGAAGCAGAAAAAAGTACTCAGCATTGATATTAAATTTGAGGCAAAGTATTGATCAAGGAGGAAAATGAAGGGCTTTTTCATTGACTTGTTCCAAAGAAAAATGATGAAAACCGTTCCATTAAAGACGATGTTGATAAACACGAAAATCGTGTCTACCTTTGTCACGGCTATCCTAAAATATTATTTGAATTAAAAAACACAAATTATAAAAATTGATAAGTAAAATTTAGCTTGCCCACTTTATTTGATTAAAAAATTTGTCATGTTTTGATGAATAGTCAGTTGGTCAGTCAAACCTGTCTATAGCGGCCACTCAAGGGAAACAGAAAACCTGACCGCTATTCACAGGTGGTCGTAGTACATAGGTTAAAAATAATTTTACTTCTTATTTCGTATTTAAAAGATTATGTGTGGAATTTATTTATTAACTAGGCACTTGTCTCTAAAAAATCATTAAAAAACGAAAAAAATTATTATAGTGTAGAAAGAGCATTCTTTTTATAAAAATAAACTGCATAAAAGAGCAAACAAACGATGAAAATATTAAAAGTAAAAGTAATAAAAACGAGAAGAGCATTTTATTAATAAAAAATTTAATAGTGATGTAGGTCATGTATGATGGAGGATTACATTTTATTCTTTTTCAAAATATAGTAATCAGAGATCTTTGACTGTTTGAGATTTTATTTTTGTAACTGTGATTCTTGATCTACTGCATCATGCAACTCTATGCATTTTTCGAGTACTTTAGTCAAGCCTTTGTGTATCGCGAATGCCTGTATTTCAGAAATACTTTTACTGACGTCCCCAAGGTTTTTGTACTGGAGTTCATGTGAGCTTCAATTCGAGTTTCAATTCGGTGCTGAAAATCTTCGACAGTTGAAGGGTGATTATGATCAGTTGTCACCAGTGAAGCATCGAATTCATTTAAACTCATTTGCAAATTTTCTCGACAAACAGTCCCTATATCATCATTCTCTTCTTCCTTTTCTTCCTCAACTCTACTTTCAGCGTCTTCACAACCAACTCAACATCTTTGGAAACACTTCTGGATTCTGTCTGCCCTTATTTTTCCCCATGCTTCGTGAAGCCAATAAATAGCTTGAACAAGATCAGTGCGTCGCAACAGATAAGAAGCCGTCAACTCCTGTTCTTGTTTCATTCGACTAATTATAAATTCAATTTGACCGCGTGTATTATTCCTTGATTAATTGGCTGAGTGATGGAAGAAGTGTTAGGAGGAAGAAAAACAAGTTTTATATTAGAAAACTCTAAATGAGGATGGCATGAGCATTGTCCAGCAACATTAGGATTTTTCGGCTTTGGGACTGCATTTTTTTGATGAGTTTTTTCATAAAAAGTTCAAAAAGTTTGCCTTTTTGTTTGCGTGGTAATCTACCGGAAGATCTTTATGTTGTATTTTTCCAAAGCACAGGGGTTTAAATGATTTGCCAATTACCATTGGACGCTCTTTTTCTCCAAGAGAATTAGCACACAAGATAAGTGTGATATGCTCCTTCGAACTTTTTCCACGAAAAAAGTCCGTTCCTTTTAAGTGTAGCGTTGTATCAGCAGACATTTAAAAAAAAGCCCAGTTTCATCCATATTGAAGATGTTACGAGCATCATAATTGTAACAGATTTCGGGTAGTTTCTACTTCCAGTCTTACACAACATTCTTATCAACTCCGCCACTTTCTCCATTCATCTTCCCGAACACTATGCTATGTCTACGACGAAAGGCTTGTAGCCAACCATTTGATGCTTTAAAATCTTGAAGTTTCAACTGAACTGCAATCTCTTTGGCTTTTTTCTGAAGCAGAGGACGGCTCAAAGGAAAAACTAGCCTCTAGGAAAGCAACCTTGCCGAACTTTCTTTAAACCATTCATAAAGGATTGCGTTTAATTGATCGTTTGACATTTTTCATGCTTTTTGCTTACGATCATTTGGTCTGTTATTCTGAAATTTATCAATCCACTCTTCCTTATTCTTTATAATGTTCAAAATCTGAGTTTTACATCAACGGAGTCCTCCAATAAAAAGTCTTTGAACAAACAAAACGTGATCTCTCTCAACAGGTCTAGTAAAAATAAAATCGTAACATCGCTATTTCACTTAGAAATTTTTTTCTTGTCTTCTGGAATATAACATAAAATAAAATGCTATGAGAATCGATAAAGTCAATTCATAAAATTCCTTAGTAAAACTGTGATTTCAGGAATTTGATTCAATTCTTTTTTTACACATTTCATGAAATCACATGGATTCACCATATTTAATAACTCCATAACTCGGATTAATTTTAGCTTAAATTCATTCAAATTCGTGAACCTCTCTTATTATACAATATAGTGCTAATGTTTTCGGCCACAGCTAATTTTTTTTTTCTTTAGAATCTTTTGATCATTCAAATTTATTTATATTAATTCATTATAAATACCATCTTAAAATAAAAATTAATAAAATGATAAAAAATATTAATATAAAATAATTATATAAAATAATACGTTTAAAATTTCTGATAATTTCTTTTTTAATTTATTCAAAATTATTATTTTTATATTTTATCTATTAAAAATTCCGTGCAAAAGTTTTGGGCTATTTGTTTTCATTAAAAAATACAAAATTAATTTTTTTTATGTAAAATATTTACTTTGATAATATTTATACCTTCTTTTCAATACTTGGCCTGATTTCATTTAGCCCGAATAATTGAATCATTTCTTCTTGGAAGAGAGTTATATAGATTCTTTATATATTCATTTGGAGTCAATTCTCAATCCTACTTTTGAATATTCCCATAATTCTTCAAGGCTTCTCTGGTTCTTTAGATAAACTTTTCTTTTTAGCTCAACCAATATTCAGATCAGGGCTTTGAATTTTTTATTTAAAAATTGCTGAGTCAAACAAGACCTATGGCAAGGAGCGCCATCATGTTGAAATATATTACTAATATTTAGATTAGGGAGTAAATTAATTTTAATTACAATTCGTTGTATTTTATACTAATGAGTGTTCCATCAATTTTTAACAACTTTTTTCTACCATCACTTTTTATAAAACCACAAAGCTTCAAACTTTTTCTTTCGTATTTTTGAAGGTTTTTACGGCATAACCTAAAAAGGCCTTCTAACATGTTGCCGTGAATTAGAATGAAGCTTAATCTTGATTTCATTACTAAAAATTACATTATGCCAATCATACACGCTCCACAAAACTTTTCCTTTTGCCCACTCAAATCTTCTTTCTAATTGGCTGATTTTTTAGCTGCTAAACGCCCATTCAAATTATTTTTTCTAAGGATTCGTACTAATTGAAATATATTTTGATAAATTTTTTTCTTCTTCCTTGCAGATCCTTCTTTGATATATTCACTAATTTTTGGATATCTCTTATAAGAAATTTTTGAGGACGACCTGTTTTGAGATGTTGGCTACAGTTCCTGTACTTTTATATTTTGATAAAATTTGAGAAATATTACTTCTAGATATATTAAATAATTTTGAAATAGCTCTTTGACTTTTGTTTACTGGAAGAAGTTCAACTTTACTTTCCAATTTTAGAGATACTTTAGGAATGCCAGTCAAAAAAGACATCGAGAAAAGATCGTTAAAGAAAGCAGGCGATTTAAAGAAAACAATTTCAGAAAAAATAATGATAAAAATTTATTTTTAAATTTGAAAAAAATATTTTTATATGAAAAGTCAAAAAATGGCCGAAAACTTTTACACGAATTTTTAATAGATAAAATATGCAAATAATACTTTTGAATAAATTAAAAAAGAAATTAGAAATTTTTATTAATGAAAAAAGAATTATTTTAATATGATATTTAAAATGAGTTAATTTAATATAAATAAATTTCAATGATCAAAAGATTGGAAAGAAAAAAATATTAGCGGTGGTCGAAAACATTCTACTGTATAAGTGAAAATCACATTATAAGTAGGTATACAAAGAAAACTTATATTTCAAGCATTATATGTTGAATTTAAAATGGGACTAATGAATCCGGTTCATACTCGGTCTCAGACCATACATCGGACATCTTTGCTATATATGAATTATTTTGCACAATGAATATGTTTCTATAAATTTCCTTGAAGGAATTAAAGAATGTTCTTACGCGTATGCTGTCTCCAGCTCAGATTTGTATTCAAACATCACTTAAATTTTCGAGGTAGGAGTGAATGGAGGTAAAGGAGAATGATGTAAAAAGAGATTTTAAGGTTGAATATGCATTTATTATTTAACGAATTTTGAAATTAGTGTGTCTTGTTCCATATTCAAAGCGTTACCTTGTCAATATGACATTATATACAAATATTTGATCTTTATTAATTTTACTGGATTACTTATCATAATAACTGTCAAAAATAAATGAGGAGAGCTCTCTATTCATTGTGCTTGAATAATATAGAAATGAATTGCAACCAAGAATTTTAAAAACGACAGGATTGTAAATGATGTATACTACAAATAGTGGTAAAAATATACAAGACATGCAAAATCTTATACAATATTTTCCCCATGCCATTTTAAGGTTGAACTAAAACGGAAGACAAAAATATTTTCAAAGGATGCTATTGCATAACATTTTTGATTAAATATATTATAGTGTTTTAAGGAATTGAAGTTGCCAAACAAGTTTTAATTAAATAACAATTATGTTTTTTAGGAATTGAAATTGCCAAATGGGGAGAATGTGATAATGAACAACAATCAAAGACTTTCAGCCTATACAGTTTTTTTTTTAAATTTCTAAAAAAAAAAAGAGAAAAACTCTAGAAAAGTCACTCTTAAAATCAAAGCTTAAAAGGTAAATACTCAGAAATCAGTTTCATTTATATTTCATTCTAAATTTTTAATACAATTTTTTATCTACGCAAAGGTTAAAAACTTAATGTATCAGTGTTATCTTTATCATAACTTCTGCGTAGAAAAAAAATCGTATTTAAAATTTTTGCATTATAAATCAAACAAAATTGATTTCTGGGTATTTACATTTTAGGCATATATTTAAAAACTGATTTTCTAGAGTTATTTTTTTTTTAACTTTATGAGAATAGTTATAATTTCACCTGCAGGATTTACCAACTTTTCTCAAATTGAATGTGGATGCATACATTTAGCAATTCTCTTTGCAACACGATATGATTCCAGTGTTGCTTGTTGAACCGAAGACACACACACAGACACAGACACACAGACACAGAGACACACAGACACAGAGACACACACACGCACACAAATTAAAATCAAATTGACCCAATTTTCAATTTATTTCACTTGTTTAAATTAGTAAAGCTCACGTTTTACTAATATAGAAAGTCGTTTACTACTCCAGTTAGAAAATATTACTAGTCTTTTTTTCTCCTTGGATAATTAAAAATGGATGATTGCTATCCTTTTTCAAAAACAATGATTTTTACATCGTTGTCTCCCCATTGTTATTATATCTAATCAAACAGAGAGGAAACTTTATTAAGAAATATCAAATTAAATACACTATGAAATCAAGTTAGATTGCAGTATATGTTGTCTATTATAATGAATATAATTTGAGAGGTCTTCATCCTTTTGAGGTTTCAGAAGATAATCACTATAATCAATGATGGGTTGTCTCCCGTATCAATTTTTAGCTTTTGGTAGAAAATATTTTGATGGGAGTAATTAAATTTTTTCAGATCCATACTCGTTTTCAGGCAATAAATCTGACACCTTAGCAGGCCCGTAGCTAGAACTTTTCACTTGGGAGGGCTGGAAAAAAATTTAGGGGGGCTAAATATTTTTACAAAAAATTTTTTTATATTTGTGGTTTATCTTTCCTGCCTTCAAAAAAATGACTTTTTGAAAATTTTTTTATAAACAATAAGTGTCAAACTTTTACTTTACATGTTTTGAAAAATAAAACAATATTAAAATCAAAACAAAATTAATCTTCTTGACTTTTTTGAAAACTCTTTGCAAAATTCAATGAAATCAATGTTTTTCAACCTTTTAGATTCAAAACCAATCATTGAGAGATTCGCTTTGCGAGTACTCAACATTGTTCTCCTTTGTGGAGTGTCTATATTTGATAGAGTCGAAAATGATGACTCACATAAAGCTGTAGAACATGGGAAAGAAGCAAGGCTGGCAACAAAATTGTAAGTATCAGTGAAAACTTCTCTTTGCTCGTAAAGAACTTTCACAATATTTGGAATGGTAAACAAAACATTTTTTTTCTTCAGATAATTTTGCACCACTAATAACTCGGCTTCTGGAGGAATTTTGATAAGTTTGCTTATTTCTTGAAAGTTTTTAGTTTTGAAGCTTTCTGTTGATAGTTGAGTTATTATAGAAGCAATTTCTTTATACAAACATGAGTTTTGATTGAAGCGTTTTTCATATTCAGTTAAAATGTGATCAATGGCGGAAAAAAATGAACTTTTGAGAACTAAAATAATTTTATCTAATCTTTGTCCAGTGGGACAAGTCACTATAACATTTTTAAGTCGAGAACTAGAAAAAGTTTTTCTTTTCGAATTAACGTTTTCAATATTTTCTTTACCAATCATCTCTTCTCCAGTTTTCTTAACATCTTCAAAAACATATTCACTTCTTAGTTTTTTTATCTCAGCAAAAACGCTATCTGATATCTCCATTGCTGCAGCAAGATCAATTTCTCTTTTTTGGAAGACTTTATCTGCAGGTTGTATCAAACTTAAAACTTTTTCTACTAAAACGGCTGCAAATGTAAATTTAATGTTTGAAAGTGTTGAATAAAATCCTTTTGCTTCTACTACAATTCCACCATCTATAGAAGCATCTCTGAGATTTATAATTGTTTTTAAAGTTTTTCTTATTTGACAAAATTCAGAGATGATAGCTTTTGTAGTTTGATAATGTCCGCTCCATCTTTGTTCTAATAATCTTTTCAAAGATATTCCATTATAATGTTTTGCAACTTTTGGACGTCGAAAAAGGTATACAACGACTTACACTGATCGCAAAAGTCTTTGATAATTTTGTTATTACTAAAAGTGTCAATAATAATTAAATGAAGACGGTGATTTAGACAATGAACATAGGGAATTTTTCTTCCTAGTTTTTGTTGTAGAATTGCTTGTACTCCACCGTTGCACCCACTCATGACACTTGCTCCATCAAAACATTGAGAAAGAAGTTTTCCAGAATCGATATCAGTTTCGTTCAGAATATCTATGCACTTTGAAGCAATTGAATTTGCATCGAGTTCATTATGATGAAGCGTAACAATGTCTAGCAATGATTCGTGAATTTTTCCATTTTTAACATAACGGATACCGATTGATATATTCTCTGTATTAGTTTTGTCTCTTGTGCCATCCATCATAAGTGAAAAGTTACCTGAATCGCATTCTTTAATATTGTTTGCAACAGAGTTTCTAACCATATAATGGAGAGTAGAAATAACTTCATTTTGCAGTTGTGGAGAAGTGTATTTTGCATTCTGTTGAACATGAGAATTAATTATTTCTTTTAAGGTGCCGTCTTTTTCAATAGTGTAGTCAAAAAGGTTATTGAAAAGACCTTCTTCCTTAGATATATCTTCGTTGAATGTTCCTCTGAAAGCCAATTGATTGCTTGCTAGAAATTTAATTACATCAAGAATTGATCTCAAATAATATCTATTTTTTTCTATTGCACCTCTGCAAACGAGAGTCGAAACAGAAGTGTCATTTTCCAAACGATGCTTTTTCTCTTTCCAAGCTGCCATTGAGTCAAGGTGAGAGCATGATGCCTGATGTTTGAGAAATCCTTTGTTTCCTTCATTTGCTTTTTTCCAGTTAGAAAAGCCATTCAAAGTAAAAGCTGTGTCTCTTTGATTAATTTTGGCAAAAAGTCTACAGGGAAAGCAAAAAGCAGCGTCTTTCATAACTGAGTATTCAAGCCAAGGATATAAATTGTACCAGTTTTTCTGAAATGAACGTGAATCCGAATTTTTTGGAAAATTTATAATTGGACACGATCTACTATCTTTACTTAAATCAGTAATACTATTATGTTCAACATTATCTTCACAGATTATTTCTTGATGTTCTTGTCGAAACTTCTTTGCAGGAAGAGAATCAAGATTACTAGAGCTTGCTTCGCTTTTCTTATTTTTTTTTATTACAAATTTATCCATAAAATTCTGAAAGTGTTTAAATAGCTAAACAAATAATCATGAACTTACACAGTATTAATTATATCATTTATTTATTTAAAAAATTTTTGGATAAAAATTGTGCATATTGTAACTATCACACTTCATTTAAACACTGAATTCATAACATTTTAAATTTTGTAATTATAAATTTATATCAAATTATTTTATTTTCTAAAAAAAGGGAATTTTGCTAAAAAAATAAGAAAAAGATCAATAACTGAAATTAGTTACATATACATTTCAAAATCAAAATATAAAAATTAAATATAAAGTAAATAATATTTTGAAATACTATTGAAAAACATAAATATAATATAACTGAGAAATTTTTCCATTTTAGTTAGGGGGGCTTTCTATATTATTTAGGGGGGCTCAGCCCCCCCTTGCCCCCTCTGTCTACAGGCCTGCACCTTAGCTCTAGAAAAAAATGTTTTTATATTCAATTCTTTCTATGCGATCCCGTGAAGGAATTAAAGAATACACTTACTCTTGCGTTGTCTCAAGTTCAGCTTTGTATTCAAACATCACAATTGATCCAGGAGTTGTGAATATATTGCGAATGATGTTAAAATCAATTTTAAGGTTGCATTTTCATTTATTATTTAACGAATTTTGAAATGAATATCTCTTGCTCATATCCAGAACGTTATCATGTCAAAATGACCTTCTAGATACATACTTGATCGTTATTCATTTTTAGTGGAGTAATTATGGTAATAACTATCAAAAATAAATGATGCATGTGTTAAGAAAATGTTCATTAATTTTGCTTGAATAATATAGAATTGAATCCTTTAAATAAACATTATTTCTTCATAAAGTTTATATAAAGCGATTTTGAAACAACGTAAAAATTTCTTCAAATCTTTTATTTTACCAAAATCTAGATAAAAAAAGGAAAAAATCCTATAAATGAAATACAAATGAAATTTCAGTCTTGAATTTAAAAACATTATACGCCATATAAAAAAAGTTTTTAAAGATTTCTTTGACTTAATTATATGAATGCTATTGAAAAATGTTCGCCAAGATTTTGATCGATTTCTACCCAGAAATGTCAAAAATTTCATTACGAAGTTTTCTCCTTTTCACAATTTACATGTGTGAATTTTTTTAACATCATATCATAAAATAGAAATAGGCTTATTGTATAAAGTTTGTTTTCGTCCTTTATCAAGTTCCAATCGTAATATTGAAAACCTTGTCGGAGTAAAAAATTGAAAGGCCTGCCTGAGCATAAAAACAAGGTAAAATTTTAATAATGTTCCAAATAAAATTTTACAACAAAAAAATGACTTCGTTTTAAAAAAGATATTTACATGCTAAAACTTTTGGATTCATGCCTTATCATTAACAAAAAACCTAATTGAATCGCGCTAGTTCAAATGAAATGATTGGCTATATTATAATTTTATATGTGTTTGGATTTCATGATCATATTATTTCATTTGATAACATCTACATTAGTAAGAGAGTCCCTTATTGAAAGTTGTTATTTGAGGGAATCATCTCAAGCTCAAAATAATATATTTAATCCTTCCTATAATTTATATTTACAGGACTAATTTACTCAAAGATCTTATTCAAAGTTCATTTCTTTGATATATTCGACCGTAATTTTGTTTTAATGCTATTTTTTGTTTTAGCTATACTTTTGATTTTGCTACTGTTCATTCATGCTTCGATAAAATGTGTTTTGGTACATCATATATTACATATAGTTAAATTAGAAAGAGTTATTTTAGTTGGTATGAAACGGCCAAACGATTAATTCAAAAGCAATACTTACCTATTGTTCGTGGGGTATAACTGTAGATGTGTAAATCGATAAAAATATCCTTTTCAATATTTGGACTCAATTATAATGAACGTAGTGTTTTTTTATGTCTATTCAAGGAAAAACCATTGCAAACTTTAAATTTACATGAAAAAATGAAGAACTCGTGGCGCGCTAAACCATTTTTAGGGGGATGCAGTGCAGCTTAAAATGTCGACTTAGTACCTGTAGTTGCATTGTATAGCGTACTTTTTGTTTAATGATTTTTAAATCGGCAGAAAACTGCATTTTCTTTTCCATTCACGTAGAATTAGTTAGATTTTGTTGAAATGGGAAAATATTTTCTATGCAGAGTTACTCGCAATTAGAAAATGACGGATTCCGTGTCTTATTTGTCTGGAAGCAATTCTGTTTCTAAAAAGTACAATATCAATTTGAACTACTGTTAAAAGAATATAGAATTGATAGTTATAATTTAGACAAAATAAAGCATCATACACTTTGTTAAATGAAATCATCTCTATTACAAGAACATGATTTCAACAAAGTGCACAAATCGTAAGATGTTGCAAAAACCCCTTATGCTTCCTTACACTTAGGCTGACACGTGTATTTGAAAACTCAATCTCCATTTATTAACACTGAGTGTAAGAAGGTATAAATCAAAATTTTTGAAGTATTATGAAATTAATGAATAGATTTTGTTTGCCTTACTTGATTTTCACTTTCCTAGTTTGTCTTTTGAAAATATCATTTGAATATGTTAAATATGAAAACATTTTTGAATTATGGGATGCATGAATTCCGAAAATCATTGCGATGTATCATTTAAAAGAGGATTAATTTGAAAAATAAAAGAGGTAGTGAATAGTATTAGCACTTTTATTGACATTATTATTTAAAACACTCTCAATAATTAACTTCTTCTTCTTCTTCTTCATCTACCCCTTATCCCCTAGTTGGGGGTCGGTGGCTTTGATCCTTTCTCTCCACAATTTTCTGTTGAGTGCATCTTTTTCATCTAGCCCAAGCTCCTGGAGTTTTTCTTTTAGCCCATCTTTCCATCTTTTTCGCTGTCTTCCTCTGCTTCTTTTGCCATCCACTCCTTTTTCCATCACTTGACGTACTGGATCCTCTTCTTTTTTCCTTAAAATATGTCCGTACCATCGCAACTTACTTCGCTCTGTTACCGCCAACACGCTTACCTCAACTCCTGTCTTTCTTCTAATTACTTAATTTCTTATTTTGTCTTTCAGAGTTTTTCCCAGCATCATTCTCAGCATCGTCATTTCCGTGGTCAACAATCTCTTCTCTTCTTTCTTTTTGAGACTCCAGCATTCACACCCATAGGACATTACAGGTCTAACCATTGTGGTATAAATTTTTGCTTTTAACTTCATCGGCATTGCTTTATCACATAGTACGGTTTTCACTTCTTTCCATTTCAACCAGCTCGCATTTATTCTTGATTGTATATCAGTTTCATAGCTTCCATTACACATAACTTGCGCTCCCAAATATTTAAAATAATTCACCTGCTTCAGTTTGTTTCCATGTCTATCTTCCACATTCACTTTGATATCCTCATTCTTGCTACACATCATTGTTTCTGTTTTTCTAGCATTCATCTTTAATCCAAACTTTTCTAAACTTTCTTGCCATTTTATCAGTCTCTTCTGTAGCTCCGCTTCGCTATCCGCTAATATTGCGAAGTCATCTGCGAATAAAATTTCCCATAGTTCTTCTTTCCTTAAATGCTTTGAAAGCTCATCGATAACCAGCGCAAACAATAATGGACTTAATGCTGAACCTTGATGTAAACCTGTTTTTACTTCAAATTCCCTTGACAATCCTTCGGTCGTTTTGATGCATGTCTTTGAGTTTTTATAGATTTCTTTGATTAATCTCACTAATTTTTCTGATACTCCCTTTCTACGCAAACACCAAAAAACTACTTTTCTGGGAACAGTATCATAAGCTTTTTCTAAATCTACAAAACCGCAAAAAACTGATTGATTGCCTTCAATCTTCTTTTCTATTATTTGCTTCGTAATGAAAATCGCATCTATTGCACTCTTTCCAGGCATGAAACCAAACTGTTTTTTGTCTATCTTAATCATCGATCTAATTCGTTTATCTATGATTCTCTCTAAAATTTTCAGTCCGTGTTCTAGTAGCTTCACTCCCCTATAACTGCCACATTGCAATATATCTCCTTTCTTCTTCCAAATAGGCACTAATACACTTTTTCTCCAATCCTCCGGTATTTTTTCCTTTGACCATATCTTCTTCAGCAATTTCACTGTCCATGTTATGGTTTCACGTTATTGGTTCACTCTCAATAATTAACGATGAAATACAATTGACACCTTTAGTAAGCAAATAAACAATGTTGTGAGTATAGCAGATGCCTTTTTTTGTTTATATCACCGCCCTCAAGTATGCATTTTTTCAAATATTTGCTTCTTACATTTATACCATTCACTAAAAATAAGTTTTAAAAAGATTTTGCCATATAGTTAAGAGTAAGAGTAATTTATTTCAAAATAGTATTGAGTCAACAAGATAAAAGTTGTAGTTCTCACAAGAGAGGAATTTTATGATATACATTCAATAAAAACAATTCTAATATAGTGAAGCGTTCTAATTGCTTTTCAAAATTCTTATTACTTTTAAAAATTTTTTTCATTAAATCAAACAATTTATGTGCAATAAAAATAATTAAGATATCATTTAATTTTGAAAATTTATTTTCAAAAATTATGCTTAAATTCTAAATAACCGATAAAATTTGAGAGAGTATATTATACTCAGTTAAAAACTGACTTTAAATTTAGCTTTTTACTTATAAAAATGGAAAATTTCAAAAAACATTCAAAAAAATTATTTTCCAAACTTAATAAACATCATTGAATTAAATATGCTTGCACAGTAAATTGAACAAAACTTGTCTACAATAATTATCAAAGTTAGTTAATCTTCATTTTATCAATTTTCTTTTTTTCACAAAAAAAAGTATTTTCAATTAACATACTAATTTGAAATAAAAAAATTTTATTGAAAAAATATGAGCAAAGATTCAAAGTGAAAAAGTTCGAATTTAAAGTGAAAAAGGATGAATTCAATGTGAAAATGGTACATTGATTTGATGGACATCAAAGTTCAAAGGACAACTTGAAAATAACCCTGGAAGCGGTCAAGAAAGTTGATGGTAATATATAATTACTGATTATTATATGGCACTTTTTCATAGCATAAACAGAAATCAAAATAATTAATGTTTTGATAATGTTAAGATTTTATCTTAGTAAATATGTTCCAGTCGAAATATACATTTAACTAAAGACGATGCATGGATGTATTGACGCCTTACTTTGATTTATTTCATTTCCTCCTTATGCGTAATAGTATTTGACCATTGCTAGGAATCTTATCATGTATTAACCTTTTCTAGGTTAAATTATGAATTTTTATCTTAGAGAACATATGTAGAAAGTATAGCGTGATAAAATGTGTAAACGGTGTTTTAAGCAACAAAAGTGTAAAAGAAAATATAGGAGTATACAAATAGCTGAATATTACTTGAAGGAGCTGATCATTTAAGATTTTGATCCAACCATGTTAGCCTCTGCAGAAGTATGAATTTTTATTATTTATCGCTTTGATGTATTTCCTAAGTTCAATTAAAAATCTCTTGTATTATATAAATAATATGAGTAGAACTTTAAAAATCAGCCATATAGTGAGAGCTCATTCTGTTTACTCGAACAACATTTCTTTTGTGTGTGTTTAACCTCATCATCACAGATTCGTGATTTTCTTCCCTTAGTTATTGTGAGAGCGAACTATAGTAATCATTGCTCACATTATGTTATATTTATTGAATTAAAATAAAAATTGCTGGTGCACAATTTTGCACGAATTTGCTCGCCATTTTCCACGTAATTTAAATTGAAGATGATACTTCTTTTTGAATATTCTAGAATTGATGGAAATAAGTATTGTATATGTTGTGCTGAGCGTTTTATTGAGCTTCGAAATAAGGGCGGCAAATACTTTTTAATGTGTGTAGGTTGTGTTTTTGACTATGCTATTGAAAAGATTTTAGATCGATGAAGACTTTTATTATTAAGACAATAAAGTAAATATTATTATTAAGTTTTTTACAGTACATTTTAAGAGTATTAAGTCTCATTTCAGACAGCCTTTATATTATTTGGTATTATACTTTTTATGGTGAACAGATAACCTGCTCATGGATATATAGCGGGACGAATATAATGTCGACAGTCATGATGTAGATATCTGTTTGAAGAAAACATACTGTCTGTGTCAAGAATCATAATGATAATAATGATGATAATAACAAACCATTCTATCTTGGTAGTGAGTTAAGTTAAGTTAAGTTGTTTGTGACGTTCGAACCCATCCTTTCAGATATCGTGGCCCGCCTGGAATGCTGAGTCCAGATCTACCTGGACTTTCCATCCCACTAAACGCCTACCGGCTATGGATACTGCATAACTATACCTTGATGCTACAAAAATACAAGAGTTAGAAGGCATGCAATATCTTATATGTTATTGACAAATGATATTGGATACATGTTATAACGGTTACACAATTTAGGGCATACTAGGTTAGGAACAATCTACCCCTGGAATTTGACTCCATCTCCATATATAGATGGTATGAGTAGTATATATGTTCTCCCTAGGATATATATTTTATAATAGGAATATATAGCCGGTCTTACTCCTGCAGAGGCCAGATTACCGACTATGCTTAAGCTAACTCGGACCATGAATCTGTTTTGGGAATTATACCTTGTGCCAATCCTAAATTTAAGTAGGCGGATCTAGAATTCAGAAAAACCGAACTTTATCTCAGAACGCAGAATTCTCTATTGCTCGGGGGCTATTATATATGGGTAGCCTCACCTAGGATAACTTTTCTCTTTTTTTTAGCATATACCCCCAAAAACGCTTCAGCCTGGGTTTGCGTGAGCTACCAAGCTTTGCATAATTGGGGGCAATGCTTGTTTGTCCTTAGTTTTTCAAAAACATTTTATTTAATTTTTTCTAAACCTTTTCTGGTACCAAGAAAAGGAGGTTCGGCTATAAGCAATAGTGAAAGGGTTGCCATAAACAGTTCTAAAAAGTTTGTACACAAGGTCATCTATTTTGTTCGTCAGAGTTGAGGAAAGACATCTCAAAATGGGGTTACCATAAGTCAATTTCGGCAGTGTTAGGATTTTAATGACATTGCCTACCGCCGTGCAATTGACCCCAAGGTTTTTAAGACATCCATATAGCGCTAGATCCTTTTTCCTCTTCTTAATCTTTTCGTGAGCTTCCCGATGAAACTAAATCTTGCATCCCAATTGATTTCTAGATATTTTAGGTGGCGAACTCGGGGAATATTCCCTATAGTTGGCGGGTTATTTTTGGGACAATTAGCGCCAAAGATGATGAACTTGCATTTAGAGTAATTCCTGATAATACCTAATATGGTAATTACGTCCGTAAGGTGTTTGCAAATACGTGGTACTACACGCTTAGCGGAGTAATATACACATATGTCGTCTGCGAAACTGATTATTCTAGCATAGATTGACTTGTTGAAAGAGTCCCTAATGTCAGATATGTATATGTTGAACATAAGAGGGCTTAGAGGTGAACCTTGGAGGACCCCTCGTCCTAGGCTTATTATCCCGGAAAATTCTTTATTTATCCTGATCTGGAATGTACGTCAAGAAAGGAAAGTGTAAACTACCTTGAAGGTGCATGATGCCACAGATATGCTAATGAGTTTGAACAGCAAACCATCAGGCCAAACTGTATCAAAAGCCTTCTCCAGGTGGTAAGATATCATGCCTACGTAGTGGCCATCATTTAAGCTTTTAGCAACATCATGATGCAAAGTAGGCAGAACATGATTTGTTGACAGTCCTTTTTTAAAACCAAACTCTTCGTCTGGGATTATTGCATGCTCCTTGCACCAAACATCGAGTACTCCAAAAATTAATTTGTCATTCACTTTGCTAAGGCAAGGGAGAAGACTGTTTGGCCGTAGGTCACTGGGTTTGCCGTTCTTCTTGCCAGCCTTTGGCACCCAAACCAGTAGCAGTCTGGGTAGAACCCATTTTTATAAAATAGTGTTATACATTGCCAGCCAGACGTCCTTAAACCTAGGGGGAAGATTCTTGATGAATAGATTACTAACTTCATCCCATCCCACCGCTTTCCTAGCTTTAAGCTTTTTAATGATTTGAACCAGGTCCTCAATGATGAAGTTAGTGTCGTTCGTCGCAGGTAAACGCCTAAAAAACCAATTTCAGGATTAAAATTTTTCGGACCTGGATTTGTTCTATACACATCTTCTTAATAATCAGCAAGCAGCGCACTTTTATCTTCCGCCTCGATGGCCGTTCGGTTATTCCAAATGACCGACGTTGGATCTTTGCAGACAGACTTCAGCCCTCGAATCAGGTTACAGAACTTCGAAGAGTCCTGTAGCGGGTTAGGGGATTTTGTAATATTTGTAACTTTCCTAGATGTGGTTTCGCCGAGCTTTTTCCTAATGAGTTTTTTTAATCGATTGATAAGATTCTTTGTCTCGGCGTCCCTAGTGTGAATGTATTTCCTATAGAGAGCTCGTTTTCCTTGATCAGTAATAGGACATTCTTCTGAATTGGATTTTCGTATTTTCCAACCCCCTTCACGGGAACTGCCTCTTGTGCCGCAGAGAGAATAGCACATTGTAATAAAAGTAGGGTACCACTAAATATTTATACATTAATAACCGTATTCCTCTAGTAAACATATGCAATTATGCTTTCATTAATGCAAATATGTAAGTAGTTTTTGGGCAAACTGAATTTATGCGATAACCCCAAATGAAGTTGTTATTAATTTTGAGCTTGAATAAAGTAAATTTTTCTCCAGTTGCAATGATACTCCCAGCTAGAAACTCATTAGATCTTAAATTAGAAATGGAATAGTGTTTCTTTGCAAGATTTTGAGATTTGCTCTCTTAAAGAAAAGATGGCATTCGTATCGTTAGCAAAGGAATACACATCTAATCTTGGACATGGAAGATATATATCATCATAAAATGTTAAAAAGAAGCTGCCCGATGGCCATCCATATGCAACATTTAGTTCTGCAAAAAGAAAATGAATGAAGAAAAGTAAACTTTCTTACCAGAAAATTATTAACTTATATTAATTAGTTAGCTTGTTTAGTTTGGCATTTGAATGGATATTTACTTTACAATTTATTAAACTATTTAGTTAAATATAATTAGTTAATTTGTAAACTTGTTAATTTGTTAATTATTTAGTTAGCGTATTAGTTAAAAATGTCCGTTTAGAAAAATTTCCATTTAACCAAATGCTTGTTGACGAAAGTCCGAATAACATGTAAAAACACTATACAGATATACAACGAAATATTACTTGTAGGAAGAAAAGGTGTTGTTGAACATCAAAGATTTTAAAGGGAACTAATATTAGGATATGTACACGCATGAATTATTGTTGTAGATCTTTTTGATAATTTCTTGCTTAAAGTATAAAACTTCTATTATATATGTGATCTAATTATTTGATAAGAAGGTAGGCACGGAAAATAATGGCACAAACCGGAGAAAAGACAAATCTTTAAATCAATGCAATTTCGACAACCCTCACTTTCTCGCTTCCTCCTTCTTCTATTTCTCCTGAATTTTAACATCGTCATAACAGATTAATCATTTTTCCCTTGCTCATTATAACAAATATAATGAATGTGACTTCATGATATTTTGCTTGCTGAATAATTTTGCAGAAATTTATTCGCCATTTCCGCATGCAATTTAAATTTGAAATATCTTTTTGGATATTCTGTTTTCTTTTTGTTAGTTAATCTAACTTCCATTTTAACTATACGGGATCTTTTAAAATTATAATTTGAATTGAAAATATAGTTATTGAATTTTTCTTGCTATTTTTTTTTCATTTTTTATTTGAAGTTAAATAAATATCCTTAATTATTTTGCCCACTTTATTAAAATATTTACACTAGACATTTTGAAATAATTGGAAAAAGTGTGTATTTGTTCTGATTAGTGGTTTATTGAGTCACAAAAGAAAAACTTTTACTTTTATGCACCTCATTTACATCAAAAGGTAAAAAAGACAAATTTCACATGCAAAGCATACCATTTTGATACAAAATTATTTGTTAACTATATAGTTAACTATAATTGCTTTGCTTTCATACAAAATGATAGTATGATTCTTTGAATACTATTAAAATATTTTAAGTCAATAAAGTTAATCTTTTCCACTAGTTCAACAGTTATTATATTTTTATTAGAAAAATTTGAAAATGATTGTATCATTCAAGGCAAAAAATAGACATATAATTTTTAACACTATATTAATCATTTTTTAAATAGTTGTTTTGAACATTTAATTTAAATTATAGAAGTAATTAAAATTACTGAAAAAAATTTATTTGATTATAATCAGGACGAACCAAAATTAAATTAAAATGTCAAAAAGATAGACTTGTATATTTTTTAAAATTATTCACGCGTTTTAACCAAAAATTGAGTTTTAAAATAATTTTAACATCCAAACCTTCTATAGACTAATTTCTTAAGTATAATAAATATTCTTATTAAACAAAATATCTTTATCTTTGAAATTTTTCTCTTTTGTCAGTTAGTTTTTCAATTAATGTAAAAATTTTCAACATCAAATATTTATTTGCAAAAGAAAGACACTCATAAATGAAAGTCAACATTTGTTGAAATAAACCCATATCACATATACACACATAATCAAAAAATATTGACTTTATTGGGGAAAAATGTTAAATTGAATTCATAAAAGCATATAATCAGTTTTCTGGTTTATTTGGGGATGCAAAAATTGTCTTTTTTGACTTTTGATGTCATTAAATAAATATGGTCCATAAAAGTGGCGAGTTTGCTTTATAGCTCAACAAAAGCATGAATTGAAGACTTATTTTAATTTGTTCAAAATATTTAGTTTAAACATTTAAATATAATTTAATTAAGCAAAATAACTAAGAATATTTATTTAACTCCAAATGACACTATATGTAAAGAAAAATGTTTCAAATTAATTTTTGTGACTTTCTTTGGTAAATCTAATCCAATGAATACGATGGTAGTATTTATTTTTTGTAACATCGATATTTTTATCATTTTTGATTTGTTCCAGTAATTATACTGAAAATGGCTAAAAGACAAAATAAGCTATAAACTGATCATTTTTCTGTGGAAAAATATATTGGCTCAAAGTGGGCAAAATACATTTTAAGTGCTACTAAATATTGAATCACATATGAAGAATATTTTTGCGTTTAAATCAGAGACCAAGATCAAATGTCGGTTGCTCGTGTAATCTCTGGTTATTGCAATTCAACTCTACAAGGATAAGTAACTTCATAATGAATATGGATCAGCGATGAGTAGCCAATTCCATATATTCAGCACAGAAACCTCATTTAAATTCGTCAAAATTCGTTCTCATAAATTCGTTAAATAATACATGAATATGCAAGCTTAAAATTGATTTTAACATCATTCTCAATATCTTCATAACTCCTACATCAATTGTGAGGTTTGAATACAACGCTGAACTTGATAAGAAAAAAAGATGATGACTAGAAGAGAAAAAAGTTGTAAACTTCATTCTCCAGACTAAAAAGAGCTTGATCACCTAGTGCAGGGGTTTGCAACATTACGCTAACTGCGTGCCAACTTAACACTTCTCAAATCATCTCGAGTGCCAACCGCATATGTATATTTATCCAAACCAAAATTAGCATAATTATTTTATAATTTATTTAATTTTTATATAAACATTTACATAAATATACAATAATAAGTAAAATTATAATTAGCAATAAAAAAATTATATCAGTAATTAGTGCTTGACTCTTTGATAACTTTAGCCAACTCTTCAATATCGGCACAATACTAAATAAAAATGGTGGCGCATAGTTAAAAGCACATTTGATTGACTTTAAGATCTATTATAAAAACTGTTTAAAAATTTATTTTACTTTATGTGTAAATGAAAAACGCGTGCCGTAGGTTGCCGACCCCTGACCTAGTGAATCCTATAAAACTTACTAAAACAGGAGTTGAGTCTTTGCACCGAAGTGAAAAAATAAAATTGGTCAGCCAGAAATGTAAACAGTTTTAAGTACCGAGCATGGCAGAAAAGATTTTCACGTTACAGACTTTTTAAGTCTGCGCAACGATAAAAGGTTTATTTGAAGAATTAGTTTTAAAGCATCCTCCCGATCAATGGTGCTCATGGATTCTTTTATAAAAGTCTCAAGACTGTTTGTTCTGCTTCACAACAACCTATCAATCTATGTCTGTTGGTTACTATGACTAGAAGAAGACTACATAAAGTGGACATCTGCTTGCTTTTGATTTTTGGAAAAAATCTTGCTATCATATATAATGAGTATAGATGGGACTGATGCGCTAACTGCAAGCTGTTCTGAAAAGTTTTCGCAAGTTGTCAAGCAAAAGTAGGGGTTGGTGTGTTTGTTAAAAATTTGCTAAACTTGAAAAAAACTTATAAATATATTGAATCTTGTTCATTAAAAGTTGATTCTAGAAAAAAATGTCATCGCGGTTAATTCATTTCTATATCCGCCCGTGAACGTATTATCAACCACGGTTTTTTTAGTATTGTAACAATAATACAAAAAATGTGTTTTTGTAATTTTTTTATAAATATTGAAGAGATAGAAAAAATAACGTCAATTTTAAAATTAGCACAACAAACATCATAAAAAACACTAAAATTTATAATGAAATAAAAAATTCGTCAAAATTTGTAACTCAGTGAATCAAGTTTATGAATGGTGAGATAATGATGGGCTTCATCACATAATCGCCCGGAACCGTTTAAGATTTTAAATAAGTCAGTTAAAATCAGTTAAGTAATTATCTTTTGATTGTTATCCCGCATTATTGAAACAAAATTTATTTATCTTCTACTAATATGATTTCCTCAGAAAATATAGCCTGTAGCCGTTTGTTTGTATACTAAATAATTCAGCATAATTTAACCAGGTAAACCCTAGAGTATCAACGGAAACACAAGAACACTGTTTTATATTCTTTTTCATCAGGATGGATAAGGAGAAGTCGGCAGTCATAGTAATGTGTGAAGGAAAAGTAAATTGGAAAAAAAGGAAATTTATTTCCAATGACGACTTTACTCTATTAAATAAGTTATCAATACTTCGATCATTACCGTCTTTTTCATGATAAAAAATCAATTCATGCCTGTTGGATCTATGGGACAACATAAAATTAAATTTTTTTCTAGACAAAATCATATATAATGAGTATAGAGGAAATATATGCGCGAACTTTAAGATGTTCAAAAACTTACTAGAATTACAAGGTAGAATAATTATAGCGCGCTATTTTATGCTTAAGTTTTAGCAAAAAATGAAAGGCCAGAAAAGTTATCTCTTCAAGCTGCTGTCCGAAAAATATAAATTACGTTTCTCTTGCCTTATAGCGAAAATCCTTCTCTCCTTCCTACGTCACCTCACATTGAACGTAGCCTCATATTCACATTTGTGACTTATGTTGTGGTGCAGAAATAGATAGAAATTTTCTAAACATGTCAATCAAAAGTAGCTATTGGTGGATTTGTTGAAAATTAGCTAAACTTAAAATTTTGTCCATAGTGTTTTTGTTATTCATTAAAAGTTCATGTTAGAGTTACCGGGAGTTATTTTATTTCTATAGATCCGTCCTAGAGGCGTAATATCAATCAGATTTTATAGTTTTGTAAATAATAATGCAAAAAATGTACTTTTCTAATATTTTTAATAAATATTGAAGACACATAAGAGATAACGTCAAATTTAAAATAATCATAAAAAAATAATCACATTTTTAATGAAACAAAAAATTCGTCATAATTTGTTAAAAAAATAAGAAAGTGCAATGAAACAAAAAATTCGTCATAATTTGTTAAAAAAATAAGAAAGTGCAATGAATGAAAAACTCAGCCAGGTAAACTGAATAACTACTTTAACTTATAAATATAATTTTAAAAGATGTCGTATAGTTAACACTAAAGTTAGATTAACTAACAAAAATAATTTGAATCATCCTAAAAGATCTTTCATTCTGCAAATTTCTTCACCAGCAAAATATCATAAAGTCACATTGTTATATAATTGTTGTTATAATCAGGGAAAAATCACTAATATGTGAAGATGATGCTAAGACTCACGAGAAATAGAAAAGGAGGGAAACGAGCGAGAGCTATCGAAATTGCAATGATTTAAAGATTCGTCTTTCCTCCGGTTTGTGCCATTATTTTCCGTGCCTACCTTCTTATCAAATAATTAGATCATATAATAATACAAGCTTTATACTTTAAGCAAGAAATTATCAAAACGATCTACAACAATAATAATAATTCATACTTGCTCAGATCCTAGTATTAGTTCGCTTTAAAATCTTCGATGTTCAACAACACCCTTCCTTCCTCCAAGTAATATTCAGTTATGTAGTAGGGTTTGCTCCCGGTTCTGAAAATTTCAGAACCGTCTCGGAACCGAAAGTATTCCCGGTTCCGAGAATAACTTAGTTGCAATTGATTTATTTCACTATGCAATTTTTTGCATAAAACTTTACTGCACTTCTTTCATATAAAATCTTTTTTTCATTGTCATTTCATTTTAATGGTAAACGGAGAAAAGTGTGCAAACGATAAAAAAGTTTTTTTTTCTGTGCTGCACACTTTTGTCGTTTGCACACTTTTCTCCTAGAACCATTTTAATGATAATGATATAGAAAGAAAAAGTGTACATCTGTTTATAATAAATCAAAAACGTCAATTTCATTGCATCTTTTTGCTGTCTATATATCTCCTTAAGGAACCGTTTGGAACTGGGATTTCCCGGATTTGTAAGTTTTTTTCGGTATCGGTATCTGTTCCTAATTTTCGATACTTATGCAAACCCTAATATGTAGGGTTTTTATATGTCATTCGGATTTTCGTCAACGAGTATTTGATATAGAAATTTTGCTAAAAGGATATTTTTCTAATGAATAGTTTTTTATATTTATATAGAAAGTAAACTTATCAGTGTATTTATAGTAATGAATCTTTTGTATTATACTTATATGATATTCTATTTGTTAAAACATAAACCTAACAAATATAAATAAATAACCAACTATAAACACAGCTAATTTTTTTAATTTACTTATAAAAAAGTTATTATTAGCTACAAAACTTCTGTTCGACAAAATCTCTCTATAAACAAAAAGTCAGTGCTGTTTTATATCAGCGGAACGTTTTGTGGGTTCCATTAGAAAAGTAAAGAATGTTACATAAAAATAAAAAAACATGTTAAAAAGCAAGATTCCATAAATTTGATGTGAAATGTTTTTCAAAATAATTGAAAACTTCATTTGTTTAACCTAATTTTATGATTTGTCCCATTTCAATTGAATGTAATCTTTTCCTGATTTTTCAAATATCCGATTTTACATAATGAATGATTTGTATGGATATCAAAGATTCTCAAGATATTTCAATCAAACAATGCGAAACTTTTAAAACTTTTTCTTCTTCTACTTTCACGATCTTAATACTTGGGAACTGTCAATTTCTTAGTATTTTTTCAAACATATTTTAGCTTAATTTTCTCTATACTAATTAAGAAAATGGCTTAATGGCTCATTTAAGAAAATGGGAAGAAAATTTAGAACTCTGCATATTTTATTTTTTGTTATTGAGGCTGTATTTCAAAATTAACATATGCGTAACGCAAAGTTATGATTTTGGAGGAACCCTTGATTTTAAAACTCCTCAGTGTGTGAGTGTCTTAATCACTCCATTATCTGCCAACCTTTTTCATATTACGCCATAAAAAATATCGATTTTTTGGGTACATCATATAAATTTTTAATATTCAGATAACATTTTTGAAACAAATTTATCATGTTAGGATTTTGGATAATTTTGAGATTTATGAAATAATGTTATCGTTTAGATTTTAGAAATTTGAACATAATTGAGAACATGAATTTCAGTAATTTGCCCATTCCGAAAAAATAAATATCTATAAAGGACCTATTTAAGGAACACCGTTTTTCCGTAGAAGCATTTTTTAATTCAAAATTGGTCAAACATTAAAAACATTAGATTTTCTAACTCAGTGTTTCCCAAACTGTGTGTCGCGACACAGTAGTGTGTCGCAAAAACTTTCCAAGTGTGTCGCGAGATTTTTTAGAAATAATAAAAAGATACAGTTATCCCTCAATTAGCACGATTTCGATTAACGCGGTTCAATTATTAAATTTTGAAAACTTTCTATTTTCGTTCAGCATTAACTGAAATCAAGTCCAAAAAGGGAGAAAGACTTCTCGGAATTGATGATGAAATGCGAGTTTGCTTGTAATCTTTGGACCCTCGATGGAATTTAATTTGTTCTCGAAAGCAAGCTCATTTGTCACGCTGAATGAAATTTTATTGTTGTTGTTGATTGTTCGCCCAGTTTCCTCTGTTGCTGCTTTAATCTTAATGTTTAATGGATTACAAGGATACTGTCGTTATTTATAATACTTCATTTAAGAGTTTTTATGAAATATTTGTCTGGTGGTGTATCGCGGAATTTTTCTATGTAAAGAGTGCGTCGCGGCTCAAAAAAGTTAGGGAAACACTGCTCTAACTCGTACACTTTTACACTATCAACCAAAATTCAATTTTTCAGTTAAAGGTAAACAAGGTCATGATGCCGTTATTAAGAACACTATAATTGATTTTCTCTTACATCACTCGCGATTTGCTTTTAATGTGTTACATGAAATAGATTAAAAATATAATTTTTCTCAAATTTATTGACAGCAAATATGAATTTTTCAAAGGGAAATAGCATTAGTAAATAATAATGGGATTTTTGATAGGCATATACAAACTTTCCTACATGAAATACTTTGGGAGCCATTATGGTGCGAACTTCTTTAAATTTAACAAATGTTGCTAATCCTAAACTAAAGCGCGTTCTAATATTGAATCATATAAAACAATTAAAAAAATATATAGTATTTATATTTTAATTTCTCTCTTCAGTTTTTTCTGCTAATTTTAGACGCATACTTAGTTTTCTTTTATCATCGATCTTTTTCTCTTTTCATTGATTTTAAATCATTATCGGGATCAAATTTTCTCAATTTTTCTTATTTTTGCTTCTTAACATTTTATTTTTCTCTTTGTGAATTTGTAGCAAACATAGATGCTTTATTAAAGCGGTTTACGTCCCATACCATCGTCCTTTTTGCTTCTTTCTGACTCCTAATTGCTTGTAATTATTTTTTGCTTTTTTCATGGGAGAAAAAAAACGAGACAAGTATGCCAGATCGATTTCAGGAAAGTAGGGATTTCGGGAATTGAAAATCTTTAATAGAATTTAGAGCATTATACCATGCTTGTGGCCATTATTTTTGAAATAATCGAAGATCACTTAAGATTTTTATACATGTGCCAAATTGTGTGTGGTATATGGGATTTACTTTGAAATACAGATCAGATGATTCAAGTCAAGCCTCGTCTCTTCATGTCGTTCACTTTAGAAATTGGTTAAGGCAGAGAGGAGCTACTTATCCTATGCTAGGAATAATGAGAGAATCTAAAAATCATCATGGTAATATTGATTTTAGTATAAAGATAAAATGCATAGCAACACTCTTCCATCCTTCAATATACACGCTTTCCTATCACTATTGCGCATCTTGCACATGATGAGTATTTATCAGTTGTGCAATCACCAGGATATATGGATGAGAACTTTGTGGATCTTGAATATATGTGCTCTATCTCTAAAATGTTAGAAAACAATAGCAATGCAAGATTAGATTTTTGGGAAAAGAAACTAATGAGCTTCACTTTTAGTATGTTTCGATCAGAAATTTCAATCTAAATCTGGAGTAGAAATTTTAAGGCAACTTCAATGCATTTGAAGAATAGAATTTGCTTGACAAAAATCAAAACCTACTGTATACAGAAATCGATAATATGAGTTCTAAGGTTAATACACTGTTAGTTACAGCCATATGTTTAAAAACACTCCTAGTGACTGAAGACTTTTTAAAACCATTGACACTTTTGCCGAGGTTATTGATTTAATAATGTGGACAAAGCTACAAAGGTTTTGGCAACAACTAATGGATAAAATTGTCCAAGGATATCAGAAAAGATAAAAAAAAAAAGGTAATGAGGTGAAGGAATTGCATTGAAGTTGCGAACATCTGGTTGCGTGCTTGTTGTGTTTCTGAAAGACCAGGAGGAGCGGGAAAAATTTTATTGCAACACTAAAGTCTTTGCAGCAATTAAATCAAATTGAGACGAAGAAATGGTCAAAAACTGGTAAAAATGAAGAGAATAAAGGAAAAAAAATAAAATAATAAAGATTATAGTGAATGGCAAAAGTGAGTTACGTTTGAGAAGAAAATCAAGTTGAAGCCTTAACACTAGAAGGACAAAAATCGCATTATACCTCTAAGAACCAGAGGGGGTCAATTGATGCAGAATTAAAGTACAATATGTATTCAAATTTTAGGTTTATTTTTTTTACGGATCAACAAAATAATTGCTTTAAAGAAGAAATAAACAAATTTTATTATCATAAACTTCATTTTTAACAATCTTGACAAAGTCTCAAGGCACAAATTCCACAAACCGTCTTTCCACACTTGCCGCATACTTCTTTTGTTCTATTTCTGCACCCAGAACTTGCACACTTTTTACGTTCTGTATTTTTTTCATTTTTTGTTCTCTTTTCTGAACAAGGTTCTTCTGATGAAGAACTTCCACAAAGTTCTTCTGCAAACCTTTCGAATATAGTCTCTTCTGCTCATTGATGATTTGCAAACATCTTTATAAATGATCCAACTCTTTATAAGAGCCAGGTCAAGAATGTTGTAAAAAATGTGCATGTGCCAGCGCCTACTACATGCTTTAGTGGAGTACTGTTTAGCGATTTGGTCTAACACGTCAACTCCCACTTTATTTTTATTATAAAAAGGTATTGAATATGCTTTTTTCTTATGAATGTTTTCTGAAGGAATGTGCACGCAAGAATGGAGTGTACTTAACATGATCACTGATTTTGTCTTTTTACATTGATAAGATGTGAGAGTAACGGTTGGCTTCTCTGTAGATTTGACTACTACAGTTTCATGAAGAGCCCTCACTTGCTTCAATCTTTCTGGCATTTCTCTTCTATTTTGTCGAATAGTGCCGACTAAACTACACTTTTGTTTCTCAAGTTCTATGTATAACTCTAAAGAAGTAAAAAAGTTATTGCATGTCACGTTATAACCTTTTTTGAAAAGAGGTGTCATTAGTTTCAAAACTACACTGATGGTAGGTACACTCATGTTTTTAGTTCTTTCTTCAATTTTTCCCAAGTATGGAATTGCATTGAACGAATATTTAGATTCAACGTCAACAAGCACCCAAAATTTCAGTCCAAATTTATCTGGCTTATTAGCCATATATTGCAAAATTTTTCATCTTGCTTTGCATGGCAAAAGGTGCTCATCAACGGTCAAACTGAAAGAAGGAACATACACTTTTTGGCAATTTTCAATAAATGGGTGCCAAATAGAAGAAACTAGGCAAAATTTGTCATTCACCAAGTTTGTTTTTCTTTTGGATTTTATGTCGAAACGAAGAAATCTCATAATTTCCATAAATCGATTACGTGGAAGTGTTTTGTTGAAGAGAAGGCAACCCCATTTATTATTCCACAAATTTTTATTTAAAAAAAATAATTACAAAAAAAATTTAATTGAAGCTGAGACTATTTTAGTCGTATATTCTGAAAATTATTTGTCGCACCACCCCATCTTCTACCTCTCGACAAAAGTCATTGCTACCCCCTAATTTTAATATTTTAATTTTATAGTTCACAAAGTTTTTGTTTTGAGTATATTTCATATAAAATTAAAGTCGAAAGAGCTTTACGAATCCACTTTCTTTGATCAAAGAGCTGTCCCTAATGAGCAAAAATGTATAATGGTAAATATTGAATTTCTTTTTTCAATCTTTGCATCCATGCTAAGATTTAGGGTTGTTCAAAAAAGTGTACCCAAACATTTTTAAAAATGTCAAGCATACTAGTTCTCTTCTTTCTCTCTTTACTGCTAAAAGTTAATAACACTATTCTCTCTATAAATTTCTCTATTACAAACAATGTTAATAATAATTATGATGCAGATGTTTTCAAAGATATCTGAAGATGTGCCTTTGAAAAACTTTTGACAATTAAATATTAGGGTCTAGTGATATTTGCTGGTTTAGCAAATTCACTATTACACTTAATAACGTACAATGAGCATACAAACATTGAAAACAAAATTTGATATTTTCTCATTTCTTCTTTATATGACAGGACTCAAACCCTCATTACTTTCTTTGACCTAATTTGAAGAGAGAACTAGGATAAAATATTTAAAAATTTATACACGATGAAAGGTCAAATCGACACAATATAGAATATATTTTATCACTTATTAAAGATATGTGTCCTAAGTTTGTGAGAAATAGCCGCCGTTTAATATCTATCCATCTAAATAAACATTTTAACTAACACTATCATCACTATAACTGTACTTAATTAAATATTAACTATAGTATTAACTTACGATTACTAATTCATTAGTAAAATAAAATAGTGAAGTTTATTTTTAACACACATAAAGTTTCATTACAATCAAAAAGTTATAAGTATAGTAATATTACCAGTTCAACCATAAGATAGTAAAATATTGATTTACTATTTACATAGTTAAAATCAACGCCAAAAATAGGAAATAAATTGTAAATAAAATTTTCTGAATGATATTTATAAAAAATCTAATCATAGTTATAATTTTACTTTTTTAACTCATATTGATAATTATTTTTTTTATTAAATTATTGTATTACTTGGGGCGTGTGAGTAAGTTTTGTTAGATACTCGTCTTAAATAACTCAAGTTTGAGTTCAATCCCGCATCAATCCTCTGTTCATCATAGATCAATAAAAGCAGCGCAAGTGTGCTTTCTCCGTGAAAACAGCCCGCGTTACCTTTACCATTACCTTAAAATATACTGATATTATTTCATATATTTTTCAATAATTTTTAAATATGATAAAGAAAATTAAATTACAAAATCGTATAGAATATTTATAATTAAAAATTTCAAAAAAATTACATATAAAATGTTGTGTTTTCTGAACTTTTGCTCATCATTTATTCAAATATTAATTTCGGAAAGTTCCTTCATAATACCAAATGCAAAGTTTTCTTAGTTTTGTGATATCATTTTACTTTTTTTGATTTTGATGTTTAAATACTTATATTATTTAAGTGGTTTTACCTTGGCATTGGATAAATAAAATTGTATACAATTGACACTTTTGCGCTACAAAGAACAAAAGATAAACAAAGTATTGATGAATGAATGTTTCTTAATAGTAATGTGATGATATAGTTGCTAGTTTACTTTGTTAGTGAGTCTTTGCGCCTCCAATACGATAACGTAATATAAATCAATTGCAAAACTTGATCCAAAAAACGCGCTTATCCTGTATAAAAAGCATGCAAAAAGGTGTGCCATTTATAATATTCGAATACCCATCATTCGGCATCTATATTTAGACCAAAAGAATTTTATTTTTTATATAATAATAAAAAAGCTTATAAAAAATAGAGAATTGTGTTTCCATCATACACATTAATAATGGAAAGAAAATCGCTTTGTAAAACTTTATTTAAATTTCGCCTCACCACAAACTTAACGGAAATAAAGTCAGCTTCGAAAGCGAAAACAACACTCTTAAGTTGATGTTAGGTGGCAAGTAATCTTGGGTACACAAATCATCAAATTTGTCAATTTTTTTGCTTTTTGCTTTAAATTAATTAAAAAGTTTTACAGTTACATCCCATCCCATACCAAGATCAACCCAAGCCAGTGGGGGATCCAGAAATCTTTTGTGTGGGGGGGGGGGGGGGGTATACTAATATTATCAAAATATTTTCCACATTTTATTAGGGAAGAAATTTGAAAACGTATGTAAAATAAATGATTAAAATTATATTACAAAGTCTTTTCTTCTTTCTTTTTGCTTTGAAAATCGATCAATGACTTCATCAATTTTGATTTCTATTTTAGGGTGGACTCCAACCTTAATTTTTCTTGAATAGATTGCTGGTGGGGGGTATGCATCCCCCTTATCCCCCTTCTCTCGGTCCATCCCTGACCCAAGCCTGTTATTTTACGCTTTAAATACCGGAATTTTTTCTTTCCGTATATATTAAATTAGAAAATTTAAACATTTTTGAATATTTTTATTTGAAATTAGAAAATTTAGCCAAAGCGATTTTATCCCATTTTTTTAAAAGTTTTTTTTGAATTTTGTAAACACAAAAGCATTGTGAATCAATGCCTAGCTTATCATTTTAGAGCATTGCTATAGAGAATATTTATTCATATGATGTTACGGATCTGTTCTGTCCATCATATGAAACTAATTCTGATTGAAGTATATCGCGGCATTGCTGAAAAATTCTCAGTGTACCTGTAAGGGGACGATGGCGCCGTCACCAAACTCTGAATCCAACACTGCAGTATATTATGCTTGTTAATTAAAATAAATTTTTAGTACACTTTTGGCAAAAGTGGATATAGTCTTCGTTTTTACGAATGTCGCCTATAATGCCATGGCTTTCTTCATTTTCCTTAGCATTAAATCAATGAAGAAACCCTTCACTTTTCTCCTCAATCAATACTTTGCTTCCAACATTGTTTCCTTGATCAGCTCTTTTTTTTGCTTCAACTTTCGAGGAAATCCAAAATATGAACTGAACTGCTTAATCTGCTACTTCATGGATCAAATTTTAAACTCAACCAAATTTTACATCATTGTTTTCATCAGTTTCAGCAACTGCATGGTGAATGTCAAATCATACTATTACAAGCGCATTTACACCTGGCAAAAGATGTCAGTGTTTTGTACAGCCAACTTCGCTCTCAACATTCTCTTGTGGGTGATTCCCATTTCACTTACATACATGCGACTTACCAAAACTAACCGATGCTTAAATCCTTCATTTTTTCCTAGCGTTTCTCTATTCCGTTCCATCTTCGTTTATTTTGCTCCCTTTCTCACATTTTTGATCTTTAATTTGATTTCGATACACAAACTTTGCAAAAAGATAATGACGAAAAATGATAATGCCGGGCTGAAAAGAAAGATCAGGAGACGTCTGCAAGTTGAGGTTGGGCTATGGATCTGTGTGTGCATGAGTTTTTCCCCATTTATTTTCATTTATTTCTTAAACTACATCAATATCACTTATCCTACTCAAAATTCTTACATCGCCATCCTTCAAAATGTATCACTTCTCCTAACATCCATTTTTTTAACTTTTTTTTGTGAAGAATATTATAAAAAAATTGTTAATTTTAAAAAGATTCTGCCTAATATGGCATAAATTTCGTAGAATCTTGTTTCGTAATTTTGGCGCTATATGTAAAAAAAGTCGCATTTTTATCAATAAATGTATTTACTCTCATTTTTTATGTTCTTTGACATGCTTTTAAGAGATGCTTTGATATGTTTTTGAAATTCAAGGCCAATCTTCGATTCAGAACGTCAAACTGAATCTCTTGTAGTTAGTTTATATATTTCATTTTATTATTCTGTTCCAATAACTCACTGTTTTATTTTCTAGTAAAATAAAATCTTCTTCTTCTTCTTCTTCTAATAGAATTCCAAAAAAATTATGCAAACAAGTAATGGTAAAAATTAATTGGAAAAATTTTATATAATTTTTTTAAATATAATATTTAGCAAATTTTAATTTTTTCGAGTAGAACTCTTACAGGTCTCCAATTTTTTAATGATTAACTTACACTTTTAGAAGAATCACTTCTCAAAATATTTACCTATCTCAACGCAACAATAATTTATCTAAATTCTCAATTCCAAGATACATTGTTTGACACACGAACCACACTGGGACACAGATTTCAAATGTTTAATGATATCCCATTTTATTACAGTTGCATGGATTAATATAGACTGATACACGCATTTTTTTAAATTATAACTAACAAACTATGTACGGTGAAAAAAGCGTCACAAAAATGTCATGGGGGTCCAGGGCACTCATCCTAGTAATAGGTCCCACAAAAATACCGTATCGCAGATATAGATCATAGATATCTACATAGAGTAATAGAGCAGAGTTTTCCAAAAGGGGGTGCTCGCACTTCTTAGGTGTGGGAAACAGTTTGGCAGGAAGTGCAAGAAATACCTTGGCTGGAAGGGCGAAAGATTGACCTTGATAAAACGCAATCAATACACTTTTTACTTTTTTTGTTTTTATTCATAATAAATGATGCATGAACATGCAATGAAAGCTGTTTGAGTTGAAAAAAAATAAAGATTCTCTATGCACTAAATGTAATATTTGTATTGAATTGCAAGCAAACTCGCTTTTTTACTGACAGTTTAACTGATTGCAACAACCTTCAATTGTATATACGAGAGAAATTGCCTATATTTTATCAAGGTCAACACTTATATAAATTTGTTCGCGTGATCGTGCTTTTAAATCTGTTTTTGGAAAAATTTTGCTAAGAGTAACTTTGAGAAGCTTGACAATCTTTCTTTAGTATTTATTGGTTTAGTATAGGCATAATGAAACATTACAGTTTCAAGAAAAATGGGCGCGAGAATACAATGCTATTTTTTAGGTGAGTGCGATAATAAAAATGGTTGTGGACGATTTTATTAGGGTCTCACTAAAGTGCATGGAAGATCATAATCCTTAGCCAATGTTTTCCATGCATATCGGTAGGAAAATATGGAAGTAAATCGATCTATTTAACCCTTTGAGCAAGAGAATTTTGAACATTTTCCTCTTTCAATTGAATTTTGCATATATTTAAAAGAGAATATGTTTAATCCTTTAGGACTCACTGGTTTTGCAAGATTCGTCATACAAGCAGTAACAAAATCCGATATCATGCTTTAAAAATGTTCATAGAAACAAGCTTAATGCTTCTTTAGAAAATTAAAACTGTAAATTACAAAGGTACAAACTGGAGACATATAAGATTTTTAAAGACAACATTTGAATCACATAAAAAACTATAAGGAATTTCCTAAAAAAAAACTCTCACAAAAGAATTATTTAAATTACTTCTGATCTTGAAACAAATTCAATGCAACCTCCTGCACCATGTATAGTGGAATGACTTTGAAATCCATCAAAAAACATGATATTCAGTCAATTTTTACAAAGTTCTCGCAAATTAAAAACCCAATTTTAGTAATTTGCCACAATTGTGATCAAGTATAGGTAGTTTGTATTTTTGGAAATAGGTAGACTTGTGAAGGTAAATGTATTTATATTCTATATCAAAATTTTGGAAGCGAGAGTATTTATACTTGTAATTCAAAGTATAAAATATAAGTATTTGTACCAAGCTTTTATTTGTACGTTGAATTTACTCCATTGTTTATTTATCCTAGTGTATTTAACGGTCAGAGTATGTCAAAAATATCTTTGTAATATCTAGAAAAGGATGTATTTGTCATAATAATAAACTTTATTTAAAGAACAAGTAAAGAATTAAGTTTTAATTATAAATTTAACATTATTTTTTTTAAATAAAACGTATAAATTATATATGAAAATTCGGGGTATAAATAACTTTTTAACACAAAAACCTGTTGTCTTTGAGTTTCGATCTGTTTTACATAAGAAACACCTTTTTTATCCACTAATTGGTATCTGCAATTCTTCAAAATTCATAATGGATCAAACAAGAAATGTTATTTTGTTTTTGATAAATGAACAAAGCGTTGATCCCAGCAAAGTCTATCAGATTACTGATAAAACTTACTGGCCATCTCTACATTTTTGCAGGAAAATTAGCTATTTTTTTGTCCACAATATCCACTTCACTTTATGTCTGATTATAAAACAAACAGTACTTGACTTAGAATCTTGTGAATCTTTCAAAAAATTTTGCAAAAACGTGTCAGAAAGGAGAACAGGGGTTTTTTTTAATCATAAAAAGAACAAAGTGTTTTGCCTTGATAGAAAAAGTAATTGAATGTACCATTATTTAGGTTTGGTACCAAAGCTGCTGGTGGGATGCGCTTTTCTTTTTTTTCAAAAAGTACCAACATATGTTGTTTTATTATATCATATGGTTTTCCCACTACTGATAAACTATTCCTTCTGAAGTTGTTTTGACAAACCTTGAAACAAACTTTCTTTTCCAATATATACAAAACTATTGAAGAGATATTCTCCATCAGAACTAGGGAGCAAAAAATTTAATTCCAAACTTTCTGGATTTGGTTAATATGTATATTGTCTAAACTTGACTCTTACGTGAAATTCTAGCAATTGCTCGTCAATGGTAAGGTATTCGGGTGCAATTAATTTTTTTTCGCTTGAAAAAACTTTTCTACTAAAAAACGTACGGAAGACAACGGTCTTGATATGTCTCTGCGTTTTACGTCATCAAATCGCAAAAATGATCTAATGAAAATAAATCTTTCTCTCTCATTGTTGCTTTGAAAATATGATGGCCATTCAGAAGTTCAAAAAAAAGCTTCCATTTCATTTTTGGTACCAATTTTCCAGTATATTTTTTTAAAGGATATTTTGAACAAAATTTTGTAATTTTTCTTCTTACGTACAAATTTGTGTGAATTAGAGAACTTCAAATATATAACTACAAAACAACAAAGCATCTTTTTCACAAGTTAATGAAGATTTAATTTTTATTATTATAGATTTCTTTAAAAGAAGGTATCTTACCAAATGTCTGGAAAACTGCATTAGTAGTCACTCCCCATACATAAAAAACTCGAATTCAGAACTTCCTTCGAACTACAGGCCTATCAGCTTAACTCCTGTTTTGTCTAAAATTCTTGAATCGATTGTTGCTGATCACATTTTTTTTATTTGAAAAGTAACAACTTAATCAACATGGGTTTACGAAAAAGAAATCTACGGCAACACAATTATTGGAGTTCCATGACGATGTTACTAACCTTCTCGAGAAGTACGACACAGTTGATATTTTATACTTTGATTTTCGCAAGGCATTTGACAGAGTTCCACAGAATTATTTACTAAGTAAATTAAAAACCTATAACATTTATTCTGGAATTATTAAATGGATAGACAACTTTCTGACAAATACAATCCAATTTGTCACTGTGAACGGCTACTTATCACACCCAAGTAAAGTAACTAGTGGAGTAGTGCAAGGTAGTGTGATAGGACCGCTACTTTTTAATCTATACATAAACGAATTGGAAACGCAAATTGAATCCAACTTGAAATTATTTGCCGATGATCTTAAGTTGTACTCTGAATCCACCAAAAATTCTACGACCCAACTTCAAACTGACCTTTACACTCTATATCAATGGTGTACACATTGGGGTATGGATGTAAATTTCGCAAAATGTTATCATTTACAAATTGGTTGTCAAAACAGCTACACTTATTATATTGTTGTCATAATATCACTAGTACTTCGCAAATAAACGATTTAGGCATCATCGTTTATAATTCTTTGAAATTCAAGCCTCATTTTTCGAAAATAATCTCTAAAGCTTACGCTGTATTTTACTCAATTTATCATCAGTTATCCTCCTTTGAACCAGAATTAGCTACTTCTATATACAAAGCGTTAATACGCCCTATTCTGGAATACGCTAATGTTACGCACAGCCAAGCTGTAAAAAAGATATGAAAGCGTTAGGAAAAGTACAGAAGCGAAAAACCAAAAAAATTACAGAAATCAAAGAATTAACCTATAAAGAAAGACTGCAAACGTTGTCTTTACCACTACTATCATATCGATATAGGAGAAACGATATGATTACAGTTTATAACATCATAAACGAAAATATCTTAGTTACCCATAGAATACTTCTTCAGTTTTCCTCAAGGATTCAAAGAAAGCGTCAGAGTAAGTTTATAAAGAGTCGCGACAAAAACTAATGAAATAAGTTAATGACTGAACAGTCTTCCTGCTGATGTTATAAACTCCCCTTAATTAAACGTATTCAAGAAACGCTTCTATAACTTCTGGAAAAATATGTTGTATGATTAAGTCTTTACTTTTGTATTCTTCTTTCCCATATTTAGCAATTTTTTACGGTTCAAGGGAAAATTTAGCCTCAAGGCAATCCAACCTCTGGACAATTTAGCCTTAAGGCGCATTAGAAGATATTTAGAAGCCGAATTGACCTCGTTCCCCTTTAACATAGTGAGAATAATATCTACAAAATCAAATTGTTTCCTGAAAAAGGTATAATGCCTAAATAAGAGTATCAAAAATCAAAGCAAGTAATCAAAGCATATGACAAGATATGAACGAAGCTCGAGATTAATATTTTGCGTGAGTGAGAGTGATTAATAATTCATTACTAATGAATTAAATCAGTGTTTGCACATTGTAATTGAATTTTCAAAAAAAGAGAAATTTTAATATCACACAATTCCTTTTTTTTCTAATCAAAACTTTTGAGTAAAAATTGAAGTACCATATTTTTCGCTCTTTATGTTGATGAATTAACGCAAGATGTTTGAAGGTGTGTGCACTATACATGTGTGCAAAACGTTGTCATATCGACGTGTGACTTTTCAATTTCAAATTGGACTAAGCAATTTTAAATTGGCCTTAATAATATTGAAAATTTTTGTTTTTTAAACATATTTTTGGAATTACTTTATTCAAAAAATAAAATGAATTTTTTACATTTATCTTAATTAAGATTAGAGATTACGAAAACTTTTTTTACACTATAAAAAAATTCTATAAAAAAATACTATAAAATAATTAAATTTATTTTCCATTTTTTTAATTTTGAGAGCAATCTTAAAATTTTGGCTATAAATTTATTGCAGTTATTAGGATTTACACTAACAATAGCTTCAGAAATATTTTTTCAAATTCACAAAGCCCAAACTATTTATACTAGAAAGTCAGAATTTTTTTCTTGTTTCAAAATAAATCAATTGGTTCAGCTACTTTCAGTTTCCCTATATTTTTTTATAACTCAAATGTTTTTGATTGGATTTACCATTACTCAATCTGAGTCTGATAAAATAATTTAATAATTTAATATAGGGCATATAAAAGAGGTGAATTTTTGAAACAGTGTTATTAAATAAAATCTTATATATTTTTAGTGAAAAATATTGTTATTTGTAGTCTAAATTGATTAAAATAAATGTATAAAAATTTATTGAATTAAGTATCTCCTAAAATATTTCAAATATTAACAAACAAAATTTTAAATATGCTTAGCGCCAATTTGAATTAGCTTAGATATTCAAAAATATATTATTAGCTAATAAAATATATAAAGACTATTAGCTCTTGTCAAGACAAAACACTTGAAAAAGTATGGGGTTAAATGTTTATTAGATGACTTCATCGCTGCTTTGAAAAAAACAAATTGTTTTTTTTATGGAAGACTTTTGTTTGTTTTGGGCGATACTCTAGCTGCAAACTACATCAGTGGGTTTAAAGAAGGTGTATCTTTTGCTAAATTCATCATCAACAAAAAAGAAAAATTCCAAAAGAACAGTGAGAGAATTTTTTAAATGTGATCAAAATGGTATGATAATAACTTTTCCTTGTTCTTCAGAAATTATATTTGTTTTTTAGAAGAATTTAGCGAATGTTCACTGAATGATGCGCAAGAAGTGTTGGATTCTTTTGAAAACTTTGAAAATACAGATAGGGAAAATTTTTATTCTGCTCTTAAAATAACATTTCCAAGAAGAAACGCAGTAGAAGCTATGATTGGAGAAAATGCATACTCTATAACTAAAAAATTTTAATTTTTAAGAAGTTTGAAAAACGTAAGCTTTTTTTGAAATTTTGTTTTATATATTTTCTTTATTTCTATTTAGATCGAGGAAGAATTTAACTTGTTGAAGCCTGAGTTGAAAAAAGAAGCAATAAAAGAAAACTGGACTGTTTTGTTTCAAAGACTGAAAAATTGTTTAGAAATAAATTCTGATATAAGAGTTTTTTTGTTTCTTCAGAAATGTATATACATTAAGTATTTTTACAGGAGTTCCAAAGTTTAGAAGAATTCATGATTGAATATAAAATATTGAAAGTTTTAGAAAATAAGTTTGAAGTCAAGAAAAATCAAAACAAAGTTTTTTTAATGAAAGAGATAAAAGTATATATTTTAATTTTTATAAGTATTCCATTATATTCTAGTATTTTAGGAGTCTTTTGAAGAACTGTCACAAAAAACTTCAAACATAAACTCGCCATACAAGCTTTTAATTTTTCTGGAAAGCAATCAAGTTTCAAAAATCAAAATAGTTGCCAATGAATTTACATTGATTTACACCTGTGATAATGATATCAAGATGGCAATAATCTGGCTAGTACAGATTTATTTTGTGTTTGACTTACACTATCCAAAAAGTTTTCAAGTTTTGGGTTTTCTGCAAAAAGAAATTTTGGAGGATTCAAGTCCGTTTTATAAGGGATCAAACCTTATAAAATTTGAAAAATGTTATAAAGAATTTTGATGTAAAAACCGATTTTTTCTCTATATATTGAAAGTAGTTTGAATAATGTTTTTGACTCATTTCTTTATAACATTTCTAAGCTTAAATTTGTCCAAATAGTTTAGTAGCAAATTATACGTATAAACGGTAAACATAAATCATATTTAAAATGATTACGTCAGAAGCGTTTAAATCTATGCGCCTCAAATTATGTTTTAGTATAAACGCGTTATATGTAAACGCGTTTAAATGTCGAGACAAATTTGGCGTTTAGAATTGTGTTTAGATTCTAAACACATTATTTACAGTGTAGACAAAGTATTTCAGTTATGTTACATCAGTAACAAGATAAAAATGAACATAGTCGATTTTTTTTTCATTCTTATAATCATAAATCAGAAGTCAAATTTAAATACATAGGATAGACTCCATGATATATAAAAGAAAAAGAAAAGAAAATCTTGTAAATTCAAAAAGCCGTGGAGCAGCTTCTATATTATTTCACACAAAAAGTTATATATAATTGAATCGCAAAAAAAAATATAGAATTTTATTATTTTTTCACATTGAATTATTTTATCATTTATTATTTTTAATATTTTTTTATTTTTACACATTTAAAAAACTGTTAACGTGTTTTGTTTTTTTTGGAAATTTAACCTCTGAATACAAGAATGACAGCCAGACTAATCTTTGAAAAAAGAAAATTTATTCTAGAATACTACTGGAAGTGTGAGAATGCAAATGAAGTGCAAATACAATGTAAGACCCCAACGCGAGTTACCATCACTCGAATTAGAAATAAGTTTGAAGTTGATGGAACTGTTCAAAACGTTCACAAACAGCGTTCCGGAAGATCTAAAACATCAACAAGCCCTAAACAGGAAGAAAGAGTATTGGAAAGTTTTCAGAGAAGTCCGAGAAAGTCTGTACGACAAGCCTGTCATGAGGCTGGAATTTTAAAATCATCTGAAGGTCCATCGCATTATGCAACGTTATCTTTGGAAAAGTTTCCAAGATTAGTTCATGCTCTTAATGAGGATGATCCAGACCGAAGAGTACCGTATTGCGATTGGTATTTAGAAGAATGTATAGGAAATGCAGATTTTTCAACGAAGATTGTGTGGAGTGAAGAGGTTACTTTCAAATTGAATGGTTCCATTAACTGCCAAAATTGGAGACCTAAAAATTGACATGTTTATATCGACCGTCATGTCAATTTACCGGGAGTTACAGTGTCGTGCTGTTTATCATCAAGAGGATTAATTGGACCGTTCTTTTTAGACACTTTTACTTGAATTTGCTGTTCAAGTGTTTGAGAAAAATTTGAGCATTTATAATGAGGTAGAAGAGCCAGGTTTTTATTTCGTAATTTGTATTGAATATCACTGGCGCTAAAATACATCCTTTTATTAAAGATATTTGGAAGCTTGTAATTAAACAATTTAAAGATAAAAAGAGCTAATAAAGATCTTTCAAGTTGAGTTAGCACCATATTTAAGTATAATTCCTTTTTTTCTGAGACCGTTGAAAGATTACAATGTCCCCATATGATCAAACAATAGTTTATATGAGGTAGAAATAAAGAATTATAAATTAGTGATTTTATATTAATAGGAAGAGTATTTTCTAGTCTTTGTAAAATCCCACAAACTTTAGAAATATGACCATTTAAGTTTCTCAGCGATAACAATGCCAAGTAAACGGAATGAATCAACAAGCTGAAAGATTAATTCATCAGCTTCTAGATTTAATGAGTTATGTTTTGAGAAAATCATAATTTTTGATTTATTGACGTTAATTACTGGCTTACCATTATATTCGAACCATTTAACTACACTTTGAAATTCATCTGTAACTTTTTTATCAATACTAAATTCATCTGAAGTAAAAAAAAGAATATTTATTGTTATATCATCAGCAAAACAGAGGAAATTCAGTTTGCTATTTGAGAGATATAAATCATTGAGGTAGATTGAAAAGAACAAATGCCCTCGTATTGATCGCTGAGAAACACGTGCTGTGATGTATTCTTTATCTAAAGTCTATTCTATTGAAACTAGTGGTTGCCTCAGCTTAAGATATGATTCAATAAAGTAAAGTGATTTAGAATTGAGGACGTATAATTTGAGTTTCTGAAGTAAGATCTCACGAGATAGTAAGTCAAAGGCTTTATATAAGTCTAAGAAAACAGTAATAATTCTATTACCTGCTGATATTTGTTCAACGATATCAGAAACAAACAGAGCAAGTAAAGATTGAATATTATGCAGATTTCTAAAGCCAAATTGTCTATTATAGAGTAGGTTATTAGATTCAAAGAAAGAATTGAGTTGTTCATATATTATCTTTTCAAAATTTTTCCCCTTTTTTGAATACAGGACACCCTTTACTAATTTTAAAACGCTGCTCTAAGCATGAGTTGAAACAAATTAGAACGTATTTAGCAAGGTTAATGCAATCTTGTAACCCCTCACACCTTATGCAATTATCGTGTAGCCTCGCACCCTCATAATAAAGTATATATATCTAAGTTTAGCAAACACAAGAATAAGAATCACTATACTTCTCAATAAGCTATATATCTTCTTTGTATATAATAATAATCAATCAATTACCAACTTGATATGATACATTGACGACACCATATATACGTCACTTCTTTTTGCACTCAGGGAGTTAACAGCAATCAGGACATCTTGAATAGTAGTTTTTTTTAATTCAAAGCAAAAAATTTTACCCCAAGAAATAGAAGGTTGTACAGTAGTTTGGTGAAATAAGTTTGCAATTTCCAATTGGTCGTGAATTATATTCTTCCAGAGTTTTCAAGAGAAATATGAGATTTAGCAGAAGTCTTAAATAAACCATTTAATTTCTTCCATTTATCTTTAGAATCCGATACATTTGAGAAGTAGTCAAAATAAAAATTATTCTTTAATATTTTTGATAAGTACTTTACTTTATTTCTTATACTCAAGAATTTGTTTCTCAGCTCATCATTGAAGTTTTTTTAATCTTGCAAATATTTTATTCCTAGTCTTTATTAATTTCAAGAGAGTACTACTAACCGAGGATTTAATGATATTTTTGTAATAGAAAGTAAAGTTTTTCTTCAATTTTGTAGTAAAGTATAAGTGAGCGATTTTGTTATACATTATAATTTGGATCATCGTAGCTACTATACGCGTAAATAACCATTCCAGTCAAAAGATGAGATTTTTTCAACAAAATTTTTTCATCAAAGATATTTTTTGAAATTAAATTAGTGTGTGTGTGTGTGTTTACATTGAAATAAAAATTTCTTGGATAATAGAAGCTAAAGTTTACCTAAGAATACAATGGCTTTAGCACTTAATCCTATCAAAAAATGTGTCCTTAAGCGATTTAACTCCAATGTTCTCAAAGGAATCGTAGAAGAACCCTGGTTTTAAATAAATTTTAAAAGAGATTACGAATGTTGCCATCTTTCTCTTTGGGAACAATGGTAGTGTATTGCTTAATAGCAGGCGGTTTCTTATTTTTACACAGAAAATATCCCAATTTATGAATATCCAGTCTGTCTGTATTCTTAAGTTTCTAAATCTTATAAACGGTGTTCTTGCATACCAGAAAAAGAATATAGAAAGGGCTAAATCAAAAAAAAAGATTTAAATAAGGGAGCCAAAAACTTAATATCCTATGTTCGCATTATTTTTTAATTGGTCATGTGTAGAAGAGTTAATTTGTAAAAATTCATCGTGTCCATTTCCAGTTCTAATTAGCTTAGATTTTGTCTTTGTTAGCTCTAACTATATTATCATATGGGTTGATGAGAAATTAGTTATCACCATGGATATTCCATTTGAATACAAAAAACACTCCCAAAATGACCAAACTTAAAAATATGTTTAAATAGAGAAATGAAGAAGCGCTGAATGAAAACAAAAAAAAAAGTAAACAAATTAAAAAAAGTTTATAATTGAAGTTGATAATAGATATGTGTTGGTTTTGATTATGCAGGTAGAGAAGACACAAAAATAAAACCATACGTTTGATAGTTTATTTATTTTAACTTTATAACTCAAGGTCTTGAGTTCAATCCCGCATCAAGCTCAATAGTTCAATACAAGTGTCGCAATTGTATCTTCTCAATGAAAATACCCCACCCTACCTTTACCTTTAAACGAATTTTAAAATTAACAGAATCAAATGCCTTGCTAAGATCTGGGAATAGAACGAAAATAGTTATGTTAGCATCTCTCCAATTATAACTTTTTTCTAAAAAGTACTATAAACGAATAGGGTTGAGTAACCAAGCCCAAATCCACTTTGATTGCAAAATAAAATGGATATTCTGTTAAAATAATTTATTATTATTATTATTATTATTTGATGGTAAATGAATTTTTCGAAGATTTATAGAGATTCAAGGAAAAATGGATATTGATTTTTATTTCTTTGTGTTTTCCTACTACTATTTTTGAAAACTGTAATTAGTCTATTTTGCTTAAATCTGGAAAAACAAAATGATTGGTACAGGTTAGGGTAGATTGAGTCAAAAAATCCATAGATTTCTTTACCATCATTTGACATGATCGAATTTAAAGATACAAGAAATTCATAAAAGGAAGTACTTTGAAAAGCAAAACTTAGAAATTGAGTCGTCTCATCACGAAATATTCATCCTCACGGCCAAATGGAGAAAGCTGCTTTCGTCCCACCCTCTCAAGAGGTCGACAAACCAAATTTTATCTTCAATGTTCAGTAGGGTCTTACGATGCTTGCTTCTGATTCTGCTGCTATGCTTTCAAGCCATTTGAATTAGCCACACAATCGTACAGGGCAGTGCTTTTCAACCTTTTTACTCCCTGAGGCCTTTTGAACATTTTTTAGAATTCAATTTTTCCCAAATTTACCAGCCTTATAATTTGCATTTGAAATTTTTTTATCAAAGTTTACACTCTAAATAAGCGAAAGATAAAACGCAAAATCTTCAAATTGATTTTCTAGGCTTGATTCTTTACCATATGTACTTTCTTATAATTCATTTGCTTATAATTCCAATATTTTAATTATAAAATATGAAGAAGAAGATTTATTAATTATATTTGTCATTTAAATTAATAATACAATAAAAAAAATAGTATGAGAAAAAAAATAAAAACTAAGATTTAACAGTGGAATAACTACTGAAAAAAAATTCAGAAATGACCGCTATATGGCAGGTTTATTAAAATTGTGCACAAAAATGGAATCAAAATAAAGTATTGAGAACAAGGAGTATACTAAAAATTGAAATTACATATATTACACATTGTAAATATTTACAACTAATGAATTCAGTTATCACATGAGTAACAATTTTTAATGGAACACAAAAGATCAAAATTTAATAAAAGTAAAGTATGCATAAAATTTTAAAACATTTGATGGTGGAAAATTCAATAGTAAAAAAACTCAAATTTTAATTATAAAATATGATTTCTTGCAATAAAGTTTTTTCTTATCTTACCACCGATTATAAAAAAAGTAGTTTTATGCAATCTTAGAAAATGTTAAGTTTTAAAATAATATCTTTGTTTTTTTGTTGATGGCCCCTGAAACTAAAGTTGTCCTTGATGTTAGAGTTGACAATGATTTGATTGACAAATTAATACATCTATTTCACGGTTTTGTTTTGTAGTTTTTACTGATTATAAATATATTTGTTTGTAGTACATACTAACCTTGAAAGATTATTATACGAAATGTACCAACTTTTCATGTGATTTTACTATAGATGTTTGAGTTAAATATATTACCTTATATAATACATTAACCATTTAGTTTACTGTTTTGAAAGTTAGTTTACTAAAATAAAGGTAAAAATAGAGAAAGTAAATTTACATTTATAAATCAGTAACTATAGCTAACTTGTTTTCTCTGTGTATCCAATTTTGATAGTTTTATCTCTTCTGATCTCCTCAGTTTGAGTCTAACGGTTTGCAGTTTCAATTTTTTTTCATCCTAGTAAAAACCGTTAAATTAATCTCCTTTATACTTAAATGCACTGTGAAATTAACACAAGAAGAGTATTTTAAACACAAGATCTGTCCGAAATTCGAAACACTTTTTTAGCTAAACATGTTTAAATTTCACGTGTATAATAAAAATATGTTTAAATTTCAAGTCTTTAAAAATAACGTGCTCAAGTCCTAAAAACATTGTATACACGAAACTTTCCCAAATTTCAACACCTTAATTCAAAACATCTCAAATTACTTTCTTCAGAAATTAGATGTTTTACAGAATCTTCCAATAGAAACAATTTTCCTGCACTGGATCAAAAAACCTTGTAGTTGAAACCAAAAATAGAACATAAACAAAATGCGGTAAAGTTTATTTCAATTTTCATAAAATCTTTTTTTTCAAACATTAAATATTTGCTTCCTTTAAAAAAAGACTTTCATCTTTTGGAAGATATCTTTGAAAAAAGCCAAGACTTTGGAAGCATTTTGGGTATGATAAGAATTACAATTACAAGGCTCAAATCACAATTATAATTGCAATTATGTCGCTATTTTTTTTTCAATTTCAAATATATAATTGATTTTCTCCTCAATTACAATTTTTTATCCATTCGCTTCAGCCCTAGGGCTAGACAAACCAAAGGAGACTAATGTCTATCGATATGGACACTGAAGGAAGGAAACCTGAGAACAGGGAAATTCCCCTACTCTTTTCGAATATTCCTTAGGGATCTTTAAGGTGCACAAGCCAATTTCGACAATGTACACTACCCAGCCTTTGATAAGTAGGGCTCACTGATATGTCCTGCAACACTTGGGACTTCTCGTGAGTCACCCATTCAACTGCCAACCCCTCCTGAGGTTGTTTAACTTCAACGTATATTTTAAATAAATGAAAAACAAATTAACACTTTTTCATGAAAGTTTTATTAAAATGTAAAATCACTCCAGCTGTGAATTACAACACCTGAAGAACATTAATTCCTCAAATCTGGAATCGGACAGACGGCATCGGCCTGGCGGGATAATTTTGCCAGCGAGTGAGAAAAGGCGTTCCACAGGAGCAGAAGATGCAGGGATACTCGAGTACCAAATGGCTAATGCGACAATCGTACCACTTTATATGACACTGTGAGAACACTTGTTGTTCTCTCTATCTCTATGAACTTACCGCTTCTTCACAACTACGCGTGTAGTAGCAATACAAATTTTGCCGGGTAACGTGTTGTTGCCTGTAAACCAGCATAGGTGGCTTATGTATGCGAGGCGCATCAAACAACCTATAAACTTAATTAAATACAAATTTTTTTCATCATCACCAAATGGAAGCCATGTGTGGAAATATAGGAAGGAATATTGAAACAATGAAAAGGAGTGTGATTTTTTACCAATATCTCAGGAATATACTAAAATTATCTGAATAATAATAATTGCTCTATATAGACAGGATTTGATGAATGTGAAGGTAGCCAAAAGAAGCCTTTGAGTCGTAGCAGTTGAGTAAACAGTGAGGCGAAAATTTATTTGTATCACATGTGTAGTATAGTAACACATGAAAGAAGCAAAGAGCGGTAAGATTGAGGGGATAAACCTCCGTGACTGTCACCTATAAGATTGATTAAAGTGTGCTAGGATTGACGATGATTTTCCTAGAACCAAAAAATTGGCAATTATCTTTTCAATTACAATTACATACCTCAACCTTAAATTATTGAAACCTGGAGATTCTTGATTTTTTGTTGGAAAAGACAGCGAGATTTCGCCTAAAACAGGGAGAACTGAATAAATCTAAAGAATTCTTTTTAACAAAAAGCATTTTGTTAAATATAATTGGCAATTTATTAGAATAATGCAAAATACAGATATACTAGCTAGTAACACAATACAGTACTAGGCTAAACAAAAACAAAGACTAAATGAATCATTCTTTTTAATTGTTATTTTAACTAAAATGCTTGCCAATCGACCATCTAACTAAGATGAAGGCATATGTGTTTTAATTTTTCGTGCAATGCTGAATAATCGTTCAAGACTTGCATTGCTATGTGCAAGTACAAGAATTAAGGCAAGTACAAGGAAGGATTTTCAATCTGTTTGTTGATGTTCCAGGAACTTTTATTTTGAAAATATAATGCCACAATAGTAGATAATGAACAATGTTGTTGCCCTTGTCATCAATAATGATATCATATATAATATGATATTGATATCAATTTTTTTAAATGTAATTATAGAATTTTTAAAAACCGGGAGATAAAAACTGGAGACCAAGAGAAAGCAACCAAAATTGGGAGTCTTCCAGTATTGCCGGGAGAGTTGACAGGTGAATTACATTTTCAATTACAAGGCTCAAATTACAATTAGAATTTCAATTATGTCTCCATTTTTTTTTCAATTACAATAACGGTTACGGTGTAATTGTAATTAATTTTCAATTACGCAATTACAATTATAATTGACGTCAACCCTGGATAAGACAAAGACGTAGTAAAAACCCAATAATCTAAACAATGCTTCCTTCAATGTTTGTTTGTGTTGAATAAAATTACAAACATAACAATGGATCCCTTTTGTTATATCAGTCAAATTTCTGATTGAAATTAGATATCCTTTAGATTAAAAACTATAGATACATATAAAATATGTACTTTGGAAGAAGGTAACGATGCGAGACTGATTTTCTTTTGGAGTATAGCTTATACACATGAAAATATCTAAAAAGTCGGCAAATAACGTAAAAATTCGGGTCAATTTTTTTTATAGTTCATCATCATAAACCTAGATTTTACACATTTGAAGCCATTTCACAAAAATCATCTGACACTCTTACTCAATGCAGAAGTAGGAGGTGGATATACACTCTGAAGAAGGTAGAAATGAGGAATAAGTGATGTGTGTATCGGTAAGAGGATGGAGAAAAAAATAAGAGGGTGAAAATTAAGACGACAATATTGAGAAATGATGAAGATACAAAAGATCGGATTGGAAAATTGAAATATGAAACTTCAGACAACTGTGCCCTTGAAGAGAATCGAAATATTTTAACTTTGAAGCAAAAGCAAAGTCATAGAAGGAAAAGTACAACTTTTGAAGTATAGAAACGCGGTTGAAATGTAGTATAGACAATATCAAAACAAATGTGATAGAAGAAGTGTAAAACAAACCAAGATTGTGAAGCCAACATGGAAGAGAGATCACGTAGGCCAATTCGAGGGGATACGGACAAAAGCAAACAACACCGAGAAATACAAAACAAGAAATTGTATGAGAAACATAACGCTCTCAGCTAAAAAGTGTCAAAAATGAAAACCAAAAAGAAGAATTGTGTTTAAATAACTAAAGTAATGCTTACTTCCTAAAAACTCCTTTGGAAATATAAGAAATAAGATCAAGTATTTGGATATTAAAAACATTTTAAACACGAAATAATCTAAGCACCAAAAAATATAACGATATGTCAAATTAAATACATACGACTATAGAAAAATACTCTTAAATGATTCAAATACATCATTACAAGATAAAATATGAATTTTTCGATAACTTGAGTGTAAGAGTTTCTCTTATGATAGGAGCATAAACTTGAAAATCATATTTATTCCTCCTCATTCTCAGTTTACTATTGAAAAGTGGGAGATTGGGAAAAACAAGATTTTTTATTAATTCTGGCGTTGAAAAGTAAAGTAAAAGTAAAATGTGGGAAAAATATTTCCGTTCTTTTACTTTTAACTTTTCCTTTCCCTTGTTTACATTCTTGTATAACTGAATGTGTTTGAGTATTCGTTTCAATTTTGACAACATACTTTAAACGGTTTCTTTTTACTTTTTTTTCTGCATTATTCAAAAGTATTTTTTTTGTTTTCATCAGTCTTTCAAATTCTTTAAGTAACTACAATCATTATATGAACTCTATAAGTCTAATAAAGTAAGAGAAATCTTTTTCTGCACAATGTTTCTTAAATAAAACACGCCTAAAAAAGCATCACACCTTAATTAATCTTTTTTATTTTAAATTTGCTATTTTTTTATATCAATAAAGATTTATACTCTTTGAAAATAATAACGAAAGTATTTATATGATATTTTTTATAAGAAAAAGAAAAAAAATTGAATTTGTAACTTGCAAAAGTGAAAGTTATATAATTTTTTTTTAATTTTTTAACTGATAAAACATATAAAAAAAAAGTCAGAAGAATTTTGAAGAAATTTTAAAATACTTAAAAAAATAAAAATTGAGTTTGCTTTGATACCAAAATTTTATGAGAAAAAATATGCTCGATTTATCAAAGATTCGATGTTTATCAATAAAATTCAATTTTTCAATTATATTATAGTCTACAACAGATTTTATATTAATTGAATTTTAAAATATTATTTAATTAGTTTTTATAATTATCAACTTTTTTTTAAGATTTCCAATACATTTTTTATTTTGCAAATTTTTATAAAAGGATCATATTATATTATCCAAGAAACCGTTGAACATCAAGAAAGGGATTCGGAAAATTTTCCGAGTGATTTTGTTGAAGAATATGGATCTAGCTTGAGGATCAATATGAAAGCAATAGAAAGCTACCATAGACTATTGAAAATTTTTAGCGTTTTTTCACCTGCGCGAGATTGGCAGCAGCGGTTAAAAATGACAAAAATGATTTCGTTTAATTTCAAATTCTCTAACATATAAAAAAGCGAATAAATTTTGCAAAATAAATATGTTCTTTAAGAACAAACGTTTTAAATCAAGCGAAAATTTGTTCAGGTTATCCAGAATAATATGGCAATAAAATATACTAGGGGCGTGAATAAGGTTGTTTAAATACTAGGCTTCGATGCTCAAGGTCTTGGGTTCGATCCCGCATCAAGCCTCCTTTCTTCATAGTTCGATACAAACGTCACAATTATGGCTTCTCGATGAAAACATCGAATGGTAGGTCAACGATGCGTTTAAACTAATGGAGTTATAATTTCCATTTTTATACAATTTATTCTTTTTGTATATGGCTTATAATAGTACAATTTGAATGTGCCTTAGAGACAATAAATGAACATATTATAGTAAAATTAATTTGAAAAACACTAGTTCTTTTAAATGTATGGAAAATTTAAAGTCAAATTTTGGGTGAATGCAAACATATCGTATTGTTATTTTCTCTCGTTTTTTCATGATTTATTTTTTTCGGGAAAAAAAAGAGATTTAAACAAAAAAATATATCTTTCTCATTTAAATTTTTTTATAACCGGATTTTACAATGCTAAGTTTAAATGTTTTGACGAAATCCTTTAAAAAGTGTCTTCTTAAATTTATATTTTTACTTGTAAGATGTGATTGGATAATTAAAAATTGAAAAAGAAATATAGAAAGAATTTTTTATATAAATCTATGTCAAATAACTTCCAAATGTTCCCATAGTAAATTAGGAAAGCTTTCATGGATTAAATATCCTAATAAAAAAAAGAATTTTCAAAGTTTTTACAATTAATCAGTCATTAAATTAGTTAGTTAGCATAGGTTAAGTGATATTTATATAAATAGCGTTAAGTTGAAAAAACACTTTGATTTCCTTGTAATATAATAACACTAATGTAAATTCTACACTAATTTTAGCCTCTACAATAGGTTTCCAAAATTGTATATCTCCTTTTATATTACTCTCAATATGTTTCTCCTAAATCTGCTTCTGCGATTGGATACTCAAAATATTTACCAAGATTGTTCAACCTATAATAAGACCGTTTAAGTTATTCTATCAGTAATTAAATTTTAATGAGTGCACAAAGCTTTCTACGATGTCAGTACTATGCCAATCTATAATGTATCATACTATGAATATTTATGGCTCATTTATTGAGCAATTATTTAGATCTAATAGCTTCCTATCGAAATCAATATTCCTACTATAAAAATTATTTATTATTTAAGTAAATTCTTATATAATTACTAACGTTTACATCTTAAAAACATGGTGCGAAGTAAGGAAGTTCTGTGCCCCAATGACAGAACGAATCCCCCCCCCCCCCCCCCCCCCCAGTGAAATAATTTTGCTCGTCCCAGGGGGGGGGGGGGGGGGCAGAAATGTCCCTCCGAAGGTCGCACATTTTGCATGTAACGATATACATAAGCGGTAATGTTGCTCTACTTGTGCAAATGTATTTTCATCGTCTCGATACTCATATGCAATGCATATCTTTTCATTCTGCTTACTTTCTCAGTGTGCTCCATCTATCAGAGTCCAGTGGTTCCCAACCTTTTTCTAGTTGCGACCCAATTTAAGCCTCACCAGACTTTCTTCGACCCCACACAAAGATCGAGACTTTATTCATTGATAAAGGTATACATAAGAATGCTACATAACTGCAGTAACTTGTTTTATTATAGCAAAAACGAATATCCATTTATATACAATATAATTAGCTCAAAATAACATAATTGGATGTTACTGATGCGAGTAATACACGCTTTATTTTGATAATAAACAATAATGTTCTTAATGTCATATTTGGTACGGTTTTTCTATCACCAACTTCTCAATCTGTGATGTTGTTTTGGATACAGCACAACGTAGGTCATCTTCAGAATGGAGTTTATTTCTTAGCTTTGATTTTATAAGTTGTAAAGATGAAAAGGTCACTTCACACATAAAGAAAAGGCATGAAAATTCTCAGCATAACTTCAGCCAAATTTGGATATCGAAATAATTGCTTGATCCAAAGTCAGTATTTGCACAGTCAGATCTGATAAGATCAATGAATTCCTCTTGATATCTTTCAGGAATATCTCCAATTTTTGCAGCAAATGGTTTTCTAAGTAAGCTATGGGATAACTGAGGCATTTCTGGAAAATATCAACTAAACTCCTCTTTTATCACCAAGTGTTGGATCAGCAAACTTTGAAAACTGTTGTTGAATGGAACACCACTCTCATTTTCTTCAAAAAATATATTTAATGTGGGAAACATGTAAAAATTTCTCTTTTCTATCCTTGACAGCCAAAGATCCAGCTTCATTTGGAAGGCATTTTGTTTTGCTGCAAAATCAAGTGTTGAAGCAATCAGCTCAAAAAATCTCTTCAATACTTTTCCTTTTGACAGCCACCTTACCTCAGTGTGCAATAGAAGAACTTCATGCTTAGAATCGATTTCTTGGCACAGTTTAGCGAATCAGCGATTGTTCAATGTATTTGACTTTATGAAGTTAACTGTTTTAACAATTGATTGCATAACAGTTTTCAAATCTGTTGTCAATGTTTTTGAAGCAAATACTTGACGATGTATAATGCAATGAACTCGAACAACTTGTGGAGAAACATTCTTTACCATTTATTGAAACCCAGATCTACCGCCTAGCATAGACGGTGCACCATCAGTACATATGCCGCCAACATTTTCCCACTTAGTCCATGTCCTTTAAGAAATGATCTTATTTTTTCATTTATCTGAATTTTAATTATTCACCAACAACTCATTTATTATTTCTTACATATATCCGCATGTCTTTCTTCAGCCTACTGTAGGTTTGTAAACATTAATATTTTTGGCATATATGACTTGAGACTAAGGTTAGCAATTTGCAGTGAAATTATCATTAATATTCAGGGAATATCATTATTGAACGTAGTTAATAGAAAATTGAAACATCAGACAACCTTCTATTACACAGACACACACAAAAAAAAGAAAAAAACTATGCACCTAAGTACAAAGCCAAAACAAAATTTGTCCTTGAAATACTGACTATTAAAACACCAGAGATAAATCAAATTTTCAAATATTACAACGCTCCATACTTACAACTTTCCAAATACAAATTCAGTGTTGACTTAAGCAGACTGGTAGCACAATGACATACAGACATGCCAGATGCAAACTCTTAACTGACACAAATGATCCTAGACAGGCATATATATACATATCCGAAGCACTATGGATACAGGTAAAAATAGCCAAGAACCTGTGATCCCCCCAAGTTAGTCCTAGGATTAAAAAGGTCCTGAAAAAGACGATAGACAACAATCTACTGTACAATAGATTGCCCCAGTTAATCTTGGCATTAAAAACGGGAAATAGTACAGTTTGACCTAACGTATATTCTATCATTTGTCTTTTAGTTTACAGTTTGACCTAACGTATATTCTATCCTCTGTCTTTTAGAATTAGGCCTATATTACCCTCTCAGGTCGGAATGAGGCAAGGTTCGGGAAAAGCCTACTGAATCCTCTTAATCCATTGATATCTGCCAAATCCCTTATAAATCATTATCATTTATAATGTCTTGCGACTCCAAGAAAATTACTTGTCGCCCCAATTGGGGTCGCGACCCCGGTGTTGGGAACCCCTGTATCAGACAGTCCTAAAACATGAAGATGAAAAATATTTTGAAGTTGTAATGAGACTGCTCTACATCATTTCTTTGTACAATTCATTATACATGAACCAATGTGAAAGTGCGTATGTGTGTTTCAGCATCCAGACTCTCGTATGCATTGCTTATCATTTTGCTTACGTTCTCAGTGTGTAAAATTACATACATAAACTGTAAGTGAAATTATATAATGTGAATTGTAATCAAAGTCCTTTTTTCATTCAGAGCTAATTGTTTTGTTGATTTATATCGTAGTTTTCCAATATTGTGAATGGTATTAACTGAAATGAAGTGACAAATGTCTTTATCTCATTTTTTTAAAAATAAAGTTGCGGAGAAAAAAGTCAGAGATGATGAAACTGAAATTATTGAACCGATGCCATCAAGTAGCTCTGAGCCTCCTCGCACTGACGATAGCGATGAACAAAGCAAAAGTACTGAGCTTTGCGCATCAAAAGTAGCGAACGAGCTGCCAATTGGGTTAACTGAGCCACTTTATAAAACCAAGGCAAAGTCGTCATCCATGGCTTATTATAAAAAATCAGAAGCTTTTTTGTAAGGTGTGCAAAGACTTTATGGCTCTTCCACTAAAGTATGCGTCCACTAGTTTACTTGTGGAAAAGCAATGGACTGAGATTGGCGTGCAAGGTGGAGGGGTCCAGGGCAAAGAGCGAAAAAAGCTATCTGATAAAGTTTCCGAGAACTCCAAATCCAAATCCCACAAGTTTGTTGTTGAAACCATCAAAGATAGAGAAAAAGATTTATTCATGGCTTCCTTCAACGAACAACGCTTGCAAGCTTCGAATTCGTGGAATCCAGGCACCAAGAAACTTTACGTGTGTTTCGAACTTCGTATTTTATAACCAAGGAAGACCTGTTTTTCAAGAAACAAGGAAAAGTAATACAACTGCAAACGTTAAATGGACTTGAAATGGGATCCTTATTGTACAGCGATCATGCTTTCTAAAATATTATCATGTTTTTAGCAAAAGAAATGAAAGGTGAACTTATTGCGCATATTCAAAGTTGCAAATGCTTGAATTTTTCAATTATTGTGGATGAATCAACTACTGTGAGCAATCGGTCAGTCTTAATTTCTTATGTTCGACTCGCTGTAAAAGGAGATTTTCAGAATATATTTTGGAAGATGTCAGAGTTGAACAACACGACAGCTGACGCTATTTCTCAGACACTTTTTGATTCTTTCGTGGCTGCACTTGGTATCGAAATACTCAAAAATAAACTCTTAACTATTGGATCTGATGGAGCATTTGTGATGATTGGCCAAAAAGGCGGTCTCATCAAGAAGTTCTCTGAACTTATTCGTGTTCCTTATTTGCGATCTTTTCATTGTGTCGCTCATAGACTTGAACTCACTGTGTATGGCGCTACAAAAAATGTCACACAGGTAAATCACTTTACCATCTTTTTAGACAAACTCTACTCTATATTTTCATGATCTCCCAAAAATCAGCGCTCGTTGGAGAGTGTTGCGACTGGCTTGGAGTGTACACTCCGGAAGTCTTTGATGTTAGCTGGTGCTTTTCTTCATTCTCAGCTGTTGACAGTCTATGGAACAATTAGCAGGCTCTTTATGCTCTTTTTTCCAAATCGGATGCAAAGTTGCCGAAACTTGCGAATATCATGGAGCGTTTTCAAGTTGTTGAACACATGTGTACCATCAGAGACTGTTTGTATGAATTGAAGACACTAAGCTTGAAGGTAAGATTTGTTTTAATCATGTAGACGATTATCGGCGTACTGCGGTTTTTTGTTTTTCGCTTCAGCTTATACGGGCGTATACCACAAGGAACAATACTGAGTGGTGTGGGTAAACAGCAAGATTTTACATCTTTAGATAATTAAATAAGTTTCATTACCTTTTCTATTAGTTTGTAACTTTGACAAGAAAAGTGTTGGCGTAATTTTTTCACATGTGCTTATTTTTTTCAGATGCAAAAAGAAAACGCCACTTTAATATCCATTTTGACAGTGATCTTTCGCCTTCGGAAGGTCTTGAAAGTCTACAAAGAAACGGTTAAGCCTTCTTCGCGCGAACATATGGAACAGTACGCGAGAGATGGAACATTCAAAGGGATTCCTTTAACCAGATCTTCCCTTTCTAACTTTCGCAACCAGTTCATCTAAGCTTTTTTATGTTAAAAAAAAGAATAAAAGTGTTGTATTGAAATTGTAATTCTCTCTATCGAGTAAGTAGGTCATACAATAATATAGCCTAACTCTTGTAGTTTTAGTGTTTGTCATGACCCATATTCATAAGAATTCTCACTGACACTTTTTTGATCTATAGAACGTATGGTATCCATCTCAAAATGTAGGCAGTGTAGTAGCATATAGTTTTAGACATGCATACAAGCATGGGACTTTTATTTGAGGTTTTAATCTTTTTTGTAGAAGTAGACCTCATGGGACGTTCCCTACAACGTTTGTGCGTTTCTATGTGAGGGGTGACTCCACATAGCAGAGCATCCCCACCCCCCCTCCAGTGTAATTTTTCTACTTCGCACCCTGCTTAAAAATCAAGGAAGTAAATGAAATTAGGACAACCAATACTAAATTTTATACACTAATCTTATCTAATAGATCTGGATATAATTACTTTCCTCATCGACGTATAAAAATATATCTTTTAAGAGTAAGATAACAAATCAAATAAAACCCATAAATAATTAATAAATACTGCAATCTATTAATACTTCTACACCTCTTGTATAAAATTACTACATCTTCTTCCAAAAAGAAAGATTTTGGAAAGTAGGCAAATCCAAATGTAAGTATCTTTATGACAATTAAAAAGATTAACTGTGGGATAAAACACCACACACGAAAACGTGGGACCCGATATTGCATACCATTGCTTTGTGTAATATTCAGACATAAAATTTTCTGTTTATATAACTAATTCTGATATTTTTACAAAACTTCAAAAAAATTGCAAATTATGATGTTATCATTAAAAATAAAAGGTGTAGGCAAAAGATGAGTTGGTTCATGTATAGATTATAATAATAATATATTGAGGACAGCGGTTCTCAAATATATCAGAGGTCTGGCAAGACCTCCGGGGAGACAACTCGCAAAACTTGCCAGCCTTATTATATATTTAAATGTGTAAATCGTAAAATGCTTAAAAAATATACTTAAAATAAAAATTTTCAAAAAATATTTTACATACATATTGAAAGCCACATTTCAAAAATTCTACCTAAAAGTTCAAAAAATTTAACTTTGAAATTGCAGTTTTATTTCATAAAAACTATATGATTGGTTGAAATGTTTATGTAATATATAATAATAATAATAATAATAATAATAATAATAATAATAATAATAATAATACTACTACTACCAATACTACTTTTTGGAAATTTTTACTTGTTTGATTTGAAGAAAGAATTAAACTGTTTTTCAATATTTCTTTTTCATGATATATATATCATTAGAAAGCTTATCGTTTGCTACATACTCTAGAATAATTTATTTTTGCAAAAGTTTTAAAAAATTTTAATAAATGGACATTACTTCGAAAAATTTTGTCTAAATTTTTGAAAAAATTACGGACCACCTTTTTATTTAAGCATAATGTGTCTTTTTTTAAAAAAAAATTGAATTAAAATGGTATCATTGGAAAGGTATACTCTTTGTGGTTAACATAGGCTAGGTTATACAAATAAATATATTTTCATTTTTCGAAAATCTGCTTTTATGTGGGGTCAGTCAAGTTTTATCTAGTTTCAAAAAATACCAATAATAATTAACGTTCTTAATTTATAAAATATTTTTTGAATATTTTATATTCACAAAGGTAAAATATGATTTTTACATTTTAAAATTTCATAGTTAAAGAAAACTGTCGAAAATTAATATATATTTTTTACTTTTTATGGGTCAGTAGTATAGGTCAGTATAATGTTTTTCTAATAAATTTAAAATTATTTTTGAAGTGAAAAATGTTGATTGAATGTACAAGATTTGAAGCTATACTCTTTGTGGGTAAAATACGCTAGGTTTTACAAATAAATATATTTTTATTTTTTCAAAATCCACTTTTATGTGAGGTCAGTCAACTTTTATCTAGTTTCAAAAAATACCAATAATTAACGTGATGAGTTTATATATTATTTCTTCAAAATTTTATATTCACAAAGGTAGAATATGGGTTTTAACATTTTAAAATGTCATAGTTAAATAAAACTGTCGAAAATTAATATATATTTTTTACTTTTTATGGGTCAGTAGAGGTCAGTATAATATTTTTCTAATAAATTTTAAATTATTTTTCAAGTGAAAAATGTCGATTAAATGTAAGAGTTTTGTTTGATAATCGTAGTCTACTTTTATTTAGTTTAGATACAACCTTTCTAATTTTTAACGAAGGGCATTCGTTATATTTATACCGACAGTGTGCGAATAATAAATCACATTATTGATTGATTTTAGAGCATAACTATGCGAAGAAAGATTAACACATGTTGCATTACGCGTTTGTGAGTGCAGTGAATTCTTATCTCGCATACGCTTCACCACATCTTTAGCACGCGTGTGTGGTTTATTTTATCGGGCTAGTGTACGCTTAGTTTATTTGTAGTGTTCCTAGCTTAAATCTTAGTCAAATATTAAAACGCTTATAACTTTCACATTTCTCAACAAAATGCATCATGCGATATACCAAATTAAAGCATTTTTTATGGGCTTTCAGAATACATTACTTATATCACAAGTACTTAAGAAATGCCATTTTACTGTTTTTATTTTCCATGGGCTTCATACCATTAATTAGCAGATAAGGGATGCATTTTAAACTAAAGCTCCATTCATTATGACAAATTTTTACCTATATTATGTGACAATTTCCAGCACAATTATAAAGCGACTCTACTCTCAGAATCTAAATTTATTTGTAGATTTTTATAAAATAGTATTAGTTTTTCCATTTTTTTTATAAATTAACCTTCGTTTTTTTTATTGGTCAGTATAATCTTTTTCTAATAAATTTAAAATTATTTTTGAAGTGAAAAATGTAGATCGAATGTACAAGTTTTGTTGGATAATCGTAGTCCACTATTTATTTTTAGATTTTTATAAAATCATTTTAGTTTTCAGTTTTTTATATATTAACATTAATTTTTTACTTCTTTTGAAGTGCGGGTTTGATTTACACTTTGATTCGAAAAAAATATGTTTTGGATAAATATTATTTTATTATTGTTTACTGCATATAAATTTTTAAAGAGAAGATAAATAGATCAAAATATGTGTTTTAATCAATTTTTATCAATAAGTAATCTCATGAATTTATTTTTTTTTCACTTTAATCCTAAATTTATTTCTATATTTTTATAAAATAATTATAATTTTCGACATCCACATTGAAGAAATAATGAGTTTTGTTGGATAATCATTGTCTACTTTTATTTAGATTAGATACAACTTTTATAAGGGATGCATTTTAAACTAAAGCTCCTTTCATTTGGAAAAATTTTTACCTATATTATGTGATAATTTCTAACACAATTATAAAGCGACTCTACTCTCAGAATCTACATTTATTTGTAGATTTTGAATTAATCAACCAAAATTTAAATGCGGGTTTGATTTACACTTTGATTCCAAAAAAATATGTTTTGGATAAATATTATTTTTATTATTGTTTACTGCATTAAATTTAAGGAGATAATGGATGCATTTTAAACTAAAGCTTTTTTCATTTGGACAAATTTTTACCTATATTCTGTGACAATTTCCAGCCCAATTATAAAGCGACTCTACTTTCAGAATCTAAATTTATTTGTATATTGAAGAAATATTTTTTCAGTATAAAGAGTTTAGAAACCTCTTCTCTAATATGTAATGATATATTCTCATAACCTGTACGGTTGAACGCGGGTAGACAACTTGCGTGTTATCTCCAACCCGTATATTACGATGATTCTTCTCCAACCTGTATTCTACGATGATTCATCTCCAAACTATATACTACAATGATTCATCTCCAACCGGTATACTACGATGATTCATCTCTAACCTGTATACTACGATGATTCATCTTCAACCTGTATACTACGATGGTTTCTATTCTATGTACAAATAACTAGGGAGACAATGTTCAACTTTCTGTTCACATTCTGCTAGATGTAAGATTTGATATACCTCATTCGGGGAGACGATGCTACATAAGTTATTACCTATATACATTATACCTGTATACTACGATGGTTCATCTCCAACCTGTATACCGCGATAATTCATATCAAAGAATCGAAAAATATTCTTTAAAAAATCAAAAAATATCAAACTTTCTGTTCATATTTTGCTACCTCATACGATGTTACAAAAGTTATTACCTATACTTTGCAATTTGAACAATTTTAAATATTATATTTGTCGAATAATCAAAGAATCGAAAAATGTTAAAATCAAAAAATATTTATTATCGAATAATCAAAGAATCCAAAAATGTTCAAATCAAAAAATATTTATTCTTTTTAAATATATCGTTGGCTCCCCATACTTTTAGTTTCGTATGTGCATAATTTGATAAAAATTAATTATTAAAGACTAGGTTTATCTTTCAATTTTAAAAGTAAGGGGAGCCAACGATATATTTAAAAAGAATAAATATTTTTTGATTTGAACATTTTTCGATTCTTTGATTATTCGACAAATATAATATTTAAAATTGTTCAAATTGCAAAGTATAGGTAATAACTTTTGTAACATCGTATGAGGTAGCAAAATATGAACAGAAAGTTTGATATTTTTACAGAAAGTTTGATATTTTTTGATTTTTTAAAGAATATTTTTCGATTCTTTGATTACAGAATTTTATTTTGATTATTTGACAAATATAATATTTAAAATCGTGCAAATTGCAAAGTATAGGTAATAACTTTTGTAACATCGTATGAGGTAGCAAAATATGAACAGAAAGTTTGATATTTTTTGATTTTTTAAAGAATATTTTTCGATTCTTTGATTACAGAATTTTATTTTAATTATTTGACAAATATAATATTTAAAATCGTGCAAATTGCAAAGTATAGGTAATAACTTTTGTAACATCGTATGAGGTAGCAAAATATGAACAGAAAGTTTGATATTTTTTGATTAATATCGTGAAAAAATTAATAACTTTTCTAACATCCTCTCCCCGAATGAGGTATATCAAATCTTACATCTAGCAAAATATGAACTGATAGGTTGGAGATGAATTATCGCGGTATACAGGTTGTAGATGAACCATCGTCTCCCCGAATGAGGTATATCAAATCTTACATCTAGCAGAATGTGAACAGAAAGTTGAACATTGTCTCCCTAGTTATTTGTACATGGAATAGAAACCATCGTAGTATACAGGTTGAAGATGAATCATCCTAGTAAACAGGTTGGAGATGAATCATCGTAGTATACAGGTTGGAGATGAATCATTGTAGTATATAGTTTGGAGATGAATCATAGTAGAATACAGGTTGGAGAAGAAGATAAATCATCGTAGTATACAGGTTGGAGATGAATCATCGTAGTATACAGGTTGGAGATGAATCATCGTAGTATATAGTTTGGAGATGAATCATCGTAGAATACAGGTTGGAGAAGAATCATCGTAATATACGGGTTGGAGATAACACGCAAGTTGTCTACCCGCGTTCAACCGTACAGGTTATGAGAATATATCATTACATATTAGAGAAGAGGTTTCTAAACTCTTTATACTGAAAAAATATTTCTTCAATATACAAATAAATTTAGATTCTGAAAGTAGAGTCGCTTTATAATTGGGCTGGAAATTGTCACAGAATATAGGTAAAAATTTGTCCAAATGAAAAAAGCTTTAGTTTAAAATGCATCCCTTATCTCCTTAAATTTAATGTAGTAAACAATAATAAAAATAATATTTATCCAAAACATATTTTTTTGGAATCAAAGTGTAAATCAAACCCGCATTTAAATTTTGGTTGATTAATTCAAAATCTACAAATAAATGTAGATTCTGAGAGTAGAGTCGCTTTATAATTGTGTTAGAAATTATCACATAATATAGGTAAAAATTTGTCCAAATGAAAGGAGCTTTATTTTAAAATGCATCCCTTATAAAGGTTGTATCTAATCTAAATAAAAGTAGACAATGATTATCCAACAAAACTCATTATTTCTTCAATGTGGATGTCGAAAATTATAATTATTTTATAAAAATATAGAAATAAATTTAGGATTAAAGTGAAAAAAAAATAAATTCATGAGATTACTTATTGATAAAAATTGATTAAAACACATATTTTGATCTATTTATCTTCTCTTTAAAAATTTATATGCAGTAAACAATAATAAAATAATATTTATCCAAAACATATTTTTTCGAATCAAAGTGTAAATCAAACCCGCACTTCAAAAGAAGTAAAAAATTAATGTTAATATATAAAAAACTGAAAACTAAAATGATTTTATAAAAATCTAAAAATAAATAGTGGACTACGATTATCCAACAAAACTTGTACATTCGATCTACATTTTTCACTTCAAAAATAATTTTAAATTTATTAGAAAAAGATTATACTGACCAATAAAAAAAACGAAAGTTAATTTATAAAAAAAATGGAAAAACTAATACTATTTTATAAAAATCTACAAATAAATTTAGATTCTGAGAGTAGAGTCGCTTTATAATTGTGCTGGAAATTGTCACATAATATAGGTAAAAATTTGTCATAATGAATGGAGCTTTAGTTTAAAATGCATCCCTTATCTGCTAATTAATGGTATGAAGCCCATGGAAAATAAAAACAGTAAAATGGCATTTCTTAAGTACTTGTGATATAAGTAATGTATTCTGAAAGCCCATAAAAAATGCTTTAATTTGGTATATCGCATGATGCATTTTGTTGAGAAATGTGAAAGTTATAAGCGTTTTAATATTTGACTAAGATTTAAGCTAGGAACACTACAAATAAACTAAGCGTACACTAGCCCGATAAAATAAACCACACACGCGTGCTAAAGATGTGGTGAAGCGTATGCGAGATAAGAATTCACTGCACTCACAAACGCGTAATGCAACATGTGTTAATCTTTCTTCGCATAGTTATGCTCTAAAATCAATCAATAATGTGATTTATTATTCGCACACTGTCGGTATAAATATAACGAATGCCCTTCGTTAAAAATTAGAAAGGTTGTATCTAAACTAAATAAAAGTAGACTACGATTATCAAACAAAACTCTTACATTTAATCGACATTTTTCACTTGAAAAATAATTTAAAATTTATTAGAAAAATATTATACTGACCTCTACTGACCCATAAAAAGTAAAAAATATATATTAATTTTCGACAGTTTTATTTAACTATGACATTTTAAAATGTTAAAACCCATATTCTACCTTTGTGAATATAAAATTTTGAAGAAATAATATATAAACTCATCACGTTAATTATTGGTATTTTTTGAAACTAGATAAAAGTTGACTGACCTCACATAAAAGTGGATTTTGAAAAAATAAAAATATATTTATTTGTAAAACCTAGCGTATTTTACCCACAAAGAGTATAGCTTCAAATCTTGTACATTCGATCAACATTTTTCACTTCAAAAATAATTTTAAATTTATTAGAAAAACATTATACTGACCTATACTACTGACCCATAAAAAGTAAAAAATATATATTAATTTTCGACAGTTTTCTTTAACTATGAAATTTTAAAATGTAAAAATCATATTTTACCTTTGTGAATATAAAATATTCAAAAAATATTTTATAAATTAAGAACGTTAATTATTATTGGTATTTTTTGAAACTAGATAAAACTTGACTGACCCCACATAAAAGCAGATTTTCGAAAAATGAAAATATATTTATTTGTATAACCTAGCCTATGTTAACCACAAAGAGTATACCTTTCCAATGATACCATTTTAATTCAATTTTTTTTAAAAAAAAGACACATTATGCTTAAATAAAAAGGTGGTCCGTAATTTTTTCAAAAATTTAGACAAAATTTTTCGAAGTAATGTCCATTTATTAAAATTTTTTAAAACTTTTGCAAAAATAAATTATTCTAGAGTATGTAGCAAACGATAAGCTTTCTAATGATATATATATCATGAAAAAGAAATATTGAAAAACAGTTTAATTCTTTCTTCAAATCAAACAAGTAAAAATTTCCAAAAAGTAGTATTGGTAGTAGTATTATTATTATTATTATTATTATTATTATTATTATTATTATTATTATTATTATATATTACATAAACATTTCAACCAATCATATAGTTTTTATGAAATAAAACTGCAATTTCAAAGTTAAATTTTTTGAACTTTTAGGTAGAATTTTTGAAATGTGGCTTTCAATATGTATGTAAAATATTTTTTGAAAATTTTTATTTTAAGTATATTTTTTAAGCATTTTACGATTTACACATTTAAATATATAATAAGGCTGGCAAGTTTTGCGAGTTGTCTCCCCGGAGGTCTTGCCAGACCTCTGATAAAGTTGTAGAGAGAGGGGGAGAATATAAGAAAATTCGAAAAATAAGGGTCTGTAGCCGTGAATTCAAAGATTATTTAATTTTTTTGCGCTTATTGCTTTGCAAAGCGAAATTTAAACGCTTATTAAGGGCTGAAGTAAATTGGTCTGTGCAGTGCTCGGCAATTTTATCCCAAATTTAAAATAGAAGACTTCTTTTTATTTTTTGTTTTTAAGAATATATTTTTTTATGATGGAACAAATTGATCAAACACGTTTATTTAAATGTATATGAAAAACTATTTTTTTGAAAATAGTCTAACTTAGTTCGACATTTTATTTTCTAGAGTTAGTTAGTTATTTAGTTAATATCAAAAAAACAAATGAATCTTCACTAGAATAAATTAGTAAGTAAGATTCTGTGTTTGCTAGTAGTACCGTTTGAGGACTAGTATGAATATAGTGTGCTCTATGTATATAAAATTCCAAAAAGTAGACGATTAGTCTTAAAAATTCTGGTCTTCAAAGCAATAATTAGACTGGTAATTAACTTCTCGTTTGCTAGCTAGTTAAAATCAGTTATGAGGTCCGTTAATTTAACTCATTTAGCACCAAGATTCCAAAAGGAAACGCAGATGAACTTGTGATTTGTATAGAATTAAATTAAGATTACTGAAGTTGTCTGCATTCCATTTGGGAACATTGGCACTAAATGGATTAATTAGTTATTTAGAAACAAAAATACATTTAACTTGCGAATTTTTTAATATTCAATGCTTTTTTTAAATATATTTTTATGTTTTAAGCATAAATGTTTAAAGTTATTCAAAGTAAGACACTCAAAACTTCAAATTAAATATTAAAAAGTCTATAATTAAAGGACACAGTGATTCTTAACTCCTTGATACTTTTATCATGGTGAGAAATTTGAAATTTTTCTTATTATATTAGTGTATTCAATTTACTAACGTCTTTTTATAGCTCAGTAACTTAGTTAATTATAACGCATTTATAAACAATGTTCACAAAGGAAACGCAAAAGAACTGTCTTTTCAAATAGAATTAAACAAAGAAGTCGTTTTCTTTGGGAACATTGATACTAAATGGGTTAATAAGCTATGTTTTAATTTTGAAAATAAAATTTGAGCTTTACCAAATTCCGGCTTAAAATAGGCTAAAAAAGAAGAAGGAGAAGACGAGCTTATTTCGCAAACAAAACAAAGAAAAATGTAATATGGCGAAAAAAAAGAAACATTACAAACAATGACAATAAAGAAACCTGCAGCAATATTAAATATAAGCGTGTATAACTAAAAGGCCATAAAGCCAAGCAAGATGTGATTAAGACAGAAAGAAACATATGATATATGATATATTGAAGGAATTAGAGCAAAAAAATGAGATTCCTGTAATTTCAAAACTCATTCTTGATAAATGAAAGAGAAAAAAACTATAACAAATACATTCAGTGTCTATTACAAGAAAAACAATTCCGAATAACTACACAGAGATGTGTATTGATAAAGGAAAGTACTTATATCTTTTAACATAAGTAAACTTTATGTCTCTCAGTTATATATTAGTGAATATATGAAAAACATATTAATGACTTATCAACTAGGTAAAATCAAGGAGCATGGCAAAATTTATTACTTTTTTAATAAACTTCAATAAAATTAAAAGAAATCTTTAATAGAATCGGAGAGAGCACTTGTCAGAAAACTCAGAATGGGAAGTTCGATCTCAGAAAACTGGGCTTCAATTAGTTAGTCAGTTATATAGTCAACTGAGAGATCCAATTTTATGAGAACGAATTTTCTGGCAGCAAGTAATTTATTTAATTACTTTTAATTTATTTTTGTATACTTAATCTAAATATTACATCTCAATTAATTAAGTAAGCAAGTTGGCATTTTATTTCTATTTCTGAAGCTCTTTTAGACGACATCATCATTTTTATGAGTTTTGTGAGATCGAGTTTTTCCAGCAGCGTCTGCTTAAACTAAATTTATTGTACTGTATAGTTTGAATCTTAATTAAATTTTTTTTTTGTATATATCCATACTTCTTGAAGTAATAAAACTTATCTTATTTTTAGATAAAACATTCGAAATAAGAAATTGGCTTGTTTTGAGCTGTGCGAATGATTCTGCTTTCAAGAGTCCGAAACTCGCTAGCAATCGTAAACATCATAATAAACTTTATTTTATCGGCATTGCCTCTATTTTATCAATCTCTTCACAATCCATTCTGCTTTCTCCTTTCACAATACTTCATAGCGAATTTGGTTTCCGTTTCCACATCCTTACTTTGCTTTTATGTTGACAAACCAATCAAGGACTACAATTCCTTTTTCTGCATCATCTGCTACATCGCTCACCAAACCTTAACAACGATAAAACTGCACATCATACAAGCTGTTTCTATCAGCAACTTCATTATCTCCACCAAACCTACTTTATTTCCAAGTTTGTACAAATGGAAGGTGATTCTAACTCATCTAGCTCTCAATATTTTCATGAATATCTTCCTCTGGTTTTTGCCCTTTATGTTCAATAACTTCCTACAAGATTCTTACAACAGCCTTATCTGCATCAACCCTTACAGAGAAAAGAAATTGGCTTTATATCGAGCAATTCTCATCTACCTTGTTCCCATCTTCATATTTTTTGTATTCAGCACGTTATCCATAAGAAAGAACTGGAAGATGCGAAAGCAAAATTCACTATGTCCGAACAATCTTCAAAAACATAGGACAAAGAGAAAGCTTTACATAGAAATTTGTCTAATGGTTTCAGTGATATTATCCTGTGTCCCCTATTTCATTATATATATGCGTGTATACCTGAATCTTCAAACGCGAGAAACGACCAATGTCATGGTTACTTTTTTTGAAAATACAGCCTTTTTGTTCACTACGCTCTTTCTTTTCTTCTCTTATGAAAAGTATGCCAAATGTTTCTTTAAGATAAAGAAATATATCATTCAAATGCTAAAGTTTTTGCATTGATCAATAAATGATGCTTAATTTATCCTTTAACTGACACAACGTATTTAGTGAAATAAATGAATTTTCCCAACCTTTTTTCTGTCATTTCCTCCTGCACACAATTCAAATATCCAGATTTCCCCCTTCATGTATATGAGAGAAAGAAGAGTTAAAACACACTGCGTATATTTACTAATTTATTTTTTAAATGCACTAACACAGCTAACATTAAATTGTAGTGAATAAGAACACCAACACTAACACAGCATTTTAGTGTGACTTCTGGCATTGTTTGCCGTTCACAAGTCCTTCAATGTCTGGGGGAGTTATGGAGAGCGCACATCGAAGATCCACCTCCAACTTGTTGAGTGCCTTTGTTTTGAGGTGTACCAGGGCCAAAATCCTGTCTCACACAGGTAGGTGGAAGAAAACTGGACCAATATCCGCATAGCATTGGTCGCATAAAGCTGGTAGGTCCCTCGAAATTGGGTCCAAAACTTTTCCAGTTCCATATTATGGAAGGCATCCTTCGTTGCAGAGTCTTTTTTCAGGTCCAGGAACTCTTACTGCCACGCTTCTGACACATCATCAACGTTCCTCTGAAATGGATCTCTGATAAGCTTGTTCTTGTTGCTTTCGTTTGTGATCCCCGGGAAGTAATATTTGAATTCTTCTTACAAGTTTTCGAGGTGTTGTTTGATATCCTCGACTATTGGATCAGGCAGACCATCTCCCATATCCTCCACACATTCGTTCAGAGCGAGGAAAGAGGAAAAACTTTCACTCCCCGCTCTTTTCTTCCACAGTTCCAGTTTAGCCACGAAAGCTCTGATCTTGTTCGACTGAAAAATAATGTTGGTCCCTTTGCCCTGCAGTTTCCTGTTGAGCTCGTTCAATGCACTGAAAATATCGGACAAGTAGGACAGCCGCACACGGAAAAACTCACCCTTCAACGCCTCCAGAAGCAAAACATTCTCTTGTGCCCGAATCAAACAATTCCAGGACTCGCTACAACATGTTTTCCTTCGAGAGCCACCTCACCTGAGTATGAAACAGCAACGATTAGTGGTCGGCTTTCAGGCCTTTACAGAGCCGACGGAACAGCCGAGTGTTCAGAGTGAAACCCTTGATAAAGTTGAGAGTTCTCGAAGCAAGCGCCTCCTTGTGGATAAGACAGTGCGTCGATTCCACTGCCGGATTCTTTTACTTGATGAGCGTGACAAACCCCGATAAAGAGCCAAGCATGGCTGGGCACTATCCGTGCACACCCCAACCAGAGACTCCCAGCGGATGTTGCTGTCTTCGAAAAAGTCATTGATAAGGTCTATCACATCCTGAGCCTTGATTGTGGTCTGGAGAGGTTTGCAGAAGAAGGATTCTTTTGCAATTCCTTTTTTGGCAGTATAACGAACAAAGAACAACAGCTGGGACAGATTCGCAACACCTGTCGATTCGTCGAGTTGAATCGAAAAAAACTATGACCCTTGAACCTTCTGAACAACTTGGTTCTTGATGCTCTCAGATCCGTGACCAAATGGTGTTGTTTGAAAGGGAAATCTGGGTCATCTTGTTGTGGGCAGCCTCACTAAGGACCAACTTCACGCACTGCAGCATATAGGGCTTCACCAATGTTTCACCAATTGTGTGTAGTTTCTTCTCCTTCGCAATCTTGTACGAGACTTCGTATGACGCTTTCACAATAGCGTCCGTTTGCTGACGAAACGTTCCAGTTGAGTCCAGTCTCGTCTTCTTCAGATAATTTTGTTTCAGCTTGAAGTATTCACGATTCTTGTTCTGTAGTTCGGGATGGCATCCTTGAAGGTGTTACTTCAGCAGGAATGGCTTCATGCTACCATTCCCCAAGGTCTTTTTGCAGATGACACATTATGACAGATGTTCACCGTTATTCACAACGAACGTAAAACCGAAGTCTAGATATGCTTCTGAATATATCCCTTTTTCGACATGATCACTTGCAGACCTGAAAAGAACAAGAGAGATCATATTAAGCCCTGGCGGATTTAAAGGGTGGCGGAAACGGTGTACATCCCCCCCCCCCCCCTCCTTTTTAAATTGCATTGCCAATTACTTGAAAATTTTTCTTGAATCAAAATGATGATTTCTGCTACTCATTTTTTAGATTCAATCTCTCTCTAAAGTGAGAAGCCCTAAAAAAAATTTTAGGTTTCAATCGTAGTTAAGTGTGGCACTTATTACTTTTATATTATCCAATTTTTTTTCTAAATTTATTATTTAAACACATCAAGTTTTACCACATCAATTCACTTCGCAGTTCAATGAATAAGGAGCGTTTTAATGCTCCCATTCTTCTTTTTGTTCCCAGAGTTATTCGATTGGATATTGACATCATTATTTATATGTATGCTAAAAAGTGTCCTAGACGGATGAGGCTCCTCTTAGTTCTTAATCTAATTACTTTCTTATAATAAACTTATAATTTTTTGATATATTATTATGATACTCTAAGTTTTATGATAAACAGTCAATTTTCGCTTTTTATTAAACTATTACCCTAAATAACATAAAAATAGCTTAAAAATTTTGATAAAGCTTAAATTTATATGTTTCAAATTTGAGTTTTAGTTTTGTTAAATTCGCTTCCTCCCCTAATGCCAATTTCTAGATCTGCCACTGTTAAGACATGTAATAGAAAAGAACAAACTAAAAAAGAAGAAAGAAAATAAAACATAAGAATGAAAGCGGGTAAAGTTCAGGAAACGGGTACTACTGAGAAGAGAAGAACAGAATGCTATTACTGGAAATTATTTTCTGATAATTTCCTGAATTTTAATTCCAGACTAGAATTTCCCCCCTGGGAGAAATTTCCCCTTGATTGGGAACCAGTGTAATAATACAATATAAATCCTACCGTTTTCCTTAAAATAAATGTACCCCCTTTAGGAGTGTAAATGTACACTGGTGGTATCGTACATGTACCCCATGTTGGGAACCCCTGGTCTAGTCGTAGGAGCGTGGGGTATTGATCCAGATGGTCTTGGTTCAATTCCCATTATTCGTGATTATCATTACCATCTCTCCAGTTATGGAAGATTATTCTTCACTATGGAAGCGATACAGACAACTAAAAAAAGAATTCTTCTTAAAGTTTTAATTTACTCGTGGAAACTTTATCTCAATGTTTGAAAGAAAATTCATGTTCGATTAATAATAGCATCAAACAACACATTGATTAAAAACATATTCAATATTCATCCAAACATCCCAACACTCATTGAAACCCTAAAATATGAAACGGCAATAATAGAAACAAAGAGATGTTTTTCAAAGAAAAAGTAAAGAATGCAAGATGTAGGGAACTTCGATTCAGCAAAAAGAATGGGTTTTTAGAAGCAATTTCTCATATTTAAATATAAAGTTTTATATAATGTGGCCAGACGTTTCATAACTGGAATTTTCTTCGCTGGAGACTTCTTCACGGAATAGTTCGTAGAATAGAAATATCATTGTCAGAGGATTCTTCGAATCGATATTTGGCCGAACACTTTTTTGGAAGAGACTTTTCGTTGAAAGAGTGTCAAACGTTAAAGCTAAAGGCTTCTTCTATTGTTAAAACAGCCAGCGAGGTAATTGCGTAATAATAAGCTATTAAGATGAGACAAGAGCGTCCACTAATTTATTTAGTAAGTGGAACTCTTTTTTTTCATACACTGAACAAAATGTAATAGCTAATCAAGGTTTATTAAAATGTAATATTTAATTTATAAATAAAAAATACATACGTTATCTCTGTTCAATACTTTAAGGTTGCAATAAATCTTTTAAAGAATTTAAAAACAGAAAATAATTTTGCTTTTAGAAAATTGCTTCTCCAAACGAATTCATCTAAATATGATTTGAACAATTCGTTGGATTTTCCTTTGGCCCGCATCCAAAGATTTTCAATGTTTTGCGTGTTAATGTTCATATCATTTAGGTCAACAAAGTTACATTGGTGTATAACTCCCAATGATCATAAACTCCATTATTATAGTTAGAAATGTTCCTGTAAGCAGGCCATTCGTCAGAAACAATAATGGATCCTAGTAGCGTCTTTGTATAATTTGTGTAAGAGTTGTTTCGCTCCTATCTTCAACTTCATCTAAAAAATATTTCTTACTATTTCTTTCAATTGCTCCAAACACCCAATGACCTTCTCTCCAAGTACCTCTGTGATATTTTCTATGAAAAAACTTGCTTTCATCAATTTCTACTATAATTTGTTCAAAGTTTTCATCAAAACCTCAACAGTTAGACGATTTATTTTAACCCAACTTGTAGCAATCTCTCTACAAAAATTAGCCCAGTCTACAACAGTTCGTCCACTTCCAATAGATGCTTCATGAATAATAGCGTCTAATGAATAGTCACGACACCATTCATAAATGAGCAAAATCATAGAATAAGGTGAGGTGGCTTTTTGCAAAAAAAGATCCTGATCGCACCGTCTTTTTTTTTACCACAAACATAACATTTCCAACAATATCCGGTAATTGTCCAGTTTACGTATCTGTCAATCAAATTTTAAATAAGTGAGTAAAAAATGATAAAAATGAGTTAAAAATAAAAATACATACTTTATTTCTGTTCAATACTTGAGCTTACATAATTTCTTCTAAGAGTTTAAAAACAAAGTGAATCACAAAAGAATATTAATGTATAGTTTTATTAAATTTTAAAAATCCAATTTATCATTCGTGAAATAAAAACCAGAAGTTTCAATTTTTAGATAAAATTTCGTGTTGACTCAGAGTAGTCAGTAATTACATTCAGTGAAACAATTATTGATGTAGGTCGTAGGAAAACAAATTTGTTATGCTCGTATCAAAACATCTAAATCAATAGTAAAGCACACATAGCAATCGATTTGCGTATAGCGTTTGTATTTTTGTTGTGTGGTTCTGGTTGTATTCGTATAAGATGTTTCGCTCAGCATAGATAGCAACACGCTTATGTGCTGCTAATACTGATTCATAAGTGTATGAATGTGTTTTGTATAGATTTGAATAACAAAATCATTCTTTTGTAGTTATTACTTGATACCACACATATGCATCCAAACAAATAAAAAACAACACAAGGAAAATATAACCAAATTCACCCACATATGCTATACTCGCTCAAATCGATCAGGGACATGTATAATTTGACGAGTTGTTTTGACACGAGCGTAAGAAGTATATTTTATTTCATCATTTGTTCTATCAATTCATTTTCATCTGAAATGAATGAACGTATGGATACTACCCTGAGTGAGAATACAATTTTATCTGAAAATTGCAATTTTTCTTCTCTGTTACAAGTTTTAAATTCAAATGGTAAATTAGAAATTTTAGTTTGCTTCGCACAAAGTTATTTTAAATATTTTCCAATGCAATGATTGCCAACAAAATTGTAAATTAATAAAACCAAAACGGCCCAAAACGTCTGAAAACCAAAATAGCTCAGATTGAAAAAGTTTAAAACGGCCATTTTTCAAAATTACCTTTTTATATGGTTTTTCACATGAGAATTTAATAAAATAATTTCTCTATTAAAATTTTCCCATCTATTGACAAAATCCCATTAGGAGTAATGTTTAAATACATACACAGCAAGTAAAACAACAAAATTAAAGTTTACAAATAATTAAAAAAGTAAAGAATTGGAAGAATATGAAAATTTAAAAAAAATCAATAAATAATATAAAAATAATTTATTAAATTTTAATGTAAAAACCATATAAAAAGACACCATTTTTTGGTTTTCGGCCCTTTTGACCAAGAAGTGAATATATTATAGCATGAGTAGAATTTCATTTTTTCTACTCTTGCTCACATGTTTAAACCGAATTCGAGTCAAAACGCCCGAAACCAAAACGCCCGAAATCAAAACGCCAGTAAACCAAAACACCCGAAACCAAAACGCTCTATACCAAAACATCCGATACAAGACGTCTGAAACTTGAATCTACAAAAAATATTAAAAAATTTAAGATTTTTTCTTGTATCTCCGCTTTTTTCGAATTATTAACTTATATATTTTTCTAAGAATATGTTAAATTTAACACTTTGTTGTTTCACATGAATAAAAAACAGATACAAGATTCCTAATTTATCAATCTTATCGAATACTCCTGAAATTTTGAACCAAAATCAGAAATTATTTATATTCTTGTTTTTCTGTTAAATTAGTCACATCTTTTCTGGTTTCAAACAGATTCTTCGTTTAAATTGGTATTTTAATTGTTTTTCAAACCAAAAAAGTAATGTATTTTTAAAATAGTGAAGCGTTTTTTTTGAGAAAATCCTTCACTGCAACATTAGCAGCAAATATAAATTATTTGTAAAAGCAGCTGAATACGTTCAAGTTTTTTGAGAAAATGTTTCACCATATGTTTTTCTCCTTCTCTTTGTTTGTTCGACAGCTTCTTTAGACTTCCTTTGTAGGAAACATTGTGTAGAAAAACACTGCTACAACTCATCAATCAAAATTTTCGCTTTCAATCATATGACTCTCATTCTTCTACTTTCTCGCATTTTCCCTTAAATCCTTGTTTTATCCATTTTTCTGTCAAAGTATATTTTTCCAAAGGGTATTACTTAGACAAATGTTAAATCTGAAACGAAACATATGTAAACGTTGTTGTAACTTTTATGCAAATGAGCACGTTTGGGAAAGTAAGTTCGTATTTAAACTTTTATATTTTCTAATGTACATGATAAAGTATCTTAGACGTTTCAGAGTCAACTCGGCCTCAGGACATTTCGGCCTCTCCTTGATGAAAACTAAGATTTCATTTTAGTTATATATTACTGTCAGTGGCGGATCCAAAGGGGGGGGGGCGCCGGGGCTAGGCCCCCCCCCCCCCCCTATGAAAACATTTCAAAGTTACTCTAACAAATTTGCTAAGTTTTTTTATTATATTAGATTGAAAGTTATAGTCATTCCTATTTTTGCTAAAGAAGTCATTAGAGTATAACACATACCAGCTTTTTCTAGTCCTTTTTATGCAGCGCTAATCAAAAGGCAAAAACACTTATAATTTTAAATTTTATAAAAAAATAAATTAGAATTATGTTGGTTCGACAAATAAGTCAAAGCATTTTAACTCTAAAATGCAGCAGGTTTACCTTCAAAAATGAAAAAGTTATGAAAACATGCACGAACGAACATATTTACCTTAAGTATTACTTTAGAAGGACAGCGATAAAGCACAACTGCTAAAGTGAAATGATTTTAAAATGAATATAAATTTTAAAAAACAATAATTTTAATTATCAAATATTTACGATCAATTTCAAAGAAACTTATTTTTAAATAACTTTACTCTGTGACTTTTTGGTTTTAGACGATTTTAGTTTTATCTGTTTGGTTTTTGCAAGTTTTGATCAGCCACTGATTCATTCAGCTAGGTTTGACAGATTGTGGGATTACGCAATCCCGAGTTGTATGAAAAAACTGATTAAGCTCAGATACGTTTTTTAATTCATTTTTCATATATTCTTCATAATATTATTTAGCACTTCATAATATTCTTTAGTTTTAGTTAAGATGAATCTCAAAGCTCTTCAAAATGTAAAAAAAGAAAAATAATAGATTATTTTACAAACAATGATTTGATTAGGAGCATCAAAACTTTCAGCCAAACAGTTGGTGAATTTACCCTGCAAACGTTTTGCTAGATTGACAGGTCAAGATGGATATCTATATGAACACAACAAAGCACAATATCATGAATTAGCCAAAACTGCTGCTCACAATTTCCAATTAAGAATTTCTAACCCAGAACTCTCAGTTGATAATCAATTGAATTCTAGCATAATGAAAGTTAAAAGAGAAAATCGAGAGATTATGAAGAGCATAATTGAAATTGTTCTTTTATGTTGTAGAATGGGTCTACCACTCAGAGGACATAAAGATGATGGTCAATTAGATGCTCCAACTACAATCAACGAAATAACCGTAGAAGAAGGCTGTTTTCGCTCTATGATACAGTTGTATTCTTTATCTAACTCAAGTTTATTTAATCATGTTTCAAAATCAGCTTTGAATGCTTCTTACATTTCTAAAAGTATAAAAAATGAAATTATATCATGCATTGCAATAGTAATTTGCAGGAAAATAGCTAATGAAGTTGAGAAAGCGGAGTTTTATTCTGTTATTGCAGATGAGACAACTGATTTTTCACATAAAAGCCAACTTTCAATAAGCGTAAGATATGTGAAAGATCACTCCATAGTAGAACCCTTCTTAGAATTCGTGAATCTAGAATCGTTATGTGGAAAAAGTCTTGCATGTGAAATCATCAATGTGTTGAAAAGAAGTGGTTTAGTTTGCGAAAACTTAGTTGGCCAAGGCTATGATGGTGCAGCAGCAATGAGTGGAGCTTTTAATGGAGTACAAGCAGAAGTACGGCGTATTTGTGGAAATCAAGCAATATATGTTCACTGCGCTGCTCATTCTTTCAAACTTACTTTGATTAAAGCAGGTGAAGTTCCAGAAATTCGAAACACTTTTGGTATAGTTGGGAGTTTAGCGAAGTTTTTTAATTCAAGTTCTGTGAGGAGTAATAAATTGCAAGAAGCTGTAAAGGAGTCGAAAAATGAAATTTCAAGATACAGACTGAAAGTTCCATGTCCAACTCGTTGGATTGAGAAACATGAATCTATTCACCTGCATACATCTTGTATTATGAAGTCATTGATACACTAGAGAAAATAAGCAAAGAAAAATCAACTTCTTCTTCAGACGCTAACTCTTTGCTCAACTCTCTAACTAAATCTGAGTTTGTTGTCGCATTAGTTATATTAAATGATGTAATGTATGTAACAAAAAAGATCTCTCTTTTTTTACAATCTAGTTCCAATGATATTTTTCAGCGGTCAAACAAATTTCAATTATAAAACACCAGTTAGAAGAGTGGAGAAACAATGAAACACAATTTCGTAGAATTTTTGAAAAAGCTCAAAATTTATATGGAGAGGAACAATTGAGTATTCCAAGAATAGCAAATAAAATAACTAAAAATATTCCAGCTTCCTCTCCATTAGAATTTTATCGACGTTCGATTTTCTTACCTTTTTTGGATACTATTATTTCACAAATCAGTGATCGATTTGAAAAGCACATTAGTGCTGTTAGTCTTCTCTGTGGTTTATTACGAGAATTCGCTAAAAACGTTAAATTTGATGAAGTTAAAAGTGGATTTGATATTTATTTTGGAATAATAAAATGTAGTTTGGAGGAGTTAGAACTGGAGTTTCAAACATGGAAGCTTTTCTCCAAAACAGTTTCAGATGCTCCGCGCGATCCAATTACCGCTCTAGAAATTTGTGAATGCAAATGAAAATTTTATTTTTTATTTTTTTTTATATTATAAGTAATTTGTTGGAAAACTCACTTTATTTTACCATCTTTCAAAAATTGTATTTTTCATGTAATGTAATTTAATTCTTTATAAAGTTTTTTCAGTACTTTTTAATAAAAAACTAAAGCTCACATCAGTTTGTTGAACATTATATTAGTTTTTATATTCACGCGTATAAAGTTTCATAACTCAAAATATAATTACAATATAGAGCATAGCTGTTTTTCCATAATAGAGTTTTGATGGAAATCCTAATAATTATTGTGATATACTACAGTTGACGTACTTTTTAACTTCAAAAAAATTTCAAAGAAAAGTTTGCCCTCCCTTCATATAATTTCTGGATCCGCCACTGAGTACTGTGTTTTCTATATTACGAAAAAGCTGTCTGGAACTGTCTTCAAAACAATTTTTCCAATATCATCACAGGCTGTCAGTTTCACTGGTGTCAATCAGTGTGGAGAAATGTTTTACATACCAGGTACTTGCATGAAACATGTTTATGTTGAATTATAAATATTTATGTTCAAGAACTTGGATTAGCTCCACAATATAAATCTGACCGAGGAACACACAAGTTCGTGAAATAAATTCTGGCTCTACCGTTGCTACCAGCTGAACACATTAAGTATAAAGATTGTTGATTGTTACTTTTTGACCATTTATCTTTGTTGCAGTACATTGTTCCAGAAAATGGAAAGGATTAACCACAACTTCTAAAACATTTCATTTATATCAATATGTAAAAAAATATGGTTTGAAGATAGATTGTGGTGTCCAACAGCATGGTCTATTTATCGATGTCCAATCAGAACTAACAATGACATCGAAGGATGGCACAACAGATTTAATAGAAAAGTAAAATCTCACTCTACTGTGTAATAAATTCAACATTCCAAGAAGCTTCACATGTAAGAAAGTATTTTTGTAAATATCAATTTTTTAGATGGTTTATTCTTTTTACAATTTTTTTAGGTTAGACTGATTTCAGACAAAAAACTTCCTCGCTATCAAAAAAAGTTCATCTGAAGTATCAAAGGAAAACAATGATTTTGTGGGAATGTATGAGGTTGGTGAGATAACCATAGGAATTCTCCATGAAATAATTTCTTTAGCACAGTTCACGCCTTGAATTTCAATAAATTTTTGTTGATATTTATCATACACTTATTTTTGTACAGAAAATTTTTCCAGCAGATGAATTTTTTTCAAGAAGTATACAGTAGGTTCCGGTGTGACTTTTACCGGAACCGGATCCTTCGGAATCCTCCAGAATCTACCTAAATACTAGAAATTCTTTTTAAACCTCTGGAAGGCTTTTTTTAAAAACTCAATTACGCTGTTTTATCTGTTTATTTTATCAAAATTTCATTAATTCTCATTAAATGTTTGCCGGAATCGAAGGAAATCCACTTAATTATATCAAAATTTGATCTTTTACCCAAATTCTCAGGTGTATCTTCTTAACTATAGTTATTGGAAAAAGTATAATATAATCTTCTTTTGAAAAATAGATTGTATGGAAGATTTGAAAAGACTTTCTAGTAATTTGGGAGATTCAAGACAATTACGAGGGATTACCTATAGTATTCTGAGAGATTCCGGTGAAAAGTCACACCTGTAGATCCATGCATGATTTCTAGCATAAAAAATTTTTTGAGAAAATATACAAAAAAGTACAAAATAAGTTTATTTAAAAGTTAAATGTGCAAAAAAAATTAAAACAAGATAAATGGCAGTTGATAACTTGCAGTTAGTTTTTTACAAGGTAAATTTAGGTCTCCTTTCAGTATTTGATTTGAAATTTTAATATTAGTGTGTTTAGGTTACAGGGTTGAAATGATTAAACTTATGTTATGACTTAATTTAAATTTTGCCCCATTATTTGTACATGGATTTTTGTTTTTTTCCGAAAAATATAAATTTTTCAAACTAATAATCTTAAAATTTTTTTATTAAACTTCTGAAATTTTGGCATTTCAGTTACAATGCCGAACTGTGTAATAGAAAAACTTTTCTTTTCTCTAAATTGATTGACATTAAGTTTGTCACTAAGAGTCAAATTAATGTATTTTTTCTCCAGCCAATAGTATATAATTTTTTAAAATGATTGACATTTAGTTTGACACTAAGATACAAATATATTTAAAGCTCAAAATCATCGGTAGAGTGCTCATTTTTGTGAATAAGAAACCTAATATCTGAATGTTAAATGAAGTTGGATTCCTTTCATTGTTATTTTCGGGTGTACAACTTCTATAAAACTTTAAACGAGAAAGACTAATGATAAGAGTCGCTCTGTTTCTTATTTGCTTCACTCTTTTCAAATACTTATTCAATTTATATTTGAACATCAAAATGTATGAATATTTTCCTTTCCCTTCTCCATAAACATGAGGAAAGGATAGAAATACTGAAAAGGTCTTCATCGTTTATTTCTGGCTTGTTTTTGAAAAAGTAAAAAATTTTCAAATATGTTTGCAAAAATATCGGGCGTTATGGTTTTCGGACATTTAGGTATCGGGCGTTTTGGTTTCGGGCGTTTTGGTTCTCGGGCGTTTTGGTTTTCGGGCGTTTTGGTTTCGGGCATTTTGGTTTCGGGCATTTTGGTTTCGGGCATTTTGGTTTCTAGCATTTTGACCCGGCACCGTTTCAACCTATGCAACTGGATAAAGAAAGCATGCATGATAGATAGCATAAGTATTTCGTCATTCTCTCTTCAACAAAACGTTCGATAGATTGGATAATGAATGAAAAATCGAGCATGATATTTATCGGATATAACTTTTGTACTTAGAATATATATGCATCACAATAAAGAAGAAGGGATGAGTGACAAAGGATAACAATTCTCTTACGTCATTCTCTGAAAATATTTCTGATGAAGAAATTTATCATGCTATTTATATGTATAGTGATTTCCCTATTCGTGACGGGCTATTTTCATTTCCCCTTCTTTTTTCTTAAACTATCGAATATTTTTTACTAAATCTCGCGTGAACTCACTAAATAATTGATTGTGAATCTGATGGTGTCATTTATTTTTAATGAAAATCAATCAAACAACATTTTTTGGGTTAATTCAACATTTTTTGGGTTAATATTGTCTTAATTTATTTAATAAACCAATTTTTGATGATTAATTCACCCAAAATATTTACCTGTCAGTAAATTAGCTTTCACAGGTGACTTAATGGCGAACACTTTTTCTCATTATATTAAAATAAACTTATCCATGCACAGAAAATCGAACATGCTCAATTTGATTCTTAAAATTCTGTTGTCACTCAAGATTTAAATTGCGGGTACGGTTTAACTTTGGTTTATTTGTGGTGAGATATTTTTTGTCTGTATTTCATCATGACATTGTTTTTGTCAATATATAGGCATGTAATCAATACACTGGCGGATTTAAATGGGGGCGAAAACGGCGTACGTTTTTCGCTTTTTATTAAACTATTACCAAAAATAAGATAAAATAACTTCAAATTTGAGTTCTAGTTTAGTAAAGTACGCCCCCTAATGCCAATTTCTAGATCCGCCCCTGTCCCCCCCCCCCCCCCCCCCCCCCCCCCCCCCCTCTGGCTACGCCCCTGGTTATATATTTACTTAGTTCAACATTATATTGACTCCTATATATTTAAGCACAACTGATAAAGTAATTTTTTTTCTTGATATAATAATGATTTTATCCATCTCAAAAATAGAATCGGAAGAAATTTCTAATCAAAGTCTTATAGAAAACTTACAAAAAGTATATCAATTTCAAGTAAACTTCGGGTCAAATACATTCCGAAGTATTTTAAATACAAATACAAATACTTTATTAAAACTTTCGTGACCAGAAAAATCAGACGATATTTATTAAAAAGCAGAAGATTCATATACAAAACTATTTGAAAAAGCAGACGAGGGTAAACTTGTTATGTATCATATATGATATACTGGTCACGAAAGGGATATTATAATCATAATTATTACATTTTAATTTAGTACAGCTAATACAAATTTCAATTTTATTCACCTTTCATTACATCTAATGGCTTATGCTATTGTTTCTAATGAACATTAAACTTTTCAAAGTGGCATCCTTTAATTGACATATAGGGGGCGTGACTAAGTTTGGTTAGATGTTGGATTCGATAGCTCAAGGTCTTGGGTTCGATCCCGCATCAAGCACACTTTGCTCATAGTTCGATACAAGCTGCGCAATTGTGCCTTTTCGATCAAAACACCTTACCATTATGATTATGATTATGATTATAGGTGGGTTATTTATATGACAATATATTTAATAATAAGTAATAAATTTAGCAATAAAATTTTTATAAAAATCGTTGTAAATTTGCATGGTGAAAAATATTACTGGCTGCTAATCTAACTAAACCGAGCACTTTTAGCAGGGCCGTATCAAGGGATCGTGGCGCCACAGGGAAAAGGTCCTGAAAGGAGCCCCTCACCCCTTACTCCCCACCCCATTCTGGCTTAAAAAATTAGAAAAAAAATGCTCCCATTTTTATTAAGCCACATAATTCAGATATATACTGACTGAGTCGAAGACAGTCAACCCTCAGATATTCTTGTCGACTATATAGTGATTTACAATTTTTAACATAAGCATAAAAGAACTCTCTGATTGCAGCCAATTTAGCACTCTCTCTTCTACTTGTTCTAGCACCGTTGTCATCAAATTTCAGGCATCGACATTAAAATAAAATCGCTGAGAAGTGTTTACGCTCTTTATAAAATTGCACACAAAACCTGTGTCATTCAAAATATCTTTGAAACTTAGAAGCGCTCCTATTATAAATAATATACCCAAACATGCTCTAATTTCTGAAACATCAGTTTCCCGTGAGTGACTTGTTTCTTTGTAGTTCATTTTTACCGATTCTATAAAGATAATAGTGTTATTTACAATTTAGTTCATCATATCATCATCAAAAAAAAGTTCAAATGATTCTAAAATAGTTAAAAAAATTTTTTTTGTTTAATTTTTTATACCAAGTTGAGATAAAAGTAATGAGAAAAAAAAAGAATTCATAAATGCAGAAAGAATAAATGAGAAGTAAATTTTAAGACAGTTAAGTGCAGACGTAACAATTTTTATCGCAAGTGGAAGGTATGCTATAATAGGATATGAAAAAAGTTTTTAACAAACGCTTGAAAGTCTTCAATAGATCAACTCAGTTCATCAAAGAAGAATGCATATTTTGTGTAAAACTGATTCGTTTTGTACTGAACAGAGATATTAGAAGTTGAAATTCTGTAGTCAACAGGGATATGATCATATCCTTTTCTTCTCCTTGTTGTATCTCAAGCATTTTTTGAAGAGATTATGAGGCCTATTATTATTCAAGTTTTCGTATAAAAACAGGCAACTTTCACGTGGAACAAATCTTTCAGCTTAAGTAAATTGTGAGTTCTGGAAACCCGTTCTGTATGAGAACACCGTTTAGGATTGAATACGCATCTTATGGCACACTTTTGTAGAATTTCTATTTTATTTTTATTGTGAGGATACCTATTTGAAGGTAAGGTAAAAATAGGGTATTGTAGAGTAAAAGTTTTATTTTAAATGGGAAAACATGTTTTGTACGGGGAAAAACACCAATGATTTGACTTCACTTATTTGAAACCAGACTGACATGATGAGAGAAGGTCAGTTTATTGTCTATTGCTAAACCAAGTAAAGCTGAAACGGTTCACTACTTCAAAACCAGCATTGCATAAAAACTTTTTATCTATACAAAACTTTTAAGCGAAACAATCATAGATTTTGATTTATCTTTATTGATTTTCAAACTATTATTACTACACCAACTATAAAAGTGATTTATGTTTCTAGTAAATAAATTAATATTAATGAGATTATTTTTTAATACTGGAGAGAGGGACGTAAGCACCAAAATCATCAGCATATAGGAGAAAAGTGAAAAAACTATAGATGCATTGCAAATATCAATGACATAGTAATTGAATGAAAAAGGAGACAAAATAGAGTCCTGTGGTGGTACACCTGATTTAATTGGCAAAAAGCTAGAGAAAGAAGAAGAAAGATTTATTCAAGAAAAAATGCATAAAAAAAATAACAAATTATAAAGTGTAATAAAAAAAACCTTTCCGATGGTGCAGATTGGCTCAGACACTTATGTAATAAACAATAAACAATTACATCAAAATTCGGATTTTTCAAAAGGCCTGATGGAGCCGCTAAGATGAAATCCCGATAATAAAAAAAAACAGCAAACATTCAGTACTTCATTTCATATTGGCAAAAAGCTAGAGAAAGAGTTATTTACAAACCCGCATTGTTTTCGATTAGATAAATAAGAAGCATTAAAGCATTAATAAGAAGATGGAGTTTTTACTTATCCCGGATTTAGATAGCCTTTTCAATTAATATGGAGAGGTTTGTTCGGTTAAACGGTATCTTCTTTTTTCTAGAGGTAAGAAATAATTTCATCAATTAGAAACGAATGTAAACGTTCTGTCGAATCGTCTTTTCTAAAGCCAAATTGATGATTAGGGACTAAATTGTGTGAATATAAGCTTCTGAAAGATTTTTGAAAGTGTTGGCATGATAGAGATTGGCCGGTAGTTTTTAACATTTTTATGATCATCTTTCTTCCACAGCGGAATCACTTCATGTGTGTTCGAAACAGAAGGAAAATACAATGTCTTAGTGAAGAAGTGATAACAATAGCTCTAAACCAAATTAAAGCAAATAAATTAAATCGATATTCCGTAAACATCACAGGGCTTACTGTTTTAATACATAATAAATTTAATAACATAACATAACATAACATATTTATTATAAAGCATCTTTAAGGCTAATGCCTGTAAGATTTGCATCTTGAAATTAAGCAAAATAATGCAATCTCCTAAACTGCCAAACTGCATCCAGTTTGTTAACTGATTCAACGTAGTAGAATTCACAACTTCACTGGGCAAAGAATTCCAATCTTCAAAAGCTCTTTGTGTTAGAAATGTTTGGCGATACAGGTTCTGGAAACTTTCAGCTTTAAATTTGAAGCAATGCGATCTAGAAATTCTTGTTGAAAAAGCAGGCAGGACATCTTCTTTTATTATCATATTTTTCTTTACAATGTTAAAAATAGTAATCATTTCATTTCTCTTTATTCTATAATAAAGTGAAGGTAAGCTCAAAACTTTCATTCTTTCGGAATAAGGAAAATTTCTCATAGCAGGTAAATTTTTGGGAAGTTTTTTTGAAGTGTGAAGAATTTAAAGCACTTTGACTACCAATATTACTGAAAGAAAAGGAATTTTCAGAAGGGCGTAAAGTAATAGGACTGATATCATCAGAGAGATTTGTTGGAACAGAAGTAAAGTATTTGATGAACTTTTCTGCGAAGATGTATTCGTCTTCTATTAAAACATCTCCCTCTTTTAGTAGAATACGTTTGTTTCTAAGTTTTTAAGAGTTTCGTTTATTCGAGGACCAGATTTCACGAGTTGCGAATTTTGTATTTAATTTTATTCCTTAAGGCTACTCCCAATTTCAACACTTTTATTATCTTTTTTTCATTTCAACTTTGCGAAAATCGTGTCTTTTGTTTTAATCAAATTGAGAACTTCTAGAGAAATCCAAGGTTTCAGTTTACTTTTATAATTATTTGTACTTTTGTTTCCTTAAAACGTGAAATCATTGACCTTTAAGGAAATAAAATTTATAGTTTGATCACAAATCTTTTCTTTTTTATTTATAACATACGTGCATATGGAAATAATTGTCATTTTACTTTTTGCCTTTCTTTGGCAGTTTTCCAATGTCCCCAAAAAGTGTTAAGTTGAGAACCGTTGCTATAATATAAGTAAGGGTTTTTAAAAAAATGAAATAGGGGTTTAAGAAAATCTAATAAATTTGTTTGAAAAATATTTAAAATTATTTTTTTTCAAATTATAATTTTAAAAGTGAATGCTTTCCAATAAAAATAAATTAAAACTATTTTTTTAATTTTCGATTTTCAAATCTAATTAGGTTAATGATGTCTCTAGTTCCACATCAATGGTGTCAAGTCAAAGTAAGAAACGTCCAAAACTATTATAAAGCGTCTTGTGTACGAAAAGTGCTACGAAACATCCAAAAAGTGGTACGAAACTAAAATAACAAAGAATAGCATGGCGAAACATAGTCAAAACACGGTATAGACACAGACCAACGTTCCTATTACAAAATTTGGAATGAAATGTCCTAATCAAATCTTGTTAACTTGTTTCTTCAACCAAACACTAGTCAATGTTTGAATGAGAAAAAATATTTAAAATCTAATAGGAATAAGATCTATAGAAATTACAAAATCCAAAATTTATGGCATGTTACATCTCAAACAGAGAGATAGTGAAGTAAAGATAAAATGGTGTGAAGATGAATTTTAGGTTTAACTGAGTGAAATATACGGTTATATGCAAGTGGGTACGAATATATCAGTGATTGGCAAACACATAATTATGGCGTATTCATCAGATTGATTTTAAATGTAATAAGTTCATACATATCTGTTTTTTCACATATGGGAATTTGTGTTATTTTTAAAAGTAAGACAGACAAAGCGAGAGTTATTGAGCGCACTATGGGTTATTTACAATTCAGATCAATCGATCATTTTAGAAGTTTTGAATTTATTTTCTTCTGTACACAAAGCTGCCAGACATTGAAATGTCAGAGAGGGAAGTCTTCATTTTCAAAACGGCAAATATAAGAGGAATATTATTTTCATGGTTCATTGGTGTTTAGATTTTAAACACCCTTTGTTACACAAAAAAAACCCTAAGAAGTTTGAAATGTGTATAGATGCAGAGTTAAGTTTTTATTTTTTAAACACCAAACAGAGTAAACACAATTTTTGATTTAGTGTTTAGATTTTAAACACTTTATAATACGCGAAAAGTTCTAAACATCTTAAAAAGTTGAACACTAAAATAAATAATTTATTGAGCACTTAAAATTTAAAAAAAAAATGACTCTTTGCCTCAAGCTACATCGTTCTCTCCCACTTACCCATAATCATTTTGTGCTTGAAAAAGTCGACTGTCGGCTAAAATTTACATTTTAAAAATTTTAAATGCTCAATAAATTATTTATTTTAGTGTCCACCTCTTTACTTTATCACTAATTTAATGGGCCCACCTTCAGCACCAGATTTATATCTTAAAAAGTGTTTAAATTTTAAACAACGTTTTTACATAGCATCTTAAGTTGTTTTATTTTAGGTTTTAAAAAAAGGCTTAAAAATGAAATACAAGGATTAATCTTAATTTGGCTTTCTAGAAAAATGAAAAATACATTAGAAATGAGAGCACCTTAAAATGTTCTATAGAAATAAACTTTTTACAGAAATCGGCCTCCTTGTTACGTGAGAATCTTTAATATTTTGATGAGTTTGGAACAAAATTGGAACATGTTTAGAAGCACTTGCCAACGCACAACAACAAAACGATAAAAGACTCCTAGATCAGATGAGTTATTCGTTGCGATATAAGGATAAATAGAACACTTCAAGAAACGTAAATATCTCATTTTAAATCAAATTTGGTTTTAGCATCACGTAAGTGGTATTATATACATTTAAACCATACTGTTTAGGTTTGAGGGATCATACATTTTGACAGTACAGTTACCTCTAAGTTTTAAAAAGTGTTTACCAACATTAAGGCACATATCTCTAGTTAAAGCTTACACTTAAAATAAAAAGAGGCAAGTCCACAACAATTAAAGTCAACTAAATGAGATAAAATTAAATTTACTCAATTTTTATAGTAATATGAATCTTGATGTAAGCAAATTGAGAGCTTTTGCTCAATTTTTTTCAATAACAATTTACAATATTTATTTATTTATTGTGCAAGCAGTATCAATATTTGCATATTATGTTAATGATATAGACTTTAGAGAACTTAAAATGATGAAAGATTTAATAGTATTTTAATTACTAAAAATAGTAAAGCTGCATTGTTACTGTAACTACTTTTTGTTTTCAGTGACAACAATTTTGATATGCATCATCTTCTAAACATCGTATACGTGAAATTTTATTATTTTTGCTTCATACCTTTTAATCCAGGGTTTCCCAAACTTTTTGTTGCTGTGTATCACTTATGGACTTATTTTGTAGGTACGTACCACAAAATATATTTTTGAGATAAAAGGTTGAGAGAATACTGGCACTGAATTGATAATATTTTTAAAGATACTTATAAATTGACGCAAGAATTTTATTTGAAAGTAAAAATGTTTCAATAGAAAGTTCTTTTGTAAAAGTAAACAAAAGGAACTATATTTTTTTTAAAAACAATAACAAATCATTCTTTTAATAATTTTAACAAGAAGTAAAATATCAAAATATAATGAAAACAATAAAGAAGTTGTCTTTGTTACTAGCATTCACAAGTCTGCTGTGTATGTTATAATTTTGTGGATTAACGTGAGCCATTTAAAATAGAGCATACTTTCATTATGTGTTGAGACACTTTTAAGGAAAATCTATTTCACAATATGTTTTCTCTAATTGTTTTGTCATATAAACACAAGATTCAAACCCAAGAAACATATTTTTCATTTTTGCTTATTATTATTACCAACAAACAATTAAGCTTGTAGGTATAAAATCGTTGGTACTATATACTAATTTCTGAAAAATGGGGAAATTATTTTGTTTATCATATAGCGCTGCAACCCTGGACTTCATCAAAGTCCTTGTTCATTAACCCTCATTTGACGGACTCCGGACAATTTTGTCCATTGCCAATTTAAAACACATTTTTCTAAAATATCCATCATGGAAACTTCTTTCAAACGTAACATGTAAATGTTCTCGTTAGGGTAAAAAAACAAAATAAAATAAAATTAGCAAAAAAAATTATTTTATTGTTTTTGAAAAAAAGAAAATTTTGAAATTAAAGTAAAAGTTAGTATATTTGGCGTTAAATTTATATGATTTGCAACAAAACATTGCAAACAAACTTTTTGCACTTTTCACACTTTTTAGATGCTTTTTTTCTTTTTATTTTGAAAAGGTAACACATGAGGTGGAAGTCGTTGGTTGAGTAGTGTCTTGAAACCATAAAAAGAGAGTGAGTTTCTGATAGCTAAGGGTACTTTGGATTCCATTGATCTTGTTTTCATTGAATTTTCGGCCAGAAAGGATAAATTCTGTATGAAAACTTTTGTTTCACAGGTTGAAGGAAATTTGTCAGGCGGGTTGAACTTGGCAATTATCCAGGTGTTCAAGACACCAATGTCTAAATAGTTAGAAAAATCTGTATGCGTTCATTTTCTATTAGGCTTGTAAGACCTGTAGGCTCTGAGCATTTTATAAGCAACATCCACTCCTCCTTTATATTCATTATAAGATAATAAACTGTCAGGTTTAGAATGAACATTGTTTACTCTTGAATTTTTATGTTGTGATGATAGAATATACACAACTTTGAAGTTTTTAGAAGAATGTTTTCTTAGTATGTAGGCAGTCAAAGAAGCAAATTTTGTGTAAATTAATCTACTCTCGCAAACACATAATTTCAACTCTTTGAGATAGGGTGGCCTGAATAAAAAAGGGAGAAACCTTCTGTTAGCCATAACTGTTCCACACAAAGAAACGTCTTGACCATTACACCAAATTTACTAGTAAAAAATCGATCAGTGTATAATCCAAAACCTTTCGGGATGCTACTATCTTTTATCAAAGGCTTGCACGCGTTCAAACAGAAAAGTAGGAGGGGTCCTGTAAACCAGAAAAGTAAATTTCAGGTTTCATACAGTAAAAATATTTAGCGTCGTTCAAGTGATAAAACTTCACCCCATAGTGGCCGGGCTTCTTAGGGTCATAAATTTTTATCGAACAACCTCCTCTGAAAGTAACTAGTTGCACATCTATCGTGAGCGCTGAGTGTGGAGTCCAATATCTTGAAAATTTACTATAGAAGTGGTCATGTAGCTTTCTTATAGCGCTTATTTTGTCCAAGGGATCTCTCTCTTCTTTTTTGTCAAAACGGAGAAAAACATGTATGAGAGTGAATATATCCCGACCCAAGCTTGCTCTCAAGAAGGGATTGCATGAACTTGAAAACAAATCACAAATTTTGACTTTTTGATCCCCATTTTGACCGATACTAATCAAGGCACTAAAGTAGGCTAAGAGATGACTGATCTGAAAACATTTATAACAGTGATGCCAATTCGAATACTTAGGACTTATCGATCTGAAAAAGTAAAAAAAAAGGTCTAGAATACAATTTTCTAGTAGTAAAAATACAATTTTATTATGTATACTTGAAATTGGTTGTATGTACGAAGCCTAACTATGATCTGCAACAGAAGAACTATAGTTATCGAAAACTAAATAATTTTCAAAGCAGCACAATTATTTGATTTATTCATTTACTTCTTCAAGTGTTTTTTTTCTTTTTTACTCTTGCATAGAAGAACTCTAGAACGAGCATCAATCTAAATTGCAACTAATAGGAGGTTGTTTTCTAATCATTTTCTTCCCACTTCTTTAAACTTTTCACAAAATCTTTAGTCTTTTCACCTACTGCTTGCAAATAAAATATACCGTAAAGTTCGGCTTATAAGACCCCTTTTCATAGCTAAATATCAGTCTTAAAATTAAGAGAGGGTCTTATACGCCAAAGTAAAAAATCTCAGTTTAAAAAATTGTAAAAAATTTTTTTTTAATTAGTACGGTTTGAAATTATCCTTAATATTTTTTATTAATAAAATTTTTTTTAGAAACTTTTGTAATATTTTTTGTATATAAAATATTTTACATAATTTTTTTTCATAATTTTTTTATCCTAGTTTTTTTACTCAAGCTTAAGCAATATTTTATTTAAATGGTTTTCTCTCAAGGAAGATCTTATGAAACAGGTTATAAACTTAAAGTGATTGAATTTTCTATCGAAAACTCCATTCATGCTACGGCAAGAAAATTCAATATTACTACTAAAATGGTAAGAGATTGGAAAAGTAAAGAAAATATTTTAAAGAAATTACCTCGTAGAAAATGCGCGATGAGAAGTGGAAAAGCGCATTGGCTTTTCATGGGCAAAATTAAATCAAGACATAGCAAAAAAATTTTAAAGCTACCAAATCATGGTGCTATAGATTTATGAAGAGAAATGGCTTTGTAATTAGAAGTCAAAATAAAGTTTTAAACTTTCTATAATAAATAAACGCAAAGAATATAACTATCCACTTTCAAATATTGGAAATATGGACGAAACACCGATCTATTTTGATATGGTTGGAAATCGAATTGTTTCTTTAAAAAGGAAAAACTATTCTTTTAAAAACGACAGGTCACGAAAAAAACATGTTTTACTGTGGTTTTAGCTTGTTTAGCAGATGGAACTAAGCTAAAACCCATGATTATTTTTAAGCGAAAATTTATGGCAAAAATTATGTTTCCCACAAAAAATAGAAATATGCGTTATACTCTTTGTGAATTTGTTGACAAAGCATGAAATGACTTAAGCCTTCAATTGTTGAATATTCTTTTAAAAAATGTTGTATTTCTAATGCAATGGATGGCATTGAAGATATAATCATTTGGGAAAATGAAGACCGCGAAACTTAGATAAGAGTGTCTGATGGTGAAGATCCATATGACGATTTCTTAACTGAAGTTGAAGAATTGATAGATCAAACAAAACAGATTCAGAAGATAGTCTTTGCTGAGTGGTGTTTTTTAAATTAATAAATTTTGTTTTTAAAATGTTTTGTTGCGAGTTAATTTTTTCGATATATTTTCTTAAATATAAGCAATTTTTTGTAAATTAAAAAGATATTAGTAGATACGTTTTTTTTAATTTTTGTATTTTTGTTACAGGGTCTTATACGCCGAAAATAAGTATAATTCAATTTTTTACTTTATGTTATTTAGGGGGGTCTTATACGCCGAGTGGTCTTATAAGCCGAACTTTACGGTAGTTTTCTCCGTCTAAAAAAAACTTCACCTGCTGTAATATTTAGACGTTGAAAAATAAAGTAGTTTCATAAATAGGGTCAAGAATTGAAAAAAAATGAAACTAACTTGCCCGATTCATCTTCACTCAGTTCAACTTGAGGAAACCTAAGTCTTGAATAAATTGCTTTAATTCAAAAGCCATCTTAATATTAAAAAAGTACTACCCCGTCTTGTTGGAATGCCTTTATCAGACCTTCTCTTCACATTGGTATGAGGAGCACCTTGATGTGAAGCTATGTGTCGTATCTTATTTAAAAAATGATTCCAAACTTTGAAACCATTTTTCACTCCATGTTGTAGTAGAGGATGTTCCATAGATCTCAAGTGGAATATTTACAAAATAATTTGAAAAAAAAGACTTTGACAAGCTTTAATCTTTGGTTTTTTCGATGAATTTTCTTTGTCTTTTTCTTCAACTAAGATAAAACCTTCTTATGATGTTTCTGAAGATGTCTTTTTAAATTGAATGAAGAACTTCCAGTTTTCAATTTTGAAACTTTATTTTGACAATTTTTTCTTCATTTAATTGACAAGAACAAACAAAAAAAACTTTTTTCTTTTTTAAAGTATTTATGAACAGTACTTGAATGGTACATTATAAATTAAAGAAAAAAAAGAGTAAAAAAAATTTAAGTAATAGTATTCTTCTTTGAAAAATATTAAAAAATTAAATAATTTTAAATTCCTTTTTATTTTAAAAAAATTTTTAAATCAATTTTAATAAAAATATAATTTTTGTTTTTATAAAATAAATCACATAAACTTAAATTTTAGGTTTTTTTAAAATAAAAAAAAAAATTTTGGTTTTTTTTCCATTTTAAATTTGAAATATAACTCCAAATATTGTTATCCCGCTTCTGCTTTCTAATTTTTAGACCGCTTCCAGATTCCTTTTCCACTTCGTCATTACTGGATTTCCCTACACGGACTTAATATGCTTAAAAAGAACATCATGCTCTTCCAATGTCAATTAAATTCGATACCAGCATTAACATGTGAACCATGCTTTGTTTCATTTTGATTTGAAACTATGTTTATATTTGCATATGTATTGTATATAATATTGTTATGTGTGAAACTGCTATCTGCATCTATATATCCAAATCGATATGTACTCATGTGTATTATAATATCTAAAAGTTATGAATATAACATGAGCTTCATTAGAAAATATTGCGTAAACAAATATAAAAAGCATATACAAAACTAAAAAAAACACCAAAAACGCTTTACTTTTATCATGCATACTTTAGTCAGCAAACTTATCAATAAATTTAGAGATACGATTCTTCCATTTCTTTTATAACTCTAAAATTTATCAAGGCTCCAGTGAAACATTTAAACTACCCGCAAGGACGTCGTGACCCGCAAGTTAACGACCGCTTATGTAAGAGTACGTAGCTTTCAAAAAGATTAAACCATCCTTGAGCTAGACCAAATGAAAGAAGGGAGTGACGAGAAGCAGGACCTGGAAGTAGATCTCGAATCAGAAGCAAAACTCCTCACAATGGATACAAGAATAAGTCTTATATGACAAAGATCAAAGTAAATCATTTCAACAATCCGATAACAAGCCTTCGCGAACACATTGTGTACGTATATAAAGCTTATTTCCAAAGCAACGTATATTTTCTATCTTGTTTTCCCAAATAAGTGGAGCATCTACAGTTTTAACCACGTTCCCTGTAATTCGCTTGTACTGTAACCATAAACCATATTCTTAAAATTTTTTTAAAGTGACTAACGCATTTTAGATTATAGATAAAGTGAAACTTTATTAAAAAACTTTTTCCGTACTATGTTAAAGTAGATAAGTTCATTCATAACCCATTTTTCTCTAATATATGCAAAATATAAATCTGAAGTGAAAGAATTCAAATTATATAATTTTTTTGTTTCCAACTGAACTAAACCCGTGATAAAAATATAGTATCTGCTAATCTATAAAGTGTTGCTAATATATAAAGTGTTAAAAGAAGAAGTACTATGCGTAATTTTACTATTTGATGATATAGTACAATTAATGATATTTATGTAAATTTACTACCCTATTTTTACTACATCAAAGTTTTTCAATATTAGCAAAAAATTTTTTTACGGTTTTTATGTACATTTTAAAATAAATAAATAGTAAGTAGTGTATTTTATTAGATTCTGGGCTTAGAGAGGTTAATTTTACAGTCCTTTAAGTAGTTTCATTGAACAAATTAATTTTTTCTATGTTCAAGCCTTCTTATGTCGAATAACAAATAATAAAATGAAAAAGATTTAGATTATTACACTTTGGATGAAAAAGCTTTAGATGTGAAAAGCTTTATTTTGACGCAAGCTTCTGGTCTTTAAAAAGAACTTTCGTATTTTAATATTTGAATAAAAGCCAAAATTAAAAAAAATTAAAAAGATCTATTTTTTAATTTTTATTCAATAATTTTTTATATATAAATTTATTTTTTTGCAGAATTACCAAAATGCATATTAACGCCATCTAAATACAAAAATCTAATAAAAATTAATTCATGATTATTGTAATATGGATTAATCAAACAATTTAAAATTTAGCAAAAGTTGAAAAAAGGTAAAAAAAATTAAGATGTTTTGAAAATACTATTCGAAAATTTAAATTACAATTTATTTCCCATTTTTGGTGGTATTTTTAAGTATAGAAATAGTAAATCATTATTTCAAATAGTAATATAACTATACTTATATCTTTTTTAGATGGTAATGAAAGTTTATGTTTAGTAAAAATTTTGTAATCCTTTTACGAAACCTCAGTTCTACGATTTATTTTTTTAACAAAAAATAATCCAAAAATCAAAAAGAGGAAAATAAATTAAAAATTAGAGTTTAAAAAATATTTTATGATAAACTAATTAAAGCAATTAACAGTTTCAAAGATCAAGGTGCTAACTTAGAACGCTAACTTAGAACGAAGTTCAATAGTTGCCGAAAATATTTCAAAAGCATATGCTATACTTACGGTCAAATTAAATGTGAGTTGGAGTGGAAATTTCTCAAACAGATAAATATAGATAGTTTTCTAATAAAAGATAAATGTGTGAAAAAAATATTTTTTAATCAAATATTTGATATTTAATTATCCTTATTCTTTAATATTTAATATAAATTAGTAAACTGTTATTTCTAAGAGTACGAGTTTTCGATTGGACAAGCAATTTTTCATCGCTTTACGAAATTTTCACTTAACAAATTTCGTCCAGGACGAATTAGTTCGTTAGTGTGAGGTAACTGAATTTTTTCAGTAAAAATTAAAATATATTTTTGACATATATTTGCCCTATATGTTACTTGTTCATTATTAAAACAGGAGAATGAGTCGGAGAAAACACAATTTATTGAGTAGAATGTAACACATAATTATCCTAACACTATCTTAATAGCAATCTTAAAAATTACTAGCAGATATGGGAAGTTGTAGTAAGATTGCTTTGATTTACAAATAAAATAAAAAAGATTTTTTTTCATATGTAAAACTATCAATAAAAAATTTTTTTATTAATTTATTGGAAATATTAAATAATACTTTCAGTGAATTTCATTCGATTAGAAGGGATTTCCAGTAAAAATTTTAACCTTTAATTTAAAATAAATATAAAAATGGGAAATATAATTATTTCAACATCAAACATTAAGGTAAGCACTGCAAAAAAATTCAGAAATGACCGCTTGTATGAAAAGTATGATGTTTAATGAAATCATATAGTAAAACTAATGAAAAGTTAAAACGATGCAAAATGAAGGTTTTCATGTCCCGTGACTTCTATTTTGGCGCCTTTGTACATCGGCATATCTGCTGCTGTTAAGAGCTATAATACCTTAAACTGCTTACTTGTTATTCTTAAATGCCCAAGATATTTGATTGGTGATCTTTTGTCCAATGCCTGCAAACCAAAGTTGCAAAGTCGGAGTTGTGGATTTAGATTAGGACTGGGAACGATTTGAGAGCTCATTGGAGTTAGTATACATTTAAAATTAATGAACTGTTTTCTTTGTTTTGTTATGATTTCTAATAACTCTTTCTTTGAATATTTTTACTTTAGAAAATGCTATAACAAAAGTAGGAAGTTTTGTTAGAGTATGATATAAATGAAGATAAATTAATTTTATTAAAGTCAGAGTTTTTTTCTAGCTACTTCGTAACCCTGCTTAAAAATCAAGAAGCATTCATGTTGTAAAACTTGAGTTAGATAATTTTGCGGTTTTTATAAACCTTTGGAAACTAACAGTTTTAAATTTGTGGAATTATAATTTGTGCTGTATGCCCATTTTGTAAAGATTTTGGAACTCAAGTAAGGCTTCCTTTGGCGTCTCACGGAAAGAAAAGTTTAAAGTTTGAAAGATTATTTTATTTGAATGAAGGTCAATATTATTATTATTAATATTGTTTGTGATTTATTTGTTAATAATGCACATTTCTAATAATAAGGTTCTTCCTCTTCCTCAATGATGCCTTTAAAATTATTTGAATCGGGATATGAACTTCATTTGTTTGATAACTTCCGTTAATACACACCAAAAATTCAATTTTTGCATAACATCAAATTCTAAAAATACATTTTGTGAGTTGATTTAAAAACAATAAATCGGATAAACAAACTTTATTAATCAAACATTTTTGGTGATAAAAATAGGAAAAGGAGTGAAAATAAGAAAGAGGACAAACAATGAAACAGTGTTAGAATTTAGTAAAAATAAGATTGAACAAAAGTTTGGTGTTGAGTAAAGCTTTATTTACTGATGTGTAGTTGCTGGCCTTTCATCTTTAAGAAGCACTTAGTGTATTTTTCATAGGAGAGGAAGAGAAAAATTGTTGAGAATAAGAAAGCCGAATTCTCGATCAAAGTAATGGATGTGTTCACAGTCCCAACCATTTGAATGTCAAAGTACAAGAGGGTGTATATCACGAGATACGGGAAGTAGCAAAAGGCAACGGAGAGCATTAAGCAAATTTCTATGCCAAATCTTCGAAGTAGACGCTTTTTCTCAAAATTACTCGTTTTTCCTGAACGATTTTTGCGATTGTGTAAAATTATTCTAATTGATAGGAAGTTGAAAATGGCGAAGACAAGAATCGGAACGAAATAGTGAAGGATTGATCTGAATAAAGCCAACCTTCTTTTACGGTAAGGATTGGAGCATTGATTTTCATTATAGGAATCGAATACTGATTTGCCGAAGAATATCATTGGTATGAACCAAAGAAATACATTGACAAGTATATTCAACGCCATTTGATTAAGCATGACTTTCCACCTGTAAACACGGGGGAATAGGAGAGGTTTTAAACTAATAATGAAGTTACCGATTGAAATAGCTTGGATGACGTAAAGTTTCATCGTGGTCAATATTTGATCACCAAAGTAGCATCCAATGCAGAGAAAGTTGTTTATATTCTTCAAAGGAATTTTCGTGTAAAAACAAAGTAGGGACAACGAAAATGATAGAAAATTGAACAAAAAGTATTGGGTAAGGAGAAAGCAAAAAGGATTTCGAAGACTTTTGAAGCAGAGAGGCAATCCACTAATGACAAAATTTAAGATGATATTGAGAACAAGCATACACGTGCATATGAAGTTAGCGATGTCCATTTTTTAGTATATCAAAAATTTTGTATAACAACTTTTGCCTCAAATCCTTTTTTATTCAAAAACTAAGTAGACTATATCAATAAATATTCTAAAAATATAATGCAAAAATCAATCAAATGAATCATTGTAAAGCTCAGAGTGATGAAACAATAAGATACAAATATATATGCAAAAATCAATTATGTTGTGAGTTGTTGTACCTACTTCATTTCCTTCAGCTCAAATCTATTGTGATTATATTTCAAAGGGAAATATGGATGGAAAGTTAAGAAAACTAATTTGCTATTAAAAAAGGAGTTGCGATAATAATGCAAAATAAATATTGATTTTAAAGTGAAAAGTTGGAATAAAATACAAAAAAATGATATCCAAAATTGGGAATAAAATTAAGTTTGTGTTGTTATGACCTATGGGAGCTTAATACTCACAAGTATAGAAATTTGCTTTATATATATATATATTTGGGATGTAAACTGGCAAGACCACTGTAGGCAAAAAGAAACATTGAAATGTATTATATGTAACGTAGAAAGCATAGATATAGACTTCGGCATTGAGGTCACTCTCAGTACATAACTCTTTTGGCCTCAATAAAATTCTGGGCATAACAGAAGCACCCAGAGTCAGCATAGCCACGAAAAATGTGCCGCCGGGGCTTTCCCAAACTCCTCATTTATCATTTTCACATTGAATTCGTCCTTTTTCACTTTGGTTCGTCCTCATATTTTTTTAATTAAATATTTTTATTTTAAATTAGTATGCTGAAATAAAAAAAAAAAAAAAAAAAAAAAAAAAAAAAAATAATAAAAATAAATAAAAACTAATTATAAAAAGAAAGAAAAAAACTAAATTTTTATTATCCCCCCCCTTCCCATTCCATTTCTTTTTTTTATTTGTTGTTTGGTGGGTGTTTGAATAATGAAAAAGAAAAAAGAAACAAATTTCTTTTTTTTTTTTTTTTATTTTTAGATTTTAGATATATATAAAATATATTAAAAAAGTAATACCCAAAAAACAAAAAATATAACTTTTTTTTTTTACTTATTTTTTTTTTTTTGAAATTTTTTTTGGGGGAAGGGGAAAAAAAATAAAAAAAAAAAAAAGTGTGGAAAAAAGGGGGGAGGGGGGAAAAAGAGTGAATAAAAAAAAAAAAAGATGAAAAAATCCCCCCAAACATACTTATTTAATAAATCTAAAAAAAAAGGAGTTTTTTTTTTCCCCCCCATAGGGAACGTTTAAAAAAATTTATTTTAAATAAAATACCAAAAAAACCCCTCTGAGAAGAAAAATTTTTTAAAAAAATCGTTGGCCCCCGTTAATTTATGATTCTTATATGCGTGATTTGATAAAAATGTTAAGAGAGAAAATGTTTAACATTCTATTCTAAAAGTAACGGGAGACAACTATATATTACAATTTTTTTTGCTTCCTACAATGGATATTTATGGTATTCTATTAAAATTAATTTTTTTGCAGGTGAAATGAGAAATAAAAAACTAAAGAAATTTTTTCAAAAATTTTAATTAATGTTAAAATTTAATTTACTATACATCTCTTAGTGCAAAAATTAGAAACATAAATGTATTATTTTCTAAATATTAGACAATCAAAATGTCCAAATTCAGATTTGTGCCATTGTAGGTAAAAAGAAATGTCAATCCTAAAAATTCATAAAATAATTAAAAAAAATTTTCAACATTTATTTATATTATCATATATTTAGACCACGAATATGTAACTTATTTTTGAATAAAATAATTTTTTTTAAATATTTTTAATCAAATCTAAAAAAATCAAAAATTTGTCAAAGTGATCTAGTTTAGCCTTTTTGCCGAAAATTTTATGCATTAAAAGAAAATTTAGTTTTCCAAATTTTTTTGTTTAGAAAGAGATGAGCAAAAAAATAAAAGAGGAAGTTATTTTCATTTTAAGCTTCTAATTTTAGGCAAAATTCGATCAAAATTTTAATGGGGTAAAATTGACGTCATTTTTTATCGGCAAAAAGTGAACATTAAAAAAACATAACAAAACTGAATATTTTTAAAATAAAAAAAAATAATAATAAAATATAAACGATTCTACATTCTCTCATAAAAAAATTAGAAAAAAATAAAATTTAGTTTTTGAGTAAGATTTGATCGGAAAAGTTAAAATTCGGAATTTGAAGAAATGATCCTGGAAAATTAAAAAATATTTCATGATTTATTTTTGACAATTATTAATATTACATATGTCTACTCTAATTCAATGAAATTTTTTTTATAAAAAAACTCGTAGCAGCAAAATCGCAAAATTTCGTTCTCCGATCCTGGTCATTGACGCCAATTTGTGAAAACAGCTACTGAAAGCTCCTAGACTTCTGGAAAAATTACTTTTAAAACCTGACACAAACGTCCTTTTTATAGTAACATAGAAGTACGACTTCGAAATACTTTCATTCATGTCGCAACCTTCTTTTTTGCAATGTTGTAAGACTTTTTTTCAATGTGGCTACCAGCAACTAAAGATTGGAACTTTTTATTGATAGTTCTAAAAGAATCGTGAAATGTGTGCATCATAACGAAAACAAGTATAGTTCAGTTTCAATCAGACTTTCTGTAAAAATAAAAAGGAAAAAATGAAAGCATTGAGACTATTTTGGATAAGATGCGATATGCTTATTATTTGTGTAGAAATAAAAATGGCGAATTTTCTATTAGGAAATGAAGGAGGATACACAAAATATCCCTGTTTTCTCTGCTACTGGGACAGTAGAGCTATACAGCAGATCAGAACTAAGATATACTTTAACGCCCGGTGACAAAAATATCACAAGAAATCCAAAAGTTGACAGAAAAATATTGTTCTTCCTGCTCTGAACATATAACTCGGTATTATGAAACAATTTACCAAAGCTCCTGACAACAGTGGAGAGTGTTTTAAATATATATGCTAAACTTTTCCAAATATTAGCAACTGGAAGAAAAAAGCAGGAATCTTTCATTAGAAAACCCAAACCCAAGAAGATCTCGCGTTACGAGCTAATTTTTTGCAACTCTTTTAAATTAACCTAACTGTCTAACTAAATAATTATTCAACTCACAAAATATCTTTAATAAATACCAGCAGAATTTTGTCATCGTTTTTACGTAAATATTTTTCATTATTTTGTCCCACAATTTTATAACACAACCTACAAGTTGTAAACATTTGGTCTTTTAACATTTTAGTATCCACTTCTGTGGTGTTTGGCTTACAAACCGGCAAACATAGAACCTTATTTAGAATCAGCCAGAAATTGTTTGCAAAGGTTTTTGCTTGCTTCATTGTTAGAATTATGTAAGGCACATTCGAAAACGCGTAGAGATGTGGTCAGTGTAGGTTAAGTCTTAACATATTTTATAATCAAGCATATAGTAGATTGAATCTCAAAGCAGTTTTATTTAGAACTGCATCGAATTCATTATACTCGATTTCTATATGAAAAATTATAATGTAGTATATTTCTTTGGGCTTATTCATTAATACTTTTCCATTTCATCTCTTTACAGTTTTAACGGGTAAAAGTCATTTTAGCAAAAAACAAGGAAGAACTTTAACCAAATGTACTTAACTTTAAATTTATTGCAGTTAACTTATGTGGTAGCCAAATAAAGTTAAAATGTTTCGATTTTTGAAAATGTATTTAAAAATGGCATTATAGTCATTGCTAACAAAACCGCTCCAAATACTAATATGAACTTTTTAAACACTCTAAAATATAACTTTTAGAGATCAATTGAAATTTATTTTCAGCCAAATTTTTGAAATAAAGTGGGCTACTGTTGGGATATATTGGTTGCACAGAATTTAGTATAATTTCATGTTTAATCAAACTTGATGAGAAGGCAGCGTTGGACACTCCACGAACTTCGTTTTAATCCACTGTAACGAGGGATCATAACAAATCGATTTTTCATCTCTTTTGAATAAACACAGTGTGCAAACTTTATTTTATTAAAATAACAATCGCAAGATTCAGGTGTACTACGGCGGTAATAAATCAAACACTGAGTAACTTTTATTACAAAAGCTTAGCACAAAACGTTATTGCACACTTTATATTCATCAAATGGAATGCAGAGCTAAATACCTTGGGAAGTTCATTTATCTTAAGTGAAGGAAATTGTGAGAGATTTAAAAAATTTTCCGATTTGATTTGACTAAAATAGGAATCTCTTATCTATAATGCATTAGTTGGCGCAACTGATCTAAATATTCAAACAACTCATTTGATTTGTAAGTTCATCCCCCGTTGTTAACTCAACTAAAATGCGCTAGATATGAGCAAGCTGACTTAAAATAGAATTGCAAAACTATAAATATCAAATTTACAAGTTAAATACATATAAAAATAAATAACTTTGTTCTATAAAAGGGGTTTATTATCCGGGGGTGAAAAGTGATATTAATATGATTGGTAAATGAATGTCTATGAGGATTTATTTTTTTCAGAATTAAGCGGAACTGCTATGTATTCCAATAAAATTGTTTCTCTTGGCCAGCAAGTGAAGTATCAAAAGCCTGCAGTGTGCTTTATATAGTTGGATTGTGTTTACATCTGCACTGAACTGTAATGTAAATTATAACTTAATGATGACATTCAGGCACCACTAGTAGTAAGCAAATTTCGAAATTATACCTCACAGCTCTTTTTAAAGTATATTCAAGTTTATTCCACTGAAGGCTATTTGACACGACTTCCTTCCATTCTTATTTACCAAACTTTTTGCCTTCCTATCAACACACAACTATTCCTGATTCTTGAAAGTGCAGCTACTTTGGAATTGATAGTGAATAGCAAGTAATTCTATTTAATTATTCATTTTAAGGAATAACAAATAAATTTTAATACTATGCATCATTTCGGAATATTTTTTGTTTATAAATTTTACACTTATTTACCTCGCTATGCTACCTTTTAAATTCAGTTTCTTCCACTTTTTAAGTAAAATTTTACACTAATTTTTTAATAAAATATTGTGAATGAAAAAATGATGATACCATTTTGAAGCGTTTATCAAAAAATTTATTTTCCCTAATTTTGGAGTTAATTTCACAAATAAATCGATGAAAAACTATTCGCCTTTTGAACTAAACAATCTTTCTGATTTTTTTAAATTAATTTTACATATCGTTTATATTAAATTAATACTTTTTAAAATGAAAAAATATTTTCATTAAGAAAATCTCTAATTAAGAAATTTACATATGTTGTTTTTATATGGCTGCCAAAAAAATTTTGTTACTTTTTAGACACCTCCTCCCCTACCGTCTCTCTCTTACTTTCATTTTTTGTTTATCACTGACACTGTTTTATAACAATATTGATGCTGTCCTTTTCTTTTTAAGAATGTACTTGCACTCCGCCTATAACTCGATATTTTTCTTTATTCTCCTCAATTTTATCCATAACTACAAAGAAAACGAAATTGGCAGTACAATTCAAACGCTATTTAAAGAAAAAATACAAAACTTCATCAAAGAGATTCGACAAGAAGTTGAACAAAAACGACTTAAAGATGAGATATTTCTAGGTCAGATATTATGTTTTTATATTTTTTTTTCTAAATATTTTTTTTAATTGTATACATCCTATATTTATTAATCCTGCTGACATATCTGGGATTGAAATTTATATTCTTTGTGTTGATGCTTGTTTCGTTGATTTGATTGGCTAATATAACCCAATCACAAATGGTTCAACTGTAGACTTAGTAGGGACTTTTCTAGACCTATACTTATTTATGTAGGATTAAAAGGCCATCAAGCTCTAACAAGAATAAACCTTAGTAAATTTTTTGAACTAAAATATTTGCAAAGATGTTTCCAACATTGTAGGAAACACGCATTATGTAAATGACAACTTTATATAATTTTTGGGTCTATACCTTCATGTAGATAAAAATTATTCAAGATAGGCATTTTGAACACTTACACTTACTAAATAGAACTTCAGTACCCATAGTAAAAATCGTAGGTTTCTTTTCGGAGTTCTATTTTTAAATTCAAATGTCAAAAATGACAAATCTTGACGTAATTGTGATCTATGAGCCCTTATAAAGCGATTTTTTTTAATACGAGCTCAGTGACCAAATCTATAAAACATAAAAAAAACTTACGGTTCTGGATTACAAGATTTCATAAAAAAACTTAACATATCATTTGTAAATAACATATTTTCTTAACAATATAATTTTCAAATGTTAGCTGTGTTGAGATTTTGAGCCTCAATAACATATCAACCTTAATTTTATTCTTATTGTCCAAGCATAAAATTCTCAGTTATATATATATATAAAAAAATTTTGTTATCATTATAGAATTTAACTCATACAAAGATATCAAGCATGTTTATCATATTAGCAAGTTTTCTCAACTACAAATTCTTGACAATATTGTCGATTTGAAAGATATTACACACATACTCTTCAAAGAAAAAACTTATATTTTAACGTGGAACATAAGTTTTCTTTTTCTCTATCAGTTTGACACCCAGACCGAAGAAATAAAGAAAATAAATGGACTTCACATTCCCATTATCAAAGATCTTAAAGTAATATTTTTACATTAAATCATTTTCAATGTCAACTCTATTAGTATCTCTCATTGCCAGTTTGACTAATTCACTCTTATCTGTCCACTTAAGTTGTTTTAATTTTATCCTTATTTATTCCGCTCAAATTCTCTTCAGAAAACTAACTTATACTAGAGATTTTTTTTCTCATTTTACCAGATGTAAAATTGCACAGTTTGTATATTTTTATCCGAGATAAATGGAAACAACTGTTGATTTTCTTTACTTAAGTCTAAGAAAATCCCTCAATATATAATCTCTGTAATTAAATTGAACAGAACCTATATTCTGTTCAATTTGTCAGACTTAGAGGGATCAATCTAGCACTAATAATGTATCATGTGAAGAAAGCCCACTTCACCCCCGTCACATGAACTTATGTTAAGTTAATTTTCAATATTTTAAGTCATATTGCATCTTTATTTTTATACACCAATTTATAACAAGTAATGTTTTTAGGGAGGCAAAAGCGATTTTTCATTTTTCTATTTTTTACTTTCTATATAGTTGTTTGCTGTTGTCTATTTTATTCATCACATTTGATAATAACCGGATGAAGTCTTGAATTTGATAATCAATTATTTTAATTTTTATATTTGGATATGAGAAATCAATGATGCCTCCTCAATTTTATATAATTACTTTGTTAGACCTATTATTATAATCAGTTAAGTTGATTCCTCCTTCTTTTTTATATCATTTCCAATATATACTTAAAAGTAAAACAATAATACCCATTAAACCATAGTGTTGAATATTTAAACTGTTGTAGGAGGGATACATTTGCAAGCGTAACATTTGGGAAATGAACTTGAAAAATTTTCATACTGACTTAAGTAAAGACTTTTGATCAAATAATGTGAAAGTAGAATAATAATAATAATAATAATAATAATAATAATAATAATAATAAGGAACAATAACGTTGCAGTTGAAACAAAGAGACAGTTTGTAAGAGAGAGATTGTCTGGATTTTGAACATTTTTAATAAGGTTGAATTATTGTTATAGGATGTCGAGGAGATGTTCGATTTTTTCCAATATTTATATATATAACTGTATTATAGATACAGTTTATATATGAATAATAAACAAGAAATTAACATTAGGAAAAATTTGTCATATATCTATTATTAATAACTTTATAGATATATGTTCCTTCTTGAAAAAAACATAGCATTATAAAGTTAGATGTTTTGTTAAATGTGCATTATTAACCCCCTTTTTTTTTTTTTTTTTTTTTTTTTTTTTTTTTTTTTTTTTTTTTTTTTTTTTTTTTTTTTTTTTTTTTTTTTTTTTTTTTTTTTTTTTTTTTTTTTTTTTTTTTTTTTTTTTTTTTTTTTTTTTTTTTTTTTTTTTTTTTTTTTTTTTTTTTTTTTTTTTTTTTTTTTTTTTTTTTTTTTTTTTTTTTTTTTTTTTTTTTTTTTTTTTTTTTTTTTTTTTTTTTCTTTTTTTTTTTTTTATTTCTTTTTTTTTTTTTTTTTTTTTTTTTTTTTTTTTTTTTTTTTTTATTTTTTTTTTTTTTTTTTTTTTTTCCTCTTTTCTTTTTTCCCCCCATAAATAAAAATCCCAAAAACAACAACCCACCACACCCCCCCCCCCCCCCCAAAAACAAAAAAAAAAAAAAAAAAAAAAAAAAAAAAAAAAAAAAAAAAAAAAAAAAAAAATCCTCCCCCCCCCCCCCCAAAAAAAAAAAAAAAAAAAAAAAAAAAAAAAATATATATAAAAAAAAAAAAAAGAAGAAGAAAGAGAAGAGGAAAGAGGGGGAGATAAAAAAAGAAAGGGGGGGGGGGGGAGAAGAAAAAAAACAAAAAAAAAAAAAAAATTTTTCCCCCTCACAACCTTTCAATTAATAAAAAAAAAAAAAGGGGGGGGGAAAAAATCTCTCTCTCTCCCCCCCCCCTCTAAAAAAAAAAAAAAATGTTTTTTTTTTTTTTTTTTTTTTTTATAAAAAAAAACACTCATATTTTTTATAAAAAAAAAAAAAAAAAAAACACCCACATTCTTTATAAAACACAACAATACTACTTAATTTTTAAAAATTTATTATTAAAAAAAAAAAAAAACCAAAAAAAAAAAATTTTTTTTATTCACCCTTTTTCTAGAAAAAAGAGAATTTAAAAGAAAAGAGGGGGGAAACAATTTTCTTATAAAGGAAAAGAAAAAAAAGAGATGTGCTCTGTGCGGCAAAAAAAAAAAAAAAAAAAGAACAAAGAGCAATCACACACCCATTATTTTTTTTTTTTTTTTTTTTAATTAATAAAAAAAAAAAGATTATTAATTTAAATTTTATTTTTATATTTTTTTTAATTAAAAAATAATATAAAAAAAAAAAAAAAAGGAACAAAAAAAAAAAAAAAATTTTTTTTACAAAACACCAAACAAATTAAAAAAAAAAAAAAAAAAAAAAAAAAATATTATCAAACACAATTTTTATTAATAAAAAATTAATTTTTTTTTTTTTTTTGAAACCCCCCCCCCCTGCCCCAAAAAAACCCCAAAACATACAATCATAAAAAATAGTTAGAAAAAAAATTATAAAAAAATAAAAAATTTATATTAAAAATAAAAAAAAAAAAAGGAAAGTTTTTTTTTTTTTAAAAAAATATAGTTTTGGGCACTAATGGGTTAAATATAGTGGTCTAGAAAGGCTGCGAGGGAGATAACAATCTTTTTTACAAAATCAATGAAATCTGATAAGCCCATTTCTAATCAAAAGTTTTCAATATAATTTCATACACACTTTTAGAATATGAAAAATACAAAATATTAGTGCACTTTCTCCCCCTCCCCCCTTCTGTATTAAAAACGCAAAATATTAGGGTTATGCAAAAAATATCTTAGTCAATGAATAGTAAGGATATTGCAATATGATAAATACAGAAGTGCTACCATTTCTGCTTTTATATAATTGCAAATAAAGATGTGGACATAACAACACGAGTTATTATAAGACATGTACATAACTATAATATCATAACCGTCTGGCATTTTACGCAATCCTTTACAACCCCTCGCCCCATATTTATCGCAAATCTTCTAATTTTGTTCCAATCATCCTAAATTTTGTCGCTATCGTCTATAAATTTTGTCATAATAATCTCCTATAAATTTTGTCGTAATTTCCTTATATTTTGCCGCAATCCTTTTAAATTTTGTTGCCCTTGAATTTTGTCGTGTTCTCCCGAATTTGTGGCAATCCTTTACAATCCTTTTCAATTTTTTTAATGTATCAAATTTGTTCCAATCTTGCGTAATCTTTCTTTTAATCTTAATTTTGGGCCGTAATACCCTAAATTTTTTCAAATGAGACAAAATACCCAATATTTTCTCGCAATACTACGCTATTGCCCAAAATTTTTGTAATTAATCAAATTTGCCTCAGTGTTGAATTTCTTTTAGTTTTATATTTTTTGCTGCAATCATCCTAAACCTCTTAAAATTCTTTGTAATCCCCTAATATTTTTGTATTCCATCAAATTTTCCTGCCTTTTGTAATCTTTCTTTTATTTTACTTGTTTAAATGTCAACCTAAATTCTAAAATTTGAAAAAATTGAATTAAAATATAAAATTTGAGGCAATTTCTCGAAAACTTTCTAGTCTTTCACAAACTCTAAAAAAATCCCAGTTAGAAAGTTTGGAACAAATAAAAAAATTTTACGGGATTGTAAAGCATACGACAAAATTTGGTACAAAATTAGAAGGAGAGCGACAAAATTCGTACAATCCTTTTTTTAAAGCTTTAAGATTCGTTTATTAATTTTTATTGCAGATAATTAAAGATTTACTTTTTAATTTTAAATATATATTTTCATAAAGTAACTTTCAAATTTATTTTGGTAAACTAAATTATCATGTAGAAAGAGAAAATCCGCTGGTTATATTGTCGAAAAAAGAAGTATTGACTTTGTTTATATAAAAGCCTAAAAACTTAAATCCTACACTTTCAAAATTTAGTCTCAATGAAGTATTGTATATAAAACAGATAAACAGTAATCAAAACATTGTTTAAACTTTTTGCTATTTTCTTGAAGGAAAAAAAACCTTCACATAAAAATATTTTGGGTACGCAACTGGGCATAACATATGTTAATTTAAGGATTAAAAAGAGATATTTCGCTCAAATAAAGTACAAACATGGCGTGTGATACGTCAAAATTTTGCAAAATTTTATACTGAATTTGAATATGCAAGCCATTTTTGATAAATATTCATTAAAAAATGTAGTTAATCTACGTCATTTTCAATACTAATTTCAACATTGATTATTATTATCATTGATTGATTGCAACTTTGTTTTTAACAATTTCAAAACCAAACGACCACTTTTCATAGTATTAATAATAATTGGTTATTGTCATTCTATTCATAATTGACGCACCATCTGAATCTTCGTATTAAAAAAAAACCAATTTTGTTAGAATTATTTAACATTTATTATTTTTATTTCTACTCGCCTTCTGTTCACTCACCGTATGCATTAAGGTTGCATAGACAAGTCAGAACGAATGTTTAAGTATCATTTTGAAAATTATTGAAAAATATATAAGATCGATTTACAAAGCATGAACTAATTACATTTTTTTTGTTTGTTTAAAAAAACTCATCTCTTCTATGCTTTTGATATTTTTTGAAACATCAAGACGTTGTCCCTTTTATACCGCCATTTATCTCTCTCTCTGGTTTGATATATTAAAAGGGAGACAACTTTTTTTGTTTTTTATAAGAAAATTTACTCCGTGCTGACTATGATATAGGAAAAAATTGTCGGACATTTGTTTAAAAATAATGAGTTTTTTGGTAGATTTACTGAAATTGAATTTTTTATTTGAATGAGTGGAATTTATTCATTAAAATATTAAGTTAATCAAGTTAATTCTTAATAATACTAATTTCAACATTGAGTATACTCACTGTGCGACAAAAAATTTATTGCATTGATATTAATAACTTTTTTTAACTAATTTTTATATTTTGAATTCAAATTTATACTTTCTTTTTTACCCTCTAGCTGCAAAATTTTTGGAATCGTAATTTATTTTGATTAATTATATATGTGGTCAATGCATATATTGAATAGAAATAAATATTTTGTATATGTGTATGCATTATGTAAAACTTAATTAAAATTTCTATTTAATTTGTTGGTTACATCCTTTAAAATTTAAACTTTATTAATGGAAAAATATATAGCATGGTTAAGAAAATGTTAATGATTTCATATATTGAGTTTTGAAAACACATCTGTCAGATTTTTTGATATCTTACAAAACCTGAACATGTTGGACACGGGAGACAATCCATCATATTTTAGTCATTATCTTCCGAACCTTCAAGAGTATGAAGACACTCAACAACCTCTCATAATTTTATTCATTATAATCAAATGCATATTTCGGGTAAAATTTGCTACATGTATGATTTGATATAATAACAAATTGGAGAGAACGGTGTAAAAATCTTTGTGAATTTAAATAATTGTTCAATTACACATTACTACAGTATAGCTAGACTCTCCAGTGTATTTAATTTGATACTTTTCTGTAATTGCTCCGCGTTTGATTTGAAATATAAAAATGGGAAGACAACTTGGTAAAAATTTTTGTGTTTTAGAAAAGGGATAGAGAAGCAATTTTTAATGATGTCTATGTTATTAACAAAGTATTACGTTGTATTAAAAATAATCATAGTACATTTTCTAATCCAACCAATAAGAGATTTTTAGGTTTATAGTTAGGGTTAGATAATGTCATTTTTAAAATATATTTTCAAAAAGTGACACTTTTTAATTTTGTTCGCTCTGCAATTATCTCGAAAAAATTAAGTTGGTAGGTTCGAATAAAGCTCCCCTTTGTTTTTACTAAAACAAAATTAAAAGTTTTAGTTTTTGGAAAAATATTTTAAAAATGACCTTATAAAATGTCAAAGACGGACACCGTCAGGAAAACGATATTGAAATTGCTGAAACCCTAAATCATTACTATAATCATTTGTTTACACTGACACTCAACTATGCTCACCAAATATCACACCCAAGTTGGTTTGTCTTTCACAAATAAACAAAGTTATGATCAGTGAAAATCCGTTCATGAAAAACCGAATCACTTTCAGGCTAAAAAATCTCCAGGAATGGACGGTGTAGATTCCTATATTTTGAAAAAAACGAGCAGATGTTTTAGCTTCTCCATTAATAAAATTACGAAAAATTACCGAATAGTTGTAAAACGGCTTTAGTTGTGCCTATACACAAATGCTTACATCCCAAAATGTCTTTAAACTACTGGCCAGTCAGCTTAATTCCTGTAATTTCAAAAATTTTGGAATTTATAATTGCCGCTAATGGTCTTTCTTATCTCAAAGATCAAATATAATAGATAGCAATCAGCATGGCTTTATTAAGAAAAACGATACCGTTGATGTCTTGAACTTTTACTTTAGTAAAGCTTTTGACAAATTTCCACAAGCAAGAAATTGGAAGCTTACGGTTTACGCTTTGAAATTGTTAAATGGATTAAATGTTTCCTATCTAACAGATAACGAATCGTTTCAGTTCATGAACATCCTTCCAATTCAAGCAAAGTTACTAGCGTTCTTATTCAGGGTAGTACGCTGAGACCTCCTCTATTTAAGTTCTACACAAATGATCTTCACCGCGAAATAAATTCTTCTTTCAAATTATTTGCTTACGATGTTAAAATATATTGTGGTTCTACTTGTGAATCGAGAAGACAACTTCAAAGTGATTTGTTCAATCATAACCAATGGTGTAATACCTCGCACTTGGATTTCAACTTTTCTAAATGTTACCATTTCCAAGTTGGTGTTAAAAATTACATTGGCGGCTATAATATAAAGCATGTGAATGAAGTTAAAGACCTGGGTATAATTACAGATGAAAAATTGAAATTTTATTCAATTTTTAACCTCATCATTAGGCTCTTTTCATCCCTGAAACCGCTCGCAGCTATTTTTATTTACAAAGTAATGCTAAGACCTATAATGAAGTACGGTAATGTCAGCATACACCCTACCTGTAATAAAGATATTATAATACTCCCTTTTATACTGCCATTTATCTAATTACTCTGTGCTGATATTTTATAAGATTTACTGAAATTGAATTTCTTTTTATCTCTTTGAATGATTGGAATTTATTTTTCATTTACTTTCTTATTCATTAAATTTTAAACTTTAATTTAGCAATATTTTTAAATTGACTTTTAACATTATTTCAAAAAATACATGAGATTATTTGTTTAGAATTGCAAAAAGACAAAATAGAATTACAAAAGGACAATATAGAATTGCAAACGGACAATACAAAATAGCAAATATACAAAATAGAACTAAAAAGGGTATAGATGCTTTTAAAAGAGAATTGTATTTTTCTTATATCATTATCAAGGTGAGTGAAGTCATTTGTCTACCCTGGAATCGTTTCCCTTTAACCCATTAAGTCCCAATGCTCCCATTTGGAATCATAAGTAATTTCATCTTCGTCTGCTTTTTTCAATGATTTAGAATATAAATCGTCTGCGTTTTTTAGATGTCGTTTTTTAGATAAATGGTATTTATCTTTTTTGTTCATATACAACTTTTGTGCTTATAGAGTTCCAATTTTATACGCTTTGTTTTTTCCATTATCACTGTATTATTTTCATATACAAATGTACTTTGTTGCTTTTATCACCCATCAAGGGCTTTGATAAAAAAAAACCTTCAAACAACCCTACATTTCCTTATATGCTATTCTGACAATCAGAATTGCCTTTACCATGATTGTAATCTTTCTACACACTTGGATTTTTACATAATTATTTCTGTTTATTGGTAAATATATTTTCTTCCTTTTCTACTATCAAATAATTACACTTGTGATAAAGTAAATAAAAAGAACTAACTTTTATAGATTATCTGCAAATTTTTCCTTATCATTTTTTGAACTTTAGAGCGTAAGATTTTTGTACAGTACTAAAATTTCTTTTAAACACTTTATGAGGTCGTTCCAAAAAGTCAAAATTAATAAAAGTTTTTATAAAATTTTAAACAAAAGGAAACTGTGAATTTTTGTATAATAAACTAATATAATAATATTTTTAACCTCAAATACAAAATACCGACTTCCAATATTAGCCAAAGTTGAACACTCTGCCTTTGTTATAGATAGAGGGTTGTCTTTTGTAAATAATATAATATTTAAGTTTGTAAATGAATGCATGACTTCTTGTCTCAAGTCAACGAGATATACAGCTTTTAATTTGATAAACTTTTCCTTATTTCTTGATGAATTACAGCTAAATCGCCCGTTTGGAATGGACATTGACTTATACAGCGAACATACATGAATTCCAACGTTGTTCTTAAAAATTTAGAGGGGATGGGTATATTTATACACATAATCGACTTAAACACCCATATATATTATGTTAAATTACAACATTATTTTTTTTCGGGCACGTGGTCTACCCCTGTCTTACAAATGACCCAGTTTGGGTGGAACTATTTCGGATGGAAAAGCGGAGCTAAAACCGAACCCTGGGGTAAATCTTTTAAACTAAATGTGAGATTGAAGGTAATCTAATAAGTAGTTTCACTTAGCAATTTCATGAATTCCCTAGTGTTTCATGAATTTCCTAGGAATTTCACGTAATTATTGAAATGACACTTTAGTTATTTTATGAAATGCATAGGAATTACATAAGATCTCTTGTGATTTTATGAATTTCATAAAGTAAAACAGTGATTTCATATGCTCCGTAAAGTCTTAGAGATTTGATTAAAGCCCTGATTTAACAGTTTTACTGTAATAGATCATACATCTTTCTTAATTTTTTTGAATGTTTAGTACGACATTTTTAAAACAAATGGGAGAATTCTTTTCAATAAATTCATGAATTTTATTCTTTGATATTCATGTGATCTTATTTTTGCAATTTTTAGGCCATTAGTTTTGAAGGAAATATTTTCATTTTTTTGACGAACAAAGACAAAAATAAAGGCATCACTAATAATTACTTATTTGTGTATAGCTACGACCTGGCGAAAAATAAAAGCTTAAAACTTCAAACCCTTAAAATATATGATAACTGTGAAATGACAACTTTTTATCATGGCGGCAAATTTTATGTTACCATATGCTGCCCAGAAACATCAGAATGCAGGTAAGCTATTACACATCGAATTTTATATCAATACACTCTTTTTAAATATCTTAATTTTACTAAAATTTTTTACTATAATATATATATGCAAATTAAGAGAAAGAAGCTGGACCGCTTTCGTTAAAGCAGTGGCCTTGAAAAATACCACACCAAATGATTAAGCATTTAAACATTCTCAATTTCTAATAGAAACAAAAAATAGTAAATGATTTTTGCGGTATCATTAATAAATATTTCATACATCTTTTCAAATTTTATTTAAGAAAACAAATTTTGAGGCTTAAATACAAATGTTTTTTTTTTAATTTTTTATGCAGATTATGTTTGAAAAAGTCCTTTGATAAAATGTGTGACTCAGAGTAATAACTTTTTTAAACCTCTATATTGAAAATGAAAGCGTAGTGTTAGTATTAATATTTTATTCCATTTCTTGTAGCTTATTAAGATTTTCCATTTTTAAAATTCTCGTTAAACTGAAGCGCTTAAGTTCTTTTTAAAATATGATGATTGTAGAGTTTACTTTATTTGAAACTTTCCAATAACGAAATGAGAAATATTTTAGGATACTTAAACTTTCTTATTTATTTATTTATTTAAGTATACAAACCAATGTTGAAATAATTATGTACATCTTTTTTCAAATCATTTAATCTTATGTACTAAAAACGATTGATTTAGTTCTTGACATTTAATTGAAATGGTTTTTAATTAAACGATTACTTTGATGCTGTATAATTAACAAAAAATGTAAGGAGATAAATTTGCTGGTAAGGTTGATTGGTTGGAGATATCAAAGCACTTTCAGCCTTAAGGCTATATGCTCGCATTATGCTTAAGATGGTTAATCACATTTTTGTGAATTTGTTTTTAGAGTTGAGAGCCTTGGGGATCGAACCCCTGACCTTCAACTGTTAAGCTGGGAGGTACACCCTAACAACCATTGATGCTCGCTGCTAAGATTAAAAATTAAAATTTGACTAACTGATAATTCCAAATAAAAAACTTTAAAAGGAAAAATCCTTTAATAATTTGAAGAATGATTGTAAGTGTGGAAAAACTAATTTATCAATACAAATGAAACCTCAACAAGTGAAGAAAAATCCTTAAAATTGTTTTTTTTTCAAAAATGCCATATATATTTTAGAATTTATACTTGGGTCCGCTATTATTTGGATTTGACGCTTACAATTCACGTTTCCTACTCCTACAAAGCTATTGAATACGAACTAGATGGAGATGTGTATTTATTCGTGTTACGCAAAAATAGTGGAAAAGAAATTACAGGAAGCATCGAATCGAATTTGTATTCCATCGATTTAGGTACTTTTAGTAATATTTGACGAATTTAATTTGTTTTTATGCGTTCGTGGGTATTTATATATCTATACAAAGCCAGCCATTGAGCGTATATAATATATAAGAGTGGTTGCCAACCTTTCCATCCTACAGACCCCTACACTAAAATAATTATTTTGCAGACTCTTGAGGGATAACATTTAATATTGAAATTTTTAGGCTGATAGAGAGTAAAGCTGTCAGCCAGCCAACAGGAAAACAAAAAAGTACCGCTCTTTTTGTTTCATATAGAAAAGGAAAAGAAATAAAGATATGTATCTGTTTAAAACTTGACAAATTGGTTTAATCTATTTTCCAAAATATATGAATCAGATATTTTATGAAATATTACATATATTGAAGTCGGTCGATTAAAGGAAGAGGTTCTCCCCCTCTTTCTTCTCTCCCAACTTTTTTTGCTCCGTAGAACTTATTTGAAATAGAAAAATGTGTGCACTTATAGTCCTAACCTTATTAAAATCAGTTTTATCCCTGTATATGGAATCTGGAGCTGTAAAATTTTCACAGACCCCTTATCTGATCTACCCAGATTGGGAACCAGTGATAAATAATTCTCTCTGGATTCTCTTTTCATAGCTCAATTCAGATTTTTTTCTACATTTTCTAAATGTCCTCTTCAAAGTTTCAAGAATTGAATCTCAATTTTTACAAGGTTTTCCAATAGACACAATTTCTAAACCTAGACTGTCTATGCCTAGAATAGTAAACTTATTTAACTTTTCATTAGCTTCTTTTATAAATAGAGTTAAACACCATTTATTTCTATAATTAATAAATTACCTACTCGCTTCTCATTTTCTTTTTTAACTATATAGGTTGAATAAAATTATAATTCCTTAAATGACGGCTTGATTTTCTTTAATCCATAAGTTAACATGTGAATGCACATATATTTTGATTTGATAGTAAATTTTTTCGTTTTTTTGCTATTTATTTATTTATATTCATTTTTAATAATAAAAAGTCTACTTCTTCCTTCAAAAAGACGGCATGGTTGTTTTGAAACCAAAAAGAAGTGATAGAAGATGCAAGTCAGCGACGTATGTAAAGTGTAAACGAACTCAAGCAAAATTTCAATGATGAATTTGTGGTTGTTGTTTCTGAATCCACTGTACAGAGACGTTTAACTAATTTCACTATACTTTGAAAAACGTTACACGTGTCCTTCCCAAGTGTGGAAGAAATTAAAATTAAAATTGTCAATATTGAAACAAGAAAAATTATTCAGATAAATCATTATCTTTGCAAAAGAGTGCGGACTATGGCCCTCATAGTATGTTTCAGTGGTAGCTGCAATCAGGGCCGATTACAAGCCGATTTGACCGATGTTATCAAATTGGGCCCCGGACCTGTCGGCCTTTTTCTGTATTATATGAGGTATCAAATATTGAAGAACTTAAAGCTCTGAAAACTTTCCTTCAACCCAGAATTAAGCATTATGCTCTATTTGAACACCTGACAGAAAACAATAGATTTAAAGCATTTCCTAATGTTCTCATTGCCTTGAAAATTTATTTAGCGATGCCATTAACTTTTGCATCAGGGGAAAGAGAAAAAGTTTTTCAAAGCTGGAACTAGTTAAAATATAATTGAGGTCTACGTTTTCACAAGAAAGACTTAAGAGATTGACAATACTTTCTATAGAAAGCAAGATTGCTAAAGCTATTGACTTTGAAAATATTTTGAAAGATTTTGCTAATAAAAAAGCAAGAAGAGGCTTTTTCTAAAAGAGTATAAGTAATTATTTTTATACCAAGCATTAAATGTCCATTTTTTTGGTTTGTATGTGTTCTTTTATATGAAATATAAACACCGATAAATTTTACTATGTAGAGTCGCGGCCACGCTATCACATTTCTAATTCCGCCCTCAATTCCTTGCACCGGTCCTGGCTGCGATCAAAAAATTTTCAATGATACATCATTAAAATTCAATTAAGCAGTTACATATAAAGACTTAAATTTTTTTTAGTTGAAATTAAAGAAACGGTAAAATCTTTTTTTTTATTTATTTATAGTTCAAATAACATTCAAAATGATATTAACAATTAAATAAAGAAATTGAATCCTTCGGAACTTGAAAGAATATGCAAAGGGTGGAGATACGGACGATCTTCAAAGGGAAAGTAGATTTCCATCGAGATGATGATCTTATATAAAATATAGAAATCTTATAGAAAACTTACAAAAAGTATAGCGATTTCAAGTAAACTTCGGGTCAAATACATTTAGAAGTATTTTAAATACAAATACAAATACTTTATTAACCCTTTCGTGACCAGAAAAATCAGACGATATTTATTAAAAAGCAGAAGATTCATGTACAAAACTATTTGAAAAAGCAGACGAGGGTAAAATTGTTATGTATCATATATGATACACTGGTCAGGAAAGGGATATTATAATGATAATTATTACATTTTAATTTAGTACAGCTAATACAAATTTCAATTTTATTCACCTTTCATTACATCTAATGGCTTATGCTATTGTTTCTAATGAACACTAAACTTTCCAAAGTGGCATCATTTAATTGACATATAGGGGGCGTGACTAAGTTTGGTTAGATGTTGGATTCGATAGCTCAAGGTCTTGGGTTCGATCCCGCATCAAGCACACTATGCTCATAGTTCGATACAAGCTGCGCAATTGTGCCTTCTCGATGAAAACATCACACTGTACTTTTACCTTGAAATCTGGTGTACACGAAATACTGAACGCTCAGGCGAGGAAGGCGAAGCTGGAATGGCCAGCAGCACAGCATTGATTTTTTGATAGATGATTGATGATTTACCATGAGCCTGTATTATGATCTGGTTATAATGATTACTATTATTATCCTTAAACAAGAGAATGAATGCCACTACTAGTCAATGTTAATCTCCTCCCATGTATATTTGTATGGCCTTTGTCATTTGAAGCCTCAGAGAGAAAGGTCCATCTTACAAGTAATTATAGATAAGTGTTAGTTTTTTTTCCAAATATCTTTGCTAAGTTTTTCAAATACAAAAAAAATATTTTCAAATATTTAAAATACCCTTTAGGTTATTTCATTCATTAAAGGTAAAAACCGTGTCGTAGATTGAAGAAAAAATGAGTAATGTTTGAATAAGCTATGGATTATTAAGCCAGGAATCTTATGACGTGCCAAACGACTTCTTCTATACCAGGGGTTCTTAAAGTGTGGGTCATGACCACTTCTGGGGTCATTAAGCTTTTTTGGAGGGTCATGAAGAGTCTAACTCTAACACATCTTTTTCGAGTCAAAACGCTCGAAAACCAAAACACCGAAAATCATATATTCAGTTGTGCTTGTTTTTCGGGCGTTTGGGTTTCGGGCGTTTTGACCTGATACTCACATAAACTATGATGAAGAACACACTTTTCCATTTTTTAATGCAGCATTGTTGATGCATTGTGAATAAATAAGATTGTTGATGCATTTTTGATGCATTGTGAATAAATAAGATTGTTGATGCATTTTTGATGCATTGTGAATAAATAAGAAGATGGAGTGAATAAATAAGACCTCTCAAAAATATTTTCCAAATGTCCAAAAAACGCACATACAAAGAAAGTTTTCTAAGTTTTGGCTTTTCAGTCATATTGAACAATGGTATAGAAATGCCACAATCTCGTTATCTGCAAGAAAACACTTGCCAACGAAAGTATGAAGCCTTTCAAGCTAAAGGAGAATCTCACTAAGGTTCATTCGGAACTGGCCAACAAAGACTTACCATACTTTAAAATCAAGGAAGACCAACTCAAATGGTCCAGAATAGATAATAAAACAGGAGTTCTTTTTCAACCCAGCAATGTTGTCAAAGCATCATACAACAAAATTTGCCTTCTCATTGCAAAACAAAAAAAGTCACACACAATAGGAGAGAAGTTCATTAAACCTGGCATGTCAGAGGCTGCAAGTCTTGTTCTTGATCAAAATTGCGTTAAAAAACTTAATCAAATAAGTCTTTCGAACAACACGGTCAAACAATGTATCAATGATATGTCCCAAGGTATAAAATCTCAAGTGACAAAAAAAATCAGAATCATTGATGAAACAACAGACGTCGCAAATCTTCCTCAACTTTTGGTTTATGCTCGATTTATTTTCTAAAATCAAATTGAGGAAGACTTTCTTTTCTGCAGTCCACTTTAAACAGCAACATAGGCTAAAGATGTCATGAACTTGGTGTATAACTTTTTTGAAGAAGAAAAACTTTCATGAGCAAATTTGATTAGAGTTTGTACGGATGGAGCCTGGTGAAAGGTAAGAATCCTGAAGTTATAACGACTCTGATTCACCGCGCAGCTCTTGCATCTAAAACACTTCTTAGTTCGTTCAATGATACATTAAAAACTGTAATCCGTATTATGAACTATATAAAAGGAGGAGCACACAACACTAGGCTCTTTTGCCAACTCTGCCTAGAGATGGATTCTGCTCACCAAGACCTCCTTTTTCACACAACTGTACGCTGGTTGTCAAAGGGCGATGTTCTCGCTCGTGTCTATGAACTTTTTGATGAATTGCAGATATTTTTGGCAGCCAAGGGAAAAAACAAAGCAAATGTTAAATAGCATTCAAGGGCCATTCAAATTGGCAGATGTCTTTGTAGCTTTGAACAGACTTAAACTTGCAGCTGCAGGGTCCGGATACAACCATTATAATGCATAGCGATGCTGTTAAAGCATTTCTTGCCAAGTTAGCGCTTTGGGAGAGAAAAATCCAAAAAGGTAATGCAGCTTTTTTTTGCGTACGAAATCATCGGAGAAAAACCGATTACCGAGGAGCTGCAACAAAAGATCAAGGAACATTTGATACTCCTCCAAGAAGAATTCAAGCGCTATTTTCATTAAGTTAATGCAAAAGAGAGTGTTCAACTGACACTTGCACACAATCCTTTTAGTTGCAATGTAGATGATCTTCCTGATGACATCCAAGAAGAATTTTTGAAACTTATCAACCACACTGCAGCAAAAAAAAGAGTGTCAAAAACAGCTACTGCTCAATATTTCTAACTTCTGGTTTAAGATGATATCCTCTTTTCGTAAGATTAACAAGTTTGCTTTAAAAATACTCCTACCTTTTTCATCCACTTATTTTTGCGAAACTGGTTTTTCAATTCTTATAGTGATAAAATCAAAGGCACGAAACATGCTGAATGCTGAAACTGACATGCGATGTACTTTGAGTCGTACAAACCCTCGTATTGATAGGCTTGTAGCAAAAAAGCAGATACATTCTTCACATTGAATATTAAAACATTGCAATTCTCATTATGCGTTTTCAAAGAGTAATAATTTTTTTTTTCTTTCGTGTGATAAATCAAACATTATGGGCATTTTTATCTACTTGCAAGTCAGGGTCAATATTCTTCTGAATGTGTGATTAAAGGGTGAGCGTGAACGACAGGATGTCATGGCTGTATTGTTCTTAATGCCTGAATACTAGCGTGTCATTGCAGCAAACCTACTCAAAATTAAGGGGCGACATGGATTAATCGTGGTTTAATGAAACCCGCAAGTTACTGGTGCGTGAATTAACGTATAAATATTTATAATATTTAAACTTTTAGTAGAATTTAAATTTTTTTTTATGTTTTATCAAAATTATCTTTGAATTAATTTTCAAAGCATTAACATGGAAAATCATGATTACTTGTAGAATAACTATCGAATATAAAATCTTTACTAAATTTTATGATTCATTAACTTTTTTGAGTATGAGCTTTATTCTGATAAATGTTACACACGTGTTAGATATATCACAAAAGTTTCTTTTATTAACAAATACTTTTTCAGAACTAGAACTATACTATAGATAAAAAAATTTTCGTTAATTATTTTTTAAAAAATTAACCGAAAACAATAATTTTATAATTTTTATATTTTTTATTTAATCATAACATGAATATAAGTAATGTACTTACCAATTTTAAGTAAAACTCCTTATTTTGAGAATAAATTTAAATGTTAAATTTTTTTTGAAATTTTGATATAGACAAATTACACTGCTTTCATTTGTCAGTAGAAATTCCACAAGATTTTCTACACTTTTAGAGAAGTATTGAAACGTTTGTTTTACAAAAATCAGAATAAAATAGTAAAAACTCATAATCAAAAAAAATTAAATACACTAAAAACTCATATAAAGTATTTTCGTCTCTTCTAAAAAATTTACTCAAGTCAATCTTCGCGCACGTAGTGCAATTATTTCAAGTTCAAGAAAATGTCATGATAAAGTTAATTTGAACAAAGTTGTCCTGAAATTATTTTTGACTTTTCTGCAATTCTTCTAGATCGAGGAAGTTACTCTCTATTCCAAACGCTTCCTTCATCATCTCCGTCCGATGCTCTGTTCTTCAATATGGCGAACAACAATTACATATTGATCACAAACTACAAAGCAAATACTGCTAACTTGTTTTGGTGGTATGGGAATAATTTTATCAGCATTCAAGAATTTGCCGTTCGTTCTCCAGTGTCTTGTCTCGCTCTCGCCATGCCCAACAATGATATTTCCATTCTCATATCCCATGAAAATGACGTAAATCTTACTTTATTACACTTACACCTATACGTCTTTTAACACCAAGAATGCCTATATTTTTTGGACGCCATTGATTTGACCACGATCCTTATATAAAAGATAAAAATTTCGGAAAAAAAATTTTTTTTCAGAAATTTTCTCACTCATTCTATAAACCTCGTATGGACTATCGAGGCAAAAAAAATTGAATTATCATAATTGACAAAATTTTATCAAATTTGAAATAAATACTCAAAAATACTTTATCGATAAAAGCATTGCACATTAAAAATCTTTTATGGCTAAAAAAATATTAAAAATTTGGAGGTTTTATATGCGATGCCAAGACTTTTTAAGCGTTAAGTGGGAGATTTAGCAAATAGAGGAAATCATTGATATCAAAGAAAAAAATAATGTTAGGCTTCTCTAGATCTAGGTCGTTCCTCCAAAAAATGACACATGATGTATCTGGAGCCCACATATCAATCTTAAATTTTAAATGTCTCATATTCCCTATTTGCTGTTAGAAAATAAAAATTTGACAGCTTTGTCCAATCGTAATACACAATGTTTTCGTTTTTAAAGGATAATGATTTCAATCGGGTGCTTGAAACATTTTCTGGAATCTGAAAATGCTGAGGCAGGGACCAAGGATAAGCTCTTGTCCCTCACGAAATGTCTCATAAGGCCTGCGTCTCGTAAAGCCTTTTGCAGTGAATCTCTAGATCTGCCTTCCGTTGCTGAGCTGTTTCAAACTAAACGATCTAAATGTGAAAAACGAATTAGTAGGCGCTTTAACCTACAGCTTCGGGTAGAGCATCCTCATTAGCCTTGGTTGGCAGATGTTCTAGTAGAGAGCAACTCTGATTCCAAACTACCGATGCCTTGTGTGTATAGCTTTTGAGTAAGCAAAGGCTATAAAACTACGCTTCAATTAAAATACCATGATCAAAAAATTTTCTGGAATGAAAGATATTAAATTGTTCTCTTGTCTTACTTGATAGTGGAAAACACATTTGGCATACTTGGTTCAGCAGCTAAATAAAATGAATAACATGACATAGGGTAAAGAAAAATATCCTTAGGCTCATTAATAGTATATTCCTGTTTTTTTTTTGCAAAACAGCCTAATTAGTTAAAGAAAGACAAATATGGAAATAGCACCATGCTTGATCAAGGATTCTTGCATATATTCATAATTGCGAAATCCCTATGTAAAAGAAGCTGATGAAAATGAATGCCTATACATAAGAAGAAGAAGAAGAAGAAATATATTTATTCAATTTTACAAAAGAATAACGTGGAACAAAAGAGTTCATTACTCTTATTAGCTATTAACCCTATTCGTAACGGCCATTTTTATTTCCTAAGTGGCGGGGAGAGGTAAGGGCTTTTTGCCCACTCCTTTTTTTTATTATAAAATATAAAATATTTCTACAAAATTAAAAATCAAACAAATCTGTCAAAAAATCAATCCAAGCTGTCAATACCGAATATATAAATTTCAAAATATATTATAATTCTACATTTTTTGTTAATAAATCAAATTTTGGTGTTTAATTTACCCAAAATATTTCACCTTTCAGTAAAATGACACGGTGAAAAATGTTACTGGGTGCTACTCTAAGTTAACCGAGCACTGTTGGTCTTCCTTTCTTTGATATTTGTTCCTTAGTTTATCCTTCACTTTGTTTTCTAATTAAAAAGAGAGCTTTTAACTATAAATCTCAATGGGACCTCTATTGTTTTGCTTACAAATTCGCTATCAGCTGAAAGTCTGTTCCTCATTTCTCCTATACTTTATATGGTATTTAATTTTGCTCTTTATTTTAAACTGAGACTACATTGGTAGCTCTATTTTCATCAAAAATTCACTTAGTGCATTGTATGTTCGAAAAAACCTTTTTCAGAGATTTATTTAGCTCAGAATTACTATTTCAGAGGTTGATCTTGACTTTTTTTTTATGAATCATGTGTTGTATTATCAGGTGATATGAACAAATATCACTCTGAATATTATTTAACCAATTCTTTTTCAAAATTCATGTTCTTCATGAAATAATGCATAATTCTCTTTTTTTAATTACAAAAAGTTTTCCACCTTTATCATTTAAAAGACTCTCTTTCATAACCAAAGCAAAAATTGGCCAAATTCGATTCACATTTATAAAATTTTTATGAGAATTGCTATATCTTCACATATTTATGGTAAGGTAATTTTTACTGTTTGAAAATTTTAAGATGACTTTTTTAGTGAATTGATGATTGAAATATTACCTAATAAGATAAAGGTTTAAAGATTTTTGATTCATAAGGGATGAGCTTTTTCTTCACGATCAAGGTGTTTTTTGAAAATTTCAATACTAGATTTTTAATCAAAAATAAAAAAATATTTTTTCTTTAAAATATGAAAGTATGTATATGAAATAATTTTCAAATATACATCACTAATTCTATTTGAACTTTGATATATTTTTTTCACAGTAATGGGAAAACGTAACCAAAAAATGGAATCAGAATAGTCGATTTAGTTTTAAAAATATTTAACTAACAAATTTGATTGACTTTTCACATGCTAATTTCGAAAACTGAGTCGAAAAATGAAATCAGTATGAATTTTTAGTCGTTAACCACAAATATGATTGACATTTTGTTTTAAAAAATATTAATCTGGATATTTTAGGAGACACATTTTCAGATATAAATTGCAAATACTTTTAGACACTTCCAAATACGAATCGCTAAAAATGAGTTGAGAAATGAAATCAACACGGTCAATTTGGTATAAAAAAATAAACTTTTTTTCAAAGTTAATTAATATTCTTGGTGAAAATCTTTAAACGTAAACGGCAAAATTGATTGACCCTTTCAGCCATTTTGACAACCTAATTGCAAAAAATGACACCAAACTTAAATCGGCATGCTTGATTTGGTATGAAAATATGTATATTATTTTAATTTAAATAATATTCTTAGATAACATTTTTAGGCAAAGACCACAAATTTGATTAGCACTTTCTGAATTTTTCACAAACTACTTGCGAAAATTAAGCACGGAAATGAATTCAGGACTTTTGATTTAGTATTAAAATTATATATTTTATTTAAAATTTGAATAATATTCTTGGAGAAAAATTTCAGATGTAAAACGCAAAATTGATTGATACTTTTAGACATTTTGACACCATAATTGCAAAAAGTGAGTATGGAAATGAAATGACCATGATTGATTTAGAATAAAAATTTAAAATTTGAAAAATATTCTTGGGTCAAATTATTTTGGCATAAAACCGCAAATTTAATTCACATTTTAACAAATTTTCACACTTTATTTCAGAAAACTGAGTCAATAAATGAAATCAGTATGATCGATTTAGTATAAAAAATTAATTTTATTTAAAATGAATGTTTCGTAAGCAATATTATCATCCATCAAAATTTTGATTGATGACATTTCTTATAAATTTACCATGTTTATTGGAAAAATATTTCCAATATATATCATTTTAAAATTTCAAGAGTGTATCAAATGTAAACACTAAGTTATAAGTTATAAACAATATAATATAACAATTTTGTTGAAAAAAGTATATTTTATTTGGATTGACTGGTTTTGACATGAGGGGGCACAACTACTGTGAAAATAGTATCAAAAGAAATTTAATAAGCTTTGATTTAACTTAGTTTAATGATTTCCTTGAAGACCAATATTTTCAAATCGCTTTATTATGTTTAGAAAAATGTAAGTGTTTGGCAACAAAATGCAAATGATGGCTTCTTCTACGACTCAACTTCAGGCGTGACTTCGGCCTTGCCTAATGGAATATTTAGAAGCACTCTCATAGTGAAGGATTCAAAGACATTCATTTTTGTGAAAAGAACGAATGACTCGAAAGTTTCCATCTTCAAAGTTAATTTTTCAAAAAACACAAGTAAGTCTCGTTCTTTAAAAAATTTATACATTTATCTTTTATTCATGGAATCCATTGTTAGTGAAAGAATTTATCATCTTTTTAATATTTAAGTCGATCTTTTTACTTTTAGCACAAAACAAAGAAAAGGAATCAGAGTTTATAAAGAAGGTTTCTGATGTCAATGTAGAACTTTATGGAGTTATTGACACAATTACATCCTTGTTTGATGATATAAACGCTAAAATCTTTCTCGAAAAAGGTTCCTCCATCGAATCGGATATTGTTTTAGAGGGTAAAATATCTTTACATGCTAATTTACAACGAGTTCCTCAAAATCAGTTAATTATAATAAAAAAATAGTAAAACTAAATTTTTTTTTCTTGTCTGAATTCGAATTTTCTTAAAGGTATGCAATAATGTTAAAATTTTACAATGCTACATTATGTTCAAGATACTCGTTTCAGAAATTCTTAAGAATATTGACAGACAATTACATTATTGAATTGGAAATGCATTAAAATTATACTTAAAACTAAATTTTTCGTATTTTCTAAAGTTTTGTTATTTCTTGTGAAATTTATCCTACTATCAATCTTCTCCAAAATGTATGCTAAATGATTTTAGAAGAGAGAGAGGAGAAAAATTTAATTACGGAAAAATGCATTTTATGCTTTAACATTTAGGAAATGTTGTTCTAACCAATGAAGTTGAAGTTGAAAACATGTTATTTTATAATGGCACTACTTACGAAAAAGTTCTTTCGGACAATCCAGAAGAAAAATTCAAGCAAATTATGTCATTTGCTGATCTGGTTGATAATTACCTTATTAAGGATGAAGTTGCAAATCTCTATGGTAAATACTTTTAATTTCAATTCTGATGCATGTGAAGGCTAAAATTTTCAATAGTCTATAGTAGCTTTCTATTGCTTTCATTTTGATCCTCAAGCTAGATCCATATTCTTTAACAAAATCCTTCGGAAAATTTTTCAAATCCCTTTCTTGATTTTTAACAGTTTCTTGGAGAATATAATATGATCCTTTTCTGAAAATTTGCAAACTAAAAAATGTATTGTAAATTTGAAAAAAAAGTTGATAATTATAAAAACTAATTAAATAATATTTTATAATTCAATTAATATAAAATCTGCTGTAGAATAATAATATTATTGGAAAATTGAATTTTATTGATAAACACCGAATCTTTGATAAATCAAACATATTTTTTCTCATAAAATTTTGGTATCAAACCAAACTCAATTTTTATTTTTTTAAGTATTTTAAAATTTCTTTAAAATTCTTCTGACTTTTTTTATATTAATATAAAAATTATATTAATTATAATTCTTTGATTGGAATTTTATGCCTGAAGAAGTAGTTAATTCTCTCGTAGCCAATGATTTCATTAAAAAGCTTGATATAATTTGGCGGTCTAGAAGATTTTATTTTATTACTTAATAGTTTTAAGATTCAAATTTTACAGGCATTGACAGATATTTTGCTTAATTTTTAAACGCGGGTTTCTACAAACCCTCTCTAACTTACCCACTCTAAGCATTACTCTACTATCGATAAACCTTGAAAAAAAACAAAAAGTTTAGCTGTTTTTTTGTTTTTCAAATTAATACAAAACTCATCATCAATTTCCTTTCTTGAAAAAATGTAAATTTACTTTCAATTTAATTTTTATTTCATTCATGTCAATAAAATCAAAACCATGTTCAATTTTTGAAAAAAAAACTTAAAGCATAATCTAACTGCTGTTTATCAATTAGGTTTTGCTTTACAAATGTTTTTCTTATTTTGTTATACCCAGGTTCTTAAAGTAAGGTTTCATTAAAATTCTGAAAGCCCGATTTAATGAAATCTAAGAAATTTTTTACCTAATTTCTGAATTTACTATTTCAAATATGGACTATATGTACAGGAGGTACTTGCAAAACGCGGTTAATTGGTTCCGATCAAAGTCCGCACTATGCAAAACAGCGTAAAATGAGTTTCAATGAGACTGGTTCACCACAAAAAACTAGAAGTTCGATGTAAAAAATTTATTTTTACATTATAAATTAAAAAAATTAAAAAAATTAAAAAAAATAAATTTAAATATAAAATTAAAAAAATAGAAGCCGCGTTATAGCAAAAATCGCAGTGATCAAAACCGCCATACAAGGACTTCCTGTATTACTAAATTGAAAGATTTTAATATTTTTTGAGCGAAGCAGCGATTCTACGAAATCTCTGAAAATATTATAAATATTGAAGTATTGTAACATATATTCTAGTTAAATCTTAAAAGCTATATATGTACAAATATTTTATTTAGGAAATTTTTCTTTCGAAAATATCGTATCTGATACTATTACAAGCAACGAAATGGTAGTCAAAAATATTGAACCAGTGAAAAATATAGTTGATATAAGCAAAGTTTGTCTGAATAACAAACACAAAGTCAATATTGTGAGTGGCAAATGGACTATCAATGGAACTTTAAATGCAACAAAAGCTAGAATTCATGGCTTTATAAATAACGTTCATTACCCAGGTAGTTATATTAAAAATTACTCAATGTTGTAGATTTGTTTATTTTATTCGTTGATTTGAAAAATGTTATAATAATTTGTACTCAGTTAACATCAAGGATAAAAACATGATTCTTACAAATACAAAGTTCAATGACCTAAAGATTGAAGGCAGTGTGTTTTTTAATGGATCCGTTAATGGCGTTTCCTTTCCTCAAAGTAGTATGCATGATCAACCTCTTTCCATTGAAACACCAGTCATTCTCAACACCCTTGAAACAGATGTTTTAAATCTGCATACACTAAATCACGTAATTATTTATACTTGCAAATATTTTTAAAATAAAACTATTTCCAAAAATAATTTTTATCCCCTTTTAAATCCAATCATCTTAAATCCCTATATTTAAAAATATCCTGATTATTTTAAATCATTCAAATATTAGTTATGGATGAATTTTTAATTGTACTTTCTCTTTTTTAAACTCTATTTTAGAAAAATAATATTACTTTTGAAAAAAAGACAAAATAGAATTGAAAAAAGTCAAAGTAGAATTGAAGAAAGACAATGAAAATTGAATTGAGATGAGGATATCACTAATAAAACATTTTTAAATTTATAACTTATGATAGAAACTGCTCTCCCGCTTTAAGAATAAAAATATTTTTTGTGCTATTTTGGCTTTATAAATTGTAACGCGTCAATCTGATCAATGTATCGATATGTTTCATTCGAAATATTACAATTCAAAATTTGGCGAAATTTTTGTTTTGGTAAAACAGTTGTGAATTACATTGTATGTTCCACCTGTCACGCTTTACACATATGTTAATATGCAGCATACTAAATCAACACACATAACCAACTCTGAAAGATGAATTTTTCCTTTTCGTACAATAACCTTCTTCAAATCTTACTTTTAATATAAGGTAGTCGTCACAGCGGTCTCATTGGCCTTATGACAACGTTGCAAGTTGATTCTTTGCTTTTTAGTTTTCTTATATTCACCTTATTTTGTGTCGGTTATACATGATACGTACTTGCTCGATTTTCCTTCATATATTTTATCAATTTGTGAATAAATCTTTTTTTCTTCTTTAAGAATCGATGACGTATTCTAAAAATATTTTTAAGAGGAAATTGTGTACTCATTTTTTTTCACAAAATTAACTATCTGCAAGCAAAATATTATTTTAAAAAGCTCAATGCATATAATACTTTATGAGAAAAACGAGATCTGATTTTTAAAGTAAAATTTCCTTCCTAACGAACACATCTCTTTGATTCAACACTTTTATCTGTGAATAAATTTGAGTTTGTATAAGCATTACATTTATAAAAAAATAGGATGAATCAAAATACAGCCATAAATAAAATACTTAATATTTCAAGTAAAGTATAAATTATAGTTTGCCTGAAAAATAATTTTTTAATTTTTTTTAAAATACCTTTTATTGAAACAATTCAGATTTGATATTTGCTTAAAAATCACTCTATAAATCTTACTCAATTTTATTATGAAAAATTCAAAAATATGCATTGAAATTTTTCTATAATTATTTCAGTACACTCTTGTTTCTTAAGATTATAACTTTATAAATTAAAAAAATGGAAAATATTATATTTAAGATTTAAAAATGTTATTTTTGACATTTTTAGAAATAAAAAATTACAGAGTTCTGAACCTTAATTTAAATGAACACTTTTGGCTTGTCAAATCCAAAATAGGAGATTACAAAGAGATATAGAGATAAAAATACTCACTAAACATTTCATGAAATGAAAATGCAATATATAAACTCAATCATATTATTTTAAAAAACATAGTCCTATAAAAAGCTTTGATTACACTATATATTTATATAACTTTTATAATATTATAGATATACTTTTACATGATATATTATTTTAAGATTAATTTAAACCGTATCCGGTAAATTCACCGATTGTCAATTCACCGACAGTCGGTGAATTTACCTTCACTCAATTTAAACATGTAATCCGAAATCTAAGAAAACTAAAAATTACCTTTTGTAAAAGTCACCATGAAAGTATTAATATTTTGGTATTTTACAGATAAATTTCAAAGACTTTGTGAAAAATGTGTTCTTGGTATCTGAAATGTCTGATGTCAATTGCACTTTACGCTTCAATGGAATGACGTTTTTCAAAAATATCGAAATAAAAAAAAGCATAAATAAGCTGGACTTTAATCATTTTCTACTCAACTCTGTCTTCAACAATAAAAAGTTTTGTTTTAAAAGTATTTTTTCTTTTACTTTAACATAAATACACTCACTAAAGAAAGGCTCTGATCCATATTATTAAGCAACCTATACTATCCCTATTAAAAATTTAAAGGTAATTGTTTCTAAAGCTTAGCAATTTAAGAATGATTTGTTGCTAAGATTGATCAAAGCTTCCTTTTCAAATATTTGTTCATCTTACAAATTTTCTATATACTTTTTAATTTTTAAAAGTAGGTATCGGTGTAAGAGAAAAAATGACATACTCTCAAACACATACATAAATTTCAGTTTTCTAGAATTATGCTCTGAAAGAATATATAAAATTGGAAGTGAAGAAAAAATACAATTCTTACAAATGGAAATATATCGCTAACATTTCACTATCTTCTTAATTTAATCCTAAAGTATGGCTGAAGAAGTCTAATTTTGCTCAAGTGAAAAAGCATGTGGCAAGTAACTAAAGAAGTAGACTTTGAAGTTCATAATTACCCTTTTTATTTTGGCGACAAATTTGAAAACAATAAAAATGACAAAAATTAAGGTTTGAACTAATATTTTTTAGCAAGCCAGAAATTGGACACTTTTTCTATTATTATAAAATGCTATTAATCTCAGCTTTTTCTCTCTCAGTCATACAAAGTTTTTTTAATGTAAAGTTCTTATTTCCTTGATTAAAGAAAACTTTTTCTTTTTAAGTAGAATTTGATCTATGATGAACACAATTTATTTGATTCATTACTTTTCTTTAATGAATACATATATGGTGGATTATGATTTAAACTCCAAAATTTTAAACAATTATATTTCTGACTTAATCTCAGTGTAAATAACTTTTTTTTAGAACCTGTTCATTTTGTAAAAAATTTACTCATTGAAAATTTGAATATTGATGGCTATTTGAATGGCAAAAAGTTACATTTGGAGAAGTATTCTTTTGAGAATAAAAGCATCAGCAACACCTTCTATTTTAATGATCCGGTTTCCTTTTCACAAGATATAAGGATTCAAACTTTAAATGGAATTAAAGAGAAAAACGTCTTCAAACTTACCTCTCCCCAAAATATCACAGGTAATCAATTTTTATTTTTTTCCGAATGCTTCAACCACAATGCCTCATGTCGACTGATAGCTATTCAAAAAAACAATATACCTTTTAAAGAATCAATTTTATTCATTATCCCTCAAAATATAGTATAGAAACACGCTAAAATTATACGATTACGCGATGAGAAATAAATATTATAAAGATTCGACGTCAATGATTTAAAAACATTAAATCTGTTCAAATTTCAATTCTTTCAGATTTTATTCGATAAACATATAATGTTTACGTTGGGGAATAGGTTAGACTAACAGAACTAATTCTCAAAATTTATTACAAGCATATTTCTTTCTGATCTCATCCCTTGCCCATTATAAGGACTTATATCGCAATTTTGAACGTTGTCTTCTAATTAGATACTGATGATTTGGTTTTTATCCTAGTTTTCCTCCTCTAAAGAATTTTAAGGCTTTAAACGTTGGTTGTGGTCTGGCAACCCGATTCTAGCATTGCTAAAATCAATCTGGACACTCTATGTGAAGAAATAGCTTTGCAGTAAAATCACGGAACACGGGATGTTAGTGGGATGAAAAGATCACGTTAACCCATTTACGACCAATGTTCCTATTTTGGAACATAAGTAATTTCATCTTCGTCTGCTTTTTTCAATGACTTTGAATATAAATCGTCTGCATTTTTTTAGATATCGTCTGCTTTGCTTGGTCTTAAATGGGTTAATAGTGGACTCAGAAATTCAAGCAAGACCATGATATCCATAAGCGTGGAGCCCGCGCATCGCACATTATTCCCAACAGGACTTAATGTTGATTAGTGCATAGGTCATTGACCTGTGTAATATCCCTTGTATTTGAAATATTTTTCTAACTACACTGCCATACATTTAGGTAATAAAATATCCGCTAACTTTTTGAAAAGTTGTCATGTGATCATTTTGAAGTCTAAAGTGATTTTTAATGATAAACCTTTCAAGGTTATAACAAAGATCAAGCAGTAGCTGATATATTTCAATTATTTATTATTTTTATTGTAAAATATATTTTTTTATATTTGAAATGTCAATAGTCAATTCCTAATCTAACAATACAACAAAGCAGAGGAGGATTCTCATCAAAAAATTTTATAGAGATAAATCAGGAGGGATCTAAATTTTGCCTAAACGTTATAAAAAAAATGGTTCAAAATTTTTTCTCTTTTGACATTCAAATAAAAACTGACTAACATTTTAACATTCAAATCTTTTTTTCACAATGTTTCTGAATTAGAATAAAATATATTTACGATTTAAATTCCACATCATTAAATTTCTTCCTTTGTACGTAAATTTTGACTTTTTATAAAAATTGCTATTTATCGGAAATGATTTCTAAAAGAAAGACCACGTAAATTAAAACCTTTTAAAACTTACTAAAGGAACAAAAATATTTTTTGACCAAATTAAAAATTATATTTACTTTAATGATCTAATGAATAAAATTGAATTTATGGACGTAAAAATGTTATCATTCGTAGGCAAACGGATAATATATATACTCATTTAAGCATTATTTAGAAGAGTAAGTTTGCAAAAAAATGAACTTTTTTAAATTTTTGACTTGATTCTTTGTAATTCTTTTCAATGCACACAAGGTTTTACTGGGATTTGCGATTTCAATTCTAATTTCGTATTTATTAGGAAAATTTACTTTTGAGAAGTCCGTCAAAGCTTATAGAGGGATCCAACTACAAAACTCCTCCCTCATCAACGATATGCACGTCGCAACAGTGGCAGAAAAGTGCGGCATGGAAAATAAAGACAATTTCATAGATGCCAACTTTCAAATAAATGCTGATTATGTGCATGTCTATAAAGATTCGCAAATCGAGAAAATTAATTCTCACCCTTTCAAGAACTTATATGAAGTATTTTTTTCTATTTCATCCTACTATACTCTATTCCAGGGCGTTGAGGAAATGCGAACACGAGAAATGATTTACAATCCTTTTAGCTCTTAGCTTAGTTACTTTATTTTTAATTTCTTCGTAAATTTGTGCATTTTAATCTTATGTTCTCTACCAAAAGTGGTAACTATTTCATTTATCCAACCCAAGAACTTGAGTTATCGAAACCGAGTAGTATCTAACCAACCTTACTCACGCCCCCTTACTAAGATATCAAATAGTAGGAGCATCAAAAGTTGACTTAAAAATCCTAAAATAAATGATCCAAAGACATTAAAATTGACTTTATCCCTAAAAAATGTCCTAAAATTTCTATTCGATATTCACATTTCACTTTACTAAAACTATTAATGTTAGAATGGAATAGGATTCTCAATTGAAAACGTGCAATCTTTATACAGACGTTTTTCTGTTGTTGCCAGTGAATCTAGATCATATATATAATATAAGTAATAGCAATACAAGAAACTTGGCTTAAAGATCTTTCTTTTGATCAATTTATTGAAGATTATACTTTTGTTCATTCTCATTCTAGACTTACTAAACATGCTGGTCTAGGCTTTCTTGTTCATAATAGCTTGACCTTCAAAGTTTGCAATGAATATTTTATAGGCCATACCTATGAATCGTTTTCAATCGAAATAGTTTTCCCTTCGTCCAAAAATTTGAAATTGCATAACTTCTACCGTCCTCCTTCTCTTTTCTCGGATATTTCTACTTTCATTGAAGAAATTTCTTGTTTTTTGCAAAATAACATATCAGGGAATCATACTTCCATTTTTATGGGAGATTTTAATGTCAACTTGCTTAATATTGACAAATGTATTAAAGTTAAAGAGTTCGTCAATCTTTTTGCATCTAATTTTTTGAAACCAGGTATAAATGGAATAACGCGCGAAGCCTCTTCCTCACTTCTAGATAACTTTTTCATACCTTTTGATTTAAATTCATACAAGTCTTTTATATATCCTTCTTTTATTTCTGATCACAGTGTAATTTTATTATCTTTGCGTTTAAATAGTTGTGCTAAAAATAACTCTACCATTGAAATTTTCAATGAAAAACTGTTTATAGAAAAAATAAGTATGGTAAATTGGCGTCACTGCCTTATGAATTATTTTGACTCTCCTGAAGTTTTAATGGACTCTATGAATTATATCATTTCATCAGCTGTTGAAGAATGTAAGTATAAGATTAATGACAAAGGTAATAATAAATATAAATACAAAGTTAACAGTTGGATGAGTCAAGAAATACTTAGCCTCATTAAAAAACGGGACAAATTGCACAAGAAGATGAAGAAATCTACGAATATTTGTGACATTAGGTTGAAGTTTGTTGAATTACGGAATGAAATAAAAAAAAAATAAAATTACAAAAAAAAAACTATTTCACTAAAGTCTTTCAAAATGCTCTCTCTCCCAAAGATACTTGGTTAAATTTGAAAAAAATATTTAATAAAAAAAAAATCAATCAATATGTTATTTCAACTGAAGAAGGAATTTTAACTGATGAGAATAAATTGGCGGAACTTTTTTGTAATCATTTTTCGGACAGTACTAGTTCCCAGAAGAATAAAAATTGGCCTGAACAAAGATTTTCTGATAAAGAAGATTCTTTTTACTTGAAAAAAATAAACAAAAATGATATTATCATTGCTATAAATGAAATTAAAGCCAAGAAAACTTGTGATATTTATGATATATCTATTTACAAACTGGTATTGATAAAAGAATATATATTAGATTACTTAGTAATCGGTTTTAACTCTTGTATTGAATTCAATACCTTTCCTGAGTCTTTGAAAATTAGCAAACTATTACCAGTTTTTAAAAAGGGAAGTACAAACTTAATTGAAAATTATAGACCTATTAGTTTAATTTCGACTTTTTCAAAAATATTTGAAAAAATTTTACATTCCCAAATTTTATCATATTTAGAAAAGCACAAATTTTTATACAATTATCAGTTTGCTTTTAGGAAAGGATATAATACCGAACATCTTCATGCATTATTCATTGAAAAAGTTCAAAATTATTTAGAAAGATCCGATGAAGTTGTAGCAATCTTTTTAGATTTTCAGAAAGCATTTGATAGTATTTCGCATTCTTTGCTTATTGAAAAATTAATCGATATAGGTTTCTCATTTTCAGCTATAGAATTTTTTAAATCATACCTTTCGTTCCGACAACAAATAGTTTGCATTAATCAAAGCATGTCTTCTTCAAAACCCGTATATTGCGGCATTCCACAAGGATCGATTCTAGGTCCTCTACTTTTTTCTATTTATATAAACGGCATCCCTAGTTCAAACCCAAAATTTGAATTCCTCCTATTTGCAGACGATATTACATTGCTTTTGCCTCTTTCAATAATTGATAAGAACAATGAAACAATATTTGAATCAATTAAGAATAATTTTTTGAAAGTAGAAGAATGGTGTGATCGTAACTTTTTAAGTTTGAACCGTAAAAAGTCAAAAATGATGTTTTTCTCAAACAAAAAGTGCAAAAGTTGTGAGATGAATACAGATATATTTGAAATTGAGTTAGTAAGCAAATATAATTATCTAGGACTGTATATAAACAATCAACTTACATGGACTGATCATCAAAACTATATTTCTAAAAAGATGAATTGTACTTTAGGTATACTAAGACGATACAAAAATTATTTTGATGTAAAAATAAAATTAATGTTATACAAAGCCTTAGTTTTACCGCATCTTAATTATAGCCTTGTTAATTGGGGATATTGTAATTTGGAAAAACTTAAAGTTTTACAAAAGAAAATTATTAGAAATGTGTTTAATTTGAGTTACAGGCATCATACAACAGTGTTTTTCTTTGGCTATGAATTATTGAAAATTGAAGAAATTTATTTAATGCAACTATCCAAGTTCATTTATAAATATCTCTATAATATACTTCCTGAAATATTTTTTGCTTGGCAAACCTTCGTACATCAAGAAACTCAACACTATTTAAGATCATCAAATAAGTTTATAGTCCCACAATATCGACTCAAAAGTACAAAAAAATTATTGAAAAACAGAGTTATTTCTTTTTGGAATAAAACTCTTGAACAAACAAAATTCTATGAAAGTTCCTTCTATAAATATAAAAATTTACTCAAAAAATCTTTTGTAAATAGTTATAATAAAGAATGTAGAGTGAAAAATTGCTTTATATGTTCCAATCAGTATATATACAAACTATCATTTACATAAATATATATATACATGAATATATATGTGTGTGTGTAAATGTTAGAACATACATCTTTTTCTAAACAAACATAAAACTATACTTCATTTAACTACCTATTATTCATGTTTTTACATACGTATTATATATAAATGTTATATTACACATTAATTTTGTAAAAGGTCATCATTTCAGCGGTCCCCTAGGCCTTATGATAACCTTGCAAGTTGATATACATTTTTTTTTTAATTCTTTTTTTCCCATCTCATTGTAAATTGATAATACAAAAAAACTTGTGTTTAAACAAAATTTCTCTGTATATATTTCAATTTGTGAATAAACTTTCTTTCTTCTTCTTCTTTCTTTAATATATAATATATATGTTCAGATATACTTTTATTTTTCACATGCTTATTTATTCTTTTTTTCCATAAGATACTTTCATAGTAAAACTCGAATATTCGTTTTTCAATTATTTTTGCAGATTTGGCATATAAAGCAAAAAATCTTGTAAGGATTCCTCTATTACTATTTTCTTCCCTTTCTTAACCAAAATATTTTCTCCTTTAAATTTTCCCACAATGTCATTTTCTTTCACCAATTTTTATAACATAACATTCAGCACTAAGCTCATCCTTCATTTTGTAACAAGTGAGGCAGGATATAACAAAAGTTCTTTTCTTATTTTCTTTGCAATTGTTGCTCCTTTAATGCACTAACACTTCATTTACTGCCACGAAATGTGTTTTAACTTTCAAGGCAGAATGGGCAAAATTATCACTGTGAGTACTTTACTAAGTCAAATATCTAACTTGCGCCATCATTAAAAAGTAAGCAAACGTTTCCTTCTTTGTGAAAGCTTTAATTAAATGAATCAATTAATGCTCCACGATTTGGAGTAGAAATTCTTTATCTATATTAAAAATATTCTATTTAAATTTTAAATTATGAAATAATGCATTTTTAACCAACCTTAGAAGGACGGAGTAGGGTTTTTTTTAGCATGCAAAATTTTCAAACTCATTTTACTTGAAATAAAATATATCTGATCTATATAATAAATTATATGTATTTTATTCTTTTTTTAAGGTCTTTAAGATAATAAAAAAAATTGAAGGGTGTAGTTTTTCAAAAAAAATTACACCTAAATTAGGATTAACGCCCCACCTATTTGTTACAAAAATTTGATACTTTTTTTTTGATAAATTAAGATTATATTAGAACAAAAGATATTTATACTTTCTATTTCTAAACATTTTAGTTTGAAAATTACCCAATTCATTAATTTTATATTATTTTAAGAACTTTTGTTTGTAAAGTCTAAGATCTCATATTGATATTGTGACAACAGGGTTGAGTTGGTTCAACGTTGTTGTGAACAAACTATAAAAAATTTATTGCATTGACAACTCACATGTATATTTCAATCGTTTTCTCTTGTTATATATGTTTTTTTTTTTCAACAAACTGTAAATATAATCTTTCTTGCGAGAATTACTCAAAGTTGAAGAAAACATGCCTATATATCGTATTGTGATCTCTGAAAAAATGTTCCAATGGATGAACTGATTGTTTACACAGGAAAAACTTCCAGAGATGTTTGTTCTTCTACGTATAAACAATATAAAGTTTATACAAATATTCGAAGCTTATATATGAAGGCAATATTCGAATTATGCGCCATTTCAACTATTTAATAAGTTGTCTAAAAGTGAAAATAACAAGAGCAAGACTCTTTTTGTCAGTAAGAAACTGGTGTCTATTTGCCCTATCTGATATTTAAACTTGATAATTGATTCTCAAAGTAAAAGTTTTTTTTATACAGAACAAGTAAATGATTCAGTGCAGTCATAGTTTGCTTTGTCTAATCATTGGAATGCAGCATATACAAATAAATGATTGATAGTCTCATCAAGTGGATTGCACTATCATGTGTAACCATCAGAAGTCAGGAAACTTTATTTCATATTTTGCGGACATATGATGCTACTGAGAGATTTATAAAACGTTGAGTAAAAAAAATATAAATAAATTTCTTGTGATGATCAATTTACGTTATTTGTGTTCTTCAATCTTTTTCTTTTCTGCGCTTTGTGTCTTTTATTGCCGCAAGTTTTTTGTGTGATGTCTTACAGCAGAAATACCGAGCTTTGAGTTGAACAAACTTGGATCATACCAGTTCCTTATATTGATTACTTTACTTCGTTTGTTCATCGCAGCCTTTTTCTTCCCAATTCTCTCTTTTTGTTTTCATGAGCTCCTCCAGCCTAGATACAAGTAATGAAGAAGGAGAAACTACCGGTTCGGATGTTTTCTCTAAAAAGTGAATACGAATGCATGCATTCAGACACAAGTGAAGAGGAACAATTAGAAGAAAGTATAGACGAATCTCTCATAGCTCCAGATGGAACGGTGTTTTTTTGGGAACCAAGAGAAATTCAAGGAAGAAGATCTTCAACAAATATTCTTACTTCTAGACCAGGTCCAAAGGGTGGTGCAGAAATCTTGAGAGATCCTGTGAAAATTTTACTTTTTTTTACCGAAAGTATGATGAATAACATCTTCACCTGCACAAAAGAACGAATGGAAGAAAACTACAGGTAAAACTTGACTTAAAATATTTCAGAAAGAAACTAGCATTTTTTGTAGAGATCCTGATAGCTTATTTGAAAATTTGAGAAGTGTAAACCAATGATTCTCAATGGAGCATTTGCTGGCCTATTTTGCTTGCATACTATATTATTTGGCACACTATATTGGCTTGCACCAGTCAAAATATCAACAAATTGATGTTAAGCATCTTTTTTTCGGAGAAATATGGAACTCCTTTTTGAAAGCTGCAATCAGTAGAGACTTATTCATTCTTATCCGAACTTTCATAAGATTTGATTCAAGAAGAGTAAGACATTTTTCCGATAAATTAGCTCAATAAGATGCCTTCAAAATGTTTTTTTGATAACTGTCATAAATATTGGACACCAACTAGTTGCGTGACAATTGATGAACCACTGGTCAAATATAGAGGCAGATCGCCAATTAAAGTTTATGACCCTTCTAAGCCAGGTAGGTATGGAATGAAAATTTATCACTGCATTGACTCCATTAGTTTTTTCGTATTTTGTAGTGAGGTTTATCAAGTGGTTTATCTGACAAAGAGTATTTTAAGTCAGATAATATTGTTAAAAGACTAGTTTCTTTTTCTTGCTTACCACCTAGCTCTGGTATTTATGTAGATAGATTCTTTATGTCTCATCAATTGTGTGAGTGGGCTAAAAGTAAAAACTATACGATTTGTGATACGGTTAGAAGCAATAGAAGGTTCATGCCACATATAGGACGGCCTGCTTTTTTGAAAGGTTTGGGGTTGGGTGAATGTGAAAGCAGATTTTTATACACGCAAAGTTCCTAATTGACGATTTACATTACGGAGAAGCATTCCAAGAAAATTTTTAAACCTGTGTATGTTTTATCTAGTCAACATCATTCGAGAATCGATACGTTTGGACGGAAAAATAAACCTCAAACAATACTGGACTATAATGCATAAGGAGTTGATATTTTCAATAGAATGGTAAGAAATTATAGTTGTTATAAATCGTCGAGAAGATGGCCAGTAGCTATATTCACAAACTTTATCGATATTGCTGCGCATAACAGTTGGGTTATTATGAAAGCCAACGATCTTAGTGCATATCCTACAGTTGCAGAAGGAGGAAGAAAGTGTTTCATAAAGCATCTTTGCCTACTTTTAGCTGAAAAATCTATGATAATTAGGAGTCAAAGTCCATTTACTCGTCTATCTACTCGTAACTTATTGTCTTTTTACGGTTTCAGTAATAGTGCTGAGACTCCTTCAACATCTACTATGAGGGGATACTGTTCTTATACTGATTGCAAGCCTAGAAAAAGGGTGACTAGAAAATGCAGTGTACGCACTAAATTTATTTGCAAAGACCATACAATATTTTTATGTGATGAGTGTAAATTGAATTTATGAGGGAATAAAATAAATCCAAATTTTGAGACCTTTTTATGTAGTTATTCTTTCTTTATTCGTATCAATTTGTACATGAAATCTATGTTTAACATCTTCACTTTGAAATACAACTGTGCATATATTATATGTATATATATATTGTATAATAAAACATGATGTACAAAACCTATAATGTAAAATATTTCAGATTTGGTGTTTTTGTTTTTTGCTTTTCCATACTTTGTCTTTGCTTCTTTTTTTGCAAAATCAATGCTGATATCAATAAAGCTATCTTTTTCTAATTTTGCTTTGTTTGAACTTTTTTAGTTTTTGTTGGCTTAACGCCATCTATAATTTTTATATATGATCTTTCGATTTAACATGTCAATCATTTTGATTTCATATTAGTAGAGATATAATTAGCGTAGGTATGATTTTAGTGAGGAATTCCATTCTAAAAACTTGTTAGGTAGCTGAATTATTCCACAAACTATATTGGGAGTAAAACTCCCATTAACCATCCTTAGTGTTGTTGTAAAAACCTCCGTCCTGCTAAGGTAATAAACGTTTTTATTTCGATAGAGATTAATATGGAAAACTTTTAAATTCCTTTTATGAATGTAAGTTAATTTCTACATAATACTTGCAGGTTTGGACGTACAAGGGAGATCAAGAAATTGCAGTCAATGTAAAGATACCGGAAGCTTCTCTCAACGTCACATTCTTGAATCTTAAATATATTAATGGCAAAGAATTTGAAAAAGAGTACGCCATGTTTCATAATGGAAGCTTGACGATGAAAAATGATACAAATTTTATGAAAACTATTACAACAGAAAATTTAGTCTTAAAAAATAGTTCACAAATTAATAAATTTTTCAATATAGAAGATTTTCTCCACAATGTAAGGATTTTTGAATTCATTAAATCTAATTCACTCAAATTTATATTCTTTAAATGATGATTTATTCACTGTTTCAATCGATTACTCAAATGAAACTTGGTAATGACCTTTTTAGGACCTCTCTGAAAGATAAAGAGGTCATTGAACTTTTTAAGGTAACTTTTTTGAGCTTTGCAAACATTTTTCAACATCGTTTGAAAGGGACAGTCAAGTAATTAGCGGAAACTATAATGTATTTTTGGTATATGAGTGCATATAAATAAAAATTGAGTGTAAATATCCATTTTTCATCATACATGTTATACATTAAGGCTGAGAAAATTGTGTGTTTAATCTGGCTCTCTCTCTCTCTTTCTGTGTGTGTTTTTGATTTTTAAAGTTCATATTCTCACATACGCACATTTATAAATTGAAGTAATAAATAACCTCAGGAAAGGCATATTGAGACAGTGATTTTTTAGTGTTAATTCAGAGCACAAAATTACATTAACTTTTTTCTTTATATTTAAAGGGTAGTTAGTCAATAATTTAATTTGTTAGTTAATTTGGCAATTAGTGAGAAAATGGTAAATTGATTAATTTTTAAGAGGCATGTTGCATATATTAGTAACTATTTAACATTTTGTTCCACCTTCGTAAATATTCATATATTTTTCACTTTTAAGTCATATTTGGACCTACATGCAATTATCAATATTTCCCTTAAGAGTAGACGCATTTTGTCAATGGTTATTTTATTTTTCCAAATTGTAGATGTCGATATTGTGACATTTCATGGAATAAAGTTTTCACACTGAAGGTTAACTTAAAACGCATTCAAAACTATGAAATAACTATTTTGCAGCTTTATTCATTTAAGGTTAAGACATTCCCCAATTTTTGTAAGTTTTATTTTATTTAAAATATATAAATAATATATTTTAGGAGTCTTTTTTTCATTTAATTATTTTCATTGAAAAGTTCGATGAGATTCGTTATGAATGCAAATTATAAGAATACTAGGCTATGTTGTTTCGAAGAGCTTAATCTTAAACGAATTTCTAAATTGTCATGTTGCAGTCATCAGTAATATACCTATACTTTATTCATGTTCTTTCAGATGATTAACATTAGTGGTGATGGTGGTCTCGTGTTAAATATTCATGGAGAAAAAATTTTCAACTCTGCCATATTTAACAAAAGCGTTATCATCGCCAGCTTGATCAACGAACACGCCTTCCAAGACTTCATAATCAACGAAACACTTCCTCAAAATCCACGTATGTGTGTTTATATTCCAAATAGTTTTTGCCATGATCGGCGATTGGAATTCAAAATCGGGATTCTGTGAAGTCGGAGATTAACGGAAAGGAGGCGAAGGCCGAGTTGATATCTAATAAGATGTTGCAGTCGAAATGGAAATCTGAGTAAAAATAATCGATACATTTTTGTAAGCCTATGGAGTGCCCGAAGTAGGAAGTTATAAGTTGGCGTTAAATTTAATAAGTTTTTAAGACTCAACTCTCGGAGACGTGTATGCACGAATAGTTGGAATCGGAGCCTGAGATTTTCTCTCCGACTCGTCAGTCCTTCTTTCTATACAATTTTTCATGACGAAATTTGTAACAATTCCCTCATTTAATATTTTTTGGAATTTCGAGAGCCCCGTCGTCCTTTTTTGTTTTTCTGTATTTTGATTCTTTCAGTCTACTGATGCTCATGAAATCTGTTAACCTCATTTTTTTTAGAAGTTTGCTACTACTGCTAAAATTTCAATTAAGTTTTTCAATCTTAAATATTTTGTCCGCAATTTTTTTTAAATTTAATACATAAATGAAATTAAGTATAGTTATTATAAGCCAATGATTCCACTTTCATTTTTAAATTATTCAGAAAATGTTTTAATTTTTTTTTAAATACTTCATAGTTTCTAATGGAATATAAACAAATAAGCTAACTAAGCTTGCTTTTTTTTATCTTCTCAAAAATTTTTTAGTTATGTTTCTTAATTTTAAATATATTTATAATATACTTATGAAAACACAATGGATTAAGAAAGAGAAATGCGCACTGCCTTCTTCAGTAGTAAGGCACATATTTTGCAGCTTCACTCTATTTGTTTAAATTTTAGATAGTTATTTTATAATTCATACTTTATCTCAATGCAAGGTATGAAAATATAGTAAAATTTTTTTAAATAAGGTCCTGTATTTTATATATTTAAAAAGATATCTAACTCTTTGATATGATTGGATAAAAAAATTTGAATATATTTTGAGTTTTAGCAAATCAAATTACGCGAGAATGAAATCTTTAAACATTCCAGTAAACTACTCAAAAACGTTAGACTGGAAAAATTAACTTACGCATTGAGACATTTTTTTATATTCATTAAATTCTTCCTATTATTTACATGCTCGGGAATTTCTCCATACTCCCCCTCTTCTAACGTATATTGGCAATTGTTTGTTTGAAACATTACTCATATAATTTTACAATAAAGTTTTATATACTGCATTTAGATTATACTACATTTATATACTTAATATAGATTTGGAGATTAGGGTGAATTTTTAGCTTTTCGACAACTACATAAAAACGCGTTGTTTTATACGAGTAAGGTAAATTAGAATATATACGAGCAAGGTAAATTACTGGGAATAGTATTATATACATAGCGTAAAAAAGTCATATAAATTTTAAATTAGAAAACGAAACTTGATAATCCATTAATTTAAATTTCAAAGTTTTCAAAATCAATAAAGTGACATCTTTCTAACTTTGAGTGCATACAAATGTTTCATTTTATTTATTGAAAACATATCATGCTAATTTTAATAGTTTACTTCTCTTTTAGAAATAGTTCTAGCCTCACTGACAACAAATGACAACATAACGATAGAAAGTCTGAATACTTTAACCAATCCGAAAGGCGTAGATATTGTTAGTGCTTGTAAAGAAATCATACACTCTCGGCTAGGAGGAGATAAAAGAGATGATTTATTCATCAAAGGAAGACTCTTCATAAATGGATCCATTAATGTGAAGAAATATTTGAACAAAGTTTTCTTACAAAAGTTTCTCGATTCTGCAATAAAACTCAATCAAGATGCTTTGATAGTGCGAAAGCATGATTACTTCTTTGAAAATATTGAAATAAGCGACGCTTCCAATATTGCATACATCAATTCCTTAGCATTGAAAAACTTTTTGCGAAATTTAATCTCAAAAAATGACTCCATCAATATTGGATATAAAAAAAGCATTTCTAATGTGCATCTACTATCAAATACAAAACTAAAGGATGTCAATAAAATACCTAACAACAAAGAATTTTTACTGAAAAATGGAAATCAAAATGTCAAGACGTGCTTTTCATTTGCAAAGAACCTAAGCACAAATCATTTATATCTTAAAAATTCTTCAAAGATATTTAATTTAAGGAATGAATTTTTATTCAGAATTCATGATAGAACAGTTAAAATTTATGCAAACATTGTTTTCGAAAATGACCTAAGCATTAAAGGCAAAGCGATTTTAAATGGATTTGTCAACGAATTGAACCTAACCAAGGTAATTAGTTAGTTACTGATAATAATTATTCTTTTGATTGATTATTTTATATATTGTACATTTTCCTTCAGTTAATCCAAAATGGTATTCATGGCAATTTGAAAAGTGAGTTTCTTGAAACACAGAAATTTGATAAAGTGATTCTCCACGGTTCTTGTGTTGCCAAAAAGGGTGTTAACAATCTGAAATTGGTTGAATTCGTAAGTTTTGAAACGTTCCTTTAATTCAATACAATAATTTATGATTTCCTTAGCTTCGAACATATTTATCAAAATTTACAAAACGATAATAAATGCAAAATGAAATTTGAAACGACCTACTGGCTAGATGATGCTAATTTAAATTTAAATAATTGAGCAATCTTTTGAGAGAAGGTTTCTAAATAAAAACTTATCGATATTTTAAAATAATTATTATCAGATGAAACGTGGTCATTTGGAAAAAGTTTTCAAAATAATATATTGATTATATTTAGTTGGAAACTTTAGGTTATCCCAACAACCTAAATATTTGTCGACAGAGGACTTATGGATGGAAGGTCATTTGATCTTGATGAGTCAGTTATCATGGGATCGATCAATCTTGTATCAAATCACCCGTTCATCCAATCTACTCAATTTATCACCATGTTTCTTTTCTGTCGAATGATACTGATATAGCAAATTGCTTCAACATCCATTTCAATCTCTGCTGTAACTCTACACTTTCAAGCAATGATTACTTATCTTACCTTCGCCCCGTTCAATTATTTTTCACTTTCCATTATATAAGCTTGAAGGATGTACTTGTTGTTATTGATTCGCTCAAAAATAATAAGTGCTCAGGCTACTACGGGATTTCCTCATTCGATATAAAATTGATAAAAAAAAATACTCTATTGCTACAATACTCATGACTAGATTTAACATTTGTATATCCACAAATCCGCCTATACATCATGTTCCTTTCCGTCTTAAATCACATCTTGCTTTCATGGTTTATCATACAAGCGGCGTTATGGCCTTTTGGTTATCCACGCTGCGTGTATCTTTTTTGTTATTGTTTTGTTGTTTCCGTTTTTCGTCATAGTACATGTCTCTTTTTCTTTATTGGCGAAATAAACTCTTCTTCTTTTTCTTTACAAGAAGATTTATGTCACTTTTAGTTAGCATGTAACATTTTTTCTGCTGTTTCATCATGACTGATCAGACAAGGTTTTCAAAGAAATTAACTCTTTTTATTCGTTCCAGTTTATTTGCTTTACGAATATCAATTAAAAAAATGTGCAATATTTATTTTTTAGAAACTTAACGATTCCAAAACTGTTGTCTTTAAGAAGCCAGTTTTGTTCCGAAGTGATGTTACAATAAAAAATATGACACGTTCTTCCCAAATTTCCAAAATTTCCAACATGTCTCTAAAAGATTTGATCTCTTTGGTAAGTTAAGTTTGATTCCTAACTTTATGTAGTGACATAGGTTTCCATAATAAGGTCTGTAGATATTCAATTCCCTCCCTCTCCTATCCTTTAAAATATAAATGCATCAACTCATTTTTACATCAAATATAAAGAATATAATAATTAATGTTTTTCTTTTAACTTTAAAATAAGTATTTGAACTTATAAAATAGAATATATCATGTTTAATTTAAAAATTAGATTTTATTTTCATTTTAAACCAAAATTTAATCATTTGATTTCACTAAATACAACACATAAGCCATTTGAAATTTAGTCATGTGGAAAAAGAAACGAGCACGTTTTCTGCATGAGCCCACCATGATTGAATTTTTAGGTAATGCTTTAAAATATTTTTAACTTTACCTTAAGTTCAAAGAACATTGGTATAAATATAATTGCGTTATCCAGTTTGCAAGCATTTTCAAGGTTTTTGTGTCTTCAGACTCAAGATTATTTAAGCTCATATACAGAAGAAGACATAGCATGCTACAAGTCAGCCACCTACTGTGCGACAACGGTCTGCACCTATAAACTTTTTTTTAGAATCAAGCCTGCCTTTTGTTATGGCTTGAAAATATTTCTAAGCCAAAATGCTATCATTGCTCATTTTGGTGAGAGCATGATCATCAATTTCAATAAGTGGCTCTAAAAGAGAAATAGAATCAAACTTCGTTTTTCTTTCAAGAGTTTCTACTTTGCTTAAAAGTCTACTAACAGAAGCACACCAACATTTGTCTGAAATTGACAAGCCCATCAAGTTTAGTATATGAAGGCAACAGAAGGAACGAAAAAGTCTTCGATCAAGAAGTTGTTCAACGTGATTTAGCATTCCATTTCTCCAACCAGACATATGATTGGTAGTGTCACTTCCAATAAATTCAAGACTTTCATCGTAGTAGGGCGCGAGAGCATATTTTTCGGGTGATTTTTTTCCAAATTATTTTCAACCGCATAGTGAGTTAGGTAAAGTTTTTTAGGTTCTTCTGTTACAGTCATGTGATTCTCTTTTATGAATATATTTTTTTTATATGTACACGTTTCAGTATTATATAACATAGTTAATGTCTTATCTTTTCTGCTTTCAACAAAAATTCCTGTAATTAGGTTATCTTCTAAATGATCTTTTTCTATAATAGTTGATATTTTAATAACACGTTCTTTAGCCGTAAAAAGTTCTTTACTATCGAGTTATTTTCTTGATATTGATCTAAAAAAAATTCTGGCATTGAAGAAATACTTTCTTGTTTTTCACGTTGACTCTTAATCCAAACAAATTCTTGTTTTGGAATTTTCATCTTTCGATTAAATTTACAAATACAGGGAACCACATCTCTACCATTATTTTTACAAAAAAACATTTTTTTCTTTACATAGAACAATAGGGAATCTGCATACAGATTAATCAAATAGTTTTTAAGTTTTGCTTCCCATGTGTCTTTTATAGTTTTTTCGAG